>OY754311.1:62858896-63458896 GCA_963573325.1 Astragalus glycyphyllos
ATATTTATATGATAATATAAGGAAAACGGAAATAATTAGTATAAGAACAGAAACAAAAATACAAAACAAAGAAAATTTCAAAGAGCCTAATGCATGCACATAAACAATAATCTTATATATGCATGAATTACAATTCTAAAATCTTCAAATAAGTAAGCCTGGAATACATTACCTGAGCTATGTTGGGATTCAAATGCACCATCAAAGGAGGCACAACATCCTGGGAAAATGAAGGCATAGGATCCTGTGAATATATTAAAATAAATGGGAAAACGTAAAAAAATTAATTAATAAGACAAAGGGGGAAAAACATAACAAATAAAAGGATTTTTTATAAGCTATGCAAAGGCAGCAAACAATCAATATGATGATAGAAAGGAAAAAACAGAACAAATAAAATGAAGAGGCTCAAATTTTGAGAGGTAGACTTTTAGCTAAATGGGAAGGACACCAAGTAAGTAACGTTTGGAAAGGGGTGACTAAAAAAACATGAATTTTTTTATATTGCTGGGCAAACGTAATAGGTGTCCAGTGAAACAGGGCAATAAAACAAATAGAAAGAGAAACAAGTAACATGCATGCTAAAAAAAGAGGAAAACATGTTGATGTTGCTGAGCAAAAAAAGTTGAGTAACAGTGACAAAGACCAACAAATCAAACAAAATACATAACGAAGAAGAACATATAGTGCATGCACATAAAAACAGTTCAAATACATGCGTAGAATAATAACTATAGAGCATACGAATCAACAATAAAGAACTTAGAACATGATCAACCAGACATTGCTAAACACAAAGAAAGGTAACTAAAAGTAAAAACAAGAACAACAAACAATGCCAATCAAAGACATAAAAGTGAATGCATGGCGTAAGAATAGAATAGAGAAACATAGCAAAAAATGTATAGTTGTGTACAAAGAAAGATATGAAATTTAAAAATCACAATAGCATGAGCAAAAAGGTCATGCATGCAATAAGAAGATAGATAGTGAAATAAAAAGAGAAAAGCAAGAAAGCGAAGGCAAAGAAAGTACGGTGCAAAGACAGACAAACACTTTTAAACGTCAACCAATGTCGACACTCCATTTAAGAAAATCAAACAAAGGAAGTAGAAAGTACAAAGAAAGAAAAACATTTAAAGAAGAATGTCAGCATAGGACAAAAAGGAAAATGGGAGACAGTACCTGAGTTTCCTCTGTAACTAATGGACCCGTGGAAGCCATAGCAAAACTCAAAGAAAATAAGAACCAAGAAATTCAAAGGAGATGATCTAAAAAGCAGGGAAAATGAGTTTCGTTGTATCCCTTTTAAAAATAAGACAATAAAAATACACTTTGGCTAGTAAAAACAGTGAAAATATAAACGTGGCCAAAGCGCAGACTAATTATTTCACCTAACCCCACTAACAAATCTAATGACAATGGTGGCAAACCCACATGTTGACACATAATTCAAAACCACTGTTATCATGCATAAACATATGATTGGCAAAAAAATTAAAACCTAAATGAGAAACAAAACAAAACAGCAAGCAAAAAAAAATACGTGTCACTCTAAACAATTGACAAAACGCATAAACCAAACAATTGGAAAGAATGATTAATTTTTTAATTTAAATTTTGAATAAAGACCACACAACACTGAAAAGAAAATATAGTTATTTTGCATGACCATTAATGAATTTTGAAGTATTCGTGAATGAACCTATATTGTTGCTCATTTGGAACAAATATATATTATTATTCTTTACTATTATTATGATTGAACGTAGTGAATATTTGAAAAATGGGGGAAAAGAGTAATATTCATAAACTACGTTACCAAGCACGTTACTAAAGCATAAGAAAGTGATGCCTAGCAAAACCAAGAGGAACTTAATCGCTAACTCTATTCATGATGTTGTTTACAAAGAGAGGTTGGAATCCAGCAACATTAAGGTTAATATTGAGTATTAAAATATACTTGGAATCCAGCAACATATGTGACATTAAATATGAGACCAAATTAATACACATGTGACACCAAATATGCTTTAATAAATTGTAAGTAATTTTAAAAAATAAGTGAGGCAGACTTTTTTGGTAAGTCGATTAAAAAAATGGATGATACATGTGAGGAGTGACAATTTGCAATTCCTGGATTTATCGTCTTAAAGAGATTTAAAGAGATTAAACAAATAAAGGATCAAAATACCACCAAAGCCAAAGACTAATCTCTCTACTATTTTTATGATTGAACGTAATAAATAATTGAAAAATGGTGGAAAAAGAACAATATTGATAAACTACATTACACCAAGCACAAATATTGGCTGAAATATTCATAAACTACATCACACCAAGCATAAATATTTGATTTCCTGGGCTGTTGTAATGTAGTTTACGTAATTGCCAACAAAACCAATTGGCACTTAATCGCTGACTCTAATGATGATGTTGGTTACGAAGAGAAGTTGGAATCTAGCAACACTAAAGTTAGAAATGAGCACTAAAAAATACTTGGAATCACAAACGAACCAATGGAAAAACAATTTAATTGGTAAGCCACATTGGACATTAAATATAAGACCAAATTAAAACATATGTGACACCAAATATGCTTTAATAAATTGTGAGTAATTTTTTTAAAAAATAAGCGAGGCAGACTTTTTTTGTAACTCGATTAAAAAAAACGAATGATACATGTGTGGAGTAAGAATTTGCAATTTCTGGATTTATCGTTTTAAAGAGATTTAAAAAGATTAAACAAATAAAGGATCAAAATACCACCAAACCCAAAGACTAACCTCTTCTTTTCACTTCTTGGGAGTTTAATATTTGGCTGGTAAGTTTTCCATTCTGATTGTCACTCAAAATGACATTGAATAGCAAAACATAGAAAGAAACACATATGGTACATTTGGTTTAAAAAATACTTGTATGACTCCAAACAACTGAATAAAATAGAAAGACGTACTCAGCAAATGCGAAGGAGACCAAGTATATCGCTGAGCAAATGGACTAATGCCCAGCAAAACCAAAAGAGCCAAAAAAAAAGTGATATTGTTATTCAGCCGAAGAGATAAGTAGATAAAAACCAAGTTGGACTTCATGCTTTCAGTTTAGCACACCAACTATACCCAAGCGGTGAAGTTCACCTGAAGATCTACTGAACTGGTCCAAACCAAATTAAACAACGATGAACCAAGAGAAAAGAAGATCTAGCTAGTAAATATGAAAAGGCTGAATATTGTTTTTGATTGTTAGCAAATGGAGCAATTGTAAATATTGACGGCATGTAATGAGAATAATATTAATAACAACAATATTGGTACGATGAAAGTGGTGTTGTTTATTGAAACCAAGCGTGTGAAGGAGACGAAGCATGTTGCTGAGCAAAGCACCGGGTGCCCAGCAAAACTGAAGTTGGACTTTATTATCATTATGTGCAGCAAACGCAAAATAAAGTAAATAATCATTTTCTTTAATGCTCTAAAGAAATACATATGTTACATTGGGTTTACAAAAACATACGTGTCACTAAAAAAGCATAGTTAAAACTAATTAAAGTATAGTTAATGTTCTGGATTGGGCCAGTCGTTAGGCCCAATCCATTAGTGGATCAGCCCAACAAATCAATGGGCCACCAGAATCAACTGTTCGGATCACTCCACTCGAATCCAACGGCTCTCTCGAACTTCTCAGCCACTATAAATAGAACTAAGCTCCAAGATGCTAGGTACACAATCTATTCTAATTCTCACTCGATATTATAGTACTCGACCTAGCTGACTTGGACGTCGGAGTGTCCTAGCAGGTACACCCCCCACCCCGGCGCGCGCATCCAAACCTACCTCAACAGCATCAGGTCGACTACTTTCTACAGCATCAGAGGACCAGTCCCTTGACTAGCTCAATAGCCGACCTCAAGGTACTGATCGGTGGCGACCACAATAGGAGCAGACTATCCCACCAACATTCCCAATGCCTCCAAATGCACCTCGAGGCAGACCACGGTCAACCCGCCTGCAAGGCATGGTCGAGATACCAGTCCGGCCACCCCCAGCATTGGAAGGAACAACGACCAACGCTGAGGTCACTGCCATTGGTGCCCAGCCAGGCTTGACCCAACAGCTTGATGTCACCCTTCCAGCAAACCCGGTTTAGGAGCTTCGTGACTTGCTCTGCGATCGAGATCGGCAGATCCCTCACCAAGATGACCGCCTCACCCAGAGGGAGGAGCTAATGGCTTCCAAACGAGCAAACACAACACCTGAACCACACCGCTGTAACAACGGGTAGCCCGTCCCACGGGCCAACCTATCTAGGAGACATCGCTCCCCTCCCCGAAGACATCTCGTCCATAAATCTCCACCCCGTCGAAGGGGACGAGGAGGAGGATTAACCCCGCTTAGGGAACATATATTTTTGCCCACGTTGTTGAGGAGGATTAACCCCAACGAGCAATGCTTTGTCAGAAATGATCTCATTGTTCAGGCGTGAGCGCCCCCCACATGGGGAGGAGCGGCTCAAAGAGATGTTGGACGACCTAAAGAGCATGGGCGATCCAAAGATATTAGACGATCAGAGCATCAAACGTGTAAGATGAAAGAGCAAATGAACTTAGAGAAATCAAGCGTGAAGTAGAATGGCAAAGCGCGAACGATCAAAGTTTAGATTACAATAAAAGACAGCCCAACCATGACCAAGGGCGACCTGACCCTCATGGTCCCTGGAAGATGACCGAGTGAGTGACCCTGACCCCTTCTCGAGCAAGCGTACGAGCGCTCTCCTTTTCTTCTTCCTTCGCCTCCTATGCAGCATTCTTAGCCAAGTTCAAGTCTTCAACCTCGCCCTCGAGCTTTCAGACCGACCCCTCAAGCTCTTCAATCTTGTGATCAGCAACCTCCTTGGCCAATTAGACCTCTTCGATCGGTCAGACTCACCTTCAGGAAAATTGACCTCTCGTAGCAGATCTCTCGGGAGATACCCACTCAACCATTAAGAAGACTATTCCGAAGAAGAACGACGTGGTCATCGAAGTCGATACTTCGAGGAATGACCACCTCGTAAAGGCGGAGTCGACATGAGCTTGGGACCATTTACCAGATAGGTAGACGAGTACCGCATTCCGCGTTTGTAACACCCCGGAAATAATTTAATTAAAATAGTTGATTGAATTATTAAAATAATTTGGAGGCGGGATATAGATAAATTAAAAGGTTAATATTTTATATGCGTAGGAGGTGAAACGAGTAAAGGAGGTGGTGACGTAGAGAGCCCAGTGTTTACTGAGCCCTCAACTTAAACCCTGGGGGTTTAAGCCAAACCCTCATTCGCAGCAAGTAAAAGAAAAACGAAAGTGAGAGTGAGAGAGAGAGCACGCGGCGCAAAGAGGGAGAGAAGAGGAGGGTTTCGCGAAGAATTTCAAAAGGAGATCGTTCGTGTTGCTGTGGTTTTGTTCGTGTCTCGTTCGTCGTGTTCCGGAGCTTACGTTATTCGAGGTAAGGGTGGGCTTAACCTTGATAATGGGTTGATGATAATTATGTGTGGGTAGTCTAGGGCTTTGTTGAATTGTTCGTGTTGTTGCATATCGTGTTTTCGTTGAGATTGGTGCTTTGATGATTATTGCACGTTATTGTGATTTGTTTCGTTATTTGTTGTTGCGTGATTGTTGTATCACGATGATGGTGTTGTTATTGTTCGTGTTTTTGTTGTTTCTGTGCGTGGTTGATTGTTGTTGTCGCGTTGTCGAATTGTCGTTTTTGTTGTGGTGGTTGCGGTGTCGTTGCCGTTAGGGTTTGGTGTTTGGCAATTTAGCGATTCTGGACACAGGTTCGGTTTTTCTAAAACTGGCGCTGTTTGGTTGATCCAAAAATTATGAGGTTGATTTTTTTTGAAAATAGACTTAACGCCGGTCGTTTTGGCACTGGTTTCGTCAAATTCGGGGTTGTATAGCTCGAGTTATAGGCGATACAAGTTAGGTTAAAATTCTGGAAACGATTTGGGTATAGATTCGGTATTTCGGTGACTGGGAACGTTGTATTGACCGAAAAATTATGTGGTTTATTTTTCTGGAAAATAGACTTAATGCTTGTTAATTTGGCACTGGTTTGGTTGCGTTTAGAGTTGTGTAGCTCGAGATATGAATTCCACAAGTTAGAGTAAGATTCTGGAAACAATCTGGACACAGGGTCAGTGTTTTGGTTACCACGTTTTCAAAAGAACTCCTTTTCGAACGAATCCAATTTCTTTGAAAACTAGACAAAATTTTCCCCAGTTTATGCACAAGTTTCATGCAATTTGATTGAGTTTTGGTCACTTTGGAATTGCTTGAATTTGAAGGACAGAAACTGTCCTCTTTTGCAACTAGCCTGTGTGCTTTTCGAAAACTGTACCTATTGGACACTCTCCTTCAAAAACTGAACTTAGGGATGATAACCAGACCCATAGGGCTTTCCAACAAGTATTTATTTGTTGAAATCCGATGTCGTTTGCTATTTTAATTAATTCGCTGAAGTAGGTGCGATGTGCCTAGGCGCTGTGCGCCAGTCTTGTGCGTGGTGTGCGTGCGTTATGTCCGCGTTGTGGAGCCGTCTGGTGTTAATATTTCAGGTGCGGTGCTGGTATGCTCAGGAGAGTTTAGTGGTAGCTGTGATGCTACAACTTGGTGCTATTTTTGGTGAAATCATTTGTTTTGATTCTGGTGATATAGTATTTATTTTAAATACTTGTTATGGTGAGTTGGTGCATAATCATGGTGTCGCATTGTCATATGCATGTTTTGGTGATATAGGCTCTGCCTCTGGTGTTTATTGGTGATATGCCCGTCGTGGCTCATTTTGGTGATCGGTACCGCATGCATATGCCCACTGGAGGGGTTGCATATCATCCCATTGTCTATGAATGTTATAACTTTTGGTGGTTCACTGTCAAATGGACTTTTCTTTTGGTATCTGGTGCTGTGATATGGTGTAATTGTATTGTGTTGCTGTAGTTACCTAATGCTAGCATATTTTTATCATCTGCTTATTACCTCTGTTAGACTCACCCCTTCTGCTTGGAATGTTGCTCTCATGCGGCAAAGCTGCAGGTGATCGCTAGTGCTCGTGGAGGAATTGCTAGGTTTTGCTTCCTCTCTCGTTTGGGTCTGTGTCAGCTCTGATATGTAGCACCGGGGAGTCGTTAGTTATCGTTTTGAACTATTATTTTAGTTATTGGAAATTGTTTTAATTAATTTTGGAGATGTCTTTAATTGTTAATTCTGGAGATGTTTAAACTGGTTAATATTTCCGCTGCTTGGTGATTTCTTTTATATAAATTATTTTGGAGATTTTTTTTTGGAATAAATGGTGTTTTTTTTTTAAAATGGTGAAAAATGTAGCGCCCTTCGAGGTGACTCTGATAATTGTCTATTTAGTTGTAATAGTAAAAGGGGGGTGTTACAGCGCTCGTTAGAAAAACCCCCCTCTGACCTGAAGATGTACAATGGCGCGAAAGATTCTGTCGCCCACCTAAAACACTTCGACCTAATGATGAAATACAGGGGAGCAACCGGACCTATGACATGCAAGATTTCCCCAATGTCAGGACAAAGTTGAACACCCCGTATGCACAGATCCTATCGGAATGTGCGAACACCGAGTTCAGGGATGTCAAAAGACCAGAACCCCTCATCCTCAAAGAGGGGCAGCGCTCGAGCAAAAAACCCTATCGTTACCTTAAGAGCAATGGGCATGACACCAATAATTACATGGCCCTTAAAGACGGCCATGCGGCGTTAATTAGAAGGGGGAAGCTAACTCAATCTGTAAAAAAGAACCAGACTGATGGGTGGGACGACAAACAAGCAGATCGATCGCCTAGGAAAGAAAAGGCACCGACCGACGAAATGGCCAAGGTGTTAGAAGAAGATGAAGACGAAGTTGATAATGTACCAGACACTAGAAAATCAAGGGGAATGCCAGCTGTCATGGTAGTCAGAAGAGGCATTCCCACTGATGCTTCAACAAACAAGTCGATAGAAAGAAGGTGGGATGCAATCATGAGCGTCGGATCAACGTCCGCACCGGGCCCTCTTGAAGAGGCCGCCCATTTCCTTTAGGGACAAGAACTTTATTGACGGGACGCCCAACAATAGTGTACCAGTCGTGGTGGTCGCTGTCACGACCAACGTGGAAGTAAGAGGAATACTGATTGACCAAGGGAGCTCTGCAGATATTGTTTTTGAAGATCTCCTAGACATTCTGAAGATATCAAAAGGAAATTTGAGACCTTACAGAGGAACAGTCCTGACCGAATTTAATAGAGTATCCACCACACCGATCGGACGAATTGGGTTGATGGTCACCTTCAGAGACGATACTATTGAGAACGAACCTCAAAAGTTCGATAAACTGCGCGATAAGGATACAACACTTAAATGAACTTAAGTACAAATGAAGCAGCCTAAGATTGGTCGCACCCCAGAGGGCGAGTTAAATCCGAGTAGAAGCTTGGTAAACTGTCCAAAGGCACTTAAACGAATTTAAGTACAAATGAAGAAGCCTAAGATTGGTCGCACCCCTGAGGGGGAGTTAAATCCAAGTAGACACTTGGTAAGCGGCCTAAGGGGTAGGGCCGAGACCCGACCAGTTAAAAATGATTAAACGAATAAAGACTACCACTCCGTGTGGAACGATCACAAGGCAAGCACCCTCCCCTTTTTGTGAGCCCTCAAGGGCGACCACACCTTAAGCCATGGGGGACGGCCAGTTAATTGTTATAGGGGACGATAAAGAAAAAACTTTAAAGCGCGGAAGAGACAATAAAGCGAGCAGTATAAAGTGAAAACGACCAAAAGAAAGCTCAATTAAAACAAGTCACCGCGGAGAAGGCCGGGCCCCACCAGCATACGAGGTTCAAAGAGAGAGACGACCTGGAGGTCGCCCCGTTAAACATTACATAGACAAAGAAAAAGAAAAAGAAATAAAGTGCGAGAAGCAATTAAAAACAAGATCATGATGGAGGAGCCCAAATGACCGCCTGCTCGCTAACGACTTTTCCCTCCTCATATAACTTGTCTAAGAGCCTCCTCAAAGCGCTCCGCGCAATAACCCACGATCTGGTCCCTTAAGGCTGCGTGATCTTCGACCGCTTTGTCACGTTCCCCTTCGACATCAACAAGCTTCTTGTTCAAGTTTTCGACCCTGGGCCTGACACCCCCTCCTCGCTCTAATCAATCAGAAAACAAAGACACAAATTGAAAGATAGAACAGAGAGCGAGGTGGAAAACTCACGTTTGGTCAAAGAAAAGCAGAGAGGGGCGGCCTCTTCAATGAATAACACCACGCGAGTAGTGGTCTATCTCAAAGGAGTGTTGGTCGATCTCAGAGCAGGAAGACTAAGTGACAATATCTGAATAAAGGTGAATGAACCCTTTAAATAGCAAGAACTCAGGCAAACGAAGCAACGCGACTGGTCGAATCACACCTATTCAAAGAAAAAAAAATCAAAAATCACAACAGGTCAGAAACCACAAAACTAGTAAAAATTGAGGTCGCATACCTTGAGAAACTGATCAAGCAGCCGTGAAGATCAAACCATCAAAGCCCCAGAAAGACAAAGAGTACCACCTAGAAGACCAAAACCTCAAAAAATATTCTAAGTCACCATTACATCAAAGTAGAATGATACAAAAGGAAAAAGAGGGAAGAGGACGCTCCAAGCACTAGTGGGTCGCCCAAGGTGGGGCGCCCACCACGCATGAAGAACAACGCATGCTCCAAGCCCTACTGGGTTGCCCACGACGCGTGAAGAATGATGCGCGCTCCAAGTCCTAGTGGGTCGCCCAAGGTGGGGCGCCCACGACGCGTGAAGAGGTCGCCCAAGAATAGGGTGCTCACGGCACGAAGACACTCACCCTCGATATATGCTGGTCACCCGTGAGAAGATGATGGTCGCCCAAGATGTTGGCCAGCCCTCTATCTTGTTATTCCTCACCTATTTTAGTCCCTTCTATTTTTATTAGTGTGTGTATGTCAGTCACTACTAACACCACCTTTATACTTGTTTAACATCCCCTTCCTCCTTATACTCTTCTTTTTTATTTATTAACTATCACTATTATTGTTCACACCTCACTGTTATTCGCATTTTTTATTATTATTATTATTATTATTATTATTATTATTACTATTATTATTATTATTATTATTATTATTATTATTATTATTTCTTTTACATGTATGTAAACTCACTTAAAAATGCACCCCCAACATCTGCTCTCACACCCCCCTCTCCCTTTGCTTTCTATATTATTTATTTATTTATTATCCCTCACATCTTTCTTTTCATTTTATTTTACTATTTGCACCCCGTTTTGTGTTTATCATACTCTCTTTCATTTCTATTATTCACTTTTGTAGTTATTTGTTTTTCTTCATTTTTTACAAACCAATGAGTCCAACTCATCTCACACATTTTACAAACTAATGAGTTTTAGATCATATTTCCAAGCAAAGATTTTGAAACAATCAAACACTCAATCACCAAATCGGTCATTTGCAATGGTCACTTTGGGTTTAACTCGTTTTGATCATTGTGAACAACTTTAATTTTTAAACAGGCTATTAGTAGCGACCACTTTGGGTTTACTCGTTTGGTCATTATGAACGCCCTTCAATTTCAAAAAAAATTAAATAATAAAAAACACCAAACACACAAATTTTTTCTACCAAGAAGTACGTAGCCTTTGATTCTCTACCCGGAGATACGTACGAGCAAATGGGGGCCCGCATTTGTCAAGTGCAATAATAAAAACCTTTTTAGTCTTTTCTAAAATGTTTTCTTGTTAGTTTTTCCAACAAAAATAAAAAAATAATTAAATTTTTATGAAGTCTTTTTTTTCTATTCATTTTAGCATTGAATAAAAGGGAAATAAATATTTTTTAAGTTAATATAATTTTGCACAATTAATTACAGGTAACCTTTTACGAAAGGATGTTTTAGGGTGCTAATACCTTCCCCACGCATAATCGACTCCCGAACCTAAAATCTGGTTTTCGAGACCATTTCTTTTTTAAAGGGATTTTTAAATGTTTTCCCTTATAATTAAACATTGATGGCGACTTCATTGAATTTCATGAGAGGTCCTCCCGGATTTTTCAGGTGCAACACCTAGCTATTCTGGCTTCACTAATAAAGGATTTGAGCATGGTTTTTAAGGAGTTATCATTGGCAGGTGCAGGTTGTCTTTGGTAGTTCTGAGATTGAAATCCTGGTGGTGTCACAGGTGCAGATGCATTATATGCAGGTGCACTGTTATTGTTCCATTTGAAATTTGGATGATTTCTCCAGCCAGGGTTATAGGTGTTGAAGTAAGGGTTATTATTCCTATTAAATCCTACATAATTGACAGAAATAGGGTTGCTAGGACATTCCTCATACAAGTGACCTCCCCACAATATACACAACTAATAGTTCCTAGAGGGGCTTGTTCTATGCCTGCTGCAGTGTTGTCTGTCAATGCAGCTACACTAGATGCAGGTGCGTTGGTTGAAGTGAAATTTTTGATCATGTTTGCTGGTGAGGCTACTTGAGCAGCTAGAGCTGATATTTCACTAATCTGATGTACTACTGATGGTAGCAATTCTTTCAATCAATTCACAAGCCTCACTGTATGACAGATTTAATAACACTGCCCTAGATGAAGCATCAAGCATTATTCTGGTTTGAGGTTCTAAACCATTGTAAAAAGTTTCCATTTGAATAATGACAGGCAGACCATGATGTGGACATTTTCTTAAAAGTTCTTTCCATCTTTCCCATGCTTCAAATAATGATTCAAACTCTTTTTGTCTAAAAGATGTGATATCATTTCTCATTCTGGCATTTTTGATGGGTGGAAAATATTTTGCTAAAAACTTTTCAGCTAGTTCATTCCATGAATGGATAGAATTTGGTTCTAAAGAATTTAGCCAAGATTTGGTCTTATCTTTCAAGGAATGTGGAAATAGCTTTAATCTAAATGCATCTTCACTAACACCAGGAATGACAAGTTACTACATACTTCAAAAAACTGTTTTAAATGCAAGTGGGGATCCTCATGAGGAAATCCACCAAATTGACCAATAGTTTGAAGCATTTGAAACATCATGGGTTTAAATTCAAAATGCACAGCATCAATATGAGGTCTTGCTATGCTTGTTTGCATATTTTGATGATCAAACATAGCATAATCCCTCATTGGCCTATCTCTATCATTAATCATACCAATGGGACCCATGTTGATGAATTGATTTTGTGGTCATCCTCAGGTTCATGATTAGAGCAAGGACCACCTCTGACTGAGGCTGGTTTAGAGCCTTGTCCTTCACCTTGTTGAGACACTGAACTTTTGCATCTTTGTAGTCTCTGTTTCTGGAGTCTAAGCAACTTCCTAAATCTTCTTTCTGGTTCAGGATCTAAACTGTATTTTGGTGATTTGGACCTGTGCATATGCTAGAGCATCCTATGCTTCTGCATTGAGAACAAATACCAGAGTAATAAACACTAAATTAATATATATTTAAGCAATAAAAATTAATGGCAATCCTCGGCAGCGACGCCAAAAACTTGGTGTGTGGAAAAGTAATGTGCAAGTGTACACAGTCACAAACAAGTAATATAAAGAAGATGAGATCGTACCCACAGAGATTGGATTAATTCTTTATGTTTAAATATATGGAGAGATTAGTGCAAAGTAAACTACTAACAAATGGTGAATGATGGTATGCCAACAGAATGTAAATGAAGTATGAAAAGTGTATGAAATTAGTAGAGAATGATAGTTGGGATGTTTCTACCAAAAAAGTCACTTTCAAGAGTTTTGTGTTTCTATTTGGTGCAGGTGCACTAAATGCAGCTGCATCAAAACTGTGCTTTTCAATCACTATCTTCAGAGTTTCATTACAAGATTCTTATGTCTAAGCATGCTAAATAAGTTCACCCCTGTATTTTAAGTACCCACTGTATCACCGTAACGACTATGCTATCCTATGTCTAGGACTTAACATGGATTTAAAAAAGTTTTATTAAAACAAGTTAACAAAGACTTTATTAAAACACTCACCCTTATTAGTTCTCGAGTTCTTACTTGTAAACAATGTCTGCTTTTACAAATCTACTTATTTTAAGCGATCAACCTCAAAATAAGTGTTGAAAGAAGTATTACACAAGAACTAAAATGCACAGACCACATAAAAATTCAATAACTTACTTAAAAGATCATTATAAGGTTAAAACATCCCAACCAAGTGAGTTTAGCTAATGTTAGACATTGCAAGGCATATATAAACTGAAAAGATCATATTCATATAAATGAAATCACAACAAAAGAAAACAACAAGGTAAAGGTTACGCGGATTGAAGATCTTTTGCATGAATTCCCAAGCAATGCAGCTGCACTGACTTCACTGTTCTTAGCTAGCACTACTAATTGTATTGAAGTAAATGAAGAAGTTGTCAATTACTTCCTTGCCTTCTTACAAAAGAATGAAAAACGAAACTTAAAACTAATCTAAGGTATCTTGATGATATCTTTATGTGTAACTTGAGGTGTGTCTTCAAATGAGAAGAGAGGGTCTTTATATAGCCTTCAAAAGGTGACTTCCTTGGTGATCAAGTTAACTTGAGAGCTTGAACCATACTTACTTTTCTGAACCTCCAAAAAGTAAATTGAATCCCACACTCAAACACAAATAGAGGTCCAAAAATGGATGGCCATATGTCCCTAAGTGTGTGACTATTCAAAGCTAGTCTTCTATGGTAGGCGCCACAATTTGCAAGTTGCATGTGCCCTAGTGATTAAGCATGACGTCATCAATGAAGTGCTGGTGCATCGTGATGGTTTGAGTGCTGAGGGGAACCATCATTAGACTCAACATTAACCGCCAGGCGGTTGTCTCTAAAACACTTATTGACTCAGTGTATCTCGTTTTGGGAACAGTTACCTTTTTTGATGACGATGTTGGCTCCATACTTAGGTTTCTGCCAGAGCGTAAGTGCACACGCCAAGTATAATCCAGTCCAGGCGAATCAAACGGAGGCGTTTGCTAACCTTTTCCTGTCCCACTAGGCGTGCCAACTTTTTGTCGTCAAACTCTTAGGTCTTGGTCGTGGTGTCGGCTAGAGGTTTGCACAGTCTTTGATTCCCCTTTTCTTCAAGCAATTGCGTCGAGGAGGGAACTCTGCGCCTCAACTATGGGTTTCCTGACTCTTCTAGAAAGGGTCAAGCAAGGTGAGAAGGGACGCGAGTGTTGGATTATACTACGGCTAATGCATAAACTAAAGTAAAATAAATTCGATAAAGGAAGATAAATTGAAATAAACGTAGAGTTTGATTGATTGATGTCTCTTTACATTTCACTCTAATGCTATATATATACACAGGCCCTCGTCAGCCACTATGTTAGCCAACATTTGCCTGCCGTTGGATTGATCTAAGATCAACGACTCTCATTGCTTCATAGGCCCTCAACGAAGCGAAACAACTGCTCACGATCCCAATGGCATCGTTAGTGGGGTGAGTGCTCATTGCTCCGCGTTTTCTAGCCGCGCTCTTCCTCTTGAACTTCAACCGTTCCCACTTTCTATCTTCGTGCCGTGTCTTGCCTTCCAAGTAACGTCCGCCCTACCTCGGCCGTATGGTGGTTCGGTTGTCCTGGCTCACTTTAGGCAATGATTAAGATGCCCGAGCCACCTAGGCCTTGGCACTCTATAGGCTGGGGCAATCACTTTCCCTCGGCTTGGCTAATTGGCCCTCGGGCGCAGCCCTCCCTCGGGGTGTTTTGTCACTCAGCGTGCCCCGAGGACCTCCTTTTGGCTTCACTCTTTCTGGTAAATACCTTTTCGGCCCTTGTCGTGTGGCTTGCCTTCACACCATGGCTCCTTTTTTCTCTCTTGGCCCTCGGCGTACGACTTATTTATTTTTGGGTGTTAATAGGAGTTAATGGGGGAGGTGGCGAAAAAAATAATGGTGTAGGGGGGATGGTATCGCAAAAATGGTGGTGTTTGTTGGTAGTACTTTGAGTTCTAAAGAAGATTCTTTTTTATGGGCAGGTCCTGGCAGAGGGACCTGCCAGGAGCAATGAATATTATTAGCTGGATGGATTTATTTCCTAATTGTTTGCTAATCAATGGGGTGGCTGCCCGTTCCGATCATACGCCCCTTTGATTGCAACTTCGGGAACAACGTCATCGTGGTACGCCACGTCCTTTTCGATTCGAGAATGCTTGGTTGGAGGAGGCGAATCTACCTATTGTTGTGGGGGAGAGTTGGTCGACTAGAGGTATTTGCGATTTGAAGAAGAGGGTTGAGAATTGTACTAGTGCCATTGATGGTTGGGGTAGGAGGTTGAGGGCGCGATATCGTCTTGATATTAATAAATGCAAAGAAGAGATGGAGGTATTGAGGGGTTTTTTGAATGAGGAGGCTTTGCATCACTTCAAAGAGGTAAATCAGTGTTTGAGTTCTTTATTGATTCAAGAAGAGGCCTTTTGGAAACAAAGGGTGAAGGTCCATTAGCTGGGGGATGGTTATACAAATTCTAAGTTTTTTCATGCGATGGCTAGTGCGAGGCGTAGACACAATGCTATATCTAAGTTGGTTCGTGTTGATGGGATGGTGGCGGAGTCTCAGGTGGCTTTGGGGGAGGTGGCGCATGATTATTTTGCGAATTTGTTTGGAGCTGCGCAAGGGGATTACATGGTGGTTGTGGATTGTTTGCAAGGGGATTACATACCAGTTGTGAGAATATGACTGTTGCTAATCTTTTTGATGTAACTGGAGGGTTTTGGAATACGCCTCTGTTGGACCAATTATTTAATGAGGTGGATAGAGGTTGCATAAAGGGCATGGTGCTTCAAGGGAGGGATGTGGAGGATGAGTTGGTGTGGAATAAATCTAGAGATGGCCGCTATTCCGTTAAATCCGCTTATTATGTGTGTATAATGAGTTGATGGATAATTCATCTTTTCGTGTTCCGGGGGAGTGGAATCTGATTTGGAGACTGAAACTTCCTCAAAAGGTTAAGATTCATTTGTGGCGTTGTGCTCGTGGGGTACTTCCTAGTCGTTTTAATTTGCGCAAGCATCATGTTAATGGTCCGGTGGAGTGTCTGTGGTGTGAACATGAGGAAGAGAGCAATTGGCATTGTTTTTTTGGTTGTTCGCAAGCTGTAGCTATTTGGAGACAAGCGGGTCTTTGGAACACTATTCAACAATTTATTAGCGCAGGTACTGTTGACTTTAAATTTGTCATTTTTAGCATTTTAGCAAAAATGGCTGATGGTGTTAGGAATAGTGTGGCAATGATTATTTGGTACTTGTGGAAGAGGAGGAATGAGAAAATAAAGGAAAACACAGTTAAACCAGCCAGGCTATCAATTACTAGTGTAATGGAATATTTGTATCATTGGCAGCAGGCTAGGAGAGCTCCTCATGCGCAAGTACAGTAGCAACAGCGCACGAGTTCGGCAGTTAGCGCCGCTGCAGCAGCTAGTTGGGTTCAGCCAGCAGTGGGTTTTGTTAAGTGTAATGTGGACGCGGCTTTATTTGAGGATAATAGGTTCGGTGGTCTGTGTATCCGTGGCAGTGACAGTTTGTTTACCAAAGCGAAGTCAGCCTGGTTTTATGGAACACCACAACCGCAAGAAGCAGAGGCCATGGGATTATTATTAGCAGTCAAGTGGCAACAAGAATTAGGCATCCAAAGAGTTACCATTGAGCTGAATTGTAAAGCAGTGGTAGATGGCATCCGAGGAGTGTGTAATTCTGTTACCGAGTTTGGCTCAATTTTGAAAAGTTGTAAGGCTTTAGTATCTTCGACACAAAACTATTCGGTTAGTTTCATCCGAAGGCAAGCCAACCTTGTTGCTCATACTCTAGCTAGAGCATCAAGGGATTTTGCTAGCTCCCAAGTTTATGATTGTAGTCTGACTTGTATTGCTACTTTGATTATAAATGAAATGATATAAGTTTTCCTTTGTCAAAAAAAATGCACGCATGTTCAGTATAAAAACAAAAGAAAACTAAGTAGTGGCAATATAACAATTTTAATTAATCAGTTACTAAGAGAAAAAGGATAAAAGGAAAAGAAACAATGGGTCTTGGCGCCTTATATGTGCATTGTTCACTATCTATCTATATCTGTATTATCTATCTATATTATATATGTAAAGGAAACTTGAATTTTTTCAGTGTGAACTTCAAATGACAATTATTCACTTTGAAACAAATTCTTATGGAGAATAAATTATCAATACTTACTTTAATGTGGAAAAGACTTTTCATATTACAACATATTCCATTAAATATATAAAAGCAAAAGAGAATTAATTGTAAAGGACCTCTCAAATTCTATTTTAAATGTATAATTCAATTTATAGTAACTGTTTTACTTTAGCTCTTATACCATTAAAAGTGCATTTACTATTTATTTGTGAATATAAGATTAAATAAATAATAAACATATGATGGAACAATTGATTTTCATCTGTTTTAGTATTCATAATTTTAGTATTAGTCATTGCTATTGTTATTCTTTAATTTTAATGTTATGTATTTCAAAAGAAAAAAAGTACAGTGAGTGCATAATAATTTGTTTCAAAGTGAATAATTGTCACTGGAAGTTCACACTAAAAAAGTTCAAGTATATATAATACAGATATAGATGTACAAATCAAATTATATCGAAAACTTAAAAAGTTAAGTTGAATAATATATATGTATTTATATATATATATATATATATATATATATATATATAGACACTATGAAATGAAAATCTATATTAATTATTTTTTATTTTATATATAAAATAAATCTAAATTCCATTAAATTATATATATATAACAAATTTTAATTTTCGAAAAAATTAAATGTTTATATTATATATATATAAATATATATATATATATATATATATATATTATTTACTATATAATTAAGGGATAAAAAAATTAACAGAAATACCCTACGTTCTAACCAAAAATTGGTTAAATTTGAATAGCTTATTTGTTATAAATTTAAATGGAAAAGTTGTTTAATTTAGTATGAGAATGCAAATTAATAGTCACATTCTAATTTGTTTACTTTGAACTAAGAAATGATAAGTGGGTCTTTCAAATTCTTTTTGGTGTAACTATTTATAAGAGAAAGTGGAGTTTCATGTTAATAATATGAATCATTCCTTAGTTGCCAATAAATCCATATATAAGTTAGTAAAATATAAGTGGAAGATGTATAGTTTTAATCAGTTATTGTAACACCCTAGTATTTCTAAACAGTAGAAATACCAAAAACATACATTTTAGCTTACATCAGAGTATAAAATTTCCTGCTTAGATACACATCATTGCAAGAATAGCGGAAACGATTAATTCAAGTCATATTATCGATTACAGAGACAACCACAGGAAACCTAAACTAAAATAAAAGAACTAATCTTCAATCTTCTCCTCGAGCATGTCACCTAACCATGCCTTCTAGCTTTCCTCGTTCCCTGTTTCTCTGTAAAAACAACAATAATGATAGGGTGAGATAACATATCTCAGTAAGTTCTACCGCGACCCCTAACGCTCACTCGGTTCGATTTATAAAACCATAGCATTCGTAGTTTAATTTATAAACCACTAGCTTAACACATTAATCGAAACACTGACTGCCATACGATTGCTAATCCCGGTGATTCGTGCACAAACACCCGCATAACATCGGCCGCCATACAATTGCTTACTCCCGATGAACCCCCGCTAGTACTTTCCCTAACGGATATTGGGCCTAGGTTAAGGGCTCATGAACTTCCCCGCCTAGTATGCTATTTAATGGGTCGTCACCCAAAGTGATATAATTTATATATCGTACCCGCATTGGGCCGTCAATCCAATTCGATGTAATTTATATATCTGTCCATAACAATAGTAGAACATAACGTTCCATTTTGATTTCAAAACATTTGTTCACACGCATACTAAGTTCGGTTTTTCGAAATATTTATAGTTTTCAAAACCTTTCTTAAATATCCGAGTTAAACTAGTTAAAATCATATTTTTATAAAATATATATCATCACAATTGGTTGGGGAAAGGATTAGAAGTGGTTTGGAATTGAAAGAAGGAGCAATAAATTGGCACGACCTGTGCCAAACTTAGCACGACTCGTGCTGCTGGAAATTCATTTTTCCAGCCAACCTGAAAGGTTGACACAACCCGTGCTTAAAGTGGCACGACCGCGGTGCCTGTGCAGTAACAAAATTTTGCTTATTTCGTTCGTTTCATTTCTCCGGTCGCTTCCAATCCGAAATCCAATCACATTCCAACTGAAAAACAGAGAACACCATACAATATTCCAGTCCACACATGACAACCAACAATCAAAATATTCACGTATAATTGGATAAATAACCATAAAAACATAATTTTATGAAAAACCGTTGTTGACTCGTAAGATTTTTGAAACTCAACAAAACAAAACAAAATCAACAATACAACCTAGTATTCGTAAACAAAATCCCCTAAACATGAGTAAAACTCACCTATCGTGATGAAAATCACAAAATGCTTTGAGACTTCGCGAGCCGCTCAAAACACGAAATCGCTCGAAGAATCCCCGTACAAAGTCCTAAGCTCCCACGAACTCCACTTCCATTTCGAATTTCAATTTCCCTAGCAACCGAAGTTCCTTCTAATGAGCTTTAATTCACAATGTAGCTCCTGAAATTTGCTCAAGGCCATTCCCAACTTCTAGAACACGGTACTAACTTCAAATTCGGTTGAGCAGGATCTGTACACTGTTGCAATAGGCATAACTAATTCAATTCTTAGCCAAAACTATCCAAACCAGTGCCTAATGTGTAAATAAGTTTGTATATTTTCGAATGGTTCAAGTTCCCACTAATATGATGAGTATTCAGGGAGTTATGGCTAAAACAATGTGGATGATTCAAAATCGTTATTGTTATTAAAGTGAAACTTGTAACTAATTTTGCTCCTTCAATACTCAGTCAATGACTTTAATCTTTAACTCAGCTAAAACAATGTCTTCAACTTGCAACCACCATGAACCACGAAATTGAGCTCCTAATTACAAACCATGACTTTAATCTTCAACTCAGCAACAATTCTCTTCCTCTTGCTACTGCAATGCATAATGTGGCTACCCCAAAACTCTATGCTTGCCCTAAATGTAACATGCAAGCCATAGGAACTCCAAAACCTCATTTTGGGTGACATTGAGCTTGAAAGCTCAAGAATGGTGAAGGGAGAATGCTAAGGGATGAGCTTGTGAAAGTGGCATCAATGGGAAGAGAGTGAAAAGCTGAATATAATGGAGTAAAAATTTCTTACATGCAATGAGGATTTGTTGAAATTCCTTGCTCGTCTTTCTCCCTCTCTTCCTCGGTTTCTTCCCTCTCTCTCTACTCTCACTTCTCTCTTTTCTCAACATAAAATTCTGAGTTGTTTTTGTCTGAGATTGAGGGTATGGTTCAGTTTTAATGAGGTGAGGGTAATAATA
The DNA here is from genome assembly GCA_963573325.1 of Astragalus glycyphyllos. Lineage (NCBI taxonomy): Eukaryota > Viridiplantae > Streptophyta > Magnoliopsida > Fabales > Fabaceae > Astragalus > Astragalus glycyphyllos. The sequence continues at coordinate 62,879,408 of OY754311.1, forward strand.
GGATGGAAATGCCTAAAATGCCCTTTGTTTTTAACTCCCACTTAAAATTCTTAGCCAATCAAGCACATAATAGTTCATACAATCCAAACAATAATGCATCCAAATCATATACTCATGAAAATAAATAACGATTTCACACCTCTAACGCGACCATGACTCGACTTATTATTTACTCGAATAATAAATCGCTAGGTAATTTCATAAATTGAAATTTACCGAACTAGGGATGTTACAATCACCCCAACTTGAAAGATTTTGTCCTCAAAATCGTTCAAATCTTGAACCCATGATTGACGCAAGACCAACACTTATTGATTAATCAACCGTATCTGTCATTCCTATACAGACACTAACAGTTATTTAGACACATGTGTACCCACAGTTGTTTAGAAAACAGTTTCATAACTTATGGTGGACATACGTATCTCACCTACAAAACAAGAGAAGTTCGAATGTTCCTATATAGCCATAGCTTGGATTGGGAGGAAATGATGTCTATGAGAGGATCACTTTGGAACGAAACCACATTGTATCCAAAAGAAAAAATTTCTTATCTTTCCGAGTTATACTACCCAAGTGCTTAACTCGTTTTTCTCAAAATTTCCAAGGAAGAAAACAATATTGTTTTAAAAATAGGATGACTCTTAGTTCAAATGAACACAAAGAGTGATTTTTCTTGTAACTCGACTCAAGAAAACACTAAAAATCGTAGACATACTCTTTTTATTAAATCAACTCCAGAATTTGGAAGTAAATTCGTTTTATTTGGGTAAAAATTATTTTCAATGGGGTTTCCCAAACAATGATAATTCACCCCAACTTAAAAACGACCTTACTCAATGCACGACGTTTCAACAAAAGGTACTCTCATTCTCAGATTTTAAAAAGTTACAATGTCGAAAGTGAGAATAAAAGTATTACTTTGTTGAAATCAATCATTGGTATGATCAAAATCTTACAAATTTCCCTCGTCATGCTTTAATTTGGCCCCTTTAGGGTTAGAATACTTAGGTCAGTTTGAGGAAAGAACTTGGAAGGAGTTTGCGCCAAAAGGAACGCGGATATTTGATTGTTAAAATAGGGACAGAGTCAGGCGCTCAAATCTGGCCTTTGGCACACAGTCCAGGCTCCTTAATCTGTACCTTTGTTGAAAATTTTGATTTTCCTTAAACGCTATTGTATTCGATCCAATTTGTTCCCTTACAATTCTTTTCTCCATTAGCGTAGTAATAAAACTTCAAGGTTGACCCAAAAAAATTATATTTCATACTAAAAAAAAAATAAGCATGGACCTATCGACTCAAAAATGACACAAAATGGTTATAGTATTCACTATCAAGGACTCATATGTCAAACACTCACTGTCCAATCATTTAGTCTAAGACCCACCGGATTTCTCGCAGAAACAGTCTCGAACGCTGTGCTATAATCAAAACAACTCTAAGTTTAGCACATACTTGCTCTATTTACATCTAACCAATAGAATATCAGGATCGAGAAACTAGTCTCGACGCATCTAGTGGATTTAAGTCGTGACAATTTACTTGTTAACCCTAACGAAATCAAGGTTAACGATTGGAATCTTATTCCAATAGCGGAAACTCTAATATCATAATTGCTAAAAGAGGATTGCCCTAACATACTTGACACTTCTATTACTTGTAAATAAAATCACAAGTTTTCCAAAACTTCTACTCCCTTCAGTTAGACAATTTAGGAACTTAAGTCGTCTGTGTGCGGTCGTCTAAGAAACACTTATAGCATTTTGGTTAGTCATTGGTATAATCGATGCTTTGACTAACTCACGAATAGGTAAGGTTTGCAGAAAAAATTTCGTGAAAATGGTTGGATATAAAACAATTTTTTCACATTCCCAAAGGAGTCGATTCCCTTAACTAACCCAAAATACTAATAAGAGTGCATCTTTCCAATCTTAAACTCGGTACATGGAACTCAACCCTAGACCTGATAATCTTAAGTAGGATACCGTCTTTCGGAATTGATTAAGTCAACGACTTATCCAAGATCACTTGTCCTTCTGGATCAATCAGGCTGAGACTTTGATACCTGTGCCTTCTTAGGTCTTGTCCATTCAAACGGTAAGAAGACACGAGTTTCAGTATTAGGAATCTTTCTAGGACAACATTAGGTTTTCCTTAGAGGGTAGGCTTCATTAGCACTCTATGAAATTTTTTTGATTTATTGATTAACCTTGACGTAGCGATTATTATCGGACAAATTATGAAATTGAAACAGCGGTGGCACCAAGGAGATTTTGAAAATTAAAAGTTTAGGAAATCAAACGAGAACACCATAAGTGTCTTCGTGTTGATTCATAAAATTTCAGTATCATATCGTGAAACATTTCCTTGGCCCAACTTCTCTTCGAATTTCCTTATTTATCCAAGCATAGTCTTTACAATCACGTTAATCAATCCGTCTTCAGAATGAGTTCTACTTCTAGAACAACATTGATTTCAACACGTAGGTAACTTTGAGCTTCTCGCTCTTCCGACATGCTAGATGGGGGTTATAGTCTAAGACTTTGGCAAAAGCTTCCAATTGTTAAAAGACTAAACTATTAATGACAGTTTCCAGAAAATAGGTTTCTTGGAAATGCTTTTCAATTTCCCGTGCAATTGCGGAATTCAAAGTCTACAAATGCGTTGGGGTGTAACTGCTTAGGATAAGACAGAGATACACTTTGGAATGAAATTAGAAACTCAGTTTACGACCTACTCAGATGTATAGACATTTTCATTAGCTTTCCAACGCCTCTCGGAACATAAAAATCGGAGTTCCGGAGTAGAAGTTATGAATAAAATGAGTCAGAAAACTAGCGAAAATTTCTCGCAGACTAAGACGGGTGTGTACTTAACCAGAGGGTTGTCATCTAATCTTAACTGATCTTAGATCATTGACTTTAACTGCAACACTACAGTTACATTGCTTCAAGAGTTGAGCAGCCGCCCACAGTTTCCTCGAACAAATCCAGATGCCAATCTGTAGCCCCTCGCTTCTGCTGCGAGCTCTGATGAAACAAGGAGGTTAGGATACTAAGGTTTAGGTTTTGGGCATTTTCAGGGGCTGAGGCAACTAATCGTCATCATTCTCAATATTCCACATGAAACATTGAGTGGATCGTGACTCAATACGTCACATAAGATACTGACAGGTTCTGACATTTTAATTGTCTACGTCCCTAGCTGACTCGATCTAACCTATTGACCCAAAGATCTTTAAGTCCGACAAGGTCGAACCACTCTGATACCAAAATGTAACACTCTACTGTTTAAAAATACTAGGGTGTTACAGTTATGATATGACACAACTATTTATAAGAGAAAATTTTAGATGGTGAGAGAAGATATTTTGGGAAAACAATTTAGAAAAAAAAACGATGTGCCTGTCAGGATTTGAAAGGAGTGGTAACATGAGAAGAGGCAGAGTTCGCAGAAAGAAACATTAGAGCATGCGGTAAAGGGAGGAAAAATGGAGTTTACCTCGGTAGAAAAGAAATAGAAAAGGCAAAGCAAAAGATTTGAGGTTCATGTTCTTGACAATTCTATTGTAGTCAACAAGACAAAAAGAAAAGTTTGGATTTGTTAGTGAGTCATGCAAAGTCACAACTTTTTTATAAAGCTATAGAAATGTATGGATTATGTTTAATTAATTAATATTGTTTTTTTTAAATGTTTGATTTTAATTGCTTCCATAAAATTAGATGATGTGTTATATTTAAAAGTTTTGTTATATGTTACTTGAACATTCACAGACGTCTGTTTAAGTTTGAAAGAAGACATTTTTGTCTCTAATTACAGAGTGCATTTGTTTAATTTTTAAAGTGAGTGCATGGATCATAGACTATGAATATTGTATTATGTTTCTAGTTTTAAAATATAATTTTAAGAAATTGCTTTATTTTGTTACTTCCTAAACTTGCACTAAAGCTAAACATAATTATAATGCCAACTGATTCAAAATATCATTCAAGAAAATTTAGTATTGAAATTGGTATAGGTTTCAAGTTTCTTTTTCATATTTTTGTATCCTTTAAATAGAAGCAAGTGACTCTTCTTGGATTGGAGTATATCTTCAACTATTATTTATAATATTCTTGATTGTATGGTGGAACTGTAATTGAGATGCTGTTATGAATTTTATTCACAGTTTTTGCTAAAGAAGTAATAAATAGAAATTTTCGATTGCATCCATGTTAAAATATGTCATAGCACAAGTTGCTTTCTATTAGAGATGTTTCTTCTAATTGTTTTGAGATTTTATGTTATTCCTAGATGCATCTTCCAATAGACAAATATTTGTTAGAGAAGGATCTTGGTATTTAGGAAGAGACCCTTGATGAAAAATTATCCAAGAGGGAAAATACAAATAAATTCATAAGTTATCCCTAATTTTATTTGTATCATTAATTTGAAATAAAGAAAATACTACTTTGAACTTTAGATATTTTTTATTTTTTAATTAATTATCAGTCATTTTGGTTTTTATTTATTGTTTTCAATTAAGTTTTGAAATTCACTATAATTATCAAATGAAAATTCACATAAGGAAAATTAAAATGTCACTTTATAATGGAATTTTTTAACTTTAGCTCAATTGGTAGTGGGAATGCATTGAACATGTGTTTGAGCCTCAGAGTACATGGTTCGATTCTCGCGGAAGGCAAAAACTCTATATGGAGGTAGAGAAGGTCATGATGTGCAGTGCTGGGTAGCCTACTAAGTAAGAAAAGGGCCAGGGTAGAAGAAGAACTGAAGAAAAGAAACCCAAGTGATGGAAGAAGAATACCAAAAACAATAAATCAAGAAGAAATGCCCAACACCCTTCTACCCCTTAAGCAACAGCAACAACCCTCGTTGCAAGCAATCTAAAAATGTTGAAAGCACCACTTTTTACCTGTAAACAAAACAAAACCTTATTCATACCAATCATATTCTTGAGATGTATCCTTCAACAAAACAAAAAAAAATACATTGGAAATGTTTAATAGATAATTAGATAAAGAAACACTAGTTTACGGTTTACCACTTATCTCTATGGACATTTCAGCTAGCTTGGCTTCTAATTTCTTCATACACAAATCCATGCAATCTAAGACAAAGTGCATAGGATGATCACAATCATCCACATGTGAATGACAGGTAGCATAGCCTTGATTTTTCACATGGCTTCAACTTGTAACTTTGTTGCAATTATATTATAGACATATGAAGCAACTTATGTGTTTTCTTGATTTCACATCGTTCAATTTGATTGTCTGTCATGGGAAAGAACCAATAGCATAATACCATGCAGTTAGGCTTCATAGTTTTCCATGATGAGATGCTGATTTAAGAGCTACCTTTGCTAACCCAAAATAGATGTTTTCAGTATTTATTTAATTTAAATGTCTGATACCTGTTCTATTGCTGAAAATAAGTATTTATTTAATTAACCATGATAGTAGCAAATAAGAACTCAAATATATATATATATATATACATACATATATATAATATAGGGGATGTAGGTGAGAGGAGAGTTTATTGTGAGAGATGAGAGGATTAAATCTGGGCCATATAACAATAGATGGGCGGTTGTGATTAAAAGGTGGGAATTTACCACTTTGACTTTTTGTTTTAATCTCAACCGCTCAAGCAATAAGGTCATGACCTAGGAACATTATTGAAAAATAAAATACTGAAATTTCTTTTTGCTTATGAACATTACCTATTTTCTCAGCAAATGGCGCCAGCAAAGCAGGTTAAAGTGATTAAAGAATTCCAAAAGCAATCAGCACAACTGGACATGACAGTAATTTTTATCCTTTTGTTTATATTTATCCTTCTCATGCAATGCAAGTTTCCTGCATTTATGGTAGACTAAATACGTTTAAATTTCTCAACAAACCAGTTTATTCTTAACTGTTTTTAGACTTTTTTTGGGTGGGCTGATGTTTGTTGGTTGACACTATCACAGTTTATTTACAAGGGGCACTTCGATAGCTGTTGATCGCACTAACAGCACTTTTCACATTGGAAAAAAAAAGAAGGAATTATTTAGTTTTTTGCTTTGGCATAAAAATATTGCTGGTTTAAAGTAGTGTTTCTGGTGTTGGAAGTTTTCATGAAAATGGGCCGATGTTGTTGGCATTGTTTGGTCCATCGATGTCATCCTGAATGCAGACCTTTTTTTCATAGGACACTAGGTTTGGGCCTAATCTCAAGAATTAATATGAATGGGCTAGTTAGAGAGTATGTGGGGAAAAGTTGCCTAGTTAGAGATGTTATGTTGGTATTTTGTAAGTGTGTAGATAGAGAAAATATTCTCTGAGTCACTGACTCTGGGTCAATTTTGTAGAGTCTATCTCTCAATTCTAAATTTGGTTATCAATATACTCACATTTTCTTCTCAATTACTATACTGAGTTTCTGGGTTTTATCAGAATGCAAGCACTTCAATAAAGATAGATCTTTGTTCTAATCTTCTATTTTTCATAATGTTATATCCTAAATGCAGATTGAGATGATGTCCGAATCTATCGATGAAACATTAGACAAAGATGAAGCCGAGGAAGAAACAGAAGAGCTCACTAACCAGGTAAACCAAATTAAGTATATAGCTTACTATTATAAGTAGATATTTCCTCCATCCTATCTGATTTTCATTTCTTTGTGACAGGTTCTTGATGAGATTGGAGTGGATATTGCATCTCAGGTTGGTTTTGGACACAATATTAATCTATTAGAGATACAATACAAAAATCATTTGTGTTTTCACCTATCAGCTTAAATTTATCAAATGATTCATGACACGACAAGAGCTTATTTTTGTTACCTAATTTTTTCTTATAAAAAATTGAAACAGCTGACTAGAGTTATATAATATGAGAACCATATTTATTTCTATGTTGTAACAAATCCTTTGTCTCTGCACTGATTCTTTCCTTTAATTACTTTTCTGAATATCGACCTGATACTAGTTTTTTTTTCTTTTTCTGATGGTAGTTATCTTCTGCTCCAAAAGGTCGCATTGCTTCAAGAAATACTGAAAATGTTGCTCCAAGGTACAATTCAATCTTTTTCATGCAGAATGCTGTCTAGACACATCTACCACTTAACGGACCATGATTCACCGCAGTTACTGCTTCTTGCAGTCACTGCAGTCAATTATATACAATATAAGCCATTGGATGCACTCATTTTGATATCACGGCCCTTGTATTATTTTGTATAAAAAAAGTAAAAATAATTGAAAGAGGAGAGAGATAGATAGAAGTCAAATGCACAGAATCAGTGTCCCCAATGGACCCAGCGACAAACACAGTTTCTTCAGTATTGTTTTACCTGCCCATTCAAACTGATTTATGTGACAGTTCAAACTTTCAAAATGCATGCTTATTTTAATACTGTTCATTTCAAGCGAGCAAAATTTCTTTTTGTGGATGCAGATCAGAATCCCAGGATGTCGAGGATCTCGAGAAGAGGTTGGCTTCTCTCCGGAAAATATGAAGATCCGCTATAGCTATTCATACATATATATTTCATAATGTACAAATCATTATATACGATAGCAACCGTGAGATTGTATTAATGGCACCTACTATTACTAGTGATTTTATGTGAATGTGTTAAATGCGAATGCGAATTTTAGTTTGTGTGGGATGGAATATCACTAGCAGAATTACATTTATAAATTCGGCATTTTTTAATGTAGTTAATAGTTAAGATCTAAGAAATAACATACACGGTGAAAACAATGCTAAGGATATGTTTTTAAATGGTCTGTAAAAAGTTTGTCAATGAGCTATGTTTGTAGTAGAAGATCCGAGACTTCAAAACAAAATTGTTGCTTCTTTTTAGGAGGGGATACCAAGGAGGACCTAAAAATTAGATCACTAGGGATATGAATTTGGTAATAATTCGAGCTCACTTTTGGTATATTAAGGAAGAATGACATTCGGAGAAGATGAACCGTAGAAAGTATAAGAGATAAATGTTGATTAATTCCAATGGAGGCACTAGGCTTAGTTAAATACAATCATCAAGGGTAAATTGGTAAATGACATAGAATAAAATAAAACATATATATTGTATAGGCTAAATTACACCAGAGGTCCTTTAAGTTAGTTAATTGTAACAAGTTGGTCTTTTAAGTTTTTTCGTACCACTTAGGTCTTGTAAGTTATTTAATTGTAACAATTTGAGGTTGAAAAATGTAAGTTATTCGGTCTTTAAAAGTTACAATTAAGTAACTTAAAGGACCTAAGTGGTACGAAAAAACTTAAAGAATCAACTTTTTTTTATGGATTAAAGAATCAACTTGTTAGAATTAAATAACTTAAATGACACTGGTACGAAAAAACTTAAAGTACCAACTTGTTACAATTAAATAACTTAAAGGAGCTCTGATGTAATTTATCTTATTGCATATTGTATTTCCTATTTCCTGTAGCAATATCCTCCTCTTCAAGCATACTTGCGCCATGAGAAATTGGTGCATTCTCTGAAAAGTGAGCGAGCATTGAAGTCTCTTAGAATCGGAATAGCGCATTCCTAAAAATATGCTTGCAATTAGTACGCTACAACGTATTTGACAGCACTCTCAATCTGATCAAATATGTTTTCCATGCATCAATCAATCAAAGCAACGACCAGAGTAACAATGTGAGGAGTGATGGATCTGAGTCATTTGTTTTATATATCAACTCAATCAACTCAACTCGCTATCAAAACCCACCCAACTCAACCTATTCCCACCCTTAATAACAAAATTTGCTACTCTCTCTTATTTGATATAGCCAATAATATAAAAATGGATGTCTCTACTAGTTGAATAGCTATAATTAGGTAACAACAATTATTTTATGTTGTTGAAATAGAAAATAGCGAGACATATGCCGAATGTCGTATGTTTAAAATAAACTCTGGGGGTTCTATTAGTATTATATGGACTCTGAGAGAATCAATATACAACTTTTACAACAATTACAGAATAATGACAATATCAAAACTGTCCTACTCATCTAATATTCTGATACTAATATATTATGAGAAATAATTGTCGGTACGGGAACGAAACCTACAATGGTGTTTTGTTCAATCACATGCGGAGGAGGGTGTTTTGTTATTAAAACTGCTTTGAACTGTTTTCTTTAGTGTTTTTCTTACAATTCTTCAAAAGAATTTCGTACTACTAATCATTCTTCAAAAAAGTTTACAAAATAATATGTGTAAATATATTATTTACAAAATAAAAAGCCACGTAATCAACACTCCCCCTTAGAGATTTATGCACAAAGCTTGTTACATATGTTGTTGATTTGAGGACTTCTTAAAGAATTAGTGAAGACATTAGCCAATTGGTCATTGGATTTGACGAAATTTGCGGGATGTCTTCTAATTCAGTATTCGTTTGGACAAAATGGAAATCTACTTCAATATTGGTAGTCCTCTCATGAAAAGTTGGATTAGATGCGATATGCAATGCTGCTTGATTATCACCGGTTAGAGTCATTTCCTCAACATCATGAAAGTGAAGCTCTTTGAGTAACTATTTCAACCAAATTAACTCTTATATATCACTAATGTCATGGCCCTATATTCAGCTTCAACACTAGATTTTGCAACAATATTTTGCTTCTTAATTTTCTAGGATATTTCCACCAAATAGCACACAATACACAAAAGTGGATCGCGGATCAATGGGTGAGCCTGCCCAATCAGCATCTGAGTAGCGAGTGTGTCCTCTATCTCCATAAATGAGACCTTTTCTTGGACCATTTTTTAATAAACTTTAGAATTCGATTCACGACATCTCAATGATCATGACAACGCGAATGTAAGAATTGACTTACCACACTAATTGCAAAGAAGATATCAGATGTGTGACAATGAGATGATTTAACTTTCTAACGAACAATAAGTATCTCCCGAGATTTGAAAGTGGCTCTCCTTAATTCGGTAGATGCTGGACATTTGGATCCATTGGAGTATCGACTAATTTGGCATTCAATAAAGAACCAAAAAACAACAACAAAGATAGACCAAAAAGGACCATTAGACGATGTTGGAATGGGTCACGACAAAGGAGAAGGGGAAGATCAAAATTGAAACACAGTTTGCCAAAAACTTTCTCACCAAAAGAGAGTGAACCCACTTGGTAAGTACGGTTTTAGCATGGTCTCTTAACTGGCTCTAGATACCATGTTGAAAGAGAAACAGAAGGACGCTAAATATTGTGTGTTTAAAATACACGATGTAGATCCTATTATATAGACTCTGAGAATTAATATCCAATCTCTACAATAATAACAAAGTAATGATGATATCAAACTACTATAGTCATCTAATATTGTGACCATAAATGTAACATTTTAGGGTGTTTTTTGATGGAGTATTTTTTGGGGCATATTGAATATTTTAGTTCAAATTTTTTAACTAAAATATTTCAATTCCCCGCAAAAACTGCTCCATCCAAACATAGGGTTAGTTTTATTAGCTATCGAAAGCTATAATGTCAAACATTTGTGACATACAAAAAAGTGAGATTTTTAAAACTCGATATAACATCAAGTTATGCACTCAAGCTTCAAATAATAACTACATTTAAAAACAAGTAACTAATACATAAATGGCGACTTTAAGACCAACACTTGGTCTTAGAGTCTCCCCATTTGTTCTTCAGTACCTGTTAATTTGAAAAAGAAAAAAAACAACAGACCAAATGAGATATAAATCTCAATGAGTCCTTCACGAACCCCTAATATGTTTCTATCATCAATACATTACATAGCACACATATTCAAACAATATAAAAATCATATATAGCTAAGTTCATTTAAAACGTTTTTGTAATTGAACAATGTGTTCTCAGTATCTTTATCCTTGGCACATTCAGACTGGTATCTATGCCACCGGATTCGAAAAGAATTATATCATTTACCTCGAACTGACCGTGTTTTAGCTTGAGTTATACTTCCGCATCCATCAACATTTGGATGTGAATCACCTTTTGCATTCATGGAGTTTATCTAATTGAACCTATGTATCAAAAGGGATTTCAAAATATTTTCTTTTCAAATAGTGCTGGCTCACCGAATTCGGTCATGTGTATCTTCACGTGCCCCAAACCAACCAAAATGACATATGCATCACTCGAAACAAATCACTTTTATGTTTGTCGAAGCTAAACTATTATTATTATTTTTTGATAAGCAAATGTTAGTGAGGGTGAGGGAATGTTAGTTTCCGGGGTTTGAACCCTGAACCTCCTTACAACTCCTTCATGTCCCTTAGCTCGCCAACTGTGGGACGACTGCTTAAGTATTAATTAATAACTTTGAAGTATCATACAATCTGTCGTAGCACTGCTTAAGTATTATAGTTTAAATATCATCCTTAGTCTTCTACAAATTTGCATGCATAACAAGAAGACACATTACTTGCATGAATATTGCGATCACCTTCAATATCTAAGAATTCAAACGCTACATCGACATCATCATTTGTATACTTATAACTATGATGAGATTAAGATATCTTAAGCATTTCATGCGTCAAGAAACATTAACAAAACCAGATTCTAATCATACAATTTTATATCTTAAAGTATAATCATATAGCATTAGGAATCATGGATCAAAAAGAGTCATAGAACATTAATAAAAGAACTCAAACATGAAGATTTTTGCTTGCTGGTCTCCTGGCAATGGAATACTAATACACTATTTACATCAATAAAAGGTAACGTAATTACCCTATATAAATTGATATCTGAGCAACACATCGTTCTACTGATCATGCTCTCAACAAGTCACCAAAGTTAAAACAGCAAAAGCAAATCCAGGACTTGTAATTCAAGATATAATCAGAAAGAACCTTATTGATTTAACTGTAGACACTAAATGCAGTAAAATAGTGGGCTTTAGCAATCACATATATTACAAGCTTGTGCTCTTTTTCACTTGTCCCACCTTGTATATACAACACATAAATACATGAAATCATTCTAAATCCTGTATGAAGAAGAATCTAGACTTCAGTAACAATATCTTATAGCACAAGCAACTGATAAGTATATCATTATTTCTTGTTTGTTGTAACGCCCACAACAACATTGCTCACCTGTTGCAGTTCAAATTATTATAATTAAATCTAGCGATGATAAAAAATTAGTGAAAAGTAGTAGAAAAATATACATCCAAAACTAACCAAAAAAAAGAAAGAGATAGTAAATTACCAATTTCCCACTTGAATCAACAGATTTGGGATTTTCCACAACCACGGTTTGGCTCACAAAGTGGGGTCTTGACTGCAGGTAATAATATCATGTGTATATTTGTTAGATATCGTAACAAGAAACCCACAAAATGCATAATCAATAACGATGAGTATTAGCAACACTCTCATTAACTCTCTCGAACACACTCTCCTAGTAGTTAAAACTCTAGTTGTTATACTATTTTTTGGAAATAGGTCCCATCAAATGATATGGATCTCAATTCATTTCAATTAACAAGAGAGTTAGTGTTTAAAAGAGTGTTGCTAGCACTCTTACAAATTATAATCAAAAGAAAAAAGTCAAAAGCATACTGATGCGGTAGAAGATACTGTTTCCGAAGTTGTTGTTTCACTAGGTCTTTGCGGAGGAACTGGAAGCCTTCCATTGGTCATCTACAAAAGGAAAGGGAAGCAGATAAGCACTAATGGCGAAAAGGTAAAACAAACCAGTTCAAAACAAAATTACATGAAATGCAAAGATCCACGTCATATTTTAAAAATTTCATGTAATGGTGATATATAAAGTAAAAGACAATAAAGTAAAAGACACAGAGAAATCTGGGGTTGTGTCGTATGGTACACATGATAAGTACCAGAAATCATCATCAATTAACTCAAACACTGAATCTGTGAATTAATGGAATTAAGGGATGAATCAAGGTGATTGCGGACCCTAAATCAGAATTACAAATGGTGATTGTAGAAAATATGAAGATAAGAGTAACCAAAGGCACTTCGAGAGGCCTAATCTCTCCCAAAGACTCTATGTCTATTTCTTAATTCTTGCTTATCCTCTAATTTCCCCCCACTCCTATTTATATAGCGCTCAAGTGCCTCTATGCCTATTGCTTATCCTCTATTTCTTAATTCTTGCTTATCCTCTAATTTCCCTACACTCCCTCCCTAAGCCATAATCCCCTATATCTCATTTATTTAATTTCCCTCCCTACATTTTATATATTTAGGATCCAATCAACATATCTTCTAACAGCTTTTAACCATCTTTTACTGGGTCCGTTTGGATAGGGCTTATTTTGAGCTTATGCAAAACAACTTATGCAAATAAATAAGCTTTTATATATTATTCATAAGCTTGTTAAGGTAGTTTATGGAAAAACAACTTATGGAGATATAATTTTTGTTAGTGAGAACTTGTGAATCAACATAAAAACTTATTTATCTCCATAAGTTATTTCTCATAAGCTCAAAAATAAGTCAATCCAAACGGACCCTAAAGACAAAAGATATAGGAGCCGTGGACGATCGTTAATACGCTCCTCCTACTAAAAGACCTGAAAATTTCTTTATATTAAAACACCCAGTAGAATTATAACAATACAAGTATCAAGATGAGGGACTGCATATTTTCTTCACCAACAAACTTCTCGGCCTAGATGATTTCTAGTTCTTCTTTTCTGTTGCCCATTTAGACTATAGAGGTATTCCTCTCTTCGCAAAGTGGAAACATAATGCAAGGTTTCTTTATTTAAGAATTTTCTGAATATGATAGAACTCGATGCTGGACCATATTAGGAAAGTGGGAGAATGGGGTGAGAATTGTAAAGGTGGCATTAGAGGAGTGTAGGAGAGGAATTAAAGGGATTATATAAAGTGGTGTAACAGAATGAAAGGGAAACAGGAAATTAGTTGGAAAAGGTCTGGGAAAGCATGACGCTTGAGGGAGGAGTTCATCTCCTATTTTCTGGTTTGCAGCTTCTGCATTTTCTTCTGTTTTACTCTCTTTTAGAATTCTGTTTGGTGATTGTAAGGAGTATAGCTCCATAATTTCCAATATTTCTCAATACCAATTTCTGGTTTCTATTACAGGTTGATATACAGAATATATATTGATTTTAAAAGTTAGATGATTACAAAATGAAATCAACCATCTACAACTTGGCTTCCCATTCTTCAAATACAATCAGTCTAAAAATTTTAGATTCTGATTGACACATATACAGACAAATATTACTGCAGAAAGCCTACAGTTCCAACAAAATGAACCCCAGATCAACTGAAACGGCTCACTCAAATTTTAATTTAAGACTTCTAAAGCATATGTGAAAAGAGAAAGTGAATGCACAGATTAATATAATTCTTTCAATGTATACTTACACCGACATTAATTATATAGTTACATATTGCACATTTGACCGAGGGAGCTCCATAAGGATACATGAGTGTTGTCCGGCAGTTACCACAATGGATATGACTCATCTGATTAGAATCTTTTTGATGCAGACACAAATGGAAGTCAGTAAACAATATAGCATATGTGAATAATAGCATCAATTTTTACAATAAAAAATTGGAACTCATCGTTGAAGCAACATAAGGTGAAGAAAATGGAACTAAATACACTTCATAGAGAACACGTCGAGTTCGGTCCTAGTACAAGAGGTCATCAATGAATAGACGCTGGTATATTTCGTGAGCAAGGTACTCAAATGAGCAAAGGTCAGATACCAAAAGATTGAGAAACTAGCGTTGGAAGTGATCACCTCTACCTGTCCCCTTTGCTTATAGAAATTAGGGTAAGAAAATCAATTAGCTATGATTACATTATTGAATATGTTGTACTCGGTATTTAAAAGTCATATATTTGTCTTATTTGATCAGTCTCCCACCCCTAATTGTAATGATATGGTAGTATGAGGAAGGTCAACTTTTTTAATAAAGAGGAATTTTATAATGGAGAAGCACTAGGATACTCCATTCCTATACCAGAAAACAAAAAGGGAGCCTCGACTAAGGACAAATACAAAAAAGTGGCAGCCAAATTATCTGGATCCCTAGGCCCTATGAGCAGTAATAAGACTCTATAGGTTGTATTGGTAGGACCTACGGATCCAGATAATTTGGCTGCCACTGTTTTGTATTCGTCCTTAGTTTGCAGACTTCGAGGTTTTCTTTTTGTTTTTTGGTATATGGATGGAGTATTATAGTGCTTTGCGATATATGCAATTTTTTGCTATTAAAAAAAAATTGACCCTCCTTATACTACCATATCACTACAATTAGGGATGGGAAACTGATCAACTAGAACAGATACATATGACTTTGAAATACTGAGTACAATATTTTCAACAATGTAATCATAGTAAATTGATTTTCTTACCCTAATTTCTATAAGCAATTTTTAGTTGTGATTTCTTAATAACTTGTCCACCTTTCCTTAATATAAATGTAGACAACAATTGATTCGAGTCATTTTTATGAAAATTTAAAAACGATTAAAAAAAAACGATTGCATGTGAAATTGTAACCAACTAACATACAATAGTTGGGTATCTTAACTTATGTTTGTAGAAAGAAAGAAGGTTCCTTGTTTTGATGGTACTATATAAAAGGGACAAGCTTGGAATAAATGTTGATCGAACAAATTTAAAGCCACAACCTAAATTTCTGTCACTAAAGGCAAGATCGCCTTCGAATTGATGCATGATGGGGGAGGAAGCAAAAAGGTTCGTTTGCCTTTTAATTAAAGTCTTTGTAGAGAATAATCCTAACCGCTCTGCTATTTGAACACCATAAATTAGCGACTCCTCCTGTTGCATCTGGTTCTCTTAAAATATGGCTTGAGCCTAACTCAATCCTACAAAATCGGCTTGTAAAGTGAGGCCCTTTCATTATATACTCTTTTGAGACCATTTCTCTAGACTCTAGTCAGTGTGGCACTCGGGTTTCTCCCAATACACCCCCTCACGCCCAGCACTATTGGGCTTAGTGCGTGGATAATAATGGTGGGTGGCCCGATGGATCTAGGATAGGCTTTGATACCATCTCAGAATGTGACTTGAGCCTAACTCAACCGTACAAAACCGGCTTGTAAGGTGAAGGATACCCTTTCATTACACACTCTTTTGAGACCATATCTCCAATCAAATGTGGGACTTGGGTTTCTCCTATTAGATTCACACAGTTCAAAATCAGGGTTAGTGTAGTTCAATGGGTAGTTCATTAACCATCATCTAAACTGAATTAATCATGAATTTACAAACCATTGACTGTGTTTGTAATGGTTTTAACCATCACCATAATGTATCCACGGTTTTAGAGTTGCCTCTATTTTAGAAATATAAAATTTTCAGCGAATCAGCATGCAGTGCAACAAGATCCATATTAGACTAAAAAGCTGCAAAAATATGGCAACACCGAAATATATTATACCTGGTACGAGATTTATAGTGTTACAGCAGGAACATCTCACGCTTGTAGCTCCACATGTGTACATTAGCAATGTTCTACAGCCTCCACAATAAAGTTGTGACATTTCCATTCCTGCAGGAACATTAGGAAATTTAAGAACCCCAGATGTAACCATCCAGTTTAAGTCCAAGTACATGTGAACATTTAATATAGCTAGTTGCATAGCTTCTTTCTATTATTTAATCAAGCTAGGTGCATAGTTTATTTCGAATTTTTATTCCCATACACATCCCAACACAAGTAATTGGCATACACTCAAAAGAAAGTTGGCATACAGAAATATCGCTGCCAATTAGATTTGATGACATATGAAATATCCCTTGAATACCAAAAGCATAATATTTTAAAAGAAATAAATACCAATATAAAAAAAATTAATCAGAAAGCATTTTAATTCATTTTAGAAGAAACACGGAAAATATAAAAAAGATAAGCTGCTCCCTTAGTTATATTCGTGGGCCTCAAGAGTTAATATAAAAATGGAAGTTATATGGTAATTTATTTTCCTAAGTCCATGAAATGCAAGATATTCTCACATCTGCCATCACTATATTTAAGATTGCATTGATGTCATGTCACGCAGAAACAGCCTGGTTTCTGAGAGTTACAAAAATGGTATGGTTTGTTTGTTGACTTCACAAACTAATATGCATATGTTATTTATAGCCTCTTATATATGGTACTTATATTTAAGCACTTCAACCCTGAAACCTAGCACCGACCCAATTCTTGAAAGTCGCACTTACATTGTAGTGGCCTTTTACAGTATGTTTACAGAAATGGTGCAATCTAACCCTGGAGCTTTTTACATTGCACTAATAACACAATAGAGTAACCTTCAATTTAACAAAACAATAGACCAGGACATAGATAATTCAAAAGCCAAAGTACCCAATCTGAACCCAGTTTCCAGATTCAAACAACAAGATGGCTACACAAATTTTACATCGGGAACAGGGAACTACGATAACAACTAAACTATTTCATAGAACTCGAGTCCAATTCTGTACAGAACTGACGTTATTAAGCTAATTAATTTTATCGTTCCACTGGCAGAACCGGCCACAAAAGTCATATCGCACTAGGGTCTAGGGGGTTTTGCCTCGGAAGCTAACAGAGAAATTTTTGCAATATTACTCAATAACTCAACTTAGCAAAAGCAATTCTTTATTTCTTCATCACATAAGAACCCACATATATATTGCTTAATAGGAAGAACCTAAAAGCAAGTCAGCAAGTCAAATTTTTGTCTTCACATTATAATTTCATAATTCACATCCAGCTAGTAATTAGTAATCAACTTTTCCATGCCTAAGATGGCTTCCATTAGTGTGAAAACCAGAAACTAACTACTTAATGTGAAATCAAATTAACTCAATATACTAAGTATAGATGTAGAGCAATAAATTTTCTATAATCCTGAAATCTTGGTAACAGAAATAGCAACAGGGAACATACCAGGAGGAGGAACAGGAGTAACTGCGTTGCATAATGCACAGAAAACATTGCTTGCTCCTCTAGGGTAAAGCAACGTGTTCCTACACCCACTACACACAATGTGGCTCCGCATAGCTGCAAAGTTAAACACAAACAATCCAAGAATCTTAGAAAATAAAAAAGAAACAGGAAAAATAAAAACCACCACCATCACAACAATCCAAGAATCTTAGACAATTTTAATTTCTAATGCACAGAATTAAAATAAGAAACGGAAATTCTTAACAAGATATATGCTCTAAGAAGCTTAATTTCAGAATTCAAACGCGAAAAACATCCAAAACTCAAAAAGAGTAAAAGATTGAAAGACATAAGAATGAGAATACCTGTTGCAGTGGATTCAGAAAACGCACAGAAAGAATATTGAGCGGAGAAATGGAAAGTATAGGTGGTGAATTTGAATGATTGATTGCTCGTTCAGAAAATGAAGAACAAGAATGTCTCAGCGATTTCCCGTTGTTCCTTGCGATTCTTCCTATCAATGTTTGATTTGACCTTCGAATTCAAGTCTTGTTTAATTAAATCTTCCGCACACCGACCAGAATTTATATTTTTTTTCTTTTTCGGCAACACCGACGAGGAAAGTTCTTCCACCGTCTTTGATTTTCTTCTACTCATCGTAATTAACCGAGTTGTTTATTCTTTTCTCTGTTTCTACAAATCAAAATTTTTAGTTTAGGCAAAATTGAACTTTTGGTCCTTTATGCTCGGAGTTTGTGTCATTTTGACTTTTTATGTTTTTTTTCTTCTAGTTTTAGTCTTTCATGTTTTTTTTTTGTCATTTTGGTCTTTGCCATTAGTTTTTCCTAACGAACGCCACGCTGACAGTTAACTACGTGACATCTTAATTGTCAGCGCTGACTAGGATTCATTAAATGACTTGGCCAATAGGGGACCAAATTGAAACAAATAAAAAACATAGAGGATTAAATTGACACAAACACAAAACATAGATTAATCACTCTCCATCTTCTTCCTCCATCTTCATCTTCTTCTTCTCCGGCGAGCCGCCACCATCTCCGGCGAGCCGCCGCCACCACCACCACCACCACCACCACAAATTTGGTTTCAAATCCCCAATTTCTTCAAAACCCAAAATCGCCAATTTTTCAAATCCATAAATTTGGTTTCAAATCCTCAAAGTTCTTTGACTCTCTTACAAACTCTACTCAGTTGCAAAATCTCATGCTCAATGATAATTACTTAGCTGGGGAACTTCCAAATTCTGTTGAAAATCTATCTGCTTATCTCCAACAGTTCTGTGTTTCTGGCAATAGACTAACTGGAAATGTTCCTCAGGGATTTAAGAAATTTCAAAACCCGATATCCTTCTCTTTTGAAAACAATTATTTCACTGGAAAGTTGCATCAGAACTAGGAACTCTCAAAAAGTTGGAACGACTTGTGATATTCAATAACAGCTTGTCAGGGGAAATTCCAGACATATTTGGAAATTTTACAAATCTGTATATTCTTCAAATTGGAAATAACCAATTCTCAGGTAAAATTCACAAGAGTATTGGACAGTGAAAAAGATTGAATTATCTTGACTTGCAAATGAATAACCTTGAAGGAACCATACCAAATGAGATATTTCAACTAAGTACCTTAACAACCTTGTACTTACATGGAAACTCATTGAATGGTTCACTTCCTTTTGTAATCAACAACATGGAGCAGCTCCTAGCCATGATTGTTTCATATAACCAGTTGTCAGGTTACATTCCTAAAATAGAAGCAGATGGTTTGAAATATCTTGTGATGGCAAGAAACAAATTTAGTGGCTCTATTCCAATTGGGGATGGTTTCATTGAAAAATTGAGGATTTGAAACCAAGTTTAGGGATTTGAAAAATTGGGGATTTTGGGTTTTGAAGAAATTGGGGATTTGAAACCAAATTTGTAGCGGGGGTGGCGGCGGCTCGTCGGAGAAGAAGAAGATGAAGATGGAGAGTGATTGATTATGTTTTGTGTTTGTGTCAATTTAGTCCCCTATGTTTTTTATTTGTTTCAATTTGGTCCCCATTGGCCACGTCATTTAATAAATCCTAGTCAGCCCTGACAATTAAGACGCCACGTCAGTACTTAACTGTCAGCGTGACGTCCGTTAGAAAAAACTAACGACAGGGGCTAAAATGACACAAAAAAAACATGAAGGGCTAAAACGAGAAAAAAACATAAAGGGCCAAAATGACATAAACTCCAAACATAAAGGGTCAAAAGTGCAATTTAGCCTTTAGTTTATTGGATGATTTTCCAACGTGGCAGTGACATACTGCAATGCAACCATTGAGTGGCAAACAATCATATTTGCCACGCTCATCTTTAATTATTTTCATAAGCTAAGTTTTTGTGAGATCAAGTTGCTGCTTAGGATTTAAAGAACCCATAGTTAATTCTAGTAGTTTTTACTTCAATAATGGTCTTTTACTCTTTTATAAGAACTCAATAATGGTTTTGTCAAAAAAATAATGGTCTTTTTACCTGATATGTGTATATTTTTTATTTTTATTTACTTTTTCTTCAAATTTAATATTAATTTAATTATATTATATTTGTTGTTGCTCATTTAATATTTGTATTTAATTATATTAATTTAATTATATTATATTTATTCAAAAATTTTGTATTTGGTTTTTGCAGTTGTATTCGTTACTTGCTTTTATTCCACCAAAAAATAAAATCATTGTTTGCATTTTTTTGTTAGTGGTATTATAAAGTAACAAAACAAAGAAGAGAAAAAGAAAAAATGTTAAAGACTAGCCGCACACCTTGTTAAGCTAGATAAGAGAGTCCATGCGTGGTGGGTGGATGTCCCAATATGAAGAAACAACCCTCATGAGCACCCTCCTTAGCCAAGAAATTTTTACACTTGTTTTGCTCCCTTAAGATATGCACAATAGAGGCAACATCAAACTGGCTCAAACTTCCCAATTTATCTATCTATACTATATACAATGAGGCTTTGCTCAAAGCCCTCATTCAAGTGTTCTCCACATAATCGTTTCATTTAATTACACATCAGCGAATAAATTATGACATGTCTTCTCCATTTGATGACTCGGCGCTTCAATTGCAATAAGTTATGTAGAATATTTGGCCATATAATTCGACACAGTAATCACACTTAAATAGCCAACACAAATTATAACTGTCAAGTATTGAATGCACATTTCAAATTTGAACGCAATTACAGGGAGCGGATTCCCTCATGTTTTAAATAACATGACCATGTCATGTCAGTTTGTTGAAATGAAAATCTCTTTCCATGTTTTGATGATACAAACTTAGTAAGAAGACATTAAGTTTTTTAGTTAATGTTTATCTAACATGTTTATTTCAAGTGTGAAGAACAAGCCTCAAAAATAACAAAATGTGAAACTACCTTGAACTGAAAAGAACATAAAATTACAAAGGTAGAAATGAGATGTGAAGGTTAACATATGTGAAGGTTGACCAAAAAGTCAACACAAAAGGTTGACCAAGTCAACTCAACATTGACTAGAATTGAAAAGAAGTGTGGCCCCACATTTATGATGAAGATCTAGTATTGTGAAAGTTGAAGAACAAGTTGAAGAACAAATTTAACATAATATGAAGATCATGATCATTAAGCGTTTCAAAGTAACAAACATGTTTGCTCTCATTTATTGAAGATCAGAGAATTTTTAATGCTGAAATCTTGCAATAAATGATAGAGGAACTCCTTGATTATTCTTAGGCCAATCAAAATGTGTTTAACGTATAAAGGATGTGAAGCTTCGTGTACAGCTGTTATAACTAAAAAGAAAGGACAAGCCAGCTAAGGGAGAGTCAGAACACTGAAGGAAAAGGACTGTGTCAGCATGTGAAGGTTGAAAAGTTAGCATAAGGTACAATTGTCAGCTTGTGAAGCTTCAAAAGCTATCAACTTTGGACCCTTCCAACGGCTATATTTAGTTCCGACGTCTATTTAAAGGCTGAAATTCGAAGTCACAAATCATGAGAGTGAATTGGAATCTACTCAATTAAAGCTTCACAAAGTTCATCCACCCTACTTATCCCACACTCAAGTTATTCAAATTCTGGGATTCGTTTATAGAGTGTGTGCTAGCTTGTTATAAATTGTTGTAAACACTTAGTGTATTATATTCTCAACTAGTTTATTGAATATAGAACAACCACAACTAATTAATTTGGACATATACATGGATGACGCAACTAGTTTTGTAATTTGATGAGTATTCTATGTATTGTACAGTAGCATAGCTCCCTTGCAAAGTGCACATGAGATTTGTCAAAAGCAAACTTGATTAGCATTCTCAGTAAAGAAATTAGAGTACTAAATGCTGCCAGACTACCAAGGTAAGACTGCATAAGGTCCAAAACAAGCAAACTTGGTAAGCTGTTTGCATTCTCGGTAAAGAAATTAGCATTCTCCCACATGAGCATCTGCAATTCCAAAACAAGCAGCAACTAGAGATACAAACCAATATAAGGTCCAATTCCACCTTTCCCTGATGTTGCCAAATCCAAAATGAGAACCAAGAAAATACTAACAAAAAAACGTAATGGTTCAGTACATATATGATCTGGATTTTGTGCTAATCTGTTCATGGACCCGATTTTAGTAGAAATCTGAGAAATTGTTCATAGACCAGATTTTCTATGTATTGTACAGTAGCATAGCTCCCTCGCAAAGTCCATTTTGAGAAATTGTTCATTTGTCCGCTGCCCTTGGTATGGCCAACAGCCGCCGGTGTGGGGCTTCTCTCTCACCGCTGCGTGAAGAAGATTCATGAAGAACCGACATTGTTGTCATTTTCGTATTCATGCCTCCGGTGTGCGGTTTCTCTTTCACTGCCGCGCGTTTCAAATTCATGCCGTCGAAAGAAGGTTTCCACTATGTTCAGATTTGGGTGACAAACAATCAAGGGTGGAGGTCCTTGAGCAAATCTCAGGATTGGAAAAATTGAGAAAGAACGCAAGAGAGAGGCACAGAGAAAGAGAAACAACACAATTTTTTTTTTTTAATCTTGCCCATTGAATTTTATTAAAACAAATCAATGGATGATATTAACTAACATTACCTAATCATGTTATTCTAAACAGGAGAGAATCCGTTCGCAATTTCATTCATCATATCAGCAGCAAATTAATGACATTATAATGTTTGACCAATTAGATGACACAAACGAATTTGGAATGGAAATAAATCAAATTCGAAATCCCAATCTAAAACTATAAAGGGAGGAATGTGCCATCTTAGGCATAGGCATGTGCCCACAAAAAAAAATTGGAACAAACAAATAAATTTTGGAACAAAAACAATTTAAAATTTTGTCCCTACATGCATGTCAACCGAAGTGTTGGATTATTGTATTGCCACATACCCCATAATATTTTAAGAAAACAAATTTGGTACTTAACACATGTGCAATTTTTAAAGAAGTCTACCTCATTCCTTTTTTTTAATAACTCAAAATTTATTAAATGTTGCTATGTGTTGTCATTACATTAGTGTGTCACTCCCCACATGTTAAGAAACTATATGCATATCTCATCTGTTCATGCAAAAGTGTTTGATTTCTAATTGTATTTTCAAGCTATATTTTTATAATCAATTCTAACTTTAATGTTGTTAGACACCAACTTCTCTTGCTCAACAACATCATCAATAGAGTTGGGCATCTACTTGGTCTCTTCTATCACCATTACACATTTACTTAAAACTATATACTTCAAATCTTAAAATTAAATCAATCTCTAAGAATTATATTAATTACACCTAACTATTTTATCTACTTATATCTCCACTTAAATAAAAATATTGTTTTTTTTTGTTTTCCTTTTTTTCGCAAATATTTACTACGTGTAATGATAATAATAATGAAGAATAATAATATATATTAATTCGTTGCAAGTCGTGTAGTTCATCTAAATTCAGCACATATTAATTATACCTAACTATTTTTATCTACTTATGTCTCTACTTGAATAAGAATATCATTCTTTTTGGTTTTCCATTTCGCAAATATTTACTACGTATAATGATAATAATAATGAAGGATAATAATATGTGTTCGCTGTAGATAATAATTACGTGTATGAAGTGCCAATTGAATAGGTTAGGAAGCTATTTGTATTAAATATAAGTGTGTGATTATTGTTGAATGTGTTTTGTATTTTGAGTGGTGGAAATAAGCAAGAAAATAGGTTAATTTAGGAAAGTGCAACTTCGGTTTTGCTGGGCACCAAATTTTTTCTTAGCAAATCGTGTGCCACTTCCTCACACGTTTGGCAACTTCTTTTTTTATATTTAAATATTCCTAATTAACAAGTATCAACATTGCATGCAAACAAAATAGAAAGTATCATCCTGCATGTTCACATAGAGTTGACACGTTCTTTGTTATATGTGAGATGACTCTTATTTTTATTTCCACGCTCCCTCTCAACAACTTGACACGTTCATTTTCTATTGAAATGAAACAATTCTTCAAGGGAGAAAACCAAGATCCAAGAGAGCAACACCTCACAAGCTTTCCCCCTCACCCAGCGACTTGAGGCCGAAAGAGAAGAAGAGAAAAACAGAACCAGGTTTCTTCTCCTACCTTTCATCACTTTAGGTTTTCTCCTACCCAAATCTATCTATTTTCTATTTTGTTCTTTAATCCACATGACTCACTATTGCTATGTAATTCAATCTTTTAGAATCCACATGTTCCTTGCTTTCCAGTTTTTTTCTTATCAGTTGAACCAGCTATGCTCTTTTCACCTTCAACGGTTCTTCTAATGATGATTCCATCGATTTTCTTTGCCGGTACTATTAACAGGTGAGAAATGATAATTGTTGTATTTTTGACTAACTTCAATATTATTGCTACTTGCAGGTGCCTTTAACAAAAGCAGGGGTGCAAATAGAATTGTGTATCTGGTAGGCCCAATTATCAATCCAATTGAATATGAGTTGGGTGGGTAAAATTCTTGCGGAACCCAAGACCCAACTCAGATACAATACGCTGATCCTGCTTGACCCGAAGTACTTAACCTGTGAAAAAATAGGGTTTCCCTTCAGAAACCCAAGATTCCTTCTTCTCTCTTCTTGCTGCTCTCGTTCTTCTTCTTCTTCTCTCCTCTGAATTTTTTCAATGCTTTCATTAGTGTGATTGAAGCGTTGATCTTCTTCTCCAATGATGATGCTTGATGATGATGAAGCAAAACCTTCGTGGTTTTGCTCTGAATCTTGGCTTCTGAGGTGAGATGATGTCTTTGACCCTTTGCGAACTTAGGGTTTCTGAAACTGAAGATTGAGCCTTCAATCTTCTTCTGTTCTTCACTAAAATCACCTCAGGTACGTTAACACACAAAAGCCCTATGAGTTGATGTTGATTTGAAACCAAATCAACAAACTCTAATCTTCTTGCTTTTGTTTTAGGTACACTTTCTCGTAGGTTTTCAACCAAACAATCAGTTTAAGGTATTGACACTGATTTCCTCTTGATTTCGTGCTTCCTTACTTGATTGTTATGAAACTCAGAAAACTCTAATTTTTTTCTGTGTTTCTTGCTATGTTTGAACTGCCACTGGTGTTCTTGATGAACACACGAGCCAATACCACAAGAATCCCTCCTGAATTCTTAAGGTAATATCTCTTACCCTCTTTCTTTGAATTTTCCTCTTCTCTCTCAGTATTCAGTCACAGAATACTCACTTACTCTACTGTTGTTCTCTCTTGTGAGGATCCTTCAACCTCCTTGTTGAAAAACTGGAAACACTCACACTTGGAATAACGATGAAAAGCAAGAGTTGCAGGGAAGAAGAAAAGTACACGAAGGGTAAAAGTAAAAGACTGAAAAATTGTATTAATTTCTCTGTATTTTTTTCATCTGTACAAGTGAGTATATATACATGTAATGAAGTAACAAACTCCTAGAGTTAGTTACATAAATCAGTTGTAACTACTTTGTAACTGCCTATAACAGAATTCCTAATAACTGTTAGGGTTGTTGGGGTATTTCTGATTAAAAACAACACCCTCCCTTAATCTGAAAAACCCTTAATACCTTAATCATAAAGACTTAGGCTTAAGATATGGAGACAGAGATAAGCAAAATAACCTCCAAGACATGCCCCTGGGATTAGCATTAAAACATAATAGCTTGGAACAAGCCTCCAAGCAGTGACTTTAGACTGTTGCTTTCTTAGTTAGAAGGCAACAAGACCTATCTCCCTCCTTAGTTTCACAAAAGTCTCTCCTTTTAGAGCTTTTGTGAATATATCAGCCAGTTGCTCCTTGGTTGAGCAGTATTCAACTCTTAATCTTCCATTTGTGACTTGGTCTCTCAAGTAGTGGAATCTTGCTTCAATATGCTTGGTTCTGCCATGAGAGACTGGGTTCTTTGCTAAATTCAATGCTGATTTGTTGTCAATCAGCAGTGTAGGGGGTTGACTTAGTTCAACCTGCAATTCTTCAATTAGAGCTTCCAGCCAAGCTGCTTGAGTTGCAGCAGCACAACCTGCAACATACTCTGCCTCACAGGAGGACAGAGCCACAATATTTTGTTTCTTGGAGCTCCATGAAATGGGGGCTCCTTGAAACTTAAAGAGGTACCCAGAGGGACTTCCCCTATCCACATGGTCTCCACACCAGTCAGAGTCAGAAAAGCCCTCTAGGATTAACTTGCTATCAACAGATTTATTAGGAAAAAATACTCCATAATCGAGAGTACCTTTGAGGCACCTCAATATCCTTTTTGCTGCATTTAGGTGAGTTTGTTTTGGTTCATTCATGAACCTGCTCACCATTCCTGTGGCAAACAAGATATCTGGTCTGCTATGACATAGATATCTAAGTGAGCCAATAATCTGTCTATAGTAGGTAGCATCAATATTAGGACCCAAGTCAGTCTCATTCTTTCCTAGTACTCCTTCTGCAGGATTATTAGCAGAATTGCACTCAGTAAGTTCAAACCTTGCTAAGATCTCCTTAGCATACTTGAATTGATGCAATATGATACCTTTTGGTATCCTCAGAAATTCAAGCCCTAGGAAATAGGTTAGTTTCCCTAGGTCTGTCATTTCATATTCCATTTTCATGGAATTCTTAAATTCTTCAATTTCTTTGGCACAGTTTCCTGTGACAAGCAAGTCATCCACATATAGGCATACCAATAGGAGATCAGTTTGTAGGTTGCCTCTTACATAGACCCCATATTCACTTGTACACTTGGTGAAACCATTTTCTGTAAAAAAATAGGTCAATTCTTCTGTTCCAAGCCCTTGGGGCCTGTTTCAGACCATATAGGGCCTTATGAAGTTTAAACACCATGGTTTCCTTCCCTTTTACCTCAAAACCAGGTGGCTGCTTGATGAACACAGTTTCTTCAAGTGGCCCATTCAAAAATGCAGATTTCACATCCATATGATAGAGTTCCCACCCTTTAGTACAAGCTAGGGCAGTTGCCAACCTTAAAGTTTCATGCCTAGCTACTGGTGAGAACACCTCAGTGTAATCAATACCTTCTTTCTGTTGGAAACCCCTGGCTACCAACCTAGCCTTGTACTTAACAATCTTCCCTTTAGGATCAAGTTTAAGTTTGAAAATCCATTTCACACTTATAGCCTTTTTTCCCTTAGGTAAGGTAGTTAAGGACCAGGTACTGTTCTTTTCAATAGAGTTCAGTTCCTCAATCATAGCCTTCTTCCAGTTTTCTTCTTTTAGAGCTTCAACATAATCAATTGGTTCTGCATCTGCAAGCATAGCGTAGTGGACAAGATCACCATCTCTGTTCACATTGCTATCAGCAGTCAATTCACAGTCCAACAGTCTTCTAGGTAGTTGCCTCACCCTTTGACATCTTGTCATTTGAGTAGGTTCTGGGCTTGAATTAATTGGCTCCTCCTCTTGAGAAACGGGTTCAAGGATGTTTGGTTCAGGTTCTGCCTCACTGCCAGAGTCATCTTCATCAGTTTGATGAAATGCCTCTGGTATATCAGACCCATTGTTGTCTTCAAAAAACACTTCTGAATTGGGTGATTCACTCCAATTCCATTGCTCTTCTTCCAACACAGTGACATCTCTTGATATTTCCAGTTTGTTATTCTTAGGATCAATCCACCTGTAGGCCCCTGTATCATGATAACCAACTAGAATAAGGGGCTTACTCTTGTCATCAAGTTTCCTTCTCTTTTGGTCTGAAACATGACAATAGCATAGTGAACCAAACATTTTCAGATGAGCCACACTTGGCTTGTCTCCTGCCCAGACCTCCTCTGGAACTTTATCTTCCAACTTCTTAGTGGGACATCTATTCAAGATGTAGGCAGCAGTTGACACAGCCTCACCCCAAAAACTCTTAGGAAGTCCTTTGTGCTTGATCATGGATCTAGCCATGTCAAGCAAGGTTCTATTTCTCCTTTCAGTCACTCCATTGTGTTGAGGAGTGTAAGGAGAGGTTACTTCATGAATAATTCCTTTACTGGTGCAGTAATTCTCAAACTCCTTTGAGGTATACTCACCACCTCCATCAGTCCTTAGGATCTTCAGCTTCCTTCCTGACTGCCTTTCTGCCATTTCCAAGAACCTCTTGAACACCACCATGGCTTCTCCTTTAGTCTTGATTAGGTAAATCCATAGCTTCCTGGAGTACTCATCTACAAATGACAGAAAGTACTTGTAGTTATTAAGTGATAGAATATCAAATGGACCACACACATCAGAGTAAACAACATGAAGTAAGTCCTTAGATCTACTAGGTATTTCTGCCTGAAACTTGCTTCTAGGTTGTTTTCCCATTAAGCATGTGGTACACACACCACTAGGTGCTTTTAACTTAGGTAACCCTTTAACTAAACCTTTTGCACTTAGCTTAGTTAAACTACCAAAGTTTAGATGGCCAAGTCTTCTATGCCAAAGCTCACTGTCAGAACTAAAAGTAGCACTCAAGCAATCTGTTGATGATGTGCTAATACTAGTCCTGAAAGTCCTGTTTTTGGCTAGAGGACTTGTCAAAACAAGTCTATCATTAATGTCAAAAATCTTCAGTTTGAGATCTTTCATTAGGATTGAAAAACCTTTTTCAACCAATTGTCCTAGGCTAATCAGATTACAACTGATGCCTGGTACATAGTAAACATCATGGATAACTATTACCTGTCCATCATCCTTAGTGAACCTTATGTTACCCATACCTGTTGCCTCAATTGATCTATTGCTGGCACACTTGATTGTAGTCCTTTTATTAGGATTAAAATCCACTAGCCAGTCCCTGTTTCCTGTGAGATGATTAGAGCATGCAGAATCTAAATACCATACTTCAGTAATAACTGTACCATTTCCTGTAGTTATTACATAGGCAATATATTCAGCAGTTTCAATTAGATTTACATCTACAATCCTATTTTCTGCATTTAACACTAAGTTACTTCCTAGGTTAAATGTTTTTGGTTCTGTTTCTTTATCTAAGTCAGTTATCATACTGAATGCAACAGGTGTGCATTCAGTATCAGATTCCTCCTCTTGAGCCATATTGGCTTCATCTTCAGGATCTTTTGGCTTAGGTGTTTTCCTAGTTGGGCATTCTGTTGCATAATGCCCATAGTTATCACACCTATAGCACTGAATTTTTGACTTATCTTTTCTTTTAGAATCAGAATTTTTGTCGGAGGAATTCCCTTTACCTTTGGGTTTTCCTCCCTTACCTTTGGACCAGTCTTTGACTGGTTGCTTGTTGTTGCCTTTAGAATTCTGTTTGCCCTTTCCTTTAGCAGAAGGGTAAAAGTAAAAGACTGAAAAATTGTATTAATTTCTCTGTATTTTTTTCATCTGTACTAGTGAGTATATATACATGTAATGAAGTAACAAACTCCTAGAGTTAGTTACATAAATCAGTTGTAACTACTTTGTAACTGCCTATAACAGAATTCCTAATAACTGTTAGGGTTGTTGGGATATTTCTGATTAAAAACAACAATAATTACATTGACTATTATTCCCTCTTTTATCTCCCCATCCAACTTGGTATTTAGTGTTTGAAAATATTGCTCCGTAGAATATAGTTTCATATGTGGCTTGGTTTGTTAGTTAAAGTTAGTTATTGAATTCTTTCATTTGCTATTGATTTACTAATATCTTTTATGTTACAGGTTGAATTTTTTAGTCTCTCATTTTCTATATGATTAATTTGAGGCACACATATGGAGTTTCGGGAGTTGTCAGGTTAGTGGCATCTACTTTGAAAATCATGACAATAGGTCATTAGAAGAGAGAAGTGGTACATCTGGTGTTGTAAATTAGGAAGTGGGTGGTGTAATTTTGCAAAGGGATATAAAAGTCTGTTTTTTTTTTCTTTTTTTCCAATCACATCAAAATGACTTTTGAAGACTTGAAAATTTTAGGTTTTTTATTGTAAACTTTTTAATTGACTGGTGGTGGTTGGAAATGAGATTAGTCTATGGAGGAGGTAATCATGAATTACTTAATATGGTATTGTGTTGCTCATGATTCTCAGGTTCAGTTAAATTTATTTTCATCACTTCTTGGACATTCCTAAGTCTGGATTTGAAAACATAGTAGATTACAAAAAATTCTATTTGTCGATTTCTTTAATTTTGCAAACTAAATAGATTTCATGGGATACAAAATTGGAATTGTAATTGGCTCATTTCAGTGATAACTTCGGGTTGACTACTGCTTATATTTGCAACATACACTCTGTGTTGGTTTTGGTCCTTTTGGTAAGTGATTGATCTTTGTTTCCTAACTTTATATTAAGCACCTTCAATTGTGTGCTATATGAAGCTCCCTTTTCTTCAATTGCTCCCCTGTAGAAAATCCCATCACCTTTCCCATCTAACTTACAGGTAAAGAAGACATCACACCAACTTCATCTTTTTCAACCTTCAATCCGAATCTTTTTTCACTTTAAGCATTGTTTCACCTCTATTTTGTAACATTTGTGGTTCCATTTTTCTAGATCTTACACAAGCAGAGTAATGATTGCTAGGAAATTCTTAGATTCAATTTTCTAAAGTTAAGCAAGAAGGATCCAATCCAATTTCAATTGAAAAAAGGGAAATAAAGATGGTGTTTAAGTTTAAAGTTTCTGAATTTTGTATTTTGTTTTAGCTTATCATATGAGACAAACAAACTATTTGACTTTCAAATTCTGCTTACAAATCTTATGAAGACACTTCTTTTGTTGTTGTCAACACTATTTCCCAGCTGTTATGATCGTTTGCAAATGTGCTTCCTACACATTGAAATTTGAATTAAATTTGTGTAGAAATGTTATAACAACTAATCTTTACTATCAACTCTTTGTTGTTGTTGTTAGTCCAGAAATGTGCTTCCTTCTTTTCTATTCTTCCTTTTTTTGTGTTTGTTTTGGTTTTTGTTTTTTTTTTGTTTTTTTTCTTCTTTTATATTACTTCATTTTTTTTGATCTTCTTCACTTTTTTTCATTTATTTTTTTTTTACTTTTTTGTTTTTAGTACTTTTTTAGGGTGAGGGAACAAATCAAATCCCTTACGACTGAACCATTAAATATGACTGTAGGATGTAGTATAAAAATTCATCAACGGTTGAGATTTAATATATGTTGATTCAATCTTAACCACTTATTGCATTTTACACAATATCTTACTGTCAATTTTAGTGGTTATCGATGACAGATTTAATTTGCCCCTCAACCTAGAAGCACCCTTTGGTTTTTACTTACGATTTTCTTCTTTTATGTTTTAATATTTTGCATTTATTTTTTATATTTTAAGGGCTACTTTACTGTCTCAAAAAATTTAGATGTTTAAATATGCAAATTTTGCTGTTGTATAATTGATTCGGTGGAAAAAAATTAATTTCTTGCCAAAATACGTAACCAACGAGTATTAAAGACATACTTAAATTGGTCTTTAGTTTAAAATCAAACTCGGCATGATACCTACGTATGTGTTTCACTTTCTAATTATATTGTTATCTTTTATCTTTAATTATGGGTTATGTATTTATATTATAGATTAATAAAGATAACATTATTAAAAAAATTAGACTTTTTCTTCTAATCATCTGTGGATGTTCAATTCCAATTTTTGTGTTAAAGTTTTGTTAATTTTATAATATTGTTATTTAATTTATATTTATAATTTAACTTTTTTTGTGGTAACTTCGACTTTATTTACAATAGAACTCCCCGACGTTTTCTTTCAACTTTGTATAGGTGTTTCTATTTTATTGGTGGTTTTCATCCAACCATTCATGATACTCACGCGTTTCACTATCTATTTGTGTTTTCTTCTTTGTTTTGATAATTTTGCACTAACAGGTACTAGAAGCATATTTAAATTGGTGTTTAGTTTAAGCGCGCCAACTTCAGCATGTTTTTTATTTCTATTATTTTTTTCAACTTTTTTTTTCTTTTATATTTTAAAGTTTTGCTGTTTTTCTTTTTTATATTTTAAGGAGAACTTTATGGTCTTGAAGATTTTTAGCCGTCTAAATATGCAATGTTTAAACCCGTTGGAATTTCAACCACATTTACAATTGAACATCCCATAATCTTCTTTCAACTTTATATAGCTGCATCTATTTTATTGGTGGTTTTCATCAAACTCTCTATGATACTCACGTGTTTCAATTGCTAATTGTGTTGTCTTTTTTTCGCTTTATATAGCCACATTTGGAAGATGTTCAATTTAAATGTCTTTGTTAATATTGTTTCTTTTAAAATTTATATTTTTCTTATTTAATTTATAGTTATAACATAATTTTTATTCACCGTTATTAAATTTTGTAGTTTGCAAACTAACAACATTGGCCCAATGACATAAGCTACCATTGGACACGGGGGTCGACCTAGTGCTCCTGATTTCGATTTCTATAGTGGACAAGTTCGGTGTTGGCCAGTGCAAAATTTGCTCCAAAGCATGATCGTGTATTAATCTTTCGTTAAAAGTGTCGGGACAGTCCTGATTAGCTAACAATAGTCCAAGCTAAAAAAATACTATATTATACACAAACCATATTTAGTCGTCCCTGTGCATCGCACGGGTATTAGGGCTAGTAATTTAGGAAAGATGCTACTAGCTTGGATTAATGTTTTTTTATTGGCGACAGACTTTTTTTTATGCCTCATTTTGTCTTACGGAAAATTGCAATACTTTGGAACTTGCAATTAACATTAATGAAAATGGGTCAAGATGTAAATACTAAAATTATGTATAAAACTATGTAAAATATAGTTATATGGATGGTAGTGATAGTGGATTACACTTACACATGGCAGGTTTTATTGGTGCCACATATTTAATGTAAATTACCCACATTTATTCCAAGGCAACCAAGAATTTACCTAAATTTAGTGATTAACGCATATCCTTAATGCCATAGCTTTTGGTATCTTGAGATACTGATCGATATTGATCACACCATATGCTGATATTGCACCTACTAATCATCAAATCCAAAAAAGAAAAAAATAGAAATTATTAGTTATCTATTCTATTTAACATACAAGTGCAGTTTATTGTCAAAAAACACACAAATTTATGGTGTATAATTGTACACCTATAATGCATAAGACTAAACGGGTTTTTCTAAAGAAACTTGAAGCCTAAAATATTATAATTATAGGCTACTTCTATAATTCAAATTTGAAATCCATAAATCAAGCCAGTATTAAAATTATTCCAATTTCCAAATATATTTGAATACCAGTTTATTATTCCACCAAAATTCTTGTCATACATAATGATACAGAATCAATTCGAAATGCAATAAATCTGGGGGTTCCTTCGTAATACTACTTCAATGGGAATAAAAATAGGAATAAACATAATAACTGTTGTGAATAAATGGATGTCTAGGTTAAATGTATATCGGTAGATGTCTAGGTTCAATGTATGTTACAGAACTTGAGTCTATAAATAGGACTCATATATCATTGTAATCCTAGACCTGAATGAATAAGATACAAACCTATTTCTTCTTCCCTCATTCTTTCTAAATTACTATTCATATTCTTGCTCTAGTTTTAGTCAATTTCATAACACGTTATCAGTACGATCGATCTCTAAATATCTCAAGGTACTATTTTTTCTCCTTCATCTTATTATTATGACTTCTTCTTCTACTTATTATTATTATTATTATTATTATTATTATTATTATTATTATATCTCTTTTTATTATGATGAATTCCTGAAGAAATTCATCACTTAGGTAATCCTGTCGGATTACCGTGTTTGTCTATTTTTGATGAATTCCAGAAGAAATTCATCACTTGAGTACTTTAGTAATCCCCGTTGGATTACTATGTTTGTCTATCTTTGATGAATTCCAGAAGAAATTCATCACTTAAGTACCCTAGTAATCCCTGTTGGATTACTATGTTTGTCTATTATTGATGAATTCCAGAAGAAATTCATCACTTAAGCACCCTAGTAATCCCTAAAGGATTACTATGTTTGTCGATGAATTCCAGAAGAAATTGATCACATCCGCACCTAATATGAGTTCTACTCATGAAAACAATTTTGTTTTCCCGCTGATAACAAATTCTTTGGTGACGAATGTGCCACACAAGTTAGACATATTAATCCATTAAAGTATCAGTTTTTTTTGAAAAAAAAAAACAAAAAAAAAAGGTTTCAAGGAAGAAATTTAAGAAACGTCAATATTTTATAGATCTAAAATTCTTAGTATATATGGATTAATCTTTAAGATTTTTTAAAGATTTTTATAGATCTAATATCTGTTAAAGATTTTAGAAATTTAGAAGAGAAGTTAGTTATCATGATTTGTGTTTTGAGATGTAACAATATGCACAATCGAACACCATTTGGTTGATTGTGCTTTGAAGAAAAAAAAAACTATCTGAGATGAATTGTTTGCAAGACGTTCAACATAATGATAATTTTAAAATAATATATATTTTTTTCGTAACTACCATCTAATTTTGAGGTAACTACCACTAAATATATGGATTAAATTCATTTCTTTATTATTATTATTATTATTATTATTATTATTATTACTTCTTCTTATTATCATTTTTCTTTTTACTATGATGAATTCCTGAAGAAATTCATCACTTAAGTAATCCCAGTTGGATTACAATACTTGTTCTTTTTCTACGATGAGTTCATGAAGAAATTCATCACTTAAGTAATTCTTGTTGGATTACAAGACTTGTTCTATTTCTATGATGAATTCCTGAAGAAATTCATCACTTAAGTAATCCCTGTTGGGTTGCATAAAGACAATTAGAATGTTTGTCTATCCTTGGTGAATTCCTGAAGGATTAAATATTTGCATCCATGTTGTATTGCATAAGGACAATTAATCTTGATAAATTCCAGAAGAATTCATCATTCAAGCATTCCAGAAGGATTGCACAAATGACTGAATATTGAAGCATCCAATAGGAATGCTAAAGCAAGAAAGTTTGTAATTTAGTTCTTGAAGAACGAAAAAAAAAGGGGTACAAGAATCCCTGTAGGATTGCTTAAAGAATTTTTTTGTGATGACTTGTTATATAGTTCTCGAAGAACTGAAAAAAAAAATAAAATATTTGAGTATCCTTATAGGATTAAAATGTGAAGATTTGTGATAGTTCTTGAAGAACTTGAAAAGTATGATTTTTCTTGATTGTCACTAATGAAATATTTTTGGTCAAGTTCTCGAAGAACTAAACCTTTAGACCATTATAATATAAAAGATCTATTTGATCTTAGTATAATTGAATCAAAGAAATATAAGAGTATTTTTATATGCTCCTGAAGTAGCACAAATGAGAAAATATTTTGAAGCATATTTTGAATCAAGATTATGTGATATTATGATTGTTAGAATAATCACAAGCACTCAATGGATTGGACTTCATTCCTAGAAGAGAATGAATCAAATTAAGGGTTTGGGTTACAATAAAAGTTGTGGTTATTATCATTGGCGTAGTAAAGGTTATCAGTATCCTTTATGAAATATTTCTATGAATTATGATCATTGGCATAGTAAAGGTTATCAGTATTCTTTATTAAACCTGAAGTTTAATATTCTACATAGTTTTACCATTTACAAGTCATGTGATAGCATGTGTATTTATTTCCAACTTGCAACCAGAAGTTTGCAAATATAATAGAGGACTCTAGAAGAGCTATTGTATTCTTACTTACAGGAACAAAATTACACATAGATATTGTATTGTATTCTCTCAAGTCT
Source organism: Astragalus glycyphyllos (assembly GCA_963573325.1). Taxonomy (NCBI): domain Eukaryota; kingdom Viridiplantae; phylum Streptophyta; class Magnoliopsida; order Fabales; family Fabaceae; genus Astragalus; species Astragalus glycyphyllos. The sequence goes on from OY754311.1 coordinate 62,915,586, forward strand.
CATAGAAACAAATTAAGTTTCAAGAATACTCATCTAAGTGGATATACCAAATTGAACAATAAATGAAGGAAATGTTCAATGTTTGTATATCACGAGACTTACCTTAGAAAATACAAATGTGTATTAGAAAGATACTCGTGTTTCTTTTAGTTTGTACTAAAGGCATATTAGTATAGTATGTGCTACCTTAAACCAGAAGTTTATGGATTATAATAAGTTTATCGTTGGCAAGACCGGTTGGGCCATCTCGGGTCTATTATGATGCGCAGTTAAGAATTTTAGCGAATATGTATTGAAGAGCCCGTATATTCTTCAATCCATTAACATTTGTGCATTACTAGTTCCCAAAGAAAGTTGAGAATTTGAAAGAATAAGTCCCTCACATTTCTAAAATGTGTATATGGTGATATTCGTAAACAAATACATCAATTAGATGACCACATATATACTACATATATTTGTCGTCAACTCACAACTTTAAGTTTGTGAGATGGTTTTCTCAACTAATTTGAGTAAAAGGTTATTATGTGAATTATCTTGGAATCATTTCGTAAGAATTGTGCGTATATTAGAACATCACATAGCTATGTTTATACATAAAATGGTCTTGAAGAACCATGCATTAGACGTCTAAAGTTAATAACATGACCAATTCTTATGAGATCAAACTTCATTTTCTACATGGGAACATACAATATTGCAAGCAAAGACATTGATACGCATCAAGCCAACAAGGTATCACAAGTATGCTCTCCCTTTTATGATTGATTTTTAGTCAATAATCCAATATCTCTCATCTTAAAGTTTGGATGTGTTGTGTATGTTCACATTACTACACTACTACACAATAAGAAGTATGCTCAAAGAATGTTGGGAAAACATGAGTATATAAATCTCCATCATAAAGTATGTTGAGCCAATACGTGGAGACGTGTTTATGGCTAAGTTTTGATGAATTAGTCTTCCCAATATTAGGGGGAGAGACGAGCAGCTAAAAATGATTACTATTTGAAATAAATTACTATTATATCATCTTGATCCTCTTACAAACATATGTGAACCAGAAGTTCAAAGGATAACTCATTTGCAAAGTTTAGCAAATTAATCACAGCTGCAGTGCTCCAATAAACATTGATGTCCCTGATGGACACTCAAACATTGCAAATGAATCTTAACCACGCATGAAGCGTGTAGCATGGTTGGTTCCAAAGAAAAAGAAATCATCCTCAAACAAAGAAAGGAGCTTAAAAGTAAGATGGCCCAAAATAGGATATGGAAGCTCTAAAAGAGTAATTTGACATAATTGATTTTTCAAGTTCCAGAAGAAATAATCAGGTACCTGAAAAATTCTGAAATTTGTGGAAATGAGATCTCAATAAATTATGTCATGAATGGGAAAAATGGAACCGAAGTAAAGTCAACGTTGACGATATTTTGATATATAGCGCTAAATATTGGAAATGAGGATCATGAACCGAAGTCTATCAAGGACTACGGACAAAGAAATGATTGGACAAAAATGAAAAGACGCCATTGAACTCGCTTTGCAAGCTGAAAAGTTTTTCTCCTTGTAGTCCGTACACCAGAAGTTGTAAAGCTACTTAGATACTAGCGATTATTGTGCAAAAAGGAAATGAGAATCGTGAAGTAGTAAAGTTTGACAAGGTGTTCAAGAGTATTTGAACAAACCTAACTTGGATTTTGAAAATATATTCACCTGTAGTGGATGCGGGTAAATTTTAGTACGATTCTAGTCTAGTAGCACATAAAAGATTCAATTCACATATGATTGATGTGTTGCAACTTATTTATATAGTTCATTTGATAGTGATAATTATTTGAAGATCCCCGAAGGATTTAAATTTGTAAGAGCTTGGACTTTAGAGAAGATTACTCACCTAAGTTGAATTGGTCTCTTTGTGCGATAAAACAATTTGGACGCACGTGGTGTAATCATTTCAGTGCATATTCTAAAGGAAGAAAATAAAGTTACCTCATTGTCCATATATTCTTACAAAATATTTGGAAATGATTACAAGAACTCCTGAAGAGCTTCTGAAAGTTAATTGCTTAAATAAAGAGTTTGAGAGGAAATACTTTGGAAGGATAAAGAGTTGTTTGCTAGTTCAACTTGAATCTTTAAAGAATTAACTTTTAATGTTTTAAGAAGCTTTTATAGCAAAAGTCCTAAAACATTTCAATGTGAAAAATTCACATATGTTTTGCACTCCAATGGTTGTAAAAATAGTATATGTGAACAAAGATTCGTTTAGACCTCGAGAAAAGATGAGGAACTACTTGGTCCTGAACTACCACATCTTAGTGCAATTGGCGCGCTAATGTACCTTGCTGTTAATTTATTAGCAAGATATAGTTCTTCACCCACACAAAGACATTGGAATGGGGTCAAGCATATACTTCGTTACCTTAGAGGTACAATGAATGTGGGATTGTTTTATTCCAAAGTACCCAAATTAGAATTAACAGGTTATGCAGATGCAGGTTACTTATCAGACCCTCATAATGGTAGATCACAAACAGGCTATCTGTTTACCTGTGGTGATACAGCCATTTCATGGAGGTCTGTAAAACTGGCCATAACAGCCACGTCATCTAACCATGCAGAAATTTTAGCAATACATGAAGCAAGTCGGGAATGCATTTGGTTAAGGTCAGTAATTCAACATATACAAGAAACCTGTGGTTTATCTTCTGAGAAAATGATGGCAACAACCATGTATGAAGACAACACTGCATGCATCGCTCAATTGAAAGAAGGGTATATTAAAGGAGACAGAACAAAGCACATTTTGCCAAAGTTTTTCTTCACTCACGATCTTCAAAAGAATGGTAATATCAACATTCAACAAATTCGTTCATGTGACAACTTAGCGGATCTTCTAACAAAATCATTGCCAAGTAAAACTTTTGAGCAGCTAATACGGAAGATTGGCATTCGTCGTCTCAAAGATGATTACATAGTTGAGGGGGAGAAATAAACATGCTCTGCACTCTTTTTCCCTTCACCACGGTTTTATCCCAGTGGGTTTTCCAAGGTAAGGTTTTTAACGAGGCAGCCCTCAAGCAAAGGATGGTGTACTCTTTTCCTTCACTAAGTTTTTTTCCACTGGGTTTTTCTTAGTAAGGTTTTTAATGAGGCATATCCTTAATAGACATCCAAGGGGGAGTGTTGTGAATAAATGGATGTCTAGGTTAAATGTATATCGGTAGATGTTTAGGTTCAATGTATGTTACAGAACTTGAGCCTATAAATAGGACTCATATATCATTGTAATCCTAGACCTGAGTGAATAAGATACAAACCTATTTCTTCTTCCCTCATTCTCTCTAAATTACTATTCATATTCTTGCTCTAGTTTTAGTCAATTTCATAACAACAGAATTATTACAAAATTATTCTTCTAAAAAAAATTAGAAATTACGGCCGAAGTACCCCCCCCCCCCCCCAACAAATTCGACTTACTATCTGTTGTTGGTCCTAATCATGGGAATGGTTCTATTTTAGTAAGGGTTTTGAGAAAATGGCGTGTTCGTGGTGATAAATGGTCAAAGCTCCTGTTATCGTCAAACTCGCAGGTCCTAGCCATGGGGTCGGTCAGAGGTTTGAACAGTTTTTGATTCCTCTGTTCTTCAAACAATTGCGTTGAGGAGGAAACGCTGCTTCTCAACTGTGGGTTTTTTGATGTAACATCCTAAAATTTTACATAAGTATAATTCGACTGTGGAAAAAAAAACAGTAAACCAACTCCTTTGGACACTATAGAATTTTTATATAGTTTAATATGTGTTACTCAATTAAGAAAAAAAAAAGTTACAAATCAATACATATGTGTGTAACCAAAAGAAATAGGATGTAGTCAATATACATATATTGGGTATTTTCAATATAACTCAGGCATGAGGCCCAATATAAGACCTATATTAGAAAAAACCCTAATCACAAGCCAACCACACCAGCGCTGAAACTAGAGGGAAAGAACGTGACGGCGCGGAGTGAGAAATAAGCGTTGGAACACCAAGACAGTAGCAACTAGGGATTAACAAAGAGACTATTGAAATCTATAAGGTGAGTAATCACACCCCTTTAATCCTTCCATGGTACTTTAATTTTTAGAATTTTGAATAGAAGAAGTTGGAATTTCAACTAAGTTGGTCTTATTATTATTAGATATGCATCGTCTTGTTCATTGTTGGTTCTGTTGCTCTTATGCTATTTCTACTTCGCTTTCTTAAAGTCAATGCCTGCATATTAAATTAATAAGAAAGTGGTTATATAGAAGTTAATGAGTCTCTTTGCTGACCTTATGATTTGTTGAGTTATAGTAATATATGTCGTTGCTTGCTTGGACTGTGATTCTATTTGTTAAAATCTTGAACTTTCTATGCAAGTTTTTTTTTGACGCTTCTATGCAAGTTGTTTGCAGCTAATTTTTCCCATCCTAAGTATAATAGTGTGTATTCTGATTAGTGCCTTGAATCCATTATACATTATGTCTCTCCTCATTGCGTTTGATGTTAATGGACCCTCACGTCCCTATTATAAAATTTATTATAAGATTCGAGGCTTACTGATCTACCCATTTCAAGTATTATTATTATTATTAGATATTTAATAATGACTATTGTGTTTTTATAGTTGTTTTCTTTAATTCTTAGCCAATAGAATTGTACTGTTGAATTGTCTTGAACACATTGTAAGGTTAGTTTTATCTTCCGGTAGCATGTCACAGGTATTATTAAGACTAATTCTTTCTTTGATAAATTTATCAATTCCGTGTTGTTAAAATGACTGGTCGAATTATAATTAAATTTGAATATACTTTATGTTGCATGTGTTTGAGATGGGTCTTGTGCCCCTATTGGACGAGCTTCGGCTCCAAATGGATGGGTCTTGTGCCCCTATTGGACGAGCTTCGAGCTTCACATGGATGACTCTTGTGCCCCTATTAGACGAGCTTTGAGCTCCTACGGATGGGTCGTGTGCCCCTATTACACGAGATGGTACTCCATTGTATTAAATTATTTATATTTATTTATTTATTTTTATCATCACTATTATTATTATGGATGTGAAGTATTATTAATTTTTGTTGGATAATGTCATGTCGGTGATTATAAAATGCTATTCATTTTGTCTGGAAACCATGAACTACTTATATTATTTGGAAGACCGTTTTCGAAGAACGCGAGTACCATGGTTGATTTTTCCGGTTACCGCACCGGCTGAGAACAATACTTGTTTCGTAACTGTGTATTATTCACTGGGATTTTGTATCTCATTAGAGTACTGATTTCAGAGACTGAGACCGATACTCTAGAGGACGCAGAGATTTGAAGGGTTCAACATCGTCAAGAGAGTAATTTTATTAGCTTGGGTTAATTGTTCGTAAACGAATAGACCTTGTTCGTGATTATGTCACGTTTTATTTTGGGATCAGTTATTAAATGCCCGATTTTATATATATACACACACACACACACATAGGCCTTCGTCACCCACAATGCGAGCCAACATTTACCTACGTTGGATCAATCATAGATCAACGTCTAATATTGCACCTAAAATCTAAGAAATTAGAGCCACTAACCACGATCCCACTAGCACGGTTAGTGGGGCAAATCTTCTTCGCTCCACTCCTCAAGGTTTCACTTCTTTGCTTGACCTTGAACTGCTCCCACGTTCCGTACACGTGCTTCCCCTCATTCCCTTCCTAGTAAGCCTTCCTTACTTCGGCCATTCAATTCCTCGGCTGGCCCTTAACCTCGGCCTGCAGCCACCAAACCTAGGCAATCGAGCCATCATGGCCACAGTACTCTATAGGTTGAGACTTGCTCTCCCTTGGTCTCGTTCACTATCCCTCGAGCTTACCTCTTCCTCGGGGAATTCGCATCATAATTTGCCTCAACGCTTTCCTTTGAGTTTATTCTTTCAGCAAATATCTTCTGAGATTTGTCTAGTGGTCTGCCTCGGTGCCCTAGTCTTTTCTCACTCTTTCCTTTCAGCCCTCGGCCCATAACTTAATTATTTTAGGGTGTTAACAATTGCCCCCCTCCCACTTAATTATTTTTGGGTGTTAACAATTGCCCCCCTTTTTGTGCTGTCGTTAGACCGCAAGGACGTGACTGATAGTGCAAAATCTCCTGATATGACTTGATGTGATGGTTGAGACGACTTAACTGCCATTATGTGACACTTGGCGGTTTGCCTCATGTGAATCGATAGGGTGGCCCAACAATTCCCATTGTTTCGCAAGCAGTTCTCCCCATAGCTATAAATAGCCTTCATCATTACTACGCACGGTTCTAAAACATTTTGTCCCAAAGGCAACGCCTGAAAAGCGTTGCGTAAAGCCAAAAAACCATTGGCTTATCTTTTGGCAACGGTTTTGAAACCGTTGTTTCTACAGGCGTTGCCTAAACTATAAGCAACGGTTTTTTGTGACCAAAGGCAACACAAACCTAAAACCGTTGCCATTGATAAGTTAAACGCAACGGTTTTGATTTTCACGCATCGACAACAATCTCAAACCGTTGCCAATTATGGCAACACTTAAAAACTGTTGCAAGATATGGCAACACTTAAAAACCGTTGCCTTCCCAACAAATACTACACTTCAAAAACGTTGCCATAGACAATAAAAAATGAAAAAAAAATAGAAAAAAGATTAGGGAGGTCCATTACTTCCCAACATAAAAGTTATGTGTGATATCACTCAAATTTAATGACAATCAATTAATGACACAATACATCAAAAACATGCACTATCTTTAGTTCTGCCTACACTAAATTCTTGGTTTCTAAACACATGAAGATTACAGTTCACGATAAAATGAGAAAATGTTTAGAATCCTAAGCACAAACAATCACGGTTTTCTAATGAAATATCTATTTCTACCTAGTTCTTCCTTGGTTAGGAACCATATTTCTCCAAAAAATATGAAGGACCACGAGGGTTTAGCTCCCAAGCATAAACCTTGCTTAGAGTGAAGTCAGCCTACAAGAAAATAACATCGTATCATATATAAAATCTAATTTACAGTCTAATACAAATAAAAAATCTAATATTTGGGCTGCAAATAAATCAGTAAGTGGAAAAACGAATGACAATAAGGGTGAAATGCAACAAGGGGGAAATTCAGATTCATTACTTGGCTTTTTTTTCAAGATAATGATAAATTAGCATATGTAAAAAAATAAAAAAAAAAAAGCACAACCTGAACAACAACAAGGTCTATTATTTTTAAGTTCTGGTTTTCTGGAAACAAGGCATGTAACGACAAGAACTCATACATGTCAAAGAAGTGGCTGAGAAATGTATTACAAATAAAATACTGAAGCTATGTTCATTTCAATTTGAAGGGCATAGATCTCACCATACAGGGACACACAAACATGGATTACATCTAGATGCATCCAACCAACAATTTCAAACAATAAAAGTATGAAAATATAGAACAAACATCCCATTGTAATAAAAAAAAAATTCAATTTCATAACTCCATACCCAGATGTTTTGTGGTGTTATCTTCTTCAGCGGTGATAGCCCGAGTACAAAACAAAATATGTACAGAACAAAAAGATTTGAGACAAAATAAGCTTGTTTGCTTTGCACTACTACCTAATTTCTTTTGAAAATTGAAATCAACAAAACAAGCTTGTTTATCCGGTCAAAAGAATGGCCTTCTCTTGCTTTGATATATTTTTGCAATTCAACATTTGCCAAGTAGAAAAGTGATCAACCAATGCATAAAAATGTAATGCTACTATATATATTCATATCTTGATATTCTCTGGACAATAAAAACAATAAAAACACAAGCAAAAACTTGGTTTTTTTGCTCGTGTTTTTATTGTTCGAAGAGTGACCAAGTTCAAGATATCTAAGATATCTAACCAGTCAGAAGAGTGACCTTATAGCTTCTTTTAATAAAGGTGGTATGCACAGCTAAGTACATCCACATGCAATAGTAAACAGAATAGCATTAAAATATTAAATATAAAGGTTTGAACTTGAAGTGTAGATATTCCACAATAACCCTGCAAATGCTGAACCTTCTAAAAAATTATTCTTCAAAGTTCATGAACTCATGTATAGAAACCAAGTTATGCCACAGATCACCTTTCCTCTCCTCACCTTCACAGAAACTCAGTCACAACTTAACAAAAATCAATTTAATAAGAAATCAACACATAAGTCAGCCACAACGAAACAGAAACCTTCTGTGCCCAAACCCCACTACTAGAGAATGACCCACCTACGACTTCAGTGAGGATCATATTCATGGTTGCAACAAACAATAGAAGAAAATCAGTACCAAAAATCAAAAATAAAGAAGAAAACATCCAATAAAAGCCAAGGTGAGAGCAATCTATGAAAGAGAAAAGATATTAGCAACTAATTAGGGTTTTTTGAATCTCCAACAATTGAGATAATAGATATAGATATAAACTACAAAGGTAATATCTAACAATTGATCTCAATAACTTCATTTTCCATCATGGAAATAGAAAATTGGGCTAAAAAGGGGAGGAAGAAAACCAGACATGTTGCAAAATAGAGAAGGCACTAAGCAAAAGAGAAAGCAGCGTACCGAGAGAAAGAGAAGCGCACTGAGAGAGAAGCTGCTTGGGAAGAGGAACCACTGCGAGAAAGAACCACACCAAGAGAGAAGAAGGCTTCAGTTAATGGTTGGAACTTGAAATAATAGTAACTTTTCAAAAGTAAGCACGTCAAAGGTTCAAACCTTGTTTAAATTAGTCTTTGCACTGTACAGAAGATATGATGAGCCTAGGAAACTAGTTGATCTCATGGGAGGAAAAATAAATCATCCTTAAAAGTAAAACTCCATTCTTTTCATAAAATATCCCTGAGAGCAAAAAAATAGCGTCCTAGTTAGATTATTCCATCAAAGTATCAGAATTACCTTATTATCTGATGCTCTTGTATACCTGATAAGACAGATTTGCATCTACTTCTCAGATTTATGGTCACTGTTTGCATCAATAAGCTAAACATGCAGCAAAGTGAGTTCCATAATAACCATTAGTAACAATCATCGGCAAGATCAAATGGATGTAATGTAGGAAAGACTGGAGAAATCCAAATAATTGCTAACTAATGCTTTAAAGTTCTTATCTGTAGCAACCTTGGCCCAACCAAAGTAAAGCACAACAACTTGATCAGGAAGAGCATATGTTGCATTCTCTTGATTAAGGAGTTAAATCATATCAAATTGATAATACCAACCCTACTATGCTATCGATATGCCAATAACCCAGTAAAAAATTCAAGAGTACATGTCGCATTTAAATAGAATTAAACAAAATAGAGTGTTAAGTTATGTCAAGCTCTCTTCAATTTATGTTGTCAATGCAACTGAAATACACTATTTTCTTTTAATTTAACTATCACTACTTTTAATATAAACCAAACGTAATGTAATGGAATGATGTGTACTATTCTTTTTAAAACACAAGCTAAGGAAACAGAAGCAAGTAGCAAGTATGAGCTATCTTCCCACTAGAGTAATTAGAAAGACAAATTTAAAATCAATAAAACTCATTCCTTTAAATCAGTCTACAAACCAAAACACAGCCTCCAAAGTGCAGACACTAGATACAAGCAAGAGAGAACAATTGACAGATTATACTAGATATATAGGCTGTTTGGTTTTCTGCCGTGGAAGGCCTGCCACATATTGAGCATTTAAACATGTTAAATTAGGCATTCAAGACAACATCAGTAAATTAATGAGGGAGGAAGGCCTGCAATACATTTGATACATGGTAATGAACAAAGATTCAAGTCTCTTATAAAATAAAACTCCATCATAGATAAAATGTTTGTTGCCCAACTTTATAAAATGCAACTCCATCAGAGTAGACATTTCATCAAGCATCTTGTATACAAAAAACAAACTAAATTAAAGTTCAAGAGAAGAAGTAAAAGAAGGTAAATTAATCAACAAATAAATGAATTTAAGAAGGAAACAAATAAAATGAAGATTGGTTTTCAAACATTCTGGTCATACAAACATTACACAGTCCCTCACAACCAATATTATACTCAACGAAGCATTTCAATTTCAACATCAAATGCTACTTGCTAGAGATCCAGAGTCATCAACATTCCAAAATATACAAACCCTAACACCCATCGCCACCACTCAACTGATTCACTCACTCAAAGCCCAAACCTCTATCATCGACTTCTAAACCTTCCTCCAAACCAATAAAACATTCACTGACACACACACCCACACAAAGGAAGGGAGCGTAGACATAGATGACAAGAGAGAAGCACTTACCGACGTTTCTGACAACAATACAGAGAGATGACATGCGACAAAGAGATATTAGCGCAGAGAGTAAAGCCACTGAAGTAGGAGCCTCCAAAGACGGAGTCGTCGAAGTAGAGGATTTAGAAAACGAGGGTTTGGAGAGATGTGGCGTGATAGGTGTTGTTACTGAAACTTTTTGCGTCAAAGTAATTTTGTGAAAATAATAAAAAAATAATAGTTGCTCATCTGCAACGTTGTTAAGCTGTTGTCCAATAACTTAAATAATTATTTAACAAAACCGTTGCCTGTACCTCTTTCACCACGGTTTTCAGCCGTTGTCTAAGATAAACAAAACACCTTGACAAGCAAAGACAACGGTCAGGAAAACCGTTGCCAATTATCATCTAAGGCAACAGTTTTTTGGGTGCTCCCAAATTGGGCGTTGCCGTAGGTCCAAAATGTTGTATTACTTGCATTTTTGAAAACGTTTCATAGTTCCCACTGCTCCGCCTTTGTCACGAGCCAGGCTTCTTTTTCCTTCGTCACCTCCGTCTTCTCACCACCATGTCTTCGAACTCCGACTCCCAGAACCAGGATCATAGTTATGGTGGCGACGCCAGCCAAGCCAGTTGTTCTTCTTCTTCTGGTTCATCATCGGCGAGTCCTCCTCTTGGGGTTACCACAAACGTCCTTCTTGTTTCCGTTTCCAGTGACGTCATAGTAAAACCCACCCCTTCTGAAGTTCTTGAGGGCTTTGATGCTTTCAAACAGATTTTTAACGCCTCGGCTCATCCTTGCCTACCGATCACCCAAGATTGGTTCACCTAGAGTGTCAAAAACCAGAGGTTGAGCCAAGCCTACCGACGATTATTGTGCCTGGTTCGAAAAGATTCACTCCGTCAAGAAGGATACTGTTGAAATGAAAATCTCTTTCTATGTTTTGATGATACAAACTTAGTAATGAGTTAAGTTTTCTGGTTAATTATGATCTAACATGTTTATCAAGTGAATAAGAACAGGTTCTCAATATAGCAAAATATGGCTCTACATTGGACTAAAAACAGTGTAAAAATACAAGAGTAGAAAAACCATGAGAAGGTTAAAATAAGAGAAGATTGACTAAGTCAACAGAATGTTTGACCAAGTCATGAGAAGGTTTGACTAAGCCAAGACTTCAACATGTTCAAAGATAAGAATGTTCATAGATGAGAAGGTTCAAGCCGAGAAGGTTTAAGAACAATAACCTACTCATTTTGGAAAAACTCAACAACTCAAGAACAATTCTTCTCATTGATATGCTGAAGCATTAAATGAAGAATGTTGCATTAAATGTATTGAGAAGTTTTAAAAGCAAAAGAGGAAATCAATGATTATTCCTAAGAGCATCAAATGTTGTTTGTATGAGGAATAAACAGATGAGAAGGTTCGTGTGAGCTGTCATAGGCTGGAATAAAGGAGTGTGTCAGATTGAGAGAATGTGCAGAAAATTAGGTACAGTGTGCATAATGAAAGGTTGAAAAGCTGCCAACTTTCTCAACTTCCATCAAATCACTCCTATGGACCAATGGACACTTCTAACGGCTGTTTTCATCATTAAAGAACTATATGACGGCTGGATTTCGAAATTACAATGTATGAGATTGAGTTGGAACCTTCTCAACGTTCAAGCTTCTCAAACTAATCCAACCTTCTTATCCCACATTCAAAGCTTCTAAAGATAAATTTCTGGGATACTTTTGTTGAGTGTGTGTTAGCTTGATAAGCATCATCGTATGCACTTTGTGTAATTTATCTTAAAGCTCTTAAACATCCCAAAAACCCAAACCCCTTATTGTCAACACTGGTGTTGAACTTACTTGATAAAGGAGTTTTTAGGAAACTAGAAGAGAGTTTTCTAAGAGGTGGAACAACTGGGTGTAGCTGTGTAAGAGAGCACTTGCGTTTTGTGTAAAAGCTAGTCTTAGGAAGTCTTTTGTGGTTGAGCAATAGCAAGGAAGTCTTTTGTGATGGTTGAGCAAAAGCAAGTGTAATAGCTATTTGGGAAATAATGGAGATACTCACAAGGAAGTGGGGAGAGGACGTAACCAAGGATTGGGGTGAACCTCTATAACTCTACTATGTTATTTGCTTGCTTTCCATATTATTATTCTACTTGATATTACTTGCCTTTTTGTTTTTCAAACTAAGAGAAGGTTCGTTTCTCCAACCTTCTCACAACTGTTTTAAATTAGCAAATCCTTTCAACCACTCTTAAATTAATTTAAGGCTTATTCTCTCATTACACGCTAAAAGCTATTCATAATCATTTCTGTTGTTTTCAAGCCAAGAGAAGGTTAATTTCATCAACCTTCTCTAGGCAGTTTTCAAACCAATCTATAAACTCTTAACTTACTAATATTTGTTTGAACACAACACTTCTCTTATAAACTAAAGTTATCTTGAATCATTCTTATCACTCATCATCCATTATAGATGTATTCACTGTTTGATTTTGAAACTAACTTCAACCTTCTCATCTCCAAGTTTATCTTGAAAATATTCTGTTGAGAAGGTTTCAGGTCTCAAAATTTTAAAAGGGCACACAGTTCAACCCCCCTTCTTATATAACTTAGTCACTTCAATTGGTATCAGAGCTCACCTCTAGGGGCTGAGCATGCTGAGCACACTTTGCAATGTGAGAGGAAAGGTCCTGGAAGAAGTGATGAGCAATCCAAATTCTGTTATGTTCCTCTCTGAAGGAGCTTCTGCAAATAGACCTTCTTATGTAACTTAGTCACTTCAATTGGTATCAGAGCTCACCTCTAGGGGTTGAGCATGCTAAGCACACTTTGCAATGTGAGAGGAAAGGTCCTGGAAGAAGTGATGAGCAATCCAAACTCTGTCATGCTCCTCTCTGAAGGAGCTTCTGTAAATAGACCTCCAAGATTCACTGGTGATCATTACTACTACTGGAAGAAACAAATGAGATTGTTCTTACAGTCTCAAAAAAAGGGCATTTGGGGAAGAACTGAGAATGATAAAGTTGTTAGGAAACAAACGACCAAAGAAATATGGGACGCAATGCTGACTGCTCAAGTCAAGGAAGCAAAGATCAAGCTTCTCATCCACAAATATGAAATGTTCAAAGTGGATTAGCAAAAAACTTTTGATGAGATGTTCAGTAGGTTCACAGGCATGACAAATGACTTGCACTCAGTTGGGAAAACCTACTCAAATCAAGTTAAAGTCAAAAATCTTTTGAGATGCTTACCTAATGTATGGAAACCTAAGGTAACTGCAATAACAAAATCCAAAGAACTAACATTTCTCAAATAGAGGATCTATTAGGATCTTTAAAAATTAATGAGCAAGAAATCATAGATAAAATCATCCCATGAAGGTTAAGACCATTGCACTTAAAGCTTATCAAATATCTCCTCAACCTTCTAAAGATGTGGCACTTAAAGCTCATATAGAAACTAATGAAGAAAGTGAAAATGATGATGATGACACTGATAAAGAAGATGAAATGGCTCCAATCTCCAGAAGGTTAAGAAGATGGGCATTTAGAAAGAATAACAAAGCCTTTCTTAAAATATTAAGCACAAGCAAATTCCCTCCTACGTGTTATGAATGTCCAAAACTGAAAGGAGGCAATAGAAAGTGTCCACTAGAGAAGAAATCTCTACTTACTACATGGGATAACTCTGAGGAATCTGACTCAGGTCACGAAGAAGACACTGCACATTTTTGTCTCATGAAAGATTCTGAGGAATCTTCTCAAACAAGTGGATGTATGTCAAGTAAGGAATCTACCAACTCATGTTTTATGGCTGATTCTCATCGAGAAGAGGTAATTACTTATAAACTACCTAATTATGCATCATGCAAAGAAACTGAATATGATTTTGAAAACTTATTAGTTGATTCAAATACTTGATCTCAAAAGTGCATGATGTTCAAAAATCAACTTTATGATGCAAAAAGAGAAAATGAGGAACTTCAAAAACAAAATGAATATTTAATCAAAACTATTCATACTCTTTAGCATTCACATTTTTATCTTTCTGAACAACGCAAACTCTTGAATGATAAGTTCACTGAGAAATCAAATCTTGCATATTCAGATCTTGAAAAGAAAAACACCGTCTCAAAGGCAAAATCTTGTCTTTTACTGAAGAACTAGCCATGTGTATTCAAAATAAAAATAAAGAACTTTTGAAAAACCTTTGGAAAGACATATTGAACAAAATTTTAGAACTATTTCAAGAGCTAGAAAGCCAAGATTGAAATGCACATACCGTAAGAATTTTGGTCATGATATTTCTGTATGTTTCAGACACAAAAGAAACTTCTATGGAAGAAAACTAACCGTGAAGGACCCAAGAAATTCTGGGTACCAAAAGTTTTACTAACCTCTGAAAGAGGAATGCCTCTTAGCATCCAAGAAAAAGTTGTGGTTCTTAGATAGTGGATGTTTGAGGCCCATGACAGGACAAAAGGATAAATTTCTCTCTATGGACAAAATGGATGGAGGCTACGTCATCTTTGGCAATGATGACAAGGCTTGCATTAAAGGTATAGGTACTATAGGTATTTCTAACTCTCTTAAAATAAAGAATGATCAGTATGTAGAAGGTTTGAAGCATAACTTGTTAAGTATTAGTCAATTCTGTGATAGTGGTCATAAAGTGTCTTTTAAGTTTGACAAATGTTTTATGAACGAAATCTCTTCTGGAAAAGTTTTATTCACTGCATCCAGAAGTAAAAATCTATACAGCCTATGTCTTGATGAACTATCTCAAGAAACTTGTCTTATGTCATCTGAAATTGATAATTGGATTAGGCACAGAAGAGCTGGTCATATAAGCATGCAAACTATCTCAAAACTTTCCAAAAAGGAAGTAGTCAGAGGGCTACCAAAAATTGATTTTGAAAAATATAAAGTGTGTGAAGCATGAGTTCTGGAAAACATTTCAAATCAAGTTTTAAACCCAAAAATATGATCTCATCTCAAAAACCATTTGAGCTATTACACATAGACCTATTTGGCCCTACTAAAACTGCTAGCCTTAGTGGAAAGAGATATGGTTTTGTGAGTAGAAAATAGCCTTGAACATCTTCAGCTCAACAGGGAACGGATCGGGATTAGCCTCCACTATCTCCACTTTATCACCTATCCATAACGTTAGCTTCTGATGCGGAGTGGAGGGAACACATTCACTGGTATGGATCCAATCTCTCCCCAAAATTACAACATAGGAAGGCTTCCCCTCAATGGCGAAGAAAGCTGAGCGGGTTATCTTAGACCCAACTATTACATCGGCCACCAACACCCCTAAAGCATGAGACGGGTGGCCCATGAAATTAGTCATGGTCATGGTCGTAGGGGGATGAGATCCTCAACATACTTACCTAACTTCTTCATTGTTGCCAACAACATGACATTCAATACAGCTCCACTATTTCCAATGACCTGGTTAAATAGTTTCCCATTCAAGTGGGCTTTGATATAGAGGGGCTTCAAGTGTTTGGTCATGTTTGTTGTAGGTTTCTCAAATAACATCCCTTCGTGACTGGTCCCTCAGGCTCTGTCAAGGCAGCCCATTCGGCCTCCTCATCAAAGACATCTCCCTCAAGGGCTCTTGGTTGGTCCTTATTCCCCCAAAACTCTGGTGGTAGGAGTCCCACCATCTATATGTCAGCACAGAACTCCTCATCCTCTCCGTCCATTATATCATCTAGTATTGATCCCGTTGGAGAATTACCATCAAAATCCAACGGATCGAAGGGGTTCCCTTCTTCTTCCCCCAAGAGGTAATCCTCTGCAATGTCTTCTTCAGTCATGGTTCCCTCGACGGGGGGAGCACTGACTGGCTGAGGTTGTCTGGGACTTTGCAAACAAACATTCTATCACTGCCTCGGTGAGAGGGCTACCAACTGCATCCACCACCCCTATCATGGTGCTAGGCTCTTCCTCTTTATCACTAGATGTGCCAAGGCTGGCTGCCTCAGAGGTTTCTTGCTCCAAGGCTTTGTCCTTAACAGATTTTGGGAAAGCCTGCTCCAGCACCGTAGCTATAGAGGTTGCAGGGATGGCCTGTGTATTCCCTTCTCTAGCCGAGGTGAGCATTTGGAGCATCCCCCAAATTCTATGAAAAACCCTCACCCTCTACAACCTCCTCTTCTACGAGCGTGATTTGTAGGCCACCCTGGGGGCTGATGCCTCTGCTGCTGTCTGCCATACACTCAGCCACCGTAGATCCCTTGAGAGGGGATTCCGATCGGTCAAAAACTGAAACTTTTCTTTCTGGGGGAACCTTCTGTTTGGGGACCCACACATAATTCTTCTTTCCTTTCCCTCGGTTACTTCCTGAGAAGGAGACCATATTGATGTTCATGTTGGGGAAAGGGTCAGTGCAACAGTCATCTCTGATGTCCCCTTATCAGCGATCTTAAACCTTCCCTTGCTTATAGCTTCCTGAATGGCTCGATGTAAGATGATACAATTGGAGGTGGAATGATTGAATGTTGTGCCACTTGCAATATTTCTTCCCCTTTATTCCCTTGGGAGGAGGTATCTTGTGGCCGTCGAGGAGTTTGATTTGCTCATCCTTCAGCAGATAATCGAAGATCTTGTCTGCCTTAGATATATCAAAGGAATACTCGACCTTGTTCTCAACCTCGTCCTTCTCCTTTCCCTTGACAGGCTTAGGAGCAGGACATAGGTAGGCTTTCTCCTTGACTATCTTGGCCAGCAAGATCTCTGCCGTGTAATTGGCTGACTCATCATAGTCAAAATCTTTAGCTACATCAACCACTAACACTAACTGAGGTCCTCGACCCCTAGTAGCCCTCTTCCTCTCTCTCCCTCTCTCTCTCTCTCTTGTATGAATTGTTTAACCTGAGTAGCCCTGGAAGCTAGACCACTGAGGTCAGTGCAAGCCTATCCCAAAAGTTTTTCCTTCAATTGAGAGTGCATTCTAGAGATGACCATGGAAGTAAGTTGATATTCTGGAAAAGGTACTGAGAATTTTCCGACCATATTTCGGAATCTCTCAATGAAGTTTGTCATAGGCTCATCCACCATTTGTCGCAAATTCATGAGATCGGTCGCAGTGACTTCGGGATAAGGTCAATAAAATCTATCACGAAAGCACATTTCCATGTCTTCCCAGGTCTGTATAAAATCGGGTGGATGTGAAGAGTACCACGAGAAAGCAGTCCCTGTCAGAGACAAAGGGAACAACTATAGCTTGTGATATTCATTCTGGCTCCCTTCTCCTTATTGGGTCGTGAATTGGCTGATGTGCTCCATTGTAAACTTGCAATCATCCCCAAAAAACATAACAAAGTCAGGGGTTTTAAATCTTCTAGGAAAAGGCACCAATCTATCCGCCTACTCGGGGTAAGGCTTCCTGTACACCGTCCCGTCGAGGGGCTTCAACTGCACACTGAAGAACTTCTTATGGTGTCAGCTACTAGATTGGGGTCCAGGAGTTGGGGCTCTGATGGTCTTTCAGGTGGAGGCGTTGGTCGCCACATTGTATCTGGGGGGACCTTGCGCCCCTTGGCTGCTGTGGTGCCTAAGGTAGAACATCTGTCCATGGCTGCCCAAGCACTACTTGGGCCAGGGTAACAAGGCCAATTCCTGGTACAGGTGCCTGATTTCCTCGATGAGGTGGAAACTGTACCCGCGGGGAAGGTATTGAGTGCTCTAAAGTACGGCTGGCTGGGTGGTGTGCAAAAAGGTGATGTGCAAGTATACACAGTCACAAGAAGTAATAAAGTGAAAGTAGAGTATCGTTCCCACATGGATTGGATTAATTTACAAGTTTAAAATCAATAGTTCACTAGTGAAAGGTAACCAATAAACAATATGGTAGGAATACAAGAATGTAAACAAATAGAAAATAAACAAGCAAGTAAAGTTGAATTGGGATGAAATATATGATGAGAGAGTAGTTAGAATGCTGTCCACTAAGTAAATCACTTTTAACCATATTATGTTATAAATGATGCTGGTGCACTAGATGCTGTTGCATTGGAATTGTGCTTTTCAGTCACTTTCGTCAGGGTTTCATTATAAGCTCTTATGTCTAAGATTCTAAATAAGTTCCTACCTGTATATGAAGTACCCAAAGTATCACCCTATGGACTATGCTATCCTATGTCTAGGTTTTAGCTTGGAATTAACAAAGCTTCCTTTATTAAACACTTAGCCATATTAGTTCTTGAGTTCTAATCATAAACCATGTCTGTATTTATGATTTGCATTCACTTTTAGCTGGCCAATTCTAAAGATGAATATGAAAGAGTTATGATGCAAGAACTAAAATGCAAACATCAATATATAACATAAAACTAGTTAAAGGATCATTACAAAGTTTATGGCATCCCAACTATAAGAGAGTTTAGCTCATGCTTAACATTACTAAGGACACACAAACTGATGTAAATAACATGGTCATATTATTGAAAAACACAAAGGAAAAGAAATAGAGTAGAAGATACAGAGTTTAGTTTCCTTTGCATAAATCAGACCCGTAATGTTGGAGCATCGCTTCTAATTGCATTGTGCAGGGAGCATTCCTTGTGCAGAATGTAATTACATGAAGGTGAAGGAAGAAATTGTCAAGTTCTTCCTCTTCCAACGAAACCAACTCTAATATGATTTAAGTGAGTGAATTCTGGTCTACTTGTGAATGGGAAGGTGAAGGATATTTATAGGCTCCTTGAGAGAGGTTTCTTCATAGTTGAGTTTGCTTGGAGAAGAAGTTTGATTTATTTTTTAAGTCCAATTGCATCAAAAGTTGATTTGAAGATGACTTGATGTTGATTTGGACTAAAGAAGAGAGGTCCAATGATATGTGGACATGTGTGCCTAAAAAGGTGCAAGTTGCAATCTATTGTGCCTCAAAAGTGATCCACTTGCATTACTTTCCGCAACCTTTGACTATGAGCTCATCATGATGTCATCGGGAGAATGCAGGAGCATTAGTCTGCCACTAATGTTGTGGCATTGAGTGCTGGGGCAACTAAAGCTGTAGCATTGAACAAACACATTAAAATACAACATGGGCACCAAAAGTGCCAAATGATCACAAATCAGTTTCAAACCCTCTTTTACTCTAAACAACATATATTAAACAATATTACATAGAAACTCACATTGATTTAAGTCTAGAATATGTAAATAACTCTATATAAATAAGAGTTATCACACCCCCAAACTTAAACCATTGCTTGTCCTCAAGCAATGACACTTGACAAAGACAAACAAACAATACACAAAGAGAATAGAAAAAAAAATCAGTTGCTTCCCTAAATCAAACAATTTTTCAAGAAAGATCTCATTGGGCCCAATTTTCAGATTCACACTTCACACACACAAACACACACACACACACCCCTATGTCTTTCACAACATATAAAATTATTACAGCTCATTAAGTGAGTGTGTGACTCTTAGGACATAGTTTTGTTCCTAGCTATCTTCAAAACTTCACTTAGCCTTCGAAAGAGTAGTTTTCTTTTGATCATGCCAAGAGTTTTTCAAAAAGAAGAGTAGACTAACATCTTCACATAAGATCTGGGGGCTTTTAAGCATGACAGAGGGCTTTGGGTTAAGTATTTCAGACTTTTGGCTAGTGCACTACTATTGATTTGGAATTTTCACAATGCTATAGTATTGGAATTTCTAAATGTTGTAGCAAGTGATGCTCCAGCATTGATGATGAATAGATTAGCTACAATGCCCTCCTTGTTGAACTCCTTTATTTGCGTGAACACTTTTTTTCTTTTCTTTTCTTTTCTCTTTTTCTTTTTTTTTTTTGCTTTTTTTTTTGCATGCATATTTGGAACAGTTGCAACATTTGTTTTAGGCAATTGTAGCTTTTTACATTGTGTACAATCTTTGACAATAGAATCAAACATTTATGAGCTATTGCACTGACCTCCTTTACCTTTATACTTAGCCTCAATATATCTTTAGTCACCCCCAAATTTAGCTTCAAATGCTACTCTAAATTTTTAGTAAAAACTTGGAATATATATCTTGGTCTACTAACACTAGCTTTAGCATCAGATCATTTCTCAATAGCTAAGTTCTTGGCTAAGCCTAAAGTTTTGAGTGTAAAAGCAGCAATAAGACTAAATAATTGTTCAAACAAGGCTACTCAACACATACACTTTATCATCATAAATTTAGCCCAAAAAGAAACATTATCTATTCTTGCAATGATAGAGAGTGCAACTAATCATGCCTTTGACTTAAATAAAACAATAACCAGAAGGTCCTCCCCCCAACTTAAAATCTAGCAGTGTCCCCACTGCTCATGCAAACTCTAATGGGAGAGACCTTTTGGATACTACAATACTGAAATTATCACAATAGAATTTTTAAATCCTACTCAGCTGCTAGATGCTAATACTGATTCTACAACATCCAACAGAATTATTGAAATAAAAGACAACACAAACAAAGACAAAAAAAAACACAACACTAACAACAACACAAACAAGAGAACACTAACACACCCAAGAGGAAAGAGTTTACTGATTGGTGAACACAACACAATTCTTCTTTGGCTCAGTTTCACCAACATTCCTACACATCAAAAAAGAGAAGAATGGACAGAAGAGGGTCAGTAGAAATTTTGGAATACAGTATCAGATACAAACTAAGAGGGTCAACCAAAGCACAAGCACCAGGCGACTTCGCAATTGAGTTGGTCGATGGTGATACAAACAATTGCTCAGATAATGAGGATATACCGACCTTCTTTTTAACTTTTTGCAACTTTCAACGTATTTATAATTTAATAGCAAATTATGCTAAATACAGTATCACCCGTGCATATGCACGGGTAAAAAACTAGTTCAAATAACAAAAGTTGCAAAACAAAATCATGATTAAGTGATTAAGTAAAACTGAATCATAAAACGAATAACATAAGCAAAACAGGGAGTTTGAGTAATTAACCAAAACACAAACCAAATTTGCAGTAAGACTTACGGAGATGAAATTGACAGAGAAATAATTAAAACCATAAAGACAAAATAAACATTAAGCCTCGAACCTCTAAATCCCTACAGCAACACCCTTCACCAATAGATTGATCTAGGGCCTCAAGCTTCCAGGGAAGTTATGCACCAAATACTCAAAATTGTAAAATAATACGTAAGTGACCAAAGAAAGCTGCAAAAAGTGTAATTAGTCTCAGATAAAACGAAAAACCTAAATCCCTAAACGGGTAGAGCCTGTTAACAAACTAAATTTTGGCCCAAAAGCCGTTTACATAGTACTGCATCAGTAATTCGTGGTTTTGACTTACAAGACTTCAGAATTGGATATCACGCTCAACAGAAGAATTGTATCTCTATTCCTTAGCTTTCTAACATATGCTCGCACACCTCAATTGGATAACCAAAGACAAAGTTATTGCCAGAAGAGTAGACAGGGGTCAATATGCAATAAAAACAAGAATTAATTAGGAAATTGCTATACTGCTCAAATAAGACCCAATGTCTAAAAACGTGCTGAGACTCAAATATTAGACACAGAACACATTCAAAAGCACCAAGTGGAAAGCTATAAGGGTGCATTAAAATGGACTGATCAAACTTTTTAATCAAAATCAGGTTAGACCGTATTTGAAATTTATAAAATTTAATTTGAGTTAGTAATTGGCGGGTGCAGCCAATTATATTATTGGTTTAAATATGTATTTAGTCTCTGCAAATGTCCCTGTTTTTCGATTTAGTCCCTGCAATTTTTTTTAAATACGTCCCTGCAAAATAACTTTTTTTTAAATACGTCCCTACAAAATAAACTTTTTAAATACGTCCCTGCAAAATAGTTTTTTTTTAAATACGTCCCTACAAAATAACCTTTTTTTTTAAATACTTCCCTGCAAAATATCACAATTTTTTTTTGTTGGGACGTATTTCAAAAAAAAAGGTTATTTTGCAGGGACGTATTTAAAAAAAAGTTATTTTGAAGGGATGTATTTAAAATTCCAACTTTCGGAAGGACATATTCAAAATAAAGTTATTTTGCAGGGACGTATTTAAAAAATAATAATTTGCAGGGACTAAATCGAAAAACAGGAACATTTGCAGGGACTAAATCCATATTTAAACCTATATTATTTAATTAACTTGTCTGTTCTTGTAATATAGAATGATTTGTTAAGGATTTTAACGAGGTGATGTAGAAATAAGATACTGAGGAAGATATAAAATGCTAAAAGCCAAAGGACTAAATAAACATAGGTTTAATACAGGTACGATAATATGCAGATGTGCAAAAACACTACTAGAATTTTCGTCATTTCCTGTGGAATTTCCTTCGGATTTTCATTAAAAATTTCTGTAGGAAATTGCGCAGGTAATACCGAGATTTCTAGTAGTGAAATTAAACTTCAACAACTAGTGTTATTTCTTGGTTGCTTCTTTGATGTTTGTATAAAATAATTAAAAATAATAATAATAATAATTATTATAATTATAATAATAATAAATAATAATATATCACCAAGTATTCGAGAACTATTCATAGAATATTTCAAAGACCAAGAATTTTGATTCATTATTGGTTGGGTTAAGTTTAAGCCCAAAAGAGGAATTGAAGAAGGAAAGGAGATTAAAGAAGGAGATCAAGATGTAATATCATTAGAATAGCTGTTGTATGGAGCATCTAGGCAGCATGGAACCGAATCTTATTCAAGGGAGAAGTACTGTCAGTTAGATCAATTACAATGTCAATTAAGTACATGCCATGGGGCTGGTTTATAGCTAGGAGGGGAAAAATAGTGGTATATTATTGTTGGGTTGGTTTAATACCAATGTAATCGGGATACTCTTTTTTCTCCTTCGGTCTTTTTCCCACTGGGTTTTGGCCCTTTGAGGTTGTAACGAGGCCCCTAGAGTCTCGATTTAAGGGTTCGAAAACTAACCTCGGAAATACGAACAAGAATTGGGTGGAAAAATTTGAAAAAACACTCGTCAAAAACTCAATGTCGGTAGATCGGAAAGTTAGATCGTCGTGAAATCCCCAGATTCGGAAGTCGGAAATTCAACGTCGGTTGATCTGAAAGTAACATCGTCGTGAAATTCTTAGAGTCGAGAGAATTTAGAGCTTAAGAAATGCAAAGGTATCAGAAAATTGGCCTTCAACCTTATTTATAGGAATATTGGACTCGGTAGATGAAACGACACGACCCTTCCCAAGGCAATAAATGTACAGGCACTAAAATGTATGCAATCATTATGACAAGACGTTTCATTTCAAGTCAAATGTCATGTCATTTTGACAAATTGACTCACGCCGGACAAGTTCGAGTCAACCACAGAGATTCGTCGACCTGGGGACAGCCTCTGAGACACGTCTGACCCCATCACTGTGTGGATCGTCCGAGTTCAACTTCAGACTCATCTCAATTTATGGCAATAATTGACATATACAACTCAAGTCGAGGCCGCACTCCCGTGACCGACCTCGACTTGGATGGAAACTATTCCGCGCTTGGCCTAGAGGCCTAATCCGCATTGAGAAATCCCCAATCCAGTGCTAGATCCGGCACACTGACTCGCAGGAAACGCGGGACCAAGATCAACGATCTAGATCTAGGCGTTCCGGTCCAACTCCTCAGGATCGACAAAGGCTCGCAAAATCCCCCTTTCCGCATGTATAAATACAACATCAACATCTGATATCATGTACATTTTGCTCATTTGTACCTCTCACTGACTTCTGATTGCTGACTTTGGCATCCGAGTGTCTGCAGGTACCAACCGTACCGAGTCTAACCTCGGGGGAAGACGACTCTGGGTAGCTTATCCTCGGAAGGAGTCGACTTAAAGAAGATCAATCTTTCCTATGTCGAGACTCAACCTACCACTTACTTAGATTTATCAACGGTTCTGAAGGCAATGTACTGAACAAAATCAATCAATTGGTTTCAGGTGCGTTTATTGGATTTATCATCACTTCTAAAATAAAGATTCATTCTAGGCTTGATAATTATGTATTTATACTAAACTAATCAAGCAAGCGTCAATTAGTTTATACGGATTGGCGCCCTTTTAAAGCAAGCGTCAAAACAGCGTGTTTAGTCAATCGTGATGGTGAACAAGTGCCACAGAACACAATTAACGTCATAATTGAACTCTATCAATCCTATGAACAAGCGTCATATAGACTCTATCAAATATTAGTCAAACTAGATTAAACAAGAGATAAGATAGTCATCAATTCTACTATAGTAAAATCAAATGTCAGGAAAATGACTATACTAGACATCTTAGAAGCTTGCCATTTGGGTATTTTTAGGGGTATTTTTGTAAAATACCCTCAAAACGCGACAAAAATGTTGCTGATGCGCTGCCAAAAGCTGCTGAAGCGCTGCCAAAAGCAGCTGACGCGTTGTCAAAGCAACTGGCGCGCTGCCAAAAGTAGTTGACGCGCTCCAAAAGAGGCTGAAGCACTGGCAAAAATCAGTAATTAATTTTTAAAAAAATTTCTTTTTTTTCTTCAAAATTCTATTTTTTTAAATCAGAAATATTTTGTTAAAAATCAGTTTTCTTTTCTTTTAAAAATTCTTTTTAAATTTTCCATTTATTATAATCTACTTAAACTACTAAAACCAATTATATTTACCATTAACAATTGTTAAAAAAAGTGATACTGCTAGCAAATATTTCAAAACCATTTTTCCTAAAAATATCAATAATTAAATCTCATTTGCAACGAGAGCGCCAACAAAAGCGGCAACGAGAGTGCCAACGGGAGGACCAATGGAAGCGCCAACGAGGGTGTATATATTATTTCATATCTCATTTTATTTTTTCCTCATTTTCACTCCATTATTAATATTAAAAGAATATACCGACCTTCTTTTTAACTTTTTGCAACCTTCAACGTGTTTATAATTTCACAGCAAATTATGCTAAATACAGTATCACCCGTGTGTAGGCACGGGTAAAAAACTAGTTCAAATAGCAAAAGTAGAAAACCAGAATCATGATTTAGTGGATTAAGCAAAATTGAATCATAAAACGAATCACATAAGCAAAACACAGAGTTTGAGTAATTAAGCAAAACACAAACCGAATTTGCAGCAAGAATTACGGAGATGAAATTGATAGAGAAATAATTAAAACCATAAAAAAAATAAACATTAAGCCTCGAACCTCTAAATCCTTACAACAACACTCTTCATCAATAGATTGATCTAGGGCCTTAAGCTTCCGTGGAAGTTATGCACCAAATATTCAAAATTGTATAATAATGCGTAAGTGACCAAAAACGGCTGTCAAAAGTGTATTTAGTCTCAGAGAAAATGAAAAACCTAAATCCCTAAATGGGTTCTATGATAAAAGCCGGTTAACAAACTAAATTTGGGCCCAAAAGCTGTTTTACAGAGTACTGCATCAATAATTTGTGGTTTTGACCTACAAGACTTTAGAATTGGATTTCGAGCTCAACAGATGAATTATATCTCTATTCCTTAGCATTTTAACGCATGCTCGCACGCCTCAATTGGATAACCACAGACAAAGTTATTGCCAGAAGAGTAGACAGAGGTTAATATTCAATAAAAACAAGAATTAATTAGGAAATTGCTATTCTGCTCAAATAAGACCCGATGTCTAGAAACATGCTAAGACTTAATTATTAGACACAGAACACGATCAAAAGCACCAAGTGGAAAGCTATAAGGGTGCATTAAAATGGACTCATCAAACTTCTTAATCAAAATTAGGTGAGACCATACTTGAAATTTATAAAATTTAATTTGAGTTAATAATTGCAGAGAAAAAGATCATGACTGGTGCATATTTAATTTGATTAGTAATTGGCTGGTGCAGCCAATTATATTGTTTAATTATATTGTTTAATTAACTTGTATGTACTTGTAATATAATAGAATGACTTTGTAATTTAAATGTATTGTAATTATTGTAAATATTAAATGTGTTGTATATTACTTTATTAAAGTAATAAAAGATTTAATTGTTCACAACCAAGAGGAAGTCTTCTCGTTGGATGAGAAGTTATAGATAACAAGGAATATGCTTAAGCATATTTTTGGTCACTTTCTTCTTCCGCACATCGAAAATCAAGGGGCTGAGTTGATGTTGTGTTTGCCACACTTTCTTATTAGGAATATCTGCCAAGGTCGATCTGATACCTTTCCTATGTTCCCTTAGAATTGGAGGCATCTTTTCCTGTTCATATGTGGATAGGGGTGGCAATTTCTACCCGCAAGTGGGGATCCCCGTGGGGATTGCCTCGTTTGGGGCCCCGTGGGCGGGAATTTTCCCCCGTGGGGATGGGGATGGGGATAGGTCCATATCCCCCGCCCCCGAATACATTACATAAATATTTGTATTATAGATATATATATTATATTCTAAGTAATAGATTTTTTAGTCTTTTATTGTGTTTTTAAATAAAAATACTAATGGGCTAAGTTTTATAATTTTATTCTTACCTTTATACTTTTTAAATATTAAAATATCAAAGTAAGACTAAATTTTATACATTTTTTCAATTTTATTATATTTTAATTTTAATTTTTGCTACATTTGAATAAATTCTTGCGGTCCCTACGGGTCCGTGGAGATCCGTGGGGATGGGGATGGGGGAGGAAAACTCCCCGAAGCGGAGAATGGGGATGGGGATGGTGGACAATATGGGAGGTGGGGACGGGGAGCGGTGAGTACTCCCCGCCCCCGCCCCCGCCCCTCCCCATTGCCAGCCCTATATGCGGATGAAATATTCACAGAAAAATATTCACTTCATTCTAAATATGCACATTTCAAATTTTCAGAGAGTGGTTTGAGCTCTATAACATGTGGCTGCTCAATGGCAACAACAGCTACATCCACAATATCAACTATGGAAAGTGTATAAACCTGCAAAGTATTCTCAATCTCAGCGCAAACAGAAGGATTATAAGAACATGTAGAATCAACCCAAACATCAAGAAATTCCACTTTGCAAAGGGAATACTCTTCCATGGGATGTTTCTTAACATCAAAGATTCCAAATTTTTCACCAGTGTCACCAAATTTTACAGGTTTGTTATTTTTCGCAACAACTGTTTCAAGCAACCTCGGGTTTCAACAAGAGTAATTGCAATGACAATGGGAGTATTTGGGACATTAAGATTCACTACTTCTTAGGCAGACAATTTGTTTGATCTCTGGGTCTGTATCTAATTAACTGCATTGGTTAATTGTCCAACTATTTTCTCCAATTTTTTAAGTGTGTAATCCGTTGTTTGTTGGAGTTGGGGATTTTGAATAGCCATCTGTTTAACAGGGTTCTCTGGTGAAGGTTTATAAATAGTAGCCATGTTATATTCAACAGAATCAAGATCAAAGTAAAAAAGGTTATGCTAAAGTTAAGGCAGAAAATAAAAAAGAATGAAACCTAATCTAAAAAATATAAAAACCCAACTAAAATTCTAATAAAAACAGAAGAAGATTATGTAAAATTTTTTTGGATTTTTTTAAGATTATCAAAAATTCAAAATATAAATTAAAAATATAAAACGAAGGAATTTCGGGTTTTTGGGCCTTAGATCCCTTCTAGGGAGTCCTACTTCTTGATTTTTTCGGATTTTTTGATAAATTTTCCGAGCAATCTAACCAGATATCGATCGAAAATTGATTGTTTCCCCACCTAATCAGAGTTAGAGCTGAACGAACCCAAAACTGAGAGAACCTGCAAAAAAACAAAACCTAAAAAACAAAGGTTAGTGGTTAGTGGGGTTCTTAATTTGGCAATCCCTAGTGAGAGGTCCCCAACAATGAGGCCATTTTGATCAGCGTTCATACACGGGTCAAAATAATTATAAAATATAAAATATAGTACAAGGAAGTTAAAATTGATCGTCTCACAAGGAGGTCTAAATTAAATACTACCAGCATAAAGAACGAAACTAAAACTGAAATGGGTTTTTTGAGGAAACAAGTTTGATGTTTAACAAAGAAAATCAATTAAAGAAAGGCAATCAATCCATTTGTTTCGGATGTGTTTCTTTGATTTAACATCGGTTCTAATATAAAGACTCATCCCAAGCTTGATAATTCTTCATTTAAAATAAACTAATCAAGCAAGATTCGAG
Organism: Astragalus glycyphyllos; assembly: GCA_963573325.1. Taxonomy (NCBI): domain Eukaryota; kingdom Viridiplantae; phylum Streptophyta; class Magnoliopsida; order Fabales; family Fabaceae; genus Astragalus; species Astragalus glycyphyllos. Next base: position 62,944,007 of record OY754311.1, read on the forward strand.
CCCGTAACCTTTGGGTGGGATCCAGTTACCACATGGACCAACCCTTGTTGGTCGTTGATTGTTATCGTTGATTGGTAATTGGTGGGTGCAGCCAATTATATTGTTTACTTAACTTGTCTGTACTTATAATATAGAATGATTTTTTTTGAGGATTTTAAGGAGGTAATGTAGAGATAAGACAATGAGGAAGATATAAATGCTAAAACCAAAAGGACGAAATAAACATAGGTTTAATATACGTAAGACAATAGATGCACATGTGACAAAAATATAAACTTCAACAACTAGTGTTATTTCTTGGTTGCTTCTTTGATGTTTGTATCAAATAATAATAATAATATTATTAATAATAATAAGGGTAAAAGAAGACTTCAGAGAATCTTTATAATAATAATAATCACCAAATAATAATAATAATAATAATAATAATAATAATAATAATAATATATCACAAAGTCTTCCCGATCTATTCAAAGAATATTTAAAGACCAAGACTTTTAATTCATTATTGTTACCAAATAGAAAATAGTTGTCCCCACACAATATAAAAATAGTACTAGTAGCATCTTCTTGTAGTTAATTATTAAAAAAGCACTGGTTGTTTGTAGACTTAACATTACTGAAAGACTTTCCATTAATCAAAGCCATAGTACTGAAAAGATAAGCACCAAAACAAGGCACAAGGACAATTTTGTGATGGCAGAAACTGCAGTATCTTTTGTTTTGGAGCAACTGTACGAAAAAGCAGCTTTGCTGCACTTTGTTTAAGTACTGCTCTTTGTTTTTGTGGATTTGGTTTTATGGTTTTTGGTTAGGTACCGTTGCATTTGGGACAGATTTCGTTTTTTGGTATAGTAAGTATTGTTGCGGTGTCGACAATTTTGGTTTTATGTTAGAATATTAATTTTTTTTCCCTTCACAACCCATGAACCCAACCCATCATTGTTGGGTTGGTTTGTTTCAAATTTGTTCTTAAATTGGTGGCTTGGTCATTGTTTTCTTTAAGTTTCTGAAAGATTCCAACAATAGTACTTCGCAGTTTCAACCTCCAAGATTTTAGAATTAGGTTTCGAGCGCAACAGAAGAATTGTAGCTCTGTTCCTTAACTTTTCAACGGATGCTCGCACGACTCAATAGGATGAACACAGACAAAGTTATTGCCGGAGTAAATATACAATAAAAACAAGAATTAATCGGGAAATTACTATAATGCTCAAATAAGTCCCAAAATCTAAAAATGTGTTAAGATTCAAATATCAGACACAAAACACAATTAAAAACACCAAATGAAAATCTATAAAGAGTGCATTAAAATGCACTGATCAAATTCTCTCACACTTTAACTTTTGCATTTCGAGCAAAACACACAAAACAAGACACAAAATAGCAAAAATAAATGATCTAACGGCCACAATCTTGGGACAGTGGGACGAGACTCATAATAGTGGGGAATAGAGCCTCGTCCCAAGATTTCTTTGGTCGGCTGGTCACCATCATCAATTTTTAATATTATTTCGTCCCAAGACTTCATTGGTACTGTCAACCATTTTTAATATTATTTCAATAACGAATAGCATATTCCATAACCGTTAGATCATTGATTTTTGCTATTTTTTCTTTAGTGGTGTGGCAAAATCTCAACCGTTAGATCTAAATGAAATCTCTATATAAGAGAATGATATCTTTCATTCATTCTCACAAAATCAAGAAAATGGCACCTACAGTTAAACACATAGCGAGTCATGGGAGCACAGAGATGATGGTGTTTACACCTGGAGGTCAAATTTTTCTACTTGACAAACAGGAAACTAAAGCTGTTTCCATTGATATGAGTTATGATTTTATCAAAATAAGGTATACTACTTTTGAATCTATGCGTGAGCAGCATCATTATTATGAGTTGAAATATGATGGTAATTACAATGTGAGTGTTAATTCAGAAAAAGGAAGAGAAAATGGTGTTGATGATGACAAATTACATGTATATTGGAGTGCTATGCATTTAGATGTCAGTTTAGAGAATGATAGACTGGTCATCAGTTCAACTGATGGCTCCAAAGGCTTAGGTATCTACAATAGTGCTGGTGAACCGGTTTATTATAATTCAGTGTACGGTATTGTCGAGTCAAGTGGTTGGGTTAGATTCACGCCCAAAAGTTGAATTGAAGTTAGATCAATTACAATGTCAATTAAGTATATGTCATGGGGCTGGTTTATAGCAAGAAGGGGAATAAATAGTGGTGTATTATTGTTTGTTTGGTTTAATTGCCCTTTGGGCGGTTTGTGCTCAATATAATACTAATGTAATCGGGGTACTCTTTTTCCTCCTCGGGTCTTTTTCCCACTAGGTTTTGGCCCTTGAAGGTTTTTAACGAGGCCCCCTCAATAAATTGCTTAATGTATTGTAATTATTGTTAATATTAATATCAAGTACGAATGTTGTTAACTGGGTTGTATATTACTTTATTAAAGTAATAAAAGCAATATCAACTCCAACGTATGCTCGCAATGACAAAGTTATGGGTCAATATGCAATAAAAACAAAAATTAATTGCTCAAATAAGACCCAAAGTCTAGAAACATGCTAAGACTCAAATATTAGACACAACACAATTAAAAACACCAAACAAAAAGCTTTAAGCAAAATCAGGTGAGACCGTGTCAACATTCATAAAATTTAATTTGAGTTAGTAATTGCAGATAAAAAGATCATGACCGGTATATATTTGATATTTTGTTTATTGTTATTGTTGATAAGTAATTGGCGGGTGCCGCCAATTATATTGTTTAAATTTTACGCTATTAATCTATTATAACTTTTCTGTACTTGTAATATGGAATGATTTGTTAAAGATATTTACGAGGTGATGTAGAGATAAGACAATGAGGAATATATAAAATGCTAAAACCAAAAGGACCAAATAAACATAAGTTTAATAAAGGTAAAACAAAAATCCAGATGTAACAAAAAAATAAACTTCAACAACTAGTGTTATTTCACGGTTGCTTCTTAGATGTTTGTATCAAATAATTAACAATAATAATACTAATAATAGTAAAAATAATAATATATCACCAAGTCTTCGAGATGTATTCAAAGAATATTTCAGAGACCAAGGCTTTTCGTTCATTATTGTTACCCACCTACTTGTTCTACACAAACTAAATTGCTACTTCTTCTTCTTTTTCTTCGACGGTCTATCCGTTGAGTGGACAGATATGTGAGGTAGTGGACTCACTCGGGAAGCCATCGAGGTGGGCTGAACAGGAAGCACCTTGGTTGACCCCAAGTAACGCAAAAAAAAAAAAAGTAACGCTGGAGATATTCAGTAGTGAGGAGAGGAAAGACATGTTCCCGAACTTGCGACCACCAAGTGGTGTAGCTACTGGTTTGGCCGACTGCCAAAAATTTGTTGCGTTAAAAACACAATTAGAGCAAATATACTCTACCGCAAAAATAGTATAAAAGATTAGCATCTACATAGGGATAAATAACAAGTATTAAACTAATTAAGATTATAAAAATATTTAATGTTTAGATGAACAAATAGTTTGATGTTTATAGAAACAAAATAAAAATAAATAACAAGAATTAAAGTGATAAGTTTAGTCAATGGAGAGAGGCCTAGAGTTGCGTGTTTGCCCTTTATTAATTCCTGCGCTTCCTTATATATATATATATATATATATATATATATATATATATATATATATCACCTGATGCCTTTTGCCACTCTTTAATTACGTTGCCATCAATACTTCAATTGGGCCATGGGCCAACTTGTCTTGTTTTCATGGGCCTTAAGCCCCTTTTTCTCTTTTCTTCAACAAACGTGTATATATATATATACACACACACTAGTATACCCCCGTGCGATGCACGGGAGAATTGATGTTTGAAAATGTCAATTTTATTTAAATAAATAAGTTATTTTAATAATATGGATAGTTTTTTTTAAGCAAACAAATAAATAAAATTGAACAAATTTGGTGAAATGATAGAACTATTTATTTAAACAACATAGACCCGTGAAATGAAAGAAAAAAAACAATAAAATGATAGAACTATTTTTTGGATATTTATTTAAAGCTTAGGAAAATTGTAAAATTAATTATTAGTTTTAAATAAATGTAAATTATATTTTCATAATCAAATAAATTTAATAGTTAGCTTAGTAATGAATAAAAAATAACAATTATCCTAAAACTATTAATATTTGAATTGTTATTTTTGAGTTGGCATGAAAAGACAAAAACAAACAGAAAATAACTGAATATAGACCATAGTTTAATTAATTAAGTAAGTCCAATTAACATTCTTCAATATAAAAATTCATCACTTTTTACAACGTGCATTTCAAAATGATACACATGAACCAAACTCGGATTTCTGCGACTATTCCTCCGGATGTCAATTTGGAGGAGTTGAGGCGGGGAATACTCCCCTACTCCCCGTCCCTGCCACCCAAACTGTCTCCCATCCCCGTCCCAATACTCATCTGGGGAGAGGTCCTCCCTCATCCCCTTCCCTACAGATCCCCACGGTCGTTGTGGAGATGCCATAAATTTATTAAAATTTAACCAAAATAAGAATTGAAATATAATCAAATGGAAAAAAATAAAAGTAAGACTAAAAAATTAATAGTTTCACATTTTAATATAGAAAACATAAAAGTTACTCCTACTTTGATATTATTTTTTTGTTACAAAAGAGACAAAAATTATTGCTTTGATACTTTCATATTTAAAAAGTATAAAAGTAATAATAAAAATATAAAATTCGCACAACTCAAATATTTATTAATAATTTTAACTAAAAACACATATAAAAAGACTAAAAAACAATTACTTATAATAAAATATATATCTATAATAAGAATATTTATATGTAATATATTCAAAGCAAGGATTTAGTCCCCGTCCCCAACCCCAATTTGATTGTGGGGGGATTTTCTCCCCCGTCCTCGTACCAACGGGGAAAAAAATTCTCCACCTGTAGGGCTCCAAATTGGACAATCCCCATAGGGATCCCACTAATAATTCTCTAAAATTAATTATATTTAAATAAATATAAATTATATTTTCATAATCAATTAAAGAAATCTAATAGTTATCTTAGTAATTAATAAAAAAATAATGATTTCCTAAAACTATTAATATTTAAATTGCTACGTTTGTGTTTGCATGAAAAGACAAAAACAAACATAAAATAATTCAATATTGACCATAATTTAATTAATAAGTAAAATTAATATTCTTCAATATAAAAATTCATCGTTAAATGCCCCCAGAAGGTCACCCATCCCACTACTACTCCAAGCCAAGCACGCTTAACTATAGAGTTCTTATGGGAAGGGTTCCCGAAAAGAAGATGCATCTTGTTGTTATAGGTAGTCCAAATTAATTCTTTTAAGCCTTCCTTCAACTGTACAGTCCCATACCTGCACAGCCTCAGGATCCCTTTCATTCCGGTGCGTATTCGGTTCACTCACGCGCCCCTTCGCTTTGTAGATGTCAAGAGCCTCTCTTTGCCATGCAACCTTTTTGGGCACCGACAATCACTCCCCGCCCTCGTCAGCCACGGATGTCACACCCCCCTCCCCAAAACCGCCTCTCAAATTTTCCCCCATCCTCATCTGGGGGGTTCCTCCCTCATTCTCTTCCCTATAGATTCCTACGGTCCTTATGGAGATGACTTAAACTTATTAAAAATTAGCAAAAATATGGATTGAAATACAATAAAATGGGAAACCATATAAAAGTAAGACTAAAAAAATTAAAAGTTTCACATTTTAATACAGAGAATATAAAAGTTATTCCTACTTTGATATTTTAATATTTAAAAAGTATTAAAGTAAGAAAATATTAAATTAGCATAGTTTAATAATATATTAATATTTTTAATTAAAAATACATTTAAAAAGACTAAAAAATCAATTACTTATAATATAATCAGGTCGGAGATATGGTCCATGTCCCCAATGCCAAAACGATTGTGTGGGAGTTTTCTCCCGCGTCCTCGTACCCACGGGAAAAATTCCCCACCCGTAGAGCTCCTAATGGAACAGTCCCCGTAGAGATCCCACTAACAGGTATAATTTGCCACCTCTAATTATGCCTACATTTTAATCATTATTCATGTATATTTTCTTGTTTCATACTCTCTTTGAAGAGAAAGATGAATAATATTACATGATATTGAAAGTTTAACTCAAAAATGAATAGATAACAACGCCAAACATAAAAGTGTCAAGACTGTATTTCAAAATTTTATTGTTCCTTTGCCTATTTCTACCTCTCATCAAGTGGTAAGTATGATAAAAGGCGCCCCTTGATGAAATATCATCTTTGCCATATCTAGTAATTAAACTTGAGTTAAAATCACAAAAAAATAAAGAAAATAGAAAGAAACATACAGAAGAAACTGGTCAAATAGTTAATGCAAATGTAGAGTTAAGTTTTTTTTCTTTAACTATTGAGCTTGTTTGTACCTACTACAAAATAGATTGTTCACCTATAATTTTCCGTCAGAAAAATATAAATAACTATAATAAAAATTCCAAATTTGAACTAAAAATCCACACAGGGATTGGTAGAAAATTCAAAATTTGATAATACACATTCCCTAATTTATATACACAATATGTGTATAGTTTTTTTTTACACTATCTATGAATTGGATGCTGACACATCATCAAAAGAAATTAGACAATTGGTAACCATCAATTAGTCAATTAGTAACAAATCACTCCATGTATTGTGATTGATGGTGGTGGTAAAAGCCTATACAAAATATGTGTATAGAAATTAAACTCTTGTCAAAAAAAATAAAATCAAAGTTAGGAGCAAATATAAAAATTGGCTAAATCAAAATGGTGGTCTCTTCAAATTAACTTTTTTGACAGATCTGTGGTCTCCTATCGTTTTGATGCAATACATAAAAAATGGATAGCCATCGCTAAAGAAAAAGACCTAGAACGTGTAGCCGCGTTGGTCTCCCCCTGAGTTTTCTCTATTGAAGAGTTCGCTCAGTAACATCGGCATGAAGCCTCAGTGTTGTTCGACTAACACGCCCCACAATCGGTGCTTTGGTGGTTGAGCAAGAAGTGATCTATTCGTGGTGAGTCATTTCAATTGCAATTCTAGGTATTTTTCTTTTCAAATACAAATGGATTACTGATGAGTCCCCATCACATGATAGTTTTCAATGATAAGGAGGGAGTTTAATTGGAGATTTTGATGAATAAAAATAAGAAGTTTGATGAAAATTTAAGAAGTTGTGAACTTAGGAAGTTGGCTTGTTATGCAGTAGTTATGTTGGTTTTCTTCGTGTTTTTGTGTGCAGGAACTAGATCGAATTGAAGATCGAGTGGTGCAAGCAAGAAGAACAAGTGGTACAAGCCAAGGACTTGTCGTGCTGAGTGGCGCGCAGGAGGCGCGCAGGTGGCGCTTCACGCGCAAGAAAACAGAATTGGCGTGCTGTGGGGCGCGCAGGAGGCGCGCAAGTGGCGCGCAAGCGCCAGTCACGCGCAAGAAGGCAGAAGCAGAGGCGCGCAGCTTGCGCTTAAGTGGCGCTTAAGCGCCAGCTGAGCATGAAAAACATTAAAAACACGTAAGGCCAGGGGGAGGGAGGGGGTCGACGAATTTTGGAACGTTAGAACGCGAAGAGCACTCATTCCTTCTCACCGGTATTGAAGATTCAAGGCTTGGGGACAAGAATTGAAGCTTCATATGTGTTCATCATCATCTTCATCTTGTAATTCTTCCTTTCTCTCTTCTCTTATCATGTGTAGCTAAACCCTAATGTTAGGGATGAATTAACTTTGACGTAATGCTATTGTTGCTGGTTTAAAATTATGTTTATGTCGTACTCTCTTATATTTTGTGAATTGAATTTCTATGCTTAACGCTTTCTATGGTTGGAAAACTTGTAGAACGATATTTTATTCAATGATCGAATGGAAGTTTTATTATTGAATGTTTGAAATTCAATTCCTACCATTCGTAGTTTAGGAATACTCTTAGAATTGAGGGTTTGATAGCAAAATAAGAGAGAGGTGATCTTTCGAAATTAAATCAGTGACAATAGTGTGAAATCAACAGGCATTCATCCCTAGCGTTCTTCCCATCGTATCTTCTCCTAAGCATTTTAGTTTTCTCTTATTAAAAACACAAAAAGAAATATTTAATTGCTTACTTTAGTATTAGTCGCTCACTCATACCAATCGGAAATTTATTTCAACTTGGTTCGTTTAGTTGTTGTTAACGTAATTGGTAAATTAATTCGATCCTCGAGGACGATACCCGGTCTTACCGGTTTTATTACTTGCAACGATTCGGTACACTTGCCGAAATATTAACAAGTTTTTGGCGCCGTTGCCGGGGATCGAAATTACATTTACCAGTAAATTCGAAGGCAACTGCTAATTCGAACCTGTACATACTTTAGTTTTATTTTAGTTTTCTTGTTTCTTTTTTTTTCCTTTTTACATTTTTTTTTATCTTTTTACCACTTTTACTCCCTTGATTCTATGAAAGCCAGGTGAATACTTTATCAATCATGGAGTCCACACTACCGCCACTTCGTTGTTGTTGTTGTGGAGGACCCCATTTAAATGGCAATTGTGAGACATACTCCTATTGTGATCTTTGTGGGAAGGATCTTGTTTATTGTTCTTGTGAACCAGAATGGATACTGATTGATGAGTCCTATCCTTGGTTGGCTCAACCTAAAGTTCTTGAGGAGCCAGAATTGATAGTCATTGACAAATCATATCACTGGTTGGCTGATGATTGGTTAGTAGATGAACAACCACTTAATCAAAATTCAGAACAAGAAAAACAGGGTTTAATAATAGAAGAATCATGGGAGAAAAAGAAAGATGGGGAAGAACAAAGAATTGAACGGGAGGATCCTCGTGTTTGGAGGGAAGCTAAAAATTCTCAATCTTGGGAAGGTGTGGAAATCCAACAAGAAATCTCCCAACAAATCATTTTCTCTACGCATCTTTTGAGAAGTAAGGAATATGGGAGTGAAGACCTTGATCGATATTTAGACTCCTTCCATTCCTTGTTCGACATCATTCACCTTGAGAGGGTATGGAAGCATACACAATTGTACCTCAAGTTCATGAAGTTCCTGCCTCATAAACGGAAGAAGAAGGATGATGTGTTCTTTGTGTCATATATTCCACCTTGAGAGAGTGGAATTGCAACGTCAAGCTAGTGACGTTAAAGAAGCGCTTTTTGGGAGGCAACCCAAGTTTCTCAACCCTTATCTTTTTAATTTTTCGCATTATTTTTCTTAAATTAGGTACTTTAAGATGCATGTTAGTCACAATCAATTTTTGCAAGAATCAAATGATCTCTGCCAATTCGCGCGCCACTTGCGCGTAAGTGGCGCCCTGCGCGCCACTGGAAGTATAAATCTCGCGCGCCACTGGCGCTGGGCATCCTCTCACGCGTGAAGCATCTTCCAATCTTAGGTTTTCTAAAATTTTCTTGATCCAAGGAGCTTTAATCTAAAAGTTTGTTGTGGGGTTTTGAATTTACACCTTATTGTCTTCACCCACATCAATTATCAAGTAAGTATTCCCTTCTCAAACTTAATTTCTTTCAAGATTCATCTCATTGCACTTAATGGGTAAACTCAAATTTTGATGATGATTTTGATAGAAATTGTAATATGGTTGTTGTTGTGTTGATTTATGTGTTGAGAAAGTGATGAAAATCAAGTTTGGGGTTGATTAAGTTGATTGTAGGTTGTTGTTCATGTGTGGAGTGGATGTGCACACCACTTGTTTGATAAAATGTTTAAACTAGAAACCATGAACAACATGCTTGCATTTGTAAACAACAACCTTGTGCTTGAAAATAGTTTGAGAATTTGGTTATGTGAACTCAATACCTTCTTGAAAGGTAAATTATGTGTGATTATAGTTGAACAAGAAGAGTTATGTCATGTTTATTTGTGCACTAACCTTGACCAATCTTGTGCGCGAAAATTTTATTATGATGTGAACAGGATATGGCCGGCAAAGGAAAGAAGAGGAAGACGGTTGGTCGTGGTTCGACATCCCAAACTCATAATTTCGAGTACAACTCTGAGATGTTTAGATCATTGGGATGAGAGCCCTCTACAGAGCCATGTGCACGGTTCAGAGTGGAGGACAGTTGGACCCGGAGGCTGACATCTTTCAGGCACCTCCGCAGTAGACCCTGGACGCGGTTGAGTAGTCTACTCACCGCTTTGGTATTTTCTCTCTTTCCCTTATCCTTGCATTAGTTGGTTGTGTACTTTGGTGTTTATTTTAGTTAGTTGTCGCTATGTGATTCTGTTTTTGTTTTGCTTTTGTTTCTGTTTAAATAGGCCTTCCCTTAATTTAACCAGTGAGGACACTGCAAGGTTTTGAGTAGGGGGAGGACCTATTGTCAAGTTTTTGTCAGTTGTACTTGATGATGTGCAATCATATATATAAAAAAAAAAATCTAGTTGAGCGAAACTTAGTGATGAATTGGTGAGAACTGAGCGAATAGTGCCCCTGTTGGTAAATGAACTAGCGTACTCTTGCTTCCACACTCAAAACATAAACTCAGGTGGAACTTAGTGAATCTAGAGATGATTGTAGCTAAGCTAGCTGTTTGGTGGACCAAGGGAATTGCCAAATTTTTACTAAAAATTTGGGGTAGCATAAGAAACTAAGTTTGGGGTTCTCTAAGTTATACTAAGGCACAGCATGAAAGGATGGGATTAGGACAAGTGCACATAGTTAGAAAGTCCTTTAAGCAGTGTTATTTGTATTGTGCTAAGCTATAAAGCACCAGTTTAAATTCGTGTAATGGTTGTCATTGCCCATTAAAAAAAAAACAGACCAGAAAAAGAAAAGAAAAGAGTGTAATAAGCTGCCATTTTGAACTGAGTTGGGGGGCTATTCTGTGGAGACACATTATAGTTTCAGTCAAAAGGATGATAAATGGTAGTTAGGTTGGTTGTGAAGTAGGGAGGCCAATTTGTGGTGACACACTTTGGTTTCAGTCGAAATAAGCAGTCAACCTGTGAGAAAAGTGAGGAGAAAAAAAAAACGGGGCAATGCAGCACCAATGTCAAGTATTGTTTGCTTTTAATTTCTTGTTATGTTCTGTATTGCTGCAGCACTGGTAGTCTGATGTAATAAGTGCACTGGTCTAGTACCCTATAATTTCTAATTCAATGCCCTTTGTCATGCTTATTCCCCATTTCTGTGCTGAATTGTTAGTCTACCCTTAGTTTTGAAACATCTTTGGCTATCTCAAAAGAAAGCCCTCTAGTCTTAGCTAAATGCATTTTGAAACTAGCTATGGCCCGAACTGAGTTAAGTGTCACACACGCACTATTGAGCAAGAGTATTCTAGTGAAAGTACCATCTAGTGGTTTTGCAATTGAGTGGCCAGTCTGAAAGTTGATGCTCAACTTGATTTTCTCGATGTGTGTGTTAGTAATTAATTCCTACTGATTGCATGTTATCTGAGTGCTTGTCGTGACAAGTATCTTTGCTTGAGGACAAGCAAATGTTTAAGCAAATGTTTAAGCCGTATTTTTCTTTTCAAATACAAATGGATTACTCCTTGCAAATACGGGGATTGGGGGAAGTTTTTAGGGTTTGAAAACCGGTGGATTGATTGATTTTTTGATCCTGTTTTATTTCTGTTTTGCATGAAACGTGCAATAATAAAATGAGAGATCGTTCAAATGATTCCCATGTCTATTGATGCATATCGACTGTATGATTTCTCCGGTCTCCATTTTCCTTACTCCGGCCTCGTTAACTCGTGAGATCCTACTTCGACTGTTGTCTTGTCTGCGTTCGGTGGGTGAGTCACTATATGTTCATCTTCTGCGGTAATACTCTTATTTCTACCATGATAGAAATATTGATTGATTGGTTATTGGTGTACCTTGTAGGACAAATTTAGCTCAACTTTTTATTTCCTATAATATCAGTTTTGCTTAAAATCTAGTTTCTTATATAAAAGTTATCAAACACGGCATATTGTTGGTTTTCCTACAATTTATCAATAGAACTCATTGTTATCAAACATGACATATTGTTGGTTTTCCTACATTTTATCACACCATTATTTTATATGTTACAAGTATAACTACATTATTATAGGATCAATTTTAAAAAGCCGTATTATAGGTATGACCAATGCTAATAAATTATATTTTTATGATAGGATCAATTTTATAGAGAATGACCAAAACATATTATAGTTTTAAATTAGTATTCCAATTTTAATGTTTAAATTTTAATGTGTCATATAATAAAACGTTGAAAATTATAGGTTCAATATTATTGATCTAGAGAGATGAACCTTCAACCGCAAATAGAACAAGAAGCAGATAAACAATATGTTCAACAACAGAGGCAAATGAATAATAGGAATGGAAACAAAAAATTTAAGCACCATACCTGAGAATGAAGAACGCTGCAATGATAGAGTGAGAAGAAACCGAGAGACAAATAATACAAAAAGAAAAGAAAAGAAAAGAAAACAACAGGTTGAAATAAAACAACGTTGGGCCACCATTAACCCCACTAAATCTCCTTTTTCTAGACTTTGCCCCCAAGTCTGTACAAAAGCACAAATACAACAAATGGGTTAAATGGATAAAAAAACAATACATGGGCCGAAGAGAGTGAAAAATAAAGAAAGTGGAAGTCACCTATTGTAAATTTTGAAAAATTTCTTTATAGACAACATTAGAAATAAAGTTGATATAATTTTCATCATCATCAAGAATAAGTAGTTTGAGTCCAGCCTTAGAAGTAACACGGGAAATTGCAACATATAGTTGGCCATGAGAGAAAACGGGTCTTGGGAGATAAATACCAACTTTGTTTAAAGATTGACCTTGGCTCTTGTTGATAGTCATAGAAAATGAAAGAGCCAATGGAAATTGTCTACGCTAGAATTTGAAAGGTATTCTAACATCCGATGGTGTAAGTGAGAGTCTTGGGATATACACCTTATCACCAACATTACTTCTTGAAATGACCTTACCCTCAACAACATATTTGCCAAGTCTAGTTATGATGAGCCTAGTACCGTTACACAATTCTGATGATTGATCAATATTTCTCAACAACATAACAGGCACACCAAGTTTCAATCTCAAAATATGATTTGGAATACCAGAGGCAATTACAGTATTTAAAAATTCAGGAGTATGAACATCATCTTGACAATCTATATCACAGTTAGCGGAACATGGACTATCAAAACTCAAATATCTGACATCATCTCCGGGTATCAAGGATAGTATGTAATCATTAAGGATTTCCACCAAATCATTAGTAGGTGCTAAGATAGCTCGGTCACCAAAAAACGACGGGTCAGTCATATTCAACAACAAAGATGGATAGATCTCTTCAACAATACTTTTGAGTGGATCAGTAGAAGGCTGAAGAAGTAAATCAGAGGGAATGTCCACTCTTGAATCAACATCATCATGATCACCCAAACACCATCACCAATTTGAAGAACCCACCTAGAGAAATTCCGCATCTCTTCAACAACATGAGAAGAACCAATAATCGATAAACGCATATGTATAAAAGAGGAATCTGAATATTATTTCTTAATTGTGTGTCTGAGTACAAAACACTAATAGGTTTAAATAGGCTACAACTTAAACCTAACGGGCCTTTCTAATGGGCCAGACTAATAAAATAATTATAATGTTTACACTATTTACAACAACATATTTATTGATAAAGTAAGCATCTCACAAGAACGCCATAGATAAGATGAATTTATAGATGAATGAACAACTTCTTGCCTTGTACCTTTAGGAATGTGATAACTATCATTTAGGATGGTTATTACCTCTTGTTTCAAGCTCAAATCATTGTTAATTCTCAAGCATTGTTGTAATTATTGTGCAATTATGGTAGTTTAGAAGTAGTCTAAGGTGCAGGCTTGGAAATGTGATATTTGGCACTTTGGTGCCCAATTGTGTGTTTTAATATGTTTGCCTAATTGCTGCAGCACCTAATGTGGCAGCAATCCTATTTTGCGCAAGATGAGAGAGAAAGCTGCAAGAAACATGGAAAGCAAGGAATGGACAGCTGTCAGTAATCAGTATGCATGTGTGTGCGTGCCAGAAAAGGGATATTCGCTGATGCCATCAAAGTTTGGGTAAAAAGGACATTTTAGGCTCATAAAAGGACAAGTGGCGCCTCCCATTTTAGGGTTGCCAAGGATCATGAGCCTCAAATATAAAATAGAGCCCTTCTTCCTCATTAAAAGAGGAGCCGAAAAGGGATTGTATAGAGATAGCTTCCATTTTCGTGCACATTCAAGCTCACTCAACGATCAATTGCTGGAATAGTTGCTGCAGCAACACTGGAAACTACAATTTCGTGGAGGAATCTACATTGAAGAGCTAGATTATTCCTCCATTGTCATCTTTGGAGTCACCTTCGTGGTTCAACAACTAGTAGTGTAACCCCTCTCCTTGAGATTGTAGTATGACTTCTACTCTTGTGTTTACGCTCAACATGAGCTAATTTCATGTACTTGGGATGCTGAACTTAATGTAATGAATTTATTGTGTGATTAATGAAGTATGCTTAATTGTTGAGTATTTTATCTTGTGTATGATAATATTTCCATCTTAGATTAGGATTGGCCGTCTAACCTAAGTAGCATTTATGAATTCAGAGATGGTTTATAAATTTACCTCACAAGACAATATGGATTGCGTGCATTAAAAGAGATTTTAATGTTCCATCCTTAAACCCTAGAGATAGGAGGGCATATTCCATAAGGTGAATACTGTGAGTGCCTAAGCAACCTAGGGCGTACTCCTTTAGGATCTAGAGATAAACTCTTGCGAGGAAACCCTAGTGTGAAGTATTTGAGAAAATATATCTATTGCTGCAGCACCTAATGCTGCAGCACTGAACATACCATTAATTGCACTTTAATGAAGTTACTGAAAGTGTATGCATCCCAACTTGTTCCAATCATTTGATCTTTATTACCCTTTTACTTTTATTGTTGTGAATGTTACCAAATATTTGTGTCTTTACTTTTGTTACCATCACTATTTTGCTAATCAAATTAAACATCATTTAAGCACTAATCCTCGTGGGAATGAACTTTTCTTCTACTATATTACTTGTTGGACAATGTACACTTGCATTACCCTATTTAAACACAACAGAATGACAGGCAATACTTGTCAAAAATCACCCCCAAGCACAACAACTTTGCCCCCAAAAGGAATATCAAGACGACCATTGTTTTGGAATCTAAGAATATCCCTAAAAGTTTTGTCAACAGCCTCAAAGCAATGCCTATGAGTCATAGGAGCTGCATCCCAAACAATAAGCTTAGACTTCACTATCAAGTCAGCCAAAGGGCTACCTTGGTTAATGCTGAAAGTAGAATCTTCATTGACGTTTATGGGGATAGTAAATCGAGAGTGAGCTGTACGACCACCAGAAATCAGAAGAGCAGCTATGCCACTAGATGCAACAGTTAAAACTATATCACCTTTTGACTGCAAAGCAATAGACAAAGCCCTCCAAACAAAAGTCTTCCCAGTTTCTCCATAACTGTAAACAAAAAACAACCCAGGAGCACCACTAATAACCCTTGACATAAAAGTGTCATACACTAGTCGCTGTTGGTCATTCATTTTGGTCAAGAGCTGTATATGCTCGATAGCCAAAGCATCCCTATCATAATTCATTTCATCATAAATAAGCCTATTTGGAATAGATGTAGTAAGACTGACATCAAAAGCTGGCAATCCTGGAAAGTCATCCAAGCTCTTATTATTGCTCTGAAGCAACCGTTGAATCTCAACCATTGCAAAATACTGCAATTACTCAGGCGACAATTGTAGCTCTAGAATAACAAAATAATTAAGCACTAGGATAAGTAATACAAGACTAAGAGGAAAACACCAATTACCTGGAAATAGAAGTATAGCCCTTTGCCGATACAAAATATCATCAGTTAAATACTCCCAAACCTCGTTCCAAACATATTCAGGTCGAGAGAGTTGATTAGATAACAACAAATATGTAAATAGACGTCGAAAGTAATTAGCAGTACCCAAAAACTTGCTTCTTTAACAGCATCTATATATTCCTTGTCATCATTCAACAAACCCCTAGCATAACAGGCCTCTCGAAAAGTTAATAAACATCATCACCAACAGTCCTAAGATCTTCATAAGAAACCGCCCCTTCGACATAACTGAGAAGAATCCTCAAATAATAAATCTCACCACTGCTAGGTGGAACATAATGAAGCCGTCCAAGGGTGAATCCAGATTTTCTAGGAGTCCACCGATGTTGAGTGTCCTTCCATACAAATTTGAGAGGAAAATGAGCATAAGTAAGATCCTTTGCTTCGGGGTATATCCGATTGGCATCCATCCAAGCCAAAAACTTGGTATTGTGAATATGATCCTTATTGAGAACATCTTCAATAGTGTTTGCAGAATGAGAAACAATACATTGTTCATTAGGAAGATGAAAAGGAAGACATTCAACTGAAGGTTCTCGATAATGAATATCAAAGCTAAACACACTCCAAGCAGCCTCACAAGCAGATAAATACCGACAATCATAATACATCTTAATTTCATCAAGACAGGGAACACAATCATCCACTGGTAGTGTTGTAAAACCCAGTTGTAACACGGTCATGACCTTTGTTAACATATTTGAAAAGATATTTTATAGACTGCGACTCATTGCACCACTCAACATTTATATGAGCATTGTACTTAAGAAGTAGGGTTTTATTGTATGGAACAACAAATCTATTGTCAGCAAAATACCTTCTCAATTGTTGTAGAATCCATCCTATAAATTGGATATCCATCCTTATAAATTGTTGTAGAATCCACAAACTTCTTTGGAAAATATTTAATGCATTTACGTTCTTGCATACAAGGTGAAGATAAGTTTTGAGCACCACACGGTCCATGAATCATAAAGGACTTAACAACCTCATATAAATCAGGCTCCGACACTTTATCTGGTATTTCAACACATATGACACGACCTATATCTTGAGGGCGTAGGTATCTTGCCTCACGACACAAGAAAACCAAAATGTGAGCATGTGGCAACCCCCTTTTTTGAAATTCAATAGTATAAATAACTGAAAATAAGAAACAAATGGTAAAGATTGAGTAGTTATGAAAGGAAATAGAAAAATATTCTTAATAACAAAATAAGTAATAGGTACTTGCTCAAACCTTCCCAAATATGTCTCCCTTTTTAATATCCCTGATCATTTGATCAAGTTTAATTTTAAAAAGCCGAGAAACCATGTCAGGCCGATCATGAGAGTTGAAACCATATCTCTTAAAATAAGAAATCAATTCAGGCCATTTGTAATTACAAGTGAATGTAATAAATAAATCAGGGTACCCAGCCCAACCACAAATTGCCATAGCATCTTGATAAATTTGAAACATATAACGGGCGCCTCCAACAAAACTTGAGGGAAGAATAATTCTCTTTCCGGTTGATGCAGAAGTAGACTCACCCCTCAAAACTGCCTCAGCCAACCCATTATACAAGTGGGCCCTCAAATCAGTTTGATGAAACCTAATCCATTGAAGACGGGTAGCCTCTATCATGCTATAGCCATCAACCAAAAACTGCTGAAATAATCGCCTACCAAACAACAGAAGGCAACTCTGTGAAACCCGATGTTGAATTCGATACGCAAACCATTCCCTAAGAGTAACCTTGCCTCGTCTTATTTTTGGAGACACAGAAGAATCACTATAGAGTATGTTTTCAACATATCCATCTTCTCCGCGTGGAAAAAGAAGCGGGTACTGCATAGGTAAATAAGAAGCACTCAACAAAGGGACTCGTTGCAAAACACCAGTCTGAGTCTGAACAACAATATACCTATCATATCTGTTGCGTTAAAAACACACTTGAGAGCAAGTGTACTCTCTTGCAGAAGTAGTATAAAAAATATCGTCTACACAGGGATTAATTAATAAATACCAAACTACTTAAGATTAATTATTATTTAGACTAACTAATGTTTGTAATTGTAGAAACTAAATCAAGAAGAAATAAATAGCAATAATTTAAATAGTGAAGTTTGATGAATGGAGAGAAGCCTAGGGTCTCGGTTTCACTTGCTAGCTTCGATTCCTCTATGTCTAATTTTACCTGAATTCCCTTATTTTATTCAATTACCAATCCCTTTACTAAAACTATTAACACGTTTGGTCATTCGTGATTAATATTCTTTTTCCTAAATTAACCCTAGTTTGGTCATGCTAGAATTTAAATTTAAGAAAAGCATGAAGTACAAAAAGGTTGAATGATTGGAAGACTAAATTAAAGTTTAGTCATTCATTAATTATAGTCTCAATTATCCTATAGGTCCACCAACTAGTTGTAGTACGGTCGCTAATCAACTAATTGATTATAAACATGCAAAGGGTTGTTAATCCTAATTATGTAATAAAGCAATAGGATAATATTAATTGAAATAAAAACTAGGAATTTAAAGTATAAATTAAATCATAAAAAGGTCTCTAGTCAAACAAGATCCACCTAAGACCCTAGAAGAGGAATTTAGCTATCCATAGTGTTCAAGAACATTGGATTAAAATAAAAAGTCATGAATTACATAATATAAAAATAACCCGGAGATTGAGTAAATTCTGATCCTGTATTCCGTCTCTGTATTCTGCTCCAAAGCTCTCTCACGGTGTCAAGAATGGGTACCCAAAACTCTCTCAACGTCAGTACTCACCGGAACCAGTGTTTCTTCAATTCACTGTGCTACTGACTTTCTCCAATTTCCGCCTCGGTTTCCGTGCTACTCACCTTCCACTCTCTCTTCCGTATGCCACTGTTCTGCGTCTCTTTCACTGTATACGGCTTCTCTCTTTTAATTCTTGCGTATCCCTCCGTGTGAAAGCCTTTTTCCCTTTTATATTCGTTTCCTAGGGTTGTGTGTCATGAGACTTTTACAATTAACTCCTTCCATCATGTGGGCTGATTAAAAAAGGCTGGGCCTGATTTTAGAATCAAAACTTGCGCCCCCTTTTATATTTGAACATCCAATGCATATAATTGTTATTCCGAAAGCAAACACACACACATATATATATATATATATATATATATATATATATATATATATATATATATATAATGTACATATATAATATTTATAGAGCAAAATATATCAATTACTTGCATATATTATATATATATCAATTATTTATATCAATTATATATCAATTATATATATATATATATATATATTAATTATATCAATTATATATATATATTATTTGCATTTTTATCTTTGATTATTTCCTACAAAATATAGAGCAAATTTAGTCAACAATTTATATAATTGGTAATAATTACTTCAAAAAGTAATACAAAAATATATCTAAAAATGCACTAAATTGGAGTTTATCAATATCCAAGAATCAAAGCGGCAACCTCAAATGCAATAGGCAAATTATAACGGCGACGATCACGACCCCTCTTTCCAAGAATACGCAATTTGACATTAGGAACAGAATCGGAAGCAAGATACAGTTGTAACATCCTAAAATTCTTAGCAAAAGGATTATGGAAATCAAGTGCTTCTTTAATATCAGCCACTAAGTCGGCTCTCATAGAAGAATTGTTGTCATGCATCCTACAAAATTCAACAAAAGAATAACACATCAAAGAAGAAAGGAAAGCAAAAAGTAAAAAACACTAAAGAAACAAAGTAACAAACTAATTTGAGAGCAAAAACACCCACTCCTGACAACCCCCATCCTATTAGATATTTCATTCTCAGTATCATATATATATATAGTTGAGCAAATTTGGGCTGATCGCCTGAAAGAGGAAGCAAACCACCCATCCGATGATAATTTTCACCATTAAGTACAAAAACCGGAGGACCACAACCACTATTGATTGCGGTATTCACCTTGCCACCCATTGAAGTAAATGCAAACATACTGTTGAAAGTCCTAAGATTGTTGAGGAAATAATTACTTCGAGGGTCATTATTATGAAAAAGATCATACAATGGTTGAGGAGGATCTTTATAAGGAGGAATAACAATCCTTCCTTGGGTGCAACAGATTGAGAACTTAGGGGAACGTGGTTTAAAGTGTTTACGAGTCGTATCCTCATACCACATAAGTGCATCACAATAATCACAAGTGAAAGCAGGTTCTCCAATATCCCAATAATCCGACGGAATGCCTACAAAAACAAATAATTGAAGATGTGAAAAATATTAGTATATAAGAAACAATGTTGGACTAATCAATAGATGGAAGTATTATAAAAGGCAACAATGGTAATACCAATCAAAACATGATCTGTATCTAGGGATGTCAAAATGGGCGGCCCGACCCGACTCGACCCAGCCCGCCTTCAGCCCGCTAAAAAATGGGCGGGCTTGCCTGGCCTGCTAACTGAGCGCGGGCTCAAAATTCTAGCCTTGCCCGCCAAGTGATAGGCAGGCGGGCTGGCCTGTCTATTTTTTTGCGATTTTTTTAGCAAACTTTTTCACCTATTTTTTTTTTTGTTTTTACATTTCAACTAGATTTTCACCTATTTTATTTCCGTGCCCCCCAGATCTTCAGATCATGCTCCATTTCGTCGCAAACACGTGTATGCCTGCGGCCCTTGCAATGACAGACGAGCAGGCTTTGGTAGGAAGAGACACCAACATCGGCGCAGGCGCTTTCCAGCGTAGCATCACATCGTCAGGAGCGCCAGGTCCTGTCACGTCGGCATCCAGCCTGCAACACGTTGTCAGCAGCGCAGAACACAGTAGCCCAGCACAACAGTGTGGGACCCACTCGTAAAGCAATTTTGGAGGACCCAATGCATTTGGAGGCAAATTTTGCAGCAACAAAGGGGCCTGCTGTACACAGCGGGCCCACAGGTAACACTAAACCTTCTAATTTTGGTTTTGCAAAATCTTTTTTAGATGCTATTTGTCATACCCTAATTTTGTCCGCCTAGGTCAAAACCCTAATTCTCAACAAAAATAAATAAATTAAGAAGTGTGGCGTATTTTGAAGAGTGTGAAGAACATTGTGCATGCATTTTTTGAGTTTTTAGGGCAAAAGGGTATTTTGGTCATTTTCTAAAAATAAGATATTTTCTCATCAAAAATCATTGTGCAATTTTAGAGAAATTTATTTGAGGCAAAACATTTTTGATCATGTATGTATGTATGCGCATGCATGCATACATTGTGCACAAAATTCAAATTCAAAAAAGGCATCAAAAAGGAATATTCTACAAAAATTTCAAGATGAGGTTTTTATGATATTTTTGGTCATGGTGATCTCATAAAATGGCATATTCCTAAGATTCCTAGTATGTGGCCTAAATTGGGTGTATTTTTGTACAATTATCCTAAGAAGAATAATCAAAAATGAAGGGATAATGGAATGGTCATATAATAGTACAATAGTACAAGATGACAACTAGCAAAACTTGGGCACCACTCTTCTCTCCCTTGCTTGGCCGAATTCACTCCCCCTCATTTCCCTCTCATTTTGCATTTTTTTGACCTCAATCCATGTGTGTTTCAATCCTCACCCTTGATTCAAAATTAAAATGCAATCCTAGAATGAGATGAGGTACACAATGACCTAAATGCCCCTAAACCTAATTGCACATTATATATACCCTCATATCCTCACCTCTCACAAGGGTTTTGGCTCACAATTCACACTCAAAAACCTAGCCTCTCCTCTTCTCCCTCTTGGCCGAATACACCTCCTCATTCCCTCACCTCATTTCTTCACTTTTTCACTTCAAATCAACATTCTAGTCCTAAATCCTTCATCATCCTTGCATTCTCTTCAAAGATCCATCTTCAAATCTCAAGTATCAATCTCAAGATTGAAGATTAGAGGGTTGATTCAAGTGGTTTAGTGTTCATTCACCTTATTTCTTTTACTATTCTAGCTTGGAGTTGAGGTATACTCTCAACCTTAACATCATCAAAATTTTAGCATAAAAAATGTAGATCATCAATCTATTTTTGCATATCAAGCATTTCTTTGCATTTTAGTGCTCTATTTTATGTGGAAATGTTGATATAATTGTTGTTGTTGAATGAGAGATGTGTTTCAAGCATTTTGACAAACACTTTGGGAGGTTTGGATGCTTGAAATGCATCTCTCTCTTTTGGAATAAATTGTGTGTTTGTGCTATTTTCATTTTGTGCTTGCATTTTCATGAATAAAATTGTGATTTGGGATTATGTTTCATTTCGCATATTGTAGAAAAATTGGGGTTTGTGTGATTTTAGTGCATTCCTTTGCTTAATCATGTGAATCCTTGCCAAAAAGCTTGATCTATGTCATTTGCTTGCATGATTTTGTTGCTTTCAAAGAATAAAATGAGATTTTAGCTCGATGTTGGTGTCACATTTCATGAGATAATTAGGGTTTGTTCTTGTTTTTGTTGCTTG
This sequence comes from Astragalus glycyphyllos, assembly GCA_963573325.1. Lineage (NCBI taxonomy): Eukaryota > Viridiplantae > Streptophyta > Magnoliopsida > Fabales > Fabaceae > Astragalus > Astragalus glycyphyllos. The sequence continues at coordinate 62,966,510 of OY754311.1, forward strand.
CTTTGAAAATCATGTTTGTGTTGATGATTTGGTAAGAGGATTTAACACTTATGCACTTGTGCATATCCCAAGTGTTAAAGATTACCTAAAGGGATTCAACACCTTAATTGTATATGCTTACGTTTGCATTGTTGATTGTTTTGCTTGCAACTTGTTAAAGTTTACACTTTGGTTCTTGACTTGGAAATTGATTGAATGTTCTACTTTCTTTTCCTTTTGGATGCCACGCCATCCCAACAAACCTTTTGTGACCAATGTCACCCTCAAACTCCTTCTTCCTTTCTTCAAATCAATCATTTTCTAAAGCTTTTTCCAAACTTAATCTTTTCTCAAATTGTTTTCACAAGACAATCAAATTCTTTCTAAGATCAACAATAAACCTCTTTGAAAACTCATAAGGAGGCAAGCCGGACGTACGGCCGGTGTTGTCTAGCGTCCTAAGATCGGAGCTGTACAGTTCAAATATCTTGGGATACTTATGAGAATCAAAACAAGTAATTAACAACTTGAACCCTATTTCAAAAAATGAGTAAGGAATCGAGTCGGATGTACATCCGGTATTGGTTAGCGTCTTAGGGTTAGCGAGCTGTACAGTTCGGGCGAGCCTAAGATACTTGCTAAATAAAAGCAACCAACCTCACAACAAATCTTTTTCTTCCTTAATAAAAAAAAACATTTTCAATAAGTAGGGGGCACGTCGTCTGTACAGGCGGGGTTGTCTTTGCTCTAGGTCTAGTGGACTGTACAGTCTAGGACCGAAAACCCCTACAATAAAAAACACCAACACAAAGTTTCTCGACTAAGGAGAACTACGTAAGCTTTGAATTCTCCATCGCACCGGGAGATACGTAGGAGCGGGTCACATCCCGTCAAGCGCACTTTTAAAAAATAATAAAAAGATTCTTCTTTTCCCCCGTTTTCAAAAACACTTTTCTCAAATAAAAAAAAAGAAGTAGAACGAATTGTTTCAAATCAACTCTGTCAAAAACGCACATCAAGTTAAAGGTTCCCTTTCGGTAGAAAGGAGGTGTGGGATGCTGATACCTTCCCCACACCTAACCGACCCCCGAACCTACATCTCTAGTTCTCAAAGGACCACCCGCCTTAAAAAAAAGGACCCTTTTTCAATGTTTTGGTCCCTAAATAAAAAATGTTGATGGCGGCTTCACAAATTTTCACGTTGTACGATGAAAGGTCCAATCCGGATCTTTCGGGGTGCAACAGCTGGCGACTCCACTGGGGACTTTCCTTTTAAAACGAGGGTCAGGCCTAATTAACTTGATGTGCGGTTTAATTGTTTGATTTGAATGTGATTGTTTTATTTCTCTCTTTTCTTCTCCTTCTTTTTCTTCTCTCTTTCTGATGTTTGAATGTTCTCTTGCATTCTCGTGTTGTTATGTTTCATTCATGTGCATTTGACTCTTCTTTTTCTATGTTCGCTTCTTGTTCCTTCTTCTCCTTTCATCTTCTTTTGTTTATACGCTTAATATGATCATGCATTTCTCCAATCCCCATGTCCCCTTCTTCTTTGCTCCTTTTCTTCAAGGTAAGTTCATGCATTCCCCCGATTCTATTATGACCCCTCTTCTTGGCTCCCTTTCTCGAGGTAAGCAGTGCATATGATTGTTGTTGGAACCCTAGGTTAGTTTACTTGTTTGTATTGAAATGATATATGCTTGCAAAACCCTAGGGTAGACGACTCTTTGTCTGGACTGTTTCTGGTTTTTCCTTGCAGGTGGGGGGTATATTTATCATTGTGCTCCTACACACACGTTGCACTCTTTTTACCTTTATTTCTTGGTGAGACAGCCCTATACCCGGGCTAGAGCATACCTTAGGCTAGAACGAAGTCATTAGCGGCTGCTCACTGGACGTACGTCTTGTTGGGTGGTTGCGAAGACTTCACCTAGAGTTTGGCTTTGTTTGATGATACCATCACTTGGACGTACGACCCTGTGATCGGTGGTCTCAGATGAGGTCGTTGGCTCTAGGAACCTTATTTAGGGTCCTTCTTTTAGTGCTATCCTTGAAGTGTGTACCCGTAGAAATAGCCATAGACCCTGTCTCTAAGAAACCTTGGTAGGACACAAAGGAGCTGCGTACCCTTGCACCTGAATAAAGATTTTGGCAAATAAACCGAAAATTTTCAAAAAAAATGTATGTGAAGTTCTAGCTTTTGAAAAACTGTCATGTTGAAAATATTATTATTATTTTTTCTCATCATGCATTCATTCATACATTTTGCATGCATTCTCACCAGTGCCGGGGAAATTGTAGATACCAAAAAAAGAGAGAAAGAAAAATGGATCAGAATGTGAAAAGAACCCTCAAGTGGAATTTCAAGCAACAGGACGTCCAAAGCTTGGTTAGGTTCGGTAATCAGCTTCCCCCACGGCGAAAAGAGGCTTATCAGGGTACATATGGTAATCTCCTCGATTTGCTAGAGGTGAATGTTCAAACTGAGGCCCTCACTGCTTTGACCCAGTTCTTTGATCCCGAATACCGTTGCTTCACTTTCCAAGATTATCAGCTGGTCCCCACTTTAGAAGAATTTGAGAAGATCTTGGGCTTTCCTGCTGCGAACTGCAAGCCGTATTCTTATGTGGAGAGGTATTCATTAGCAAAGGCTTTGGCTGGCATTCTTCAGATTAAAGAGGAATTTTTGATTAAAAATGTGGAAGTCAAGGGTCAAAGGCAAGGTCTGTCAAGAAAATTCTTAGAAGCAGAAGCTGAGGCCCTACTTGCCAAGAAGGAGTGGAAAGTTTTCTCTGATGTGCTTGCCCTCCTTGTCTATGGAGTTGTCTTGTTCCCTTGTGTTGAGAATTTTGTTGATGCTGCAGCTATTGATGTGTTCCTTGCATTCAAAAAGCGGGAACAAAACCCCACCTCTGTTATTTTAGTTGATTTGTACTATTCTCTTGTTGATCGTCACTCTAAGGGAGGAGGGATGGTTAGGTGTTGTTTGCCAGTTCTGTATCGGTGGTTCGCCTCACATGTGTTTAAAAGACACATTGAAAACAAAGGGAAAGATGAGTGGAAGTGGTTTATTGCTAGCCTTAGAGGAGGTGATATCTCGTGGTGCACTCTGGCCCGGGATACACCAGAATTCATCTCTCAGCTCAACGGCTTTCCGAATGTTCCCCTCATTGGCACTAGGGGATGTATCACCTACAACCCTGCTCTTGCGTTGAGGCAGTTGGGTTACCCAATGACAAGCCCACCGTTGATTGAGTCTTTGGCTGGCTTTGTGTTACACGACAGAGCTTCCGGGGATTTGAGTTTGTTAAGAAGGATTGTTCGTGCTTGGAACAGGCCGGTAAAGAAAGGGCGTAATGAGTTGGGTTGCAGAGATACAAGTGTGGGGGAAGAGTACCTTCAGTGGGTCCAGTTCCGGGCTCGAGCAGTTAAGCTCCCATTTAGAGGCATTCCTCAGGTTGAAGTTGAGGTTCCTCCACCTGCTCCTATTCTTAATGAGGAGGTTGAGGGGCTCAAGGCTGCCTTATCTCAGTCCCAGCAAGAGAAGTTAGAATTGCAAGCCCAGTTGGAAAAGCTGCTCCAAGAGAAAAAGAGCTTAGAGCAAGAAAATGAATTCAAAGAGAAAAGTCTTGCTGACTTCAAAAAGAGAATCGTTGCCAGTGACCAAAAGCTCATTGACATGCAGGGTGGTCTCAAAAGTGCTACAAGCGAAATCAAGGGGCGAAATCTGGATAGAAACAGAGCGCTTGATGATGCCCGTGCATGGAAGGTTCAGTTGAATGTCTCCAAGGAATTAGAGAGAAGCTTGCGGGGCCAATTGAAGGAAGCAAAAGCACAGTTGAAGACTCTTACTGCTGACTATGAGAGCAAGCTCAAAACTGAGGTGCAAGCAAGAAAGCTGGTGCGAGAGAGGCTTGAAGACTATCAAGCGCTGCTCCAGGGGGAGCTCGGGAAATCCAGGGCATTGGAGGACCACGCGAGGTACCAGGGTGATTTGCTAGAGAGGTTCAGGGCTGAGATGTCCTACTTGATGGAAGAGCATCGAAGATTGGATGATCATTGCCGGCGCTTGCAAGAGAAGTATGCACTCTTGTCCAAGCTGTGCTATGATACTGTTACAGGCCTTCCAAGGCGCCTCAGAGCTGCAGAGATTGCTGTGGATGTGTGCACTACTCCGGTAGAGGTCAGAAGATTCATCGAGTATGTCAGGGGTTTGATCTTGGAGATGAGGGGGCAGGCAGATCGTCCTTCCACTTCAAGAAAGAGGAAGAGGAACCAATGCAGGGACTTAGTTGTTGTTTGAAATTCTGGTTATTATAGTTTCCTTTTAATTGTTGCTTTGAGAACTCTTTATGATGTACTCCTGCTCTTACGTTATGAATAAATAAAAGGATTATGTGTTTCAGTTCAAATAAAATTTTATGGTTCATTTCACATTCTCGATCCTTGTTGTTTACCCGAATAAATATGTGATATCCCCGGCACCACGTGAAAAATAAAAAAAAAACGCATTTTGCATCGCATGCATACACATATACTTATGCATCCATTCATTTCATGCATCCATGCATCTATTCATTCAGGCTCTTACGCAATAAATGTTTAAACAAACAGAAAAGGCAAGCTGGTTCGCCATCACCGTTACTACACTCGTCTACAGGCAAGGTTCATGGCAGAGAATCAAGAAAGTCCGGACATTGAGGTTGAGAGTTACCACTTGGGTCCGAATGATCCGATTATAGAGATACTCAACCCCGAGCAGCTAGCTCAAGAAAACCGGGTTTTGAAGGATAAGGTAGGGGCTATGGAGGCCCAGATGGTTGAGATGATGGGTATGCTGAGGAATCTGAAAGATGGGGCCAGTGCTGAGGCCACCGCCGTTGTAAACCCTGATGGAGTTGTCACCTTCATTCCCCCTCCGAGGCCTGTTAATACTGCAACTACTATTCCTCCTCCGGGAACAGGGATCCCTCATTTTGTCCAGTCTCCAGAGGCAAACGGTCAGAGCCATCCAGTTGCTTAGAGGTACCCGTGGGGAATGCCAGTCGGTTATACGCCTCAAAATGTTGAATCCAATCCAGCTGGGGTAACAGGGCCAAGTCAGGCTGCTGTGGTCGTACCTGGTAGAGTTGTTGGTGGACCACAAGTCCACGCTCCTAATCATGATGCTGCACTACAGAGAAATCCACTCAGTCCTACTCCTGGGATCACTACCCATCCTCAGAATGTTGCATATCAAGTAGGAAATCCCTCTCAGTTTGGGAGAAATTATTATGGCATGAGTAGTCATCCTCAGTGGCATGTGTTTGAAAACTCTCAGTCCAGAGACCAGTATCGTGTGCTTGAAGAACGGTTAAGGGCCGTGGAAGGTACAGGTGTTAGAGTCAAGGATGCCCGTGATTTGTGTCTCGTTCCAGATATAGTCCTTCCTCCAAAGTTTAAGGCACCTGATTTTGACAAATACCGGGGAGCTGGTTGTCCATCAAGTCATATAACCATGTATTGCCGAAAAATGGCTGCGCATGCTAGTGATGATAAGCTGTTGATCCACTGCTTTCAGAATAGCTTAGCTGGGGCATCCTTAGACTGGTACATGCAGTTACAGTCTTCCGACATCCATAGTTGGAAGGACCTCTCAGAAGCCTTTTTGAAACAGTACCAGTACAATATGGATATGGCTCCAGATCGATCTCAGTTACAGCACATGGGCAAAGGAGATAAAGAATCTTTTAAAGAATACGCCCAACGGTGGAGAAGTACAGCTGCACAAGTAAAGCCATCACTAACAGAGAAAGAGATGGTATACATGTTCATGGAAACTCTTCCGGCAATCTACTACGACAGACTGATAGGGAGTGTCTCGTCAAATTTCTCAGACATGGTAGTTATCGGGGAAAGGCTTGAAAACGGTTTGCGTAGCGGGAAGATCGCCAACCACTTTGGTAGTTCAGGTAGTTCAGGCAGTTCAGGTGGACAAAGAAAGCCCTTTTCTCATTTCCCTAAAAAGAAAGAGAGAGAGACCAATGTAATTTCCGGAGAAAATCCATCTTTCAGTACTCCCCCGCAGACGGTATCGTTCTCGGCACCAGTGCAACCTCAACGAGTCAATGATGGTTATAAAGCCCAAGACTACCAGTATAAGAAGCGCGTTAGTTTTGATCCAATCCCGATGACTTACATGGAGCTGTTCAATCATCTGGTCTCCAAAAACCTAATCAACACTCGCTCGATGAAGCCTCTCCAGCCTCCTTTCCCTAGGAGCTATAATGCCAATGCTACTTGTAGTTTTCATGAGGGTGGAATCGGTCACACAGTGGAGGACTGCAAAGCTTTTAAGCACGTAGTTCAGGACTTAATCGACGCTAATTGGATTTCTTTCAAACAGAACAGTCCAAGTATAACTACAAATCCACTGCCAGGACATGGGAATCCGTCGACCAATGCAATAAAAGATTCTACTGGACAGGTGATAAGGGAGGTTGAGAAAATTAAAACTCCCTTGGATGCCATTCACGCTGAATTGTGTCGATTTGAGGTCATTGAGAAAGGATGTTGTCAGGAGAATGGGTGTGTTGATTCCCTGTGTAAAGAGGTCTGTGAAGTTTTTAAGCAGATCTTGCAAGACTTGATGGACCGCCGTGTAGTTCAGGTAGTTACTTTTGAAACAGAAGAAAGCGTGATGACCCTTCAGTCTAATAATGGCAGAGAAGTCAGAAGGCCAATTGAGATTTTATATGATTACAATCCGAGGCAAGTTCAAGCCAAAGCTCAGCCCATAGTCATTGAGGTCCCTGCTCCCTTTCCATATGAGAAAGATAGCGCTGTGCCCTGGAAATATAGTACTTTGCCTCCAGTGGAGAATTCTCCAAGTGCATCTGCTGTCACCAATATATCAAGAGTGGGTAGAATGACGAGAAGCGGCCGTATGTATGCTCCGGAAATTCTTCGGGTTGAAACGTCTAAAGATGCTGAGGACAGGGTTAGAAAAGGAAAAGAGAAAGTATCAGAGGATACCCAGGGCAAGAAAATAACAGAGCAGGAAGCCAGTGAGTTCTTAAGGATTGTCAGACAAAGTGATTATCAAATTGTCGATCAGTTGAAACAAACTCCAGCCAAGATCTCTATGCTGTCGTTACTGCTCAGTTCAGAAGCTCATCGGACTGCCCTGATGAAAGTACTCAATGAAGCCCATGTCGCTGAAGATATCTCTGTGTGTCAGTTTGATGGGATTGTAGGAAACATCGTGGCAGCTAATCATTTGACTTTTGCTGACGATGAGTTGCCCCCAGGAGGAAGAAAGCACAATCAGGCTCTGCATATCTCCGTCAAATGCGGAGACTATGTGTTGGCTCGGGTTTTGATTGATAATGGGTCCTCACTAAATGTCATGCCGAAGTCCACCATGGAAAAAATGGATGTGGACTGCTCTTATATGAAGCCTAGTTCGACGTTGGCGAGAGCGTTTGACGGGTCGAAGAAGGAAGTGCTAGGGGAAGTGGAGCTCCCAATTCAGATTGGGCCGGAGACCTTTTATGTGAATTTCCAGATCATGGACATCACTTCATCATATAGCTGCCTGTTGGGGAGACCGTGGATTCACATGGCGGGAGCTATTCCCTCTTCCCTACACCAGAGAGTCAAGTTTGTGGTAGATGACAAGATTGTTGTTGTGTTTGGTGAAGAAGAAATGTTAGTCAACAAGCCATCTCCATTCCGTTATGTGGAAGCCGCTGAGGAATCTCTGGAGACCTCCTTTCAGTCCCTTGAAATTGCTAATGTTGTATTCGGAGGGAGCAAGCTTCCGTCACCAGGGTCAAAATTGTCAAGGAACGAGGAAATGGTCGCCAAGATCATGATAGAACAAGGATATAAGGTGGGATGTGGTTTAGGCAAGACTGGTCAGGGGATTCTTGCGCCTATTCAACTGAAGGAAAATCGAGACCGTTGTGGGTTGGGGTACCATCCGAATCAAGCCGAGAGAAAGGGGATGGCAGAGGAAAGAAAGAGCAGGTGGTTGGCCAAACTGAGAGGTCAAGATCCTTGGTCAAAAAAGATCTCTATCTGTGATATTCGCCAGAGCTTTAAGAGTGCAGGGTTGCTGGACCCTAATCAAATTGCTGCCATTGGGGATGGCCCTGGAGCTGAAAAAGGTGATACCAGTCTAGTCCACCGTTGCTTTGCCGATGAAAAGTTGAAGAATTGGGAAGCTGCTGACATTCCCGTGGCTTTTAATTCAAAGTAATAATTTGTAATGCACCCCTGTGGCTCTGCCCAAGGCCATAGGATAAGTTGTTAGGGGCACGCATGTTTTTATCTTCATTGCTATCATCATCAATAAAAACGTTTTTGAAATTCATCAATAAAATCATTTCTCTTAATTTCATGTGTCTTCTCCGCTTTATTTTATTTTGCCTGTTTGTTTCGCCTTTCATTCTGCTTTTTGCCTCTGCAAATGCAGATCAACAATAATTATCTCTGAAAATAACAATGCCGATGATCCATATTTTGACTTTGATCATCCAATTAATCAAACTGAGGGAGATGTTGAGGACAACTGGAAAGCTCCTCCAGAACTGATGAGATTAATGGAACAGGAAGAAAGGATCATTCAGCCTCACAGAGAATCAACTGAGGTAATCAACTTGGGTACAGATGAGAACAAGAAAGAGGTTAAGGTCGGTATCGCAATGAACGACAGTGATCGTATGAAGTTAATTCAGCTCCTGCGCGATTACCTTGACATTTTTGCATGGTCGTATCAAGATATGCCTGGGTTGGATACCGATATTGTTGTGCACAAGTTGCCAGTAAAGCCAGAATGCCCGCCTGTAAAGCAAAGACTGAGAAGAATGAAACCAGAGATGTCGTTGAAAATCTGGGATGAGGTAAAGAAGCAGTTTGATGCCGGGTTTCTAGCGGTTGCCAAGTACCCTCAATGGGTTGCCAATATCGTCCCGGTTCCGAAGAAGGACGGGAAAGTCAGGATGTGCGTCGATTACAGGGATCTGAACAGAGCCAGCCCCAAAGATGATTTCCCCCTACCCCACATTGATATTCTGGTGGACAGTACAGCCCAACACTCTTTATTCTCCTTCATGGACGGATACTCAGGATACAATCAGATAAAGATGGCTTCGGAAGATATGGAGAAAACAACCTTCATAACTCTCTGGGGAACCTTTTGCTATAAGGTGATGCCTTTCGGACTCAAAAACGCCGGTGCGACGTATCAGAGGGCCATGGTGACATTGTTCCACGACATGATGCACAAGGAAATTGAGGTGTATGTGGATGATATGATTGCTAAATCCAAGACCGATGAAGAGCATATTGTGAATCTGCAAAAACTCTTTGAACGTCTAAGGAAGTTCAAACTCAGATTAAACCCAGCTAAATGCACCTTCGGTGTAAGATCCAGAAAGCTACTGGGGTTCATCGTCCGTCAGAAAGGGATAGAAGTTGATCCAGATAAAGTCAAAGCAATCCTTGAAATGCCAGTACCAAAGACTGAAAGGGAGGCCCGCGGTTTTCTTGGGAGACTGAACTACATCTCAAGGTTCATATCTCAACTGACAGCCACTTGCGAGCCCCTCTTTAAGCTGTTGTGCAAGAACCAAGAATCCAAATGGAACGATGATTGTCGGAGAGCCTTCGAGAAAATTAAAGAGTATCTTCAGAATCCACCAATTCTGATGCCACCGGTGTCCGGAAGACCGTTGATCTTGTACCTAACCGTGTTGGACAACTCGATGGGGTGTGTGCTGGGGCAGCATGATGAGTCAGGCAAGAAAGAACATGCTATTTATTACCTGAGCAAGAAATTTACTGACTGCGAGATAAGATACACAATGCTGGAGAAGACTTGTTGTGCTTTGGCTTGGGCTGCTCATCGTTTAAGGCAGTACATGCTGAGCCATACAACTTGGTTGGTGTCTAAAATGGATCCGATCAAGTACATTTTTGAGAAGCCAGCTCTCGCAGGACGGATTGCCCGTTGGCAGATGTTATTGTCAGAATATGATATCCTGTACGTCACGCAGAAGGCAGTCAAGGGCAGCGCACTTGCTGAGTACTTAGCTTGTCAGCCTATCCCAGAATACCAGTCGATGCAGTATGATTTTCCCGATGAAGACATCATGGCAGTATTCCACGAGGGGAAGTCCCAAGAGGATGAAAGATGGAGGATGATATTTGATGGTGCATCCAACATGTGGGGGCATGGGGCCGGAGCTGTGTTAATCTCTCCAGACAATCGCTTCATTCCGGTTACTGTAAGACTGAGCTTTTATGTTACAAATAACATTGCGGAATATGAAGCATGCATCCTGGGTATTCAGGCAGCCCTTGAATGGAAGGTCAAAAGGCTTGATGTGTATGGTGATTCAGCTTTGGTTATTCATCAGGTGCGAGGTGATTGGGAGACCAGAGACCCCAAATTGATTCCCTACTGTGATTATGTTCAAGAATTGATGGAGTCCTTTGAGGAAGTCACTTTCCAGCATATCCCTCGAAGCGAAAACCAGTTGGCCGATGCTTTGGCAACCTTGTCGTCAATGTTCAACATCAGCTGTGACAAGAGTTTAGCTCACATCAGAATCCAGCATAGGGATCTGCCAGCACATCATTACTGCACTGCAATAGATGAAGAGCCTGATGACAAGCCGTGGTACCATGATATCAAGCAGTACATCACCACCAGGGAATACCCTCCCGGGGCATCAGAAAATGACAAGAGAACGCTCAGAAGGTTGTCGAGGAATTTCTTCCTGAATGGTGAAGTTCTCTACAAGAGAAATTATGACATGGTTCTCCTAAGGTGTGTTGCAAAAGAGGAGGCCGAAAAGATTATGAAAGAGGTCCATGAAGGCTCATTCGGGGTTCATTCCAGTGGACACACCATGGCTAGAAAAATCTTAAGAGTCGGTTATTATTGGCTGCAAATGGAATCTGACTGCTACAGCTTTGTAAGAAAGTGTCACAAATGCCAAATCTATGCCGATCATATCCATGTACCACCTGCTTCACTAAACGTTCTGACTGCTTCTTGGCCATTCTCAATGTGGGGGATGGATGTCATCGGTCCTATCGAGCCAAAAGCATCAAACGGGCATCGCTTCATCCTTGTCGCCATTGACTATTTCACCAAGTGGGTTGAAGCTGCCTCATACTCAAGTATCACTAGCTCTGTGGTTGCAAAGTTTGTAAAGAAAGATCTGGTTTGTCGTTACGGCCTTCCAAACAGGATCATCACCGATAACGGCAGCAACCTGAACAGCAAGATGATGAAAGACCTGTGCACAGAATTCAAAATCCAGCATCATAATTCTTCCCCCTATCGACCCAAGATGAATGGGGCAGTCGAAGCGGCCAACAAGAATATCAAGAGAATAGTTCAAAAGATGGTGGTAACCTACAAAGATTGGCATGAGTTGCTTCCTTTTGCTTTGCACGGGTACCGCACATCAGTGCGTACCTCAACTGGGGCAACCCCTTTTTCTCTAGTATATGGGTCAGAGGCAGTCCTCCCTATTGAGGTTGAAATACCCTCCCTGCGGGTATTGATGGAAACCAAGTTGGAAGAAGCTGAATGGGTACAAGCTCGTCTGGATCAGTTAAATCTCATTGAGGAAAAAAGAACTGCAGCTTTGTGTCATGGACAGCTGTATCAACAGAGGATGAGGACGGCCTTCGACAAGAAAGTTCGCCCTCGAGAGTTCAACGAGGGAGATCTGGTGCTCAAAAAGATATTGCCCATTCAGAGCGACCCCCGAGGAAAATGGACTCCCAATTATGATGGACCTTATGTGGTCAAGAAAGCCTTCTCTGGAGGAGCACTAATACTCACCAACATGGACGGTGAAGAACTCAGAAACCCAGTCAATTCAGATTCGGTGAAGAAGTATTATGCCTGAAAGAAATAGACGAAAAAAGAGAAAGATAAGCCAAGTAAGAATTAGCTCGCTAGGTTGAAAACCCGAAAGGGCGGCCTAGGCAAAATCAGAGCGACCCGGTGGATTGAAAACCCGCAAAGGGCGATCCAGGCAAAAATTAGGGTCAGAAAACTTGGGCATGAAAATAAACAAGGGCATACAGCACTCCTGAAGGTTTGGATAGAGGGGTGATCAAGGTCAAGGACATAAATGTTTGGCATTGTTCCACAGAGACGGACATTTAGAAACTAGCTTTTCTCTCTTTTTCGTGTCTTTTTGCAGTTTAAATTTTCAAATATATTGAACAGTCGGCGTAACTTTCTGTACGACCGGTTTCCACATCAATAAAGTTCAGTTTTTCTCATATCTGTTTGCTTTTCTATTTTCTGCTTTTTCAGCTCAAAATAAACGTTTTATGATGATGGTAATACTGAATTGTAAAACATGTGCATAAATCCTAGAGCATTGCAATCATTGCGAAATCCCCAAAAGTCACGGGAAGGAATTAATTTCTCAAAAACAAATTAATGTTGCAAGGAAAATAATTGCGCCCATCAATCACTTCAGATGGCAAATCATAAAACAAACCTGCGCCCGGCCCGTGCGCCGCAGCAACTCTAATAAGTTCCCCAGTCTTGTGCCATGAGTGTCACGGGTCGGTCGAACCAGCAAAAAAAAAACAAGAAAAAAAAAATCTTTTCATTGCATTTGTATCATATTTCAAAAAGGAACAAAAAAGAGAAAAAAAGAAAAAAGGAAAATTCTTTATTTCTATTTTGCCTCGGAATATGTTTCGGCCAATTCATATTCCTTGTTAAAATCCAAATAAAGAGGGGCAGCTGTCATACCCTAATTTTGTCCGCCTAGGTCAAAACCCTAATTCTCAACAAAAATAAATAAATTAAGAAGTGTGGCGTATTTTGAAGAGTGTGAAGAACATTGTGCATGCATTTTTTGAGTTTTTAGGGCAAAAGGGTATTTTGGTCATTTTCTAAAAATAAGATATTTTCTCATCAAAATCATTGTGCAATTTTAGAGAAATTTATTTGAGGCAAAACATTTTTGATCATGTATGTATGTATGCGCATGCATGCATACATTGTGCACAAAATTCAAATTCAAAAAAGGCATCAAAAAGGAATATTCTACAAAAATTTCAAGATGAGGTTTTTATGATATTTTTGGTCATGGTGATCTCATAAAATGGCATATTCCTAAGATTCCTAGTATGTGGCCTAAATTGGGTGTATTTTTGTACAATTATCCTAAGAAGAATAATCAAAAATGAAGGGATAATGGAATGGTCATATAATAGTACAATAGTACAAGATGACAACTAGCAAAACTTGGGCACCACTCTTCTCTCCCTTGCTTGGCCGAATTCACTCCCCCTCATTTCCCTCTCATTTTGCATTTTTTTGACCTCAATCCATGTGTGTTTCAATCCTCACCCTTGATTCAAAATTAAAATGCAATCCTAGAATGAGATGAGGTACACAATGACCTAAATGCCCCTAAACCTAATTGCACATTATATATACCCTCATATCCTCACCTCTCACAAGGGTTTTGGCTCACAATTCACACTCAAAAACCTAGCCTCTCCTCTTCTCCCTCTTGGCCGAATACACCTCCTCATTCCCTCACCTCATTTCTTCACTTTTTCACTTCAAATCAACATTCTAGTCCTAAATCCTTCATCATCCTTGCATTCTCTTCAAAGATCCATCTTCAAATCTCAAGTATCAATCTCAAGATTGAAGATTAGAGGGTTGATTCAAGTGGTTTAGTGTTCATTCACCTTATTTCTTTTACTATTCTAGCTTGGAGTTGAGGTATACTCTCAACCTTAACATCATCAAAATTTTAGCATAAAAAATGTAGATCATCAATCTATTTTTGCATATCAAGCATTTCTTTGCATTTTAGTGCTCTATTTTATGTGGAAATGTTGATATAATTGTTGTTGTTGAATGAGAGATGTGTTTCAAGCATTTTGACAAACACTTTGGGAGGTTTGGATGCTTGAAATGCATCTCTCTCTTTTGGAATAAATTGTGTGTTTGTGCTATTTTCATTTTGTGCTTGCATTTTCATGAATAAAATTGTGATTTGGGATTATGTTTCATTTCGCATATTGTAGAAAAATTGGGGTTTGTGTGATTTTAGTGCATTCCTTTGCTTAATCATGTGAATCCTTGCCAAAAAGCTTGATCTATGTCATTTGCTTGCATGATTTTGTTGCTTTCAAAGAATAAAATGAGATTTTAGCTCGATGTTGGTGTCACATTTCATGAGATAATTAGGGTTTGTTCTTGTTTTTGTTGCTTGCTTTGAAAATCATGTTTGTGTTGATGATTTGGTAAGAGGATTTAACACTTATGCACTTGTGCATATCCCAAGTGTTAAAGATTACCTAAAGGGATTCAACACCTTAATTGTATATGCTTACGTTTGCATTGTTGATTGTTTTGCTTGCAACTTGTTAAAGTTTACACTTTGGTTCTTGACTTGGAAATTGATTGAATGTTCTACTTTCTTTTCCTTTTGGATGCCACGCCATCCCAACAAACCTTTTGTGACCAATGTCACCCTCAAACTCCTTCTTCCTTTCTTCAAATCAATCATTTTCTAAAGCTTTTTCCAAACTTAATCTTTTCTCAAATTGTTTTCACAAGACAATCAAATTCTTTCTAAGATCAACAATAAACCTCTTTGAAAACTCATAAGGAGGCAAGCCGGACGTACGGCCGGTGTTGTCTAGCGTCCTAAGATCGGAGCTGTACAGTTCAAATATCTTGGGATACTTATGAGAATCAAAACAAGTAATTAACAACTTGAACCCTATTTCAAAAAATGAGTAAGGAATCGAGTCGGATGTACATCCGGTATTGGTTAGCGTCTTAGGGTTAGCGAGCTGTACAGTTCGGGCGAGCCTAAGATACTTGCTAAATAAAAGCAACCAACCTCACAACAAATCTTTTTCTTCCTTAATAAAAAAAAAACATTTTCAATAAGTAGGGGGCACGTCGTCTGTACAGGCGGGGTTGTCTTTGCTCTAGGTCTAGTGGACTGTACAGTCTAGGACCGAAAACCCCTACAATAAAAAACACCAACACAAAATTTCTCGACTAAGGAGAACTACGTAAGCTTTGAATTCTCCATCGCACCGGGAGATACGTAGGAGCGGGTCACATCCCGTCAAGCGCACTTTTAAAAAATAATAAAAAGATTCTTCTTTTCCCCCGTTTTCAAAAACACTTTTCTCAAATAAAAAAAAGAAGTAGAACGAATTGTTTCAAATCAACTCTGTCAAAAACGCACATCAAGTTAAAGGTTCCCTTTCGGTAGAAAGGAGGTGTGGGATGCTGATACCTTCCCCACACCTAACCGACCCCCGAACCTACATCTCTAGTTCTCAAAGGACCACCCGCCTTAAAAAAAAAGGACCCTTTTTCAATGTTTTGGTCCCTAAATAAAAAATGTTGATGGCGGCTTCCCAAATTTTCACGTTGTACGATGAAAGGTCCAATCCGGATTTTTCGGGGTGCAACAATGTTAAGAATAATAAGCCTACTTTTGGTCCTGCTTTCTTTGATACAACTATGAGTCAATTATCAAAGCCATGTCTCAAAGGGGATGTTCTTGCTATAAAAATCTCAGAGGACGAATATCAAGCAGGTGTTTCTTATTGCAGAAATATTTTAAATGGGAGACCTATCTGGTCGAAGGGGGATATGCCTTATAAGGTCAATGATTTACAATCAAAGATCGCTAAAATTTGGAACCTCACAGCCGATTGGTCCATGGTTTCTATCGTTGATGTTAGAGTTGTTTTGTCTCAGGAGTCTTGTAATTTGGATCCAGGTGTGCTACGTCTCTCTGCTTGGACACCCGACTTTGACCCTTACTCCACCAAACAATCTACTGCTCACTATTGGGACCGGTTGCATGGTCTCTCTCGTGAATACTGGAGACCGAAAATTCTGTTTGAAATTAGTGGGAGTCTTGGCGTTCCCATTGCTCTAGATGAAGCCACTGCAAAGCAATCCTTTGGTCATTTTGCCAGAGTTCTGATAGATATGGATTTAAATGCGCCACTCCGTGATCAGTTGTTAGTTGAAAGAGAGGGGTATGCCTTTCTTATTGGGGTTGAATATGAACATGTGCCTTCATTCTGCAAATTATGTAATTGCCTTGGTCACTCGATTCAAAACTGCAGATATGGGAATACAAAGGAACAGGTTGTCAAAAAATCTGAGGATGTTATGCCAAAAAATAGAGTAAGGAAGGAGGTTCCACAGAAAAATCCCTCACGCCCTTTGCCCCAGTACGTTCCTAAGACTGATAAAGGAAAATCTATTGTGGGGAATGATAATGAGACTATTGTCGATGTAGTTGCGCCTCAGTCTAAGGCGGTACAGGCCTCGGATATTGTTATATCAGTAGAGGAAGATAATGATTGTAACCGATTTCGGGGTATCAACAACATTGTTTTGACTCCTCAGGAGGTAGAAGCGGACCCAAATCCTTTGTTGGGTAGGGTGACAGACACAACTATGGCAGGTAATGGTAAACAGGTAATGGGATTTACAGAACTTCATAAGGCGCAAGAAGTGATTAGAGTTATTCCTAGTGAGGAAACCAATTCGGTCCAAATGATCCCGGACTCATTTGCTTCAGACAAGGGTGGAAATCAGGCTCAAGATAACTCTACGCAGATGGAAGATACTCCTTTTGTTCACTCAAATGCAAACGTTGTTAATGATATGCATCTTGCTAGTCATTTTTAGGGTGACTCGGGTGGCGAGTCTGAAGCTGAGCACATTGAAACAGGCGAATCCAAGGACAGGTCATCCAAGTATTTGGCAGATTCTAACAGCGATATCTTCACATAGGTTATATCCAAACCCCAAAAGAAAAAATTGCGTCAGAAGCAACTGCAAATTCAAAAGAAAGGAAGCTATAGGACCCGATCAAAGGGCGATATCCAACACTCTTCTAAATGTTAAAAGTCCTTTACTGGAACGTCAGGGGCATTGGTAACCCTGATACTAGAGTAGTATTACAAAAGTTTTGCAAAATGCATAAGCCTGATTTTTTGTTTATTTCTGAACATTGGGTTGGAATTGATCAAATTCTCGCTAATTTTTTTTCTAATTTGCATTTGAAGTTGTTTGCAGAGAATAATAGAGGATCGTTGTCCTCCAATCTTTGGTGTTTTTGCTCCCTAACTTTAATTCTAATATTGTTACTCTGATTCCAAAAGTTGATGGTGCTGATAGAATTGAGCATTATAGACCTATAGCTCTTGCTAATTTTAAATTTAAAATAATTACAAAAGTTATAGCTGACAGACTTGCTCTAGTCGCTCCTGCGATTATTTCTGAAAATCAAAGGGAATTTGTGAAAGGTAGAAACATCTCTAATTGCATCTGCACAGCCTCCGAATCTATCAATCTGCTTCAAAAAAGTCTTTTGGAATTTCTTACTTCAGGTTCTGGTTGCTTTTGGCTTTAATGAGAAGTTTTGCTCTTGGATTAATATCATTCTTCACTCAGCTAAGCTCTCTTTTTCTGTGAATGGCTCTGCTGTTGGTTTCTTTGGTTGCAAAAGGGGAGTTAGACAAGGAGACACATTGTCCCCTCTTCTCTTCTGCTTGGCTGAAGATGTTCTTAGCCGAGACATTTCCAAACTTGTGGCAGAGGGTAAGCTTCAGCTCATGGTCGGCCCGCACGATTTCCGTATGCCAAGTCATGTGTTATATGCTAATGATATAATGATCTTTTACAAAGCTACTAAAAAGAGTATTTCTAGTCTGATGGAACTCTTTTCCTCTTTTGAACAAGTCACTGGCCAGGTTATCAGTAAAGAGAAGTCTAAATTTTTCACTGGCAGCATATCCTTCTCTCGTGTTAACGCCATCTCAGCTGTGCTAGGATTATCGAAAGGATCTCTCCCTTTTACTTATGTTGGTGTTCCTTTATTCGAAGGAAAGCCTCGACGTATCCATCTGTTGCCTATTGCGGATAGAATTAAGGCTAAACTATCCTCTTGGAAAGGCTCATTATTATTTGTTATGGGTAGAATTCAACTGGTAAATTCTGTCATTCTGAGCATGTTGGTCTATAGCTTTCGCATTTATGCTTGGCCTGCTAATCACCTTAATACTGTTGATACATGGATTAGAAATTTTGTGTGGTCGGGGGATGTTACTACTAGAAAAATTGTTACTATTGCTTGGCATAAGGTGTGCAAGCCCTTTCAAGAAGGTGGTTTGGGTCTTAGATCCATCAAAACAACTAATAGGGCTGGTATGTTAAAACTTGGCTGGAACTTCATCTCTACCAACTTACAATGGGCTCTACTTTTGAAAGCCAAGGTCTACAAAAATAATAAACCGGTGAACTATCACGTCTCTTCTTCTATTTGGATTGGATTTAAGTCTCGAGCACTCAACCTGGAAGCTTGGCAATGGTGTTAGCATTAATTTTTGGACGGACTGTTGGCTTTCTAGGCCTATTGTGGATATCATTGGTATACCTCCTAATGTACACAAGGACCTCAAAGCTACCGTTAGTGATTTTATAGTAAATGGCAGATGGTCTATCCCTTCTGATTTCGTTAATCACTTCCCCCAAATTTACTTTGACTTTCAGAAAATTGTTATCCCAAATATCCTGGTGGTTGATCAATTGATGCGAGATTGCTCTAATTCAGGAGATCTGACTTTCAGGGATTCTTTCCTTTTTCACGCTCCCGTTGGGTAGGTTGTTCCTTGGACGAAAACTGTTTGGAAGAATTTTATTCCACCATCAAAATCATTTATCCTTTGGAGGGCTATTCATAATAAGATGCCAACAGATGACCAACTTTGGAATAGAGGTTGCACTATGGTTTCTGTTTGCAGCATTTGTGGTAGTGATTCGGAGACTTCTCACCACCTTTTCCTAGCTTGCCCATTTGCCAAACACATTTGGAATTGGCTCGGAGGCATCCTAAGCCTCAACATCAACACTGCTTCCTTCTAGAGCATTTTATCATTGACTTCCCAAGGTTGGAGTCCTCAATTGAATGACATCGTCTCTGCTGCTATTGTAAATATCTTTTGGGTAATTTGGTATTGCAGGTACCAGGCTAGATTCGATAATCATGTGATCCCCTTACATACTGCCATAAATTTAACTATTTCTAATGTGACTTCCTCTGCTGCTGAATTTATGATTATCAAAGCTTTTAATGTCAATGGTAATTACAGAAATTCTTCAACCATCAAAGAGGTAATTTGGACCCCACCTTCTCCTTACATGATTAAGTGCAATACAAATGGTGCTGCTAAAGGGAGTCCTGGTCCAGTTGCTTGTGGTGGTATTTTTCAAGACAGGAGTGTTGCTGTCCTTGGGTGTTTTTCTGCTCCGATAGGTAACAGTTATGCCCTTCACGCTGAGCTTATTGGAGCTATGTTGGCTATTGAGATTGCGTTTGATAAAGGTTGGATGTCTTTGTGGTTAGAATGTGATTCTCAATTAGTTGTTTCGGCCTTTAAGAACTGTGATGTTGTTCCTTGGAAACTCCGCAACAGATCGAACAATTGTTTATACTTGACTAGACAGATGAATTTCGTTTGCACCCACATTTACAGAGAAGGTAATGCTTGTGCTGATAAGCTTGCAGGTCATGGAACTAACTCAAGTGGCTTTACCTGGTGGAATCTCATCCAGAGCTTCATTGCGGAAGACTTTTTCAGGAATAGGTTAGGTTTACCTAACTACAGATTCTGTTGGTTCAGTTGTCTGTAGATGGACTGGATTCGCATTTTGCCTCATATATTTGGTGTGCTGCAGATGATTGTTAGCGTCTCTGGTGCCGATTTGGTTGGGATGAGAGTCGTTATAGTGATGCCTATGCACACATTTGTAGGTTTTCTTTTATTTTTTTCTAGTTGTAATGACATTTTTGCTCATAGGTTTTGGTCTAGTCCCCTCATGTTTTCTGTATTTTTTCTCTTTTTTATCAATAAAATTTAGGGGGAGTACTCTTTCCTTCCTGGTGCTTTTTCCCTAAGGAGGGTTTTGCATCAGAAAAGAAAGTTTTAACAAGGCTCCCTTTCTTTTGTTTAAAAAAACAGTTTTTTATAAAGCCTTTTTTTTAAATAAATTTTTACTTCTCATGCATACATTCACAAATAAAAGTATAAAACCATCAAGAATTAGAATTACTAGGATTGATTATAAGGCAACTAAAATTATAAGTCGTATATAATCACCCTTTCAATAGGTCTGATTATTCTTTTTGGGAAGTGTTTTGCAAGTCATGGCTGGACTTTTTTAAAAAAAAAACTGGGCTTGCGGGCGGCCCGCCCCGCCACTGTGTTCAGCCCGCGAGCTTTTTCTTTTAGTGGGCCGAGCGAAATTGGTCGGTGGGCAAAAATACCTTCGCCCTGCCCGCCTTTTTTTGCGGGCCAAGCCCATTTTGACACCCCAATCTGTATCATCCATGGGGACATCATCCAGCAATGTATCATCTGTAGCTGTAACCCATGCAAAACCAAAAAGTAAAAAAAGTTAAATATAGTTATTCAACGAAGCATGAAACAACACGAAGCCATGCAAACATAAAAGAGAAAAAGTAGTGTAGGAAACAGTACATGGAGTATTAATTCTTGGTCGTAGAACATATTTTCCAGGCTGAAGTGAACAATCATGAGTATTAACATTAGAACCAGCAGGAAGAGTGCCAACAACATGGAACCTAGAAGTCATTACAAGAAAGAAAGAAAGTAAAGAAAGAAGACTCAAAGAAAGATGTAAGTAGATATACTACTTAGAAGTCAAGTTAGAATTAGAAGTCAATATATACGTATACATGGATATACAAAGTAAAATAAAAAATTAAGAGTACTGAGAATTCAATATATATTAGTATACATGCATATACATATAATTATGGATACTAAATAAGCAATTAGTGAATCAATTTTAAAAGAAAAGAAAAAAAGAGTTAGAGTTAGAAGTCGAGTTAGCATTAGAAGTCAATATATATGTATAGATGGATGTAGATATAAATATGGATATAACATCAAGAACGAAAAACACAAAAAAGGCAATAACAGTGAAAGAAATAGTTAGATTAAGTAAGAAAGAAAGTTAGAATGAGAAGTCACTACACAAGTAATAACGAAAAAGATAGAATTAGTAGCCAAGCTAGAATTAGAAGTCAATATATAGGAACTAAGTAAAAATGAAATAAGAACCAAATAGTTAGATTAAGCAAGAGGTAAGAGATACTAATAAGAGGGAATACAAATAATAAAGGAAAAAGAGAAAGTTAGAATTAGAAGTCAAGTTAGAGTTAGAAGTCAAGTTAGAATTAGAAGTCAATATATATATATATATATATATATATATATATAGATGTAAGAACAACAAAGTAAAGATGAAAAAGTTAGCAACAAGTTCATCCTTGGTCTCGCCTTATGAAGAAGGCACTCATTGCAAAGAACAAATTCAAGTTCGCGGATGGATCTATTCCGATGCCTACTGATCCCTTCGATCCTACGATGGAAGCATACAATAATCGTTGCAATAATCTGATTCACACTTGGATCGTCAATTCGGTTAGCAAATCAATTGCTCAGACAATCTTATACATCGATAGCGCGAGCAAAGTTTGGAAAATTCTCAAACAACGCTTTTTGCAAGGAGATTTGATGCGCGTTGCTGAATTGCACAAGGATATGTATCAATCGAGTCAAGGTGCGCAAAATGTGACCGATTATTTGATGAATTTGTCTGTGCTTTGGGAAGAACTTGATAACTATAGATCAGCACCTGAAAGCAAGTGTAGAGTTAAATGTGTCTGTGAAGTAATTCCTGCTATCATGAAAAATAGAGAAGATGATAGGTTGATTAGGTTTATTACTGGTTTGAACGAGAGTTTTGCAATGGTTCAAAACCAAATTCTGTTGATGGATCCACTGCCTGAATTAGATAAAGCATTTTCTATGGTAATTCAATTTGAAAGGCAGAATAATTTGAATGTTGAGGAAGAAGATGAACCACAGCAGAATACTTCTGCTACTGTGAATGCCGTAGAGAGCAAAACTCATGATAACAAAATCTATGGTAGAGGCTATGGTAGAGGAAATGGTAGAGGCAGTGACAGAATGTGCCCTTACTGCGGTAGAACGGGGCATACAGTTGAGACTTGTTATAGAAAACATGGTTTTCCACCAGGCTTCAAGTGGAAAAATGGTAATTCAGGTGCTGGACATACTGCCAATAATGTGCAACATACAGATGATGCTGCCTTCAAATTTGATGATGGAGAAGAAGGACAGTATTCTGAGAACAATATTATATTCTCCAGAGATGAGTTCAAGCATCTTGTGAGCCTTTTGAAGGCCTCCTCATCAAAGGGTGAGAGCAATGCAGCAGAGCCTCACACCATCAGCAATGTTTTGATTGAGGATCAACAACTCAGTGCAAGAGATTGTGGAGCTTGTGGAGGTAACTCCACTTGTAATTCTATGTAACAGAAAAATAGTGATGTTTGGTTAGTTGATTCTGGAGCTTCTGATCACATATGTTGTTCTCTGGATTGGTACATTGAATATCACACTATTGATCCAATCACTATTTCACTTCCCAGTGGGCACACATTTAAGGTCACCATTGTAGGACAAGTCAAATTAGGACCAAATTTAATATTGAAGAATGTGTTTTATGTTCCTATATTTGCTCTTAATCTGGTTGCTGTTTCTAAGTTGATGCAACATGATGGTTCCTCAGTCCACTTTATTGACAATGGTTGCTACATCCAGGATCTGAAGGAGAGGAGGATTGGTGGCGCTAGGTTGATACATGGTGTGTTCTTTTTGGATCATTTTGAGACTGCTGGAACTACTATCGAAGGAGTTCTCAGTCCTACTGCAAGTTGCAATGCTGTTTGTATTCCTAACTCTGCCCTTTGGCATTTTAGATTAGAACATGCTCCTATGGAATTGGTTCAAAAATTACAAGTACAGCTACCTTATGTTGATTGTAAGAAGGTAGGTGTGTGTGACATTTGTCATTTTGCAAACAGAAAAGAGTTAGTTTTCCTGCTAGTTTTAGTAATGCATCTAGAATGTTTGCTTTATTGCATAAGGATATTTGGGGGCCTTATTCTGTTACCTCTGTGCATGGTCATAAATATTTTCTCATTATAGTGGATGACTATAGTAGATTTACATGGGTTATCTTGTTGAAAGGCAAGTATGAAGTTAAAAAGGAAATTCAGAGATTTGTTCTCATGGATGAGACTCAATTTGAGGTAAAAGTGCAACAAATAAGAAGTGATAATGGGCAAGAATTTTCTCTGCCCCAATTCTATGATTCCAAGGGAATCCTTCACCAAAATAGCTGTGTTGCTACGCCTCAACACAATGCTAGAGCAGAAAGAAAACAACAGCACATATTGAATGTTGCTAGAGGCTTGTTATTTCAAGAAAATTTGCGTAAGAGGTATTGGAACTATGCCATAGTTCATGCTGTCTTTCTGATTAACAGGGTGCTCTCTCAAGAGTTTTGTCTTACAAAACTGCTTTTGAAATGTTGTACAATACTGCACCAGATCTGTCAAGTCTCAAAGTCTTTGGTTCCTTGTGTTTCATGTCCACTCATGCTACTTCAAGGACCAAGTTTGATTCTAGGAGTAGAAAATGTGTGTTTCTTGGTTACAAAGAGGGCACAAAAGGCTACATTATGCTTGATTTGAATACCTTAACTATACACACCAGCAAGGATGCTCTTTTTCAAGAGACAGTTTTTCCCGATGTCTCTACCTCTGCATCCTCACCCTGGCAGTATCTCACTACTGAAACATCTGCCATTTCATCTCATTCCTCACCAGATAATCTTACTCCCACCAATGCTCCTGACCTACCCTCAAACGACCTCTCACCTCCCACTCAACCATTCACAACCGATCCTCCTGAACCTACTGTCACACATGAACCTCCCTCACCAACTGAACCTACTGTTACACATGAACCTCCTTTACCAACTGAACCTCCCTCTCCCACTCCCACACCCACACCCAACCTTTGTACCTCATCTCGTGCATCCAAACCTCCATCCTACTTAGATGACTATATATGTAACAGTAGCCTTACTCACCCAATTAACTTCAACTATGACAATTTATCCCCCTCACACACTGCTTATGCACTTTCTTTGCAAAATCTCACTGAGCCATTCACCTATTCTGAGGCAAGCAAATATCCTCAATGTGTTGATGCTATGCTCACTGAGATCAAAGCCCTTGAAGCCAACAACACCTAGACTCTTGTTGACCTTCCCCCTGGCATAACTCCTATTGGTAACAAATGGGTTTATAGAATCAAACACAATGCTGATGGCTCCATTGA
This sequence comes from Astragalus glycyphyllos, assembly GCA_963573325.1. NCBI lineage: Eukaryota > Viridiplantae > Streptophyta > Magnoliopsida > Fabales > Fabaceae > Astragalus > Astragalus glycyphyllos. Next base: position 62,990,825 of record OY754311.1, read on the forward strand.
GCGTTTCAAGGCTCGTTTCGTAGCCAAAGGCTACAATCAAACTGAACGTCTTGACTACTTTGATACCTTCTCACCAGTTGCTAAAATCACAACCATCCGTACAGTTCTTGCCCTAGCAGCAACTAAGCATTGGCATGTACATCAACTTGATGTCAACAAGGCCTTTCTCCATGGTGAGCTTCATGAAGATGTTTACATCACTATTCCTCAAGGCTTTCCTACTTCTCAGCAAAACAAGGTCTGTAAATTGTCTAAATCACTACACGGCCTGAAGCAAGCTAGTAGGACCTGGTTTGAACGTCTTACAACTCTCCTCAAGGACTGTTCTTATTTGCAAGCCCCTTCAGATCACTCTCTCTTCATCAAGAAGACTGTCTCTTCTTTTACAACTCTCATCATATATGTTGATGATATTGTTTTGGCTGGCAATTCTCTGGATGAGTTCACTACCATCAAAACTGCACTTCACACAGCTTTTGGCATCAAGGATCTTGGTATCCTGAAGTACTTCCTAGATTTGGAAGCTGCACATTTAACCACAGGTATCTCCCTATGTCAAAGACAGTACTGTCTTCACTTATTGACAGACACTGGCATGATTGGCTGCAAACCTGTCTCCACCCCATTGGAATCAGGTTCTCATCTCTATCATGATGACAGTGGTGCTTTCAATGATGTCCCTCAGTATCGTCGTTTGATTGGACGCCTCCTCTACCTCACAACAACTCGTCCTGACATTTGTTTTGCCACACAGCAGCTTAGTCAGTTCCTCTCTACTCCAACTAACACTCATTTCCAGGCTGCTCAACGTGTCTTAAGATATCTCAAAGGTTCACCAAGTAAAGGGATTGTATTGTCAAGAGACTCTCCTTGTGTGCTATCTGGATATAGTGATGCTAATTGGGCTGGTTGCCCGGATACCCGAAGGTCTGTTAGTGGCTTTTGTTTCTTTTTGGGTCACTCTCTCATTAGTTGGAAGTCCAAGAAGCAAGCAACTGTTGCTAGATCCTCTTCTGAAGCTGAATACCGTGCCTTGGCTTCAGCTTCTTGTGAACTCCAGTGGATACGTTTTCTTCTTCGTGACCTTGAAGTGCCCTGCTCTGCTCCTTTCAGTCTCTACTGTGACAACAAAAGTGCCCTGCATATTGCTGCAAATCCGGTCTTCCATGAACGCACCAAACACCTTGATATTGATTGCCATGGTGTGCGCGAACGTCTCAACTCTGGTCTGCTGAAACTCCTTCCTGTGGCTTCTGCAGCACAGCTTGCAGACATTTTTACCAAGTGCCTTCAACCCAAACCGTTCCTACATTTTATCTCCAAGCTGGGTTTGGGTGATATCTACCAATCCTCAGCTTGCGGGGGGGTAACAAGTGTATAGGTGTATTGGTTAATTAGCTAGGTTCAATTAGCTATTGGGCTTAGTTTAGTTGGGCAAAGGCCCAGTACCTGTTTAGTTCATTTCCTGTATATACTCAAACTTGTATTTTCTAATTCATTCAATGAAGTAACGCAGAGTTCATTTCCTTCTCTGCTTCAGTTCTTCTTCTTCATTCTCTCTGACCGTTTTGGTTAGATTCTGTTATGGTATCAAAGCCAATCCAAGATCCGCTGGGCCACCCGCTATTTGGCCACTCGGGTCACGCTCCAGTTGTCCAGTCCTGGGCGTGAGGGGGTGGTAAGAGTCCCACATGGGATGTGATATGGCATGAAAAAGAGTTTATAAGTGGGAGGTATCCTTCACCTTACAAACCGGTTTTGTGGGGTTGAGTTAGGCCTAAGATGCACCAAGTTAGAGTCAGAAAAAGTTAGAATTAGAAGTTAAGTTAAAATATATATGTATATACATGCATATAAATATAATTATATATGGATATTAAGTTAGCAATGAGTACATGGATATATACATATAAATATGGATATAATAGCAAGGAAGGAAAGAAAAGGTAGTAAGAGTGAAGTAAATGTTTAGATTAAGTAAGAAAGAAAGCTAGAATGAGAAGGCAATAGACAAGAAATGAAGAAAAATTCAGAAGTAGTAACCAAGCTACAGTTAGAAGTCAATATACATGAACAAAGTAAAAAAGCAAATAAGAACCAAATAGTTAGATTAAGCAATATTTAAGAAACAGTGGTAAGAACCAATAAAAATAATAAAGGAAAAAGAGAAAGTTAGAATTAGAAGTTAGGTTAGATTTAGAAATGAAGTTAGAATTAGTGGGGCATTTGCTATGGGAAGTAAAGAGGAAAATATTAGTTACAAATGCACCAAGTTAGAGTTTTGGTTGGAGTATATGCATATATGTAGGTCAGTTAATAAGTTTATATTAGTGGGGCACTTGATAATTGCTGGTAGTCATGCAAATTTATTAGCAGCATAAGATATATAGATTAAACAAATGATGAATGAAATAGTAACTGTTAGAAGCCAAACTAAACTTAGAATTAAAGGTCAAATTAGAATTAAAAGACAAAATGCATCTATGTATAAGTGTACATACCTATATACAGAGATGCAAGGAAAAAGAAGTAAAAGAAGTGAGAAAGTAATAACAAATGTGAGTGTGTGAGTGTGGGTGTATGTGTAATTGTTTATAAATGTATATATGTTTATATATGTGAGTGTAAATAGAAAATATCACACACATGTATGTAATGTAAAGATATACACGTAAATAAACAATTACACATACACAAGTAAGGTAAAAGCAGTATTTCATACAAATAATCCAAATGACAAAGGACACAAGAAAGAGCAAACAACATGAGGAACACAATACGATAGTTCATTACACAATACATAGATTACTAAGTCACAAAGACACAAACACCATAGGATAGGCATAGTATCCTAGGACAACAGAGTTTGATGATAGGTATCCCCATTCACCAAAGAAATTAAATTATTATAGGTAAGTCACAGAGGACCATGATAAGGGAACATTAGATAGTAGACACGAACTATTTGGTAAGATAACATTCACTTCATGGGCTGATACTTAACAAATCCAGTCTTGGCAGCCTTGGAAGTGGATTCCTTCACACTAGGATCAACGTCAGGAGCAGAAGAACCCCCAGGAGAACCAGCAGCACTTCCACCAGGAGCAGTCTTGGCACACTTTGAAGTGGATTCCTTCACACCAGCATCAACAGCAAGAGAAGAACAACTCTCAGGAGGACCAGAAACACTTCCACCAGGACCAGTGACAACCCTAGCAGGAGTAAGGTCAACATCAGCTTCAAGGTTACGTTTGGCAGCAGGTCGACTACCAGAATCACGGCCAATATCAATAGGACGATGAACATCAACATTAGACACCCTCTTGCAAAGGGAGGCAGAAGTAGGGTCATGACTAACCAAAGAAGGAGGATCAACACCAATGTCAAGAGCACGCTTGCAAGTTATAGCAACATATATATTCACGCTCGATATTAGATGATGTAGAAGATGATGCAGCCTTACTGGTTGGGGTGTTGCCATCCGTACGAGTGCCATGGTCAGCTTTCATCAATGAGTCAATGTGTTCAGAAGAAACCTAAAAACAATAAGCAAAATTATAGAGAACATGGTAGCTAGTAAGACAAAGCCAAATAAACACAAATGCAAGAACAAAAGAAAATTGAAGGGAAATAAATATCCACATACCAAGGGACTTGCAGTAACCAAATCAGTAAGATATGCCACATAATCAAGGTCCTTCTCAGTAACACCAGTCTAAGGGAAAGAGTAAAAAAGATACTAATAAATACCAGGAGGAGCCAAGGAAACAAAAATAAAAATACAACAAGTTAACACGACATGAGAAGGCAAGAAAAAGCAAACCTCAGTCCTAGGCTGGTTGTTGATAAAATTTTGAATGATGGAACTATCAAAGGTAACACGCCTAACTGCAAAATGCTGCCAGTGTTGGGCAACATTGCCATCGACTATCTCAACCTTGAAAAGCAAAGGTTTGTTAAGAAAATCCTGAAAAGATGGAGGGAGAACATTAGGACCAGGAGAGTCCTCAAGAAGTGAAAGAGGAGTTTTGCCAATAAAACGAGAGACCACACGATCAAACATCACAAAGTTGGTGGACCTAGTAGCATCCATAACCTTGGCCTCAACCTTAAACCTAAAAAAAGTAGGAAAAAAGACAAAGTGAGAAGCAATCAACATAAACAAAATAAGATAGAAGGCAACACATAGGCAAAGAAGTAAAGAAGAAAAACCTTGGGATACAAGTAACCACGCGAGAGCATCTATTGCAGAAAAAGCGAGAACCTTGCTTGTTAACTTTCCTAAGGCACCTATTACAGGAGTCATAATGCCACCCATACTCAGTATCTATCTCCATAATCTGAGCAAGCACAACAACGAATCAAACCTAAGAAAAGGCAACGAATTAGAAGTAAATAGGGGCCTAAATAAAAATAGATGACAACCCACACAAACAATAACAATTATGTAAAGCTCATACATCAGCTGCATCAATGAGATCAGCAATTGTCATAGGGTGAGTTTGAAGAGGCTTAGAAATAAACGATGACCTAGATAAAATAGTCAACAACCCACACAAACTATAACACTTAGTTGAAACACATACATCAGCTGCATCAATGAGATCAGCAATTGTCATACGACGAGTTTGAAAGTCCTCATCCAAAAGCGAAAAAGGAGTGGGAGTAGTAAGTTGAGTGAATACTTGAGTGACAACATTACCAGCCTCCAGCATACTACAGAATTAAAGACAATGTAAATATTGTACACAAAACAAAGAATACACAACTAAGAGAATTGAAAAAAAGACTAAACATTACTTTACCTTATAAGCAGATATCTCTGGAATATCAGAGTCAAAAAACACCGTGGTACAATGAAATCCATTGGATATACCCATAACACCTAAATGAAGAAAAATAAAGATACAGGTAAATGGAAATATCCATAAATGAACACAATATAAGACAGAAGAAAGAAAAAGCACCAAGGAACTTTTTAAGCATGCACAACAGAAGAACAACTATTGGAGGTGCAACAGCATTATGATGTTCCAAGTGATCATGCATCTCTTGTGCATAAGGACCCCAAAAAGTGCACTGAATGTTATCAAGGCTGAATTGGAAGACAAAAAAGTAGTCAATATCAAAGACCCTAAGAAGTCTCCCTAAAAGAAAAATCAACTGAAGGGAAGAGAAACCTCAAATCCTCCAAAACAAACTGGAGCATTTTGGTGGTCTTGCCATTCCTCTCATGATCCTTGAGTGTATCCTTTTGGGTAATATGGCCAATCACATCTAAACAATTGCCAATAAAAACAAAAAGTTAATTCAAGTGAAGAATAAAAAACAAAACAATAGAAGAACTAAACAAATGAAACGAACCAGTCAAAATCTCATCCTTTGGGGACCCAGCAATAGTTGCAAATGGCATAAAGTCAAAATGATTAGTAGGGATTTGATGAGCTTCAACAGCAATGCTGGCAGTTACTCCCATGGGAAGTTGTTATTCCGAGTAGGTTCCCAGGAAAGAGAGGTGGGTCACAATGGTCAGGCTTAGAAACCAAGTCTTTCCTAGCCAGAACTTCCCCTTAAACAACAAAGTTTTTCGAAATCAAGCCGAAGAGATTACTGGGATGAGTCGCGGACTAGGTCACTTTCTTTAAGACGTTTCGTGGCACTACTCCAAGGTGCAAGTAGGCTATCAACCACGACGTCCCCAGGATAAAACATCCCAGATAACTGTTACTAATTTCCACTGCACAGTGAATAATTAGCTCTAAGATATACACCTTCAATATGATTATAAAAACCACTCTTAGCTTGGAAATGCTTCAAGCTTTCAAAGAACCAGAAATGATTTTAGAGAGAAGAGAGAAAAGTTGAGAGAAAATTCTTGATCATCAACTTTGGTGTATTTTGCAAATGGGAGGAGTGTTCCTTTTATAAGCCAAAAAAGGGCGTGTATCCGTTGGAAAGAAACAAAATCCCAACGGCTCCAAAATTCAATCCGTTGGAAACAGTCGGAATTCAATTATATCCGTTGCAAAAAAAAATCCGTTACCTTTTGTTTGGTTGGTCAACAGGTCAGCAACAACGGTCAACCAAAAAATAAATTTTTTCTGAAAAAATAAATACACCACTTAGCCCAAGCCCAAGCCTGGCCCGGCCGGTCGGACAGACGGTGGCGCGCGTGTGTGGTGATCATTTTGTGTGCGTCCTCTCCCATCCACAAAATTGGGTAACCCTTGGGCCCCAAACTATTGGGTGAGATTCCCACTTATAAACACTCACATAGTGCCTATTCCAAGCAATGTGGGACTTTTTAATTCACACACAATTCTATTAAAATTCCAACAATCCCCCACTTGAATTTAAAAAGGAGTTTAAGAAGTAGCGTCAAACGCTTCTATAAGATTATGCATAAACAAAGGTGTCTACGACTTGAACCTTTGCGTAGCGGTTAAGATTTGGTTTCAACAAGAGTGCCTTGTAGTCTTGAACTCTATCTCAAACATCAAAACCGCACACAACCTTTTCCATAGGTGTATTGTTGTAAACCCGTGCTTTTATGGCCCTGCACGTCTATCCCGGTTTAGTGAACGCTCTAGGAATCCTGCCAACGATTCTATAGGAAGCAGCCCCACTTCCACATTCACATAGGTGAGTCTATCAAGAGTACTCCTGTAGCTAGGTACTCCACTCCATATAGAGTATAGATCTCATTAAGAGTTTTTTATTATCTCAGCTTTATGTCGCTTCAGGAAACATGCTTCTTTAATTATAATAGCATGTTCATCTCATATCACTTCACAACTTGTTTTTGACAAGTTGTTATTACCCATTGAACCTAATTCTTGGGATCTCCAGTCTTTTAGGTCGGGTTACCATCGTGAGCGACTCATGATTCTAATGGCAGTAGTCCCATCCTTTGAGATGTACTTTGGAATTTCTCCCTAGCTAATCCTTTCGTCAAAGGATCAACTAAGTTCTGATCAGTGCGTACATGATCCACTCTCACAGCTCCTTTTGAGATACATTCTCTCACAGTGTTGTCTTACGACGTATTTGTCGTCTCATACCGTTAAAATAGCGGTTCTCTATTTTTGCAATAGCCGCGGTACTATCGCAGTGGATCAACACAGCTGGCATCGTTTTTTCCCATAAGGGAATCTCTGCTAGTAGGCATCTTAACCAACTAGCTTCTTCACTAGCGGTTGCTAGTGCAATCATTTTAGACTCCATAGTGGACTGGGCCAATATGGCCTGTTTCTTAGATTTTCATGAGACTGCACCACCAACTATGCTGAAAATATAGCCAATCAGCAGTATGGTTGCTTTGGAATCATCTGATAGAGTATTCCAATCAGCATCACTGTACCCTTCAAGTACAGCTGGAAATCTCTGATAATGTAATCCGAGATTCATGGTCCTTTTAAGGTATCTCATGACTCTCTCAATAGCATGCCAATGCTCTATACTGGGTCGACTAGTAAACCTGCATAATAATCCCACAACATAGGCAATGTCTGGTCTAGTACAATCAGTGGCATACCTTAGGCTGCCAATGTTGCTCGCATATTCCGTTTGTCTTACACTGTCACCAGTGTTCTCAAATAGCTTGACACTCGGATCATATGGTGAACATGCAGGTTTACAATCAAAGTAATTGTATTTCTTTAAGATCTTCTCAATGTAATGAGATTGATTCATAGAAATTCCCTTCTCGGACCTAGTGATATTAATACCAAGTATTACACTGGCTTTTCCGAGGTCTTTCATATCAAAGTTGTTGCACAACAGTGATTTCACTTTATTAATAGCATGAATGTTTGATCCAAATATGAGTAAGTCGTCTACATATAGACATATGATAGTGCAAATGTCATTCTCAGTTTTGTAATAAATGCATTTGTCACTTTCATTCACTTTAAACTCATTTGATATAATCAAATTATCAAACTTCTCATGCCATTGTTTAGGAGCTTGCTTGAGACCATACAGAGACTTATCCAACTTACAGACCTTGTGTTCTTGCCCATGAACTACAAACCCTTCAGGTTGTTCCATATGGATTTCTTCTTCTAATTCACCATTTAAAAAAGCAGTTTTAACATCCATTTGGTGTACTAGAAAAGTTGTAAATTGCGGCCAACGAAATTAGTACCCTTATGGATGTGATTCTAGTAACAGGTGAATATGTGTCGAAAAAATCTATATTCTCTCTTTGTCTAAAACCTTTGGCTACAAGGCGAGCCTTGTATTTATCAATAGTGCCATCAGGTTTTAGTTTCTTTTTCATAATCCATTTACAACCAATGGGTTTGGAACTAGAAGGCAAGTCCATTAAGTGCCATGTCTTGTTAGAATCTAGAGAATCCATCTCATCATTTATGGCTTCTTGCCACAAATCGGCATCTAAAGAAGACAATGCTTCTTGAATGCTAGTTGGATCCTCTTCTAACGTATGGACCAAATAGTCGGGTCCATAGTCCTTAGCAACGCGTGCTCTCTTACCTCTTCTAGGTTCTATTTCCCTTTGCTCGTTGTTTTCAACGTTCCTAGGCACAGAAACTTGACTAGTTCCAGTGCCCCCACTATTTCTAGATTTAAAAGGGAATTCATTTTCATAAAAGTCAACATCATTTGACTCTATGATCACTTTAGCTTTAAGGTCATAGAACCTGTAAGCTTTACTGTTTACTGCATACCCAATGAATACACATTCATAGGCTCTACTGGCGAGTTTAACTCTTTTTGGATCTGGGATCCTGACAAAAGCTAAACAACCCCAAATTCGAAAATAAGACGCATTTGGTTGTCTTTTCTTTATTATCACTCTCATAAGGAGAAATTTTGCTTTTAGACTTTGGAAGTCTATTCAACACATAACATACAGTTAGCAAAATTTCCCCCCACCAGTGAGATGAAGCTCCAGAATAGAGCATAATAGCAACTACCAATTCGGTAAAAGTTCTATTCTTTCTTTCTGCTTTACCATTCATTTCGGGAGAATATGGTGCAGTCGTTTCATGTATGATTCCCTTTGACTTATAAAAATCATTAAACAATTGGGAATCATATTCAGTTCCTCTATCACTTCGAAAACGCTTTATCTTTTTGCTAAATTGATTTTCAACTTCGTTTACAAAAACTTTGAACATGTCAAGCGCTTCACTTTTATTTTTCATAAGGTATACAAATGTGTAGTCTGAGCAATCGTCAATAAAAGTGATAAAATAACGTTTACCATTTCTGGTTAACGTTCCGTCCAATTCGCATATATCAGAATGAATTAAATCCAAGGGCTCAGATTCTCTCATTACTGATTTATGAGATGTTTTTGTAATTTTTGCTTGACTACAAAATTCGCATTTTTGAAAATCATTTAAAGATAACTTAGGAATTAATCCTTAGTTGCTCATGTTCGAAATAATGCGCTTATTAACATGACAAAAACGAGCATGCCAAATATTAAAATCACACAGCATATAAGCAAAAGGAGAAGTTTTATTCATTTCAACATTCAGCTTAAACATGCCATCAGTGGCGTACCCTTTCCCAACAAATACATTATTTTTGGTCAAAGTAAATAAATCTCCCCCAATAGTTTGAGTGAACCCTGCCTTATTCAGAAGGAAACCAGAAACTAGATTCTTCCTTATCTCTGGAGTGTGCTTCACATCTTTCAGGATCAGAATCTTTCCAGATGTGAATTTCAGTTCCACATCTCCAATACCAGCAACAATAGTGGTGTGAGCATCGCCCAACAGCACTTTCTTATCATCAACAGCAGTGTATGTTTTGAACATAGCACGATTGTTGCACACGTGGATAGATGATCCTGTGTCCAACCACCAATCCTCAGTTCCACCAACAAGGTTGATTTCAGAAATCATAGCAGTAAAATGCTGCTCTTCAGTCAGGTTAGCCTGCGGAGCAGGATTGGGCCTGTTCCTACACTTGCGTGCCATATGACCTGGTCTCTGTTGCTTGAAAACGTGAACGTTCTTTTGTGCAAGTGTACACAATCGTAACAAGTAATATAATAAAAGTAGAGATCGTTCCCACGAGGATTAATTTGCCAAACAAGAGTTTAATCAAAGTAACAATTAGTGATTTGAGGTAAAAAGTAAATGACACACAATTTTGGGTAACAAACAATAAAAGTAAAAAGTATCAGGTAATGAAAATCTGATTTGGGAGAAATTGAGATGCAACATGTCAATAAATCCACTACAATGATCAGCATGCTGTGTTAAGTGCTGCAGCACTAGATGCTGCCGCAATGCGCATAATTCCTTAATGCAATACACTAGGCTTTAGTCACTCTGACGTATTCCTAACTAACAGAGAATGATTATTACCCTAGGCTACTGAAGAACAAACAGCGTTACACCTAAGTGTTGTATCTCATGGCTTATGCCTCTTCTATTCCTAGAACTCAAGCAAGGAGCACATGTATTCCTAATAGTGCAACATACCATGTTATCTTGTGAAGATCTAAATACAAACCATTCCTGAGAGTGTATTTCTACCTAGATTAGACGGCCAATCCTAATCTAAGATGGATAAATTAAAACACACAAGATAAAGTGCTTAACACAATAACACAAGCATTAAAATCAAAGTAACTTCATTAAATTCATAAAAGCATCCCAACTACAGAGGTTTAGCTCATATTGAGCTTACACAACATTACAACTAAACTAAACATCAAGGGAAATAGGAATTTCATACTAAAACCCGAGAAGAGAAGTTCAACTACAAGTCTTGATACTGAGACAGCTTCAATGGTGATCCACCAAGCAATTTCAGCTCTCAAAATGTAGCTCCTTCGAAGTTGAAGTAGATCTAACGTTGCTGCAGCAATCAATATCCCAGCAATTGATTCTAAGTAACAATGGAGGCACGAAATAAAGAGGCTATTCCTATACCTCTGAAATTCGGCTTAACCTAATTCTGGGGGTGAGTGCCTTTATATAGGGAAGGCCTTGGGATGAGAGAAACCCTAAATGGTGGAGGCACATTTTGTCCTTTTCAAGGCACAATGTCCTTTTTGCCCAAAACCCTAGGTCATTCACGCATCACCAATGATTGGCACGCACACCCACGCATGACACACGCTGACAGCTGTCCTTGCCTTGATTTCCGTGTTTCTTGCTACATTCTCTCTCATGTTGCGTAAAATGGCAATGCTGCCACAACAGGTGCTGCAGCAATTAAACACACATATTAAACCACAATTGGGCACAAAAGTGCCCATTAATAACATAAGTAAGCTTGCACCTTTAATTATTCTAAACTAACATATTTACAACATAATTCACTCAATTGCTTGAGAATTAACAATAATTTAAGCTTGAAATAAGAGGTAATAACAATCATATTTGATTGTTACCACACCCCCAAACTTGAACCATTGCTTGTCCTCAAGCAATGACACTTGACACAGACAAGCAATATATCAGCAAACAACCAGATAGTTGAACATTAACAAAAGCACACAAAACAGAATATTAAGCTGAGCATAAAACTTTCAGATTGGCCACTCAACTTGCAAACCCACTGAATGATAAGTTCCCTAAATTACTCCTGCTCAGTAGTGTGTGTGTGACACTTAACTCAGTTCAGAACATAGCAAGGTTCAAAATTTCACTTAACTAAAGGCTAGAGAGGCTTTCTTTTGAGATAGCCAAAGATGTTTCAAAACTAAGGGTAGACTAACAATTCAGCACAGAAAGGGGGAATAAGCATGACAAAGGGCTTTGAATTAGCAATTATAGGATTCTAGGCCAGTGCACTTATTACAACTGAAATTTTCAATGCTGCAGCAACAGTTGCTGCAGCAATACAGACTGGAACAGAATTTTAAAAACACACAATACTTGACATTGATGTTGCATTGCCCTTATTCTATCCTCACTTTTCACACAGGCTGACTACTGATTTCGACTGAAACCAAAGTGTGTCACCACAAATTGGCCTCCCTACTTCACAATCAACCTAACTACCATTTATCATCCTTTTGACTGAAACTATAATGTGTCTCCACAGAATAGCCTCCCTACTCAGTTCAAAATGGCAGCTTATTGCACTCTTTTTTTTTTATATAGGCAATGACAACAATTACACATATTTACAACTTTGGTGCTTTATAACACAGCACACTACATAATACACTTAATTTGATTACTTTCTAAACTATGTGCACTTGACCTAATTCCATTCTTTCATGCTTTGCCTTAATATAGCTCAAAGAACCCCCAAACTTAGTTTCTTATGCTACCCTAAGTTTTTAGTAAAAATTTGGCAAATCTCTAAGTCTACCTACAACTAGCCTAGCTTCAGATCATTTCTAGCTTACTAAGTCATTCCTAAGTTTCATGCAAAGTGCAAAAACAGGAGCAATATAGTTCACACTCAAACAGGGGCACTAACACTCAATTTCTCACCAATTCATCACTAAGTTTTGCTCAACTCAACACTTGAAAGTAAAATTTTCATTCAACTAGCTAGGCATGCTTGATATGTTACAATGACCATAGGGTTTCTCTCATAGGATCTCAAAATGTAGCTCCTTCGAAGTTGAAGTAGATCTAACGTTGCTGCAGCAATCAATATCCCAGCAATTGATTCTAAGTAACAATGGAGGCACGAAATAAAGAGGCTATTCCTATACCTCTGAAATTCGGCTTAACCTAATTCTGGGGGTGAGTGCCTTTATATAGGGAAGGCCTTGGGATGAGAGAAACCCTAAATGGTGGAGGCACATTTTGTCCTTTTCAAGGCACAATGTCCTTTTTGCCCAAAACCCTAGGTCATTCACGCATCACCAATGATTGGCACGCACACCCACGCATGACACACGCTGACAGCTGTCCTTGCCTTGATTTCCGTGTTTCTTGCTACATTCTCTCTCATGTTGCGTAAAATGGCAATGCTGCCACAACAGGTGCTGCAGCAATTAAACACACATATTAAACCACAATTGGGCACAAAAGTGCCCATTAATAACATAAGTAAGCTTGCACCTTTAATTATTCTAAACTAACATATTTACAACATAATTCACTCAATTGCTTGAGAATTAACAATAATTTAAGCTTGAAATAAGAGGTAATAACAATCATATTTGATTGTTACCACACCCCCAAACTTGAACCATTGCTTGTCCTCAAGCAATGACACTTGACACAGACAAGCAATATATCAGCAAACAACCAGATAGTTGAACATTAACAAAAGCACACAAAACAGAATATTAAGCTGAGCATAAAACTTTCAGATTGGCCACTCAACTTGCAAACCCACTGAATGATAAGTTCCCTAAATTACTCCTGCTCAGTAGTGTGTGTGTGACACTTAACTCAGTTCAGAACATAGCAAGGTTCAAAATTTCACTTAACTAAAGGCTAGAGAGGCTTTCTTTTGAGATAGCCAAAGATGTTTCAAAACTAAGGGTAGACTAACAATTCAGCACAGAAAGGGGGAATAAGCATGACAAAGGGCTTTGAATTAGCAATTATAGGATTCTAGGCCAGTGCACTTATTACAACTGAAATTTTCAATGCTGCAGCAACAGTTGCTGCAGCAATACAGACTGGAACAGAATTTTAAAAACACACAATACTTGACATTGATGTTGCATTGCCCTTATTCTATCCTCACTTTTCACACAGGCTGACTACTGATTTCGACTGAAACCAAAGTGTGTCACCACAAATTGGCCTCCCTACTTCACAATCAACCTAACTACCATTTATCATCCTTTTGACTGAAACTATAATGTGTCTCCACAGAATAGCCTCCCTACTCAGTTCAAAATGGCAGCTTATTGCACTCTTTTTTTTTTATATAGGCAATGACAACAATTACACATATTTACAACTTTGGTGCTTTATAACACAGCACACTACATAATACACTTAATTTGATTACTTTCTAAACTATGTGCACTTGACCTAATTCCATTCTTTCATGCTTTGCCTTAATATAGCTCAAAGAACCCCCAAACTTAGTTTCTTATGCTACCCTAAGTTTTTAGTAAAAATTTGGCAAATCTCTAAGTCTACCTACAACTAGCCTAGCTTCAGATCATTTCTAGCTTACTAAGTCATTCCTAAGTTTCATGCAAAGTGCAAAAACAGGAGCAATATAGTTCACACTCAAACAGGGGCACTAACACTCAATTTCTCACCAATTCATCACTAAGTTTTGCTCAACTCAACACTTGAAAGTAAAATTTTCATTCAACTAGCTAGGCATGCTTGATATGTTACAATGACCATAGGGTTTCTCTCATAGGATCTCAAAATGTAGCTCCTTCGAAGTTGAAGTAGATCTAACGTTGCTGCAGCAATCAATATCCCAGCAATTGATTCTAAGTAACAATGGAGGCACGAAATAAAGAGGCTATTCCTATACCTCTGAAATTCGGCTTAACCTAATTCTGGGGGTGAGTGCCTTTATATAGGGAAGGCCTTGGGATGAGAGAAACCCTAAATGGTGGAGGCACATTTTGTCCTTTTCAAGGCACAATGTCCTTTTTGCCCAAAACCCTAGGTCATTCACGCATCACCAATGATTGGCACGCACACCCACGCATGACACACGCTGACAGCTGTCCTTGCCTTGATTTCCGTGTTTCTTGCTACATTCTCTCTCATGTTGCGTAAAATGGCAATGCTGCCACAACAGGTGCTGCAGCAATTAAACACACATATTAAACCACAATTGGGCACAAAAGTGCCCATTAATAACATAAGTAAGCTTGCACCTTTAATTATTCTAAACTAACATATTTACAACATAATTCACTCAATTGCTTGAGAATTAACAATAATTTAAGCTTGAAATAAGAGGTAATAACAATCATATTTGATTGTTACCACACCCCCAAACTTGAACCATTGCTTGTCCTCAAGCAATGACACTTGACACAGACAAGCAATATATCAGCAAACAACCAGATAGTTGAACATTAACAAAAGCACACAAAACAGAATATTAAGCTGAGCATAAAACTTTCAGATTGGCCACTCAACTTGCAAACCCACTGAATGATAAGTTCCCTAAATTACTCCTGCTCAGTAGTGTGTGTGTGACACTTAACTCAGTTCAGAACATAGCAAGGTTCAAAATTTCACTTAACTAAAGGCTAGAGAGGCTTTCTTTTGAGATAGCCAAAGATGTTTCAAAACTAAGGGTAGACTAACAATTCAGCACAGAAAGGGGGAATAAGCATGACAAAGGGCTTTGAATTAGCAATTATAGGATTCTAGGCCAGTGCACTTATTACAACTGAAATTTTCAATGCTGCAGCAACAGTTGCTGCAGCAATACAGACTGGAACAGAATTTTAAAAACACACAATACTTGACATTGATGTTGCATTGCCCTTATTCTATCCTCACTTTTCACACAGGCTGATTACTGATTTCGACTGAAACCAAAGTGTGTCACCACAAATTGGCCTCCCTACTTCACAATCAACCTAACTACCATTTATCATCCTTTTGACTGAAACTATAATGTGTCTCCACAGAATAGCCTCCCTACTCAGTTCAAAATGGCAGCTTATTGCACTCTTTTTTTTTTATATAGGCAATGACAACAATTACACATATTTACAACTTTGGTGCTTTATAACACAGCACACTACATAATACACTTAATTTGATTACTTTCTAAACTATGTGCACTTGACCTAATTCCATTCTTTCATGCTTTGCCTTAATATAGCTCAAAGAACCCCCAAACTTAGTTTCTTATGCTACCCTAAGTTTTTAGTAAAAATTTGGCAAATCTCTAAGTCTACCTACAACTAGCCTAGCTTCAGATCATTTCTAGCTTACTAAGTCATTCCTAAGTTTCATGCAAAGTGCAAAAACAGGAGCAATATAGTTCACACTCAAACAGGGGCACTAACACTCAATTTCTCACCAATTCATCACTAAGTTTTGCTCAACTCAACACTTGAAAGTAAAATTTTCATTCAACTAGCTAGGCATGCTTGATATGTTACAATGACCATAGGGTTTCTCTCATAGGATCTCAAAATGTAGCTCCTTCGAAGTTGAAGTAGATCTAACGTTGCTGCAGCAATCAATATCCCAGCAATTGATTCTAAGTAACAATGGAGGCACGAAATAAAGAGGCTATTCCTATACCTCTGAAATTCGGCTTAACCTAATTCTGGGGGTGAGTGCCTTTATATAGGGAAGGCCTTGGGATGAGAGAAACCCTAAATGGTGGAGGCACATTTTGTCCTTTTCAAGGCACAATGTCCTTTTTGCCCAAAACCCTAGGTCATTCACGCATCACCAATGATTGGCACGCACACCCACGCATGACACACGCTGACAGCTGTCCTTGCCTTGATTTCCGTGTTTCTTGCTACATTCTCTCTCATGTTGCGTAAAATGGCAATGCTGCCACAACAGGTGCTGCAGCAATTAAACACACATATTAAACCACAATTGGGCACAAAAGTGCCCATTAATAACATAAGTAAGCTTGCACCTTTAATTATTCTAAACTAACATATTTACAACATAATTCACTCAATTGCTTGAGAATTAACAATAATTTAAGCTTGAAATAAGAGGTAATAACAATCATATTTGATTGTTACCACACCCCCAAACTTGAACCATTGCTTGTCCTCAAGCAATGACACTTGACACAGACAAGCAATATATCAGCAAACAACCAGATAGTTGAACATTAACAAAAGCACACAAAACAGAATATTAAGCTGAGCATAAAACTTTCAGATTGGCCACTCAACTTGCAAACCCACTGAATGATAAGTTCCCTAAATTACTCCTGCTCAGTAGTGTGTGTGTGACACTTAACTCAGTTCAGAACATAGCAAGGTTCAAAATTTCACTTAACTAAAGGCTAGAGAGGCTTTCTTTTGAGATAGCCAAAGATGTTTCAAAACTAAGGGTAGACTAACAATTCAGCACAGAAAGGGGGAATAAGCATGACAAAGGGCTTTGAATTAGCAATTATAGGATTCTAGGCCAGTGCACTTATTACAACTGAAATTTTCAATGCTGCAGCAACAGTTGCTGCAGCAATACAGACTGGAACAGAATTTTAAAAACACACAATACTTGACATTGATGTTGCATTGCCCTTATTCTATCCTCACTTTTCACACAGGCTGATTACTGATTTCGACTGAAACCAAAGTGTGTCACCACAAATTGGCCTCCCTACTTCACAATCAACCTAACTACCATTTATCATCCTTTTGACTGAAACTATAATGTGTCTCCACAGAATAGCCTCCCTACTCAGTTCAAAATGGCAGCTTATTGCACTCTTTTTTTTTTATATAGGCAATGACAACAATTACACATATTTACAACTTTGGTGCTTTATAACACAGCACACTACATAATACACTTAATTTGATTACTTTCTAAACTATGTGCACTTGACCTAATTCCATTCTTTCATGCTTTGCCTTAATATAGCTCAAAGAACCCCCAAACTTAGTTTCTTATGCTACCCTAAGTTTTTAGTAAAAATTTGGCAAATCTCTAAGTCTACCTACAACTAGCCTAGCTTCAGATCATTTCTAGCTTACTAAGTCATTCCTAAGTTTCATGCAAAGTGCAAAAACAGGAGCAATATAGTTCACACTCAAACAGGGGCACTAACACTCAATTTCTCACCAATTCATCACTAAGTTTTGCTCAACTCAACACTTGAAAGTAAAATTTTCATTCAACTAGCTAGGCATGCTTGATATGTTACAATGACCATAGGGTTTCTCTCATAGGATCTCAAAATGTAGCTCCTTCGAAGTTGAAGTAGATCTAACGTTGCTGCAGCAATCAATATCCCAGCAATTGATTCTAAGTAACAATGGAGGCACGAAATAAAGAGGCTATTCCTATACCTCTGAAATTCGGCTTAACCTAATTCTGGGGGTGAGTGCCTTTATATAGGGAAGGCCTTGGGATGAGAGAAACCCTAAATGGTGGAGGCACATTTTGTCCTTTTCAAGGCACAATGTCCTTTTTGCCCAAAACCCTAGGTCATTCACGCATCACCAATGATTGGCACGCACACCCACGCATGACACACGCTGACAGCTGTCCTTGCCTTGATTTCCGTGTTTCTTGCTACATTCTCTCTCATGTTGCGTAAAATGGCAATGCTGCCACAACAGGTGCTGCAGCAATTAAACACACATATTAAACCACAATTGGGCACAAAAGTGCCCATTAATAACATAAGTAAGCTTGCACCTTTAATTATTCTAAACTAACATATTTACAACATAATTCACTCAATTGCTTGAGAATTAACAATAATTTAAGCTTGAAATAAGAGGTAATAACAATCATATTTGATTGTTACCACACCCCCAAACTTGAACCATTGCTTGTCCTCAAGCAATGACACTTGACACAGACAAGCAATATATCAGCAAACAACCAGATAGTTGAACATTAACAAAAGCACACAAAACAGAATATTAAGCTGAGCATAAAACTTTCAGATTGGCCACTCAACTTGCAAACCCACTGAATGATAAGTTCCCTAAATTACTCCTGCTCAGTAGTGTGTGTGTGACACTTAACTCAGTTCAGAACATAGCAAGGTTCAAAATTTCACTTAACTAAAGGCTAGAGAGGCTTTCTTTTGAGATAGCCAAAGATGTTTCAAAACTAAGGGTAGACTAACAATTCAGCACAGAAAGGGGGAATAAGCATGACAAAGGGCTTTGAATTAGCAATTATAGGATTCTAGGCCAGTGCACTTATTACAACTGAAATTTTCAATGCTGCAGCAACAGTTGCTGCAGCAATACAGACTGGAACAGAATTTTAAAAACACACAATACTTGACATTGATGTTGCATTGCCCTTATTCTATCCTCACTTTTCACACAGGCTGATTACTGATTTCGACTGAAACCAAAGTGTGTCACCACAAATTGGCCTCCCTACTTCACAATCAACCTAACTACCATTTATCATCCTTTTGACTGAAACTATAATGTGTCTCCACAGAATAGCCTCCCTACTCAGTTCAAAATGGCAGCTTATTGCACTCTTTTTTTTTTATATAGGCAATGACAACAATTACACATATTTACAACTTTGGTGCTTTATAACACAGCACACTACATAATACACTTAATTTGATTACTTTCTAAACTATGTGCACTTGACCTAATTCCATTCTTTCATGCTTTGCCTTAATATAGCTCAAAGAACCCGCAAACTTAGTTTCTTATGCTACCCTAAGTTTTTAGTAAAAATTTGGCAAATCTCTAAGTCTACCTACAACTAGCCTAGCTTCAGATCATTTCTAGCTTACTAAGTCATTCCTAAGTTTCATGCAAAGTGCAAAAACAGGAGCAATATAGTTCACACTCAAACAGGGGCACTAACACTCAATTTCTCACCAATTCATCACTAAGTTTTGCTCAACTCAACACTTGAAAGTAAAATTTTCATTCAACTAGCTAGGCATGCTTGATATATTACAATGACCATAGGGTTTCTCTCATAGGATCTCAAAATGTAGCTCCTTCGAAGTTGAAGTAGATCTAACGTTGCTGCAGCAATCAATATCCCAGCAATTGATTCTAAGTAACAATGGAGTCACGAAATAAAGAGGCTATTCCTATACCTCTGAAATTCGGCTTAACCTAATTCTGGGGGTGAGTGCCTTTATATAGGGAAGGCCTTGGGATGAGAGAAACCCTAAATGGTGGAGGCACATTTTGTCCTTTTCAAGGCACAATGTCCTTTTTGCCCAAAACCCTAGGTCATTCACGCATCACCAATGATTGGCACGCACACCCACGCATGACACACGCTGACAGCTGTCCTTGCCTTGATTTCCGTGTTTCTTGCTACATTCTCTCTCATGTTGCGTAAAATGGCAATGCTGCCACAACAGGTGCTGCAGCAATTAAACACACATATTAAACCACAATTGGGCACAAAAGTGCCCATTAATAACATAAGTAAGCTTGCACCTTTAATTATTCTAAACTAACATATTTACAACATAATTCACTCAATTGCTTGAGAATTAACAATAATTTAAGCTTGAAATAAGAGGTAATAACAATCATATTTGATTGTTACCACACCCCCAAACTTGAACCATTGCTTGTCCTCAAGCAATGACACTTGACACAGACAAGCAATATATCAGCAAACAACCAGATAGTTGAACATTAACAAAAGCACACAAAACAGAATATTAAGCTGAGCATAAAACTTTCAGATTGGCCACTCAACTTGCAAACCCACTGAATGATAAGTTCCCTAAATTACTCCTGCTCAGTAGTGTGTGTGTGACACTTAACTCAGTTCAGAACATAGCAAGGTTCAAAATTTCACTTAACTAAAGGCTAGAGAGGCTTTCTTTTGAGATAGCCAAAGATGTTTCAAAACTAAGGGTAGACTAACAATTCAGCACAGAAAGGGGGAATAAGCATGACAAAGGGCTTTGAATTAGCAATTATAGGATTCTAGGCCAGTGCACTTATTACAACTGAAATTTTCAATGCTGCAGCAACAGTTGCTGCAGCAATACAGACTGGAACAGAATTTTAAAAACACACAATACTTGACATTGATGTTGCATTGCCCTTATTCTATCCTCACTTTTCACACAGGCTGATTACTGATTTCGACTGAAACCAAAGTGTGTCACCACAAATTGGCCTCCCTACTTCACAATCAACCTAACTACCATTTATCATCCTTTTGACTGAAACTATAATGTGTCTCCACAGAATAGCCTCCCTACTCAGTTCAAAATGGCAGCTTATTGCACTCTTTTTTTTTTTATATAGGCAATGACAACAATTACACATATTTACAACTTTGGTGCTTTATAACACAGCACACTACATAATACACTTAATTTGATTACTTTCTAAACTATGTGCACTTGACCTAATTCCATTCTTTCATGCTTTGCCTTAATATAGCTCAAAGAACCCCCAAACTTAGTTTCTTATGCTACCCTAAGTTTTTAGTAAAAATTTGGCAAATCTCTAAGTCTACCTACAACTAGCCTAGCTTCAGATCATTTCTAGCTTACTAAGTCATTCCTAAGTTTCATGCAAAGTGCAAAAACAGGAGCAATATAGTTCACACTCAAACAGGGGCACTAACACTCAATTTCTCACCAATTCATCACTAAGTTTTGCTCAACTCAACACTTGAAAGTAAAATTTTCATTCAACTAGCTAGGCATGCTTGATATATTACAATGACCATAGGGTTTCTCTCATAGGATCTCAAAATGTAGCTCCTTCGAAGTTGAAGTAGATCTAACGTTGCTGCAGCAATCAATATCCCAGCAATTGATTCTAAGTAACAATGGAGTCACGAAATAAAGAGGCTATTCCTATACCTCTGAAATTCGGCTTAACCTAATTCTGGGGGTGAGTGCCTTTATATAGGGAAGGCCTTGGGATGAGAGAAACCCTAAATGGTGGAGGCACATTTTGTCCTTTTCAAGGCACAATGTCCTTTTTGCCCAAAACCCTAGGTCATTCACGCATCACCAATGATTGGCACGCACACCCACGCATGACACACGCTGACAGCTGTCCTTGCCTTGATTTCCGTGTTTCTTGCTACATTCTCTCTCATGTTGCGTAAAATGGCAATGCTGCCACAACAGGTGCTGCAGCAATTAAACACACATATTAAACCACAATTGGGCACAAAAGTGCCCATTAATAACATAAGTAAGCTTGCACCTTTAATTATTCTAAACTAACATATTTACAACATAATTCACTCAATTGCTTGAGAATTAACAATAATTTAAGCTTGAAATAAGAGGTAATAACAATCATATTTGATTGTTATCACACCCCCAAACTTGAACCATTGCTTGTCCTCAAGCAATGACACTTGACACAGACAAGCAATATATCAGCAAACAACCAGATAGTTGAACATTAACAAAAGCACACAAAACAGAATATTAAGCTGAGCATAAAACTTTCAGATTGGCCACTCAACTTGCAAACCCACTGAATGATAAGTTCCCTAAATTACTCCTGCTCAGTAGTGTGTGTGTGACACTTAACTCAGTTCAGAACATAGCAAGGTTCAAAATTTCACTTAACTAAAGGCTAGAGAGGCTTTCTTTTGAGATAGCCAAAGATGTTTCAAAACTAAGGGTAGACTAACAATTCAGCACAGAAAGGGGGAATAAGCATGACAAAGGGCTTTGAATTAGCAATTATAGGATTCTAGGCCAGTGCACTTATTACAACTGAAATTTTCAATGCTGCAGCAACAGTTGCTGCAGCAATACAGACTGGAACAGAATTTTAAAAACACACAATACTTGACATTGATGTTGCATTGCCCTTATTCTATCCTCACTTTTCACACAGGCTGACTACTGATTTCGACTGAAACCAAAGTGTGTCACCACAAATTGGCCTCCCTACTTCACAATCAACCTAACTACCATTTATCATCCTTTTGACTGAAACTATAATGTGTCTCCACAGAATAGCCTCCCTACTCAGTTCAAAATGGCAGCTTATTGCACTCTTTTTTTTTTATATAGGCAATGACAACAATTACACATATTTACAACTTTGGTGCTTTATAACACAGCACACTACATAATACACTTAATTTGATTACTTTCTAAACTATGTGCACTTGACCTAATTCCATTCTTTCATGCTTTGCCTTAATATAGCTCAAAGAACCCCCAAACTTAGTTTCTTATGCTACCCTAAGTTTTTAGTAAAAATTTGGCAAATCTCTAAGTCTACCTACAACTAGCCTAGCTTCAGATCATTTCTAGCTTACTAAGTCATTCCTAAGTTTCATGCAAAGTGCAAAAACAGGAGCAATATAGTTCACACTCAAACAGGGGCACTAACACTCAATTTCTCACCAATTCATCACTAAGTTTTGCTCAACTCAACACTTGAAAGTAAAATTTTCATTCAACTAGCTAGGCATGCTTGATATATTACAATGACCATAGGTTCTCCCCCCCCCCCCCAACTTAAGACCTTGCAGTGTCCTCACTGCTCATGCCATAAAGGGAGAGTCCTAACTAAGACAAAACACAATTTGAAAACAAAAACTAAAATGCAAACACAGACACAGACACATTCAACAATTTTATTAAACTTGAAAGACTAGCAAGACATAATTTAAAAGACAGAATTTAAAAGATAAGGTTGCAGGGGCTCCTCATTTGTTCCTTGGGCTTTGCCTTGTTGCAGTGCCTCTTCTGACTGGCCTCTTCACTCTTGGAGATTTGATCATAGGGGCCTCTGGTGACTTTGTGGTTCCTGTTGCTGCAGCATCAGATTGCTGCAGCACTGGGCCTGCATCTGCAACAGCAGGACCAGCAGCAGAAACACTTGCCTTCTTTTGGGCAAGCACAAAGTCCAGCGCAGCCTTTGACCTCTTTTCATAATCAGCCATCTTCGTAGCTTTCATTGCTGCAGCATCTTCAATTCCTTTCAGGACAGATTCCACAGTAGCAGCAACAGCAGCGTCTTCTTCAGCAGTAGCATCTTCCACATTCAGCTCTACATCTTCAGGCACGACAGACATCTTCCTCCTTTTGGGGGCATGCTTGGTTCTTGTTCTCTTAGAGGGTGAGAACACAGGGCTTTCAGCATCAGCAACTGCAACGTCAGTTGCTGCAGCAACAGGCACATCAGTAGTTTCAGGGGCTTTTTCTGGGTGGCTTTCTTGTGGTGGATTTGTGGGTTGTGGTGGTGGATTTTCTGGGAGTGGAGTGGTGATGGGGGTTGATGATGGTGGAATGGTAGATGGGGTGACTAACTTGGCAGTTTTGCTGTTAGGGGGTGGGTCCATTTCAATATCAGTGGCATCTTCAAATTCATCTGAACTGTTATCTTCAGATCCTTCTCCCACCAGTGAATCATCCTCTTCACTATCATCTTTCCTATTCAATTCTTTCATTATCTGTCTGTTTTCTTCTTTTTCTCCTTCACTCAATGTTTCATCAGACTCAGAAATTAGAAGCTCCTCTTCTTCACCCACCTTTTTCTTTCCCTTTTTTATTTCCTTCCTCTTCCTCTTTTTCTCAACAACTTCCTCTGGCATATCCTCCTTAACACCAGCATCTTCAAATAAGTCTTTATCAGTTACCTCTTCATCAAGCACCCACTCAGGAAAAGAAGGTGCTTTAACTCCCATATCAACTTGCATATTTGCAGCAAACAAGGCTTTCAACCACTCCTGCTGTTTCCTCATAAATTCCCAGACAGAGCGTTGCTGCAGCATGAACTGTGGCATCATTCTTTCCTTTTCAACATTTGTGGTGTGAGAGGTTGGCAGCAGAGTATGCTTGATAAAGTTGAACCAGACCATTGCTTCATGGTTGAGGTTGCTTCTTTTGACTTTGAATTCGTTGGCACTGCAAGGTTCCCATGGAGTACCAGGAATTGTGATGTTCTTCTTGACTGCTTCCATCTCCTTCTTGCCCCATTTTTCAAAATTCTTTGCAAATGTGAGGCCATGGTAACTCAGCCCCAAGCATTCATTGATCATCATGGAATCAAATTTAATAGCCACTCCTCTAACAGTTGAGAATAGCTGAGGCTTTCCATCTTTCTCAGGCGCAATTCCTGCATAAAATTCACGAACCACAGAGGGGTAAAAGTATTTTGGTTGCTGCACCAACTGCTCCCAACCTAATGCCTTCACAACAGATGCGAACGCATCAGATGCATTCGTCAGCAAGAATCCCCTCTCTGCCCAAAAATTCATGGCAGAGAACTTCTCCATAGCAGTGACTTCTTGATTTTTCATGCTTCTCCGCCTTGCTTGGCTTGATTCACCACGCCCAGAGGATGATTTGCCCTTTCCAGAAGATTTGTTAGCACTGACCTTAGTCCTCACCATTGTTGATCAAAAATTGGAGTTAAAAACGTAAAGGTGTGTGAGAGATTTGGGTGATTTGGGAACGAGGGTTTGCTGTTTGGAGGGTTTCACTTCTTGATCGCAATTGAAGAGGAATTTGTGGGAAGGTTTTGGAAGAGTGGGTGGTTATAAAGCTGAGGGGATGGGACGGTTTTGGTAATGGCGTGATGCATAAATGCACTAGCCGTTGGATGAGGGATGAGGTGTATGGTGGAGGTTTAGTGAGTGGACGGTTAAGAGATTGATTGGACAACACACTGGTGACGCAATCAGACCTTGGGTGAATAACTGCCATTATTTTATTATTTTCCTTAACTACTCTCTATTGCTGCAGCAACGTTGCTGGAAGCAATGCTGCAGCACCAACTGCTGTCACACCCTCAAACTTCAACTTGTTGAAATTTAATTCCTGCAACAAACACCAAACAAACAAAACAACTAATTTATTAGATTAAAAACCCTGGGCTGCCTCCCAGTAGCGCTTGGTTTAAGAGTCCTCAGCCAGACTTCCTCCTTAGATCATGGGTCTTGGATCATGGTGATGAAACTACATCTCACCACTGAATCACCATAGTATTTCTTTACTCTTTGCCCATTAACCTTGAAGGTATTTCCACTTGAATCATTATACAATTCCACAGCTCCATGAGGGTACACCTCTGCCAATTTGAATGGCCCAGACCACCTAGACTTGAGTTTTCCAGGGAATAGTTTAAGTCTTGAGTTAAACAATAACACTTGATCACCTTCCACTAATTCCCTTTTTTGAATCTTTTTATCATGCCATGCCTTGGTCTTGGCCTTGTACAATGCTGAGTTCCATATGCAAAGTGCCTCATTTCTTCCAATTCATTCAACTGTAATAGCCTAGCTTCCCCTGCCTTTGTATGATCAAAGTTGAGCTTTTTGATAGCCCAATGTGATTTGTATTGAAGCTCCAAAGGCAGATGGCAAGCCTTGCCATACACAAGTCTGTAGGGTGACATTCCCAAAGGAGTTTTGTAAGCAGTCCTATAAGCCCATAAAGCATCATCAAGATAAATTGACCATTCCTTTCTGGTAGGCCCTACCATTTTCTCCAACATTCTCTTGATCTCTCTATTAGACAACTCTGCTTGACCACTTGTTTGAGGATGATATGCTGTTGCAATCTTCTGCTTAACCCCATACTTGGCCAAGAGATTTTCAATCAATTTGTTGCAAAAATGAGAACCTTCATCACTGATTATTGCTCTTGGAGTTTCAAACCTTGTAAAAATGTTTCTCAATAAGAACTTGCTAACAGATTTTGCATCATTGTTAGGTAAAGCAACTGCTTCAACCCACTTTGATACATAATCCACAGCAATAAGGATGTAAGAGTTGCCAAAAGAGGGAGGAAAAGGTCCCATGAAGTCCATTCCCCAAACATCAAAGAGTTCAACCTCTAAGATGTTTGACAATGGCATTTCATTTTTATGTGATATATTCCCACTCCTCTGGCAACTATCACATTTCTTAACAAACTCATGAGCATCCTTGAAAATTGTAGGCCAAAAATAACCAGATTGAAACACTTTTGCTGCTGTTCTTAATCCTCCAAAATGTCCTCCATATGCTGCAGCATGGCATTGCTGCAGCACTCCTTGTTGTTCTTCATCAGCCACACATCTTCTTAGTAACTGATCAGGGCACTTCTTATACAGATAAGGTTCATCCCAGAAATACTGCTTGATTGTGTGGAAGAACCTCTTCTTTTGCTGATAATTCAAATCACATGGCACCACTTTTCTCACTAGGAAGTTGACAATGTCTGCATACCAAGGTGCTGCAGCATCAGGTGCTGCAGCAGCAACAGCTAACAATTGCTCATCAGGGAAGCTTTCCTTGATTTCTCCAAACTGATTACCTGCACTATCACCTTCCAATCTAGACAAATGATCAGCAACTTGGTTCTCCACCCCCTTTTTGTCCTTAATTTCAAGATCAAATTCTTGGAGGAGGAGAACCCATCTTATTAACCTAGGTTTTGCATCTTTCTTAGCAATCAAATACTTAATGGCAGAATGATCAGTGAAAACAATTACTTTTGTGCCAACTAAGTATGATCTAAATTTATCAAATGCAAAAACCACAGCTAATAATTCTTTTTCAGTGGTAGTGTAATTTAATTGAGCTTCAACAAGTGTTTTGCTAGCATAATAAATAGAATGAAAGACTTTATCATACCTTTGGCCAAGGACAGCACCTATGGCATAATCACTAGCATCACACATGAGCTCAAAAGGCTTGCTCCAATCAGGAGTCTCTATTACTGGGGCAGTAACTAGAGCATTTTGAAGTTTCTGGAATGCTGCAGCACATGAGTCATCAAACACGAATGGAGTGTCATGCTGCAGCAACTGACATAATGGCTTTGAAATTTTAGAGAAGTCCTTGATGAACCTCCTATAAAATCCAGCATGTCCTAAGAAACTTCTAACACCTTTGACATTTGTTGGAGGATGCATCTTCTCAATAACCTCAACTTTAGCCTTGTCAACCTCAATTCCCTTCTTTGAGATTTTATGTCCCAACACAATACCTTCTTGGACCATGAAGTGGCATTTCTCCCAATTCAAAACCAAGTTGGTTTCTTCACATCTATCCAGAATCTCCTCTAAGTTGTCAAGGCACAATTGGAATGTTTCCCCAAAGACAGAGAAATCATCCATAAACACCTCCATAGATTTTTCAATGAATTCAGAGAAGATTGACATCATACACCTTTGAAATGTTGCTGGGGCATTGCACAACCCAAATGACATTCTTCTGAAAGCAAAAGTACCATAAGGACAAGTGAAAGTAGTCTTTTGTTGATCTTCAGGCACTATAGCTATTTGATTGTAGCCAGAGTAACCATCCAAAAAGCAATAGAACTCCTTGCCAGCAAGTCTATCAAGCATTTGGTCTATGAATGGTAGAGGGAAATGATCTTTTCTTGTAGCCTTGTTGAGTTTCCTATAATCCATACAAATCCTCCAACCAGTAACTGTTCTTGTGGGAATGAGTTCATTCTTTTCATTAGCTACCACTGTGACCCCTCCTTTCTTTGGAACACATTGCACAGGACTCACCCATGCACTATCAGTGATAGGATACACAATTCCAGCATCTAACCATTTGATGATCTCCTTTTTCACCACTTCTTTCATGATAGGATTTAGTCTCCTCTGCCCCTCAATGCTATTCTTAGCATTTTCATCAAGAATGATCCTATGCATGCAGATGGTAGGACTAATCCCCTTTATGTCAGCCATTTGCCACCCAATTGCCTTCTTATGCCTCTTTAGGGTAGTAATGAGATCATGCTCTTGACTTTGGGATAAATCAGAAGCAATGATAACAGGTAAGGAATCATTTTCCCCTAAATAGGCATACTTCAGGTGCTTGGGCAACTCTTTCAATTCAAGCACATGAGGTTTTTCAATAGATGGCACATTCTGTTTGAGATTAGAATCCCCTAGATCAAGAGATTCATAATGCCTACTCCATAATTCTTTCACCTCAGCCTCCTTGTGCACAATACCTTCTTCCACAAGTTCACTCTTATCAATCTCAGAAAGAGCTTTCACCAGATGTATCTTTGCGTGTAGAAGTGTTGTTGAACCACAGAATCAAGAGACATCACAAAAGAGCACTCCTCAGTTCCTTGGTCAGGGAACTTGAGAGCATTTAGCACATTAAACTTAATCTCTTGATCATTGACTCTCATAGTCAATTCTCCTTTTTGCACATCAATCAGAGTCTTTCCAGTAGCCAAGAAAGGTCTTCCAAGAATGATAGGTACTTCCTTATCTGCAACAAAATCTAAAATTACAAAGTCAGCAGGAAATACAAATTTATCAACCTTTATCAGAACATCCTCAATAATTCCTTCTGGATGAGCAACAGATCTATCAGCAAGCTGTAAGGTAACAGTTGTAGGTCTGGCAACACCTATACCCAGCTGATCAAAGATAGACTTAGGCATCAGATTGATGCTTGCACCTAAGTCACAAAGAGCTCTGCCAGTATAAGTTTCACCAATTGAGAATGGAATAGTAAAACTGCCTGGATCCTTCAACTTGCTTGGAAGCTTATTCTGCATGATCATACTACACTCTTCTGACATTGCTACTGTTTCAAACTCCCCAAGTCTCTTCCTTTTGGAAAGCACATCTTTCATAAACTTTGCATAATTGGGCATTTGTTGAAGTGCTTCTACCAAAGGAACATTGATGTGAAGTTGTTTTAGCACCTCCAGAAATTTACCAAACTGCTTGTCTTGTTGTGCCTTTTTCAACCTTTGAGGATAAGGTGGATCAGGCAAAACTTGATCAGCAATCTTTGACGGAATTGCTGCAGTATCAGATGCTGCAGCATCAACTGTGATAGCATCTGGTGCTTTTTGTTTCTCTTTTTTATCTTTTTCTTTTATTGCATTTCCATCACTGGAATCAGTAGATGGTCCTTTCAAGTCCTTCCCATTCCTTAAAGATATAGCCTTGACTTGTTCCTTTCCCTTAGAAGATGTTGGTTCAGTAGTAGAAGGCAATGCTCCACTAGGTCTTTGGGTCAGGGCAGTGGCTATTTGACCAAGTTGATTCTCCAAGTTCTTGATTGCAACTCCTTGGGTTTGATACTGAGTTTTAGTTTCATTCATGAAAGCCTTCAACATAAGTTCCATAGAGCTCTCTTCTTTTGCCTTGGATGGAGCAGGTGTTCCTGGTGGTATTGCAGGAGCTGTAGCAGGTGTTGCATTGTTGCTCCATTTGAAATTAGGATGATTCTTCCATCCGGGATTGTAGGTATGAGAATAAGGATTATTGTTCTTGTCATACCCAACATAGTTGACTGAAATAGGGTTTGCAGGGCATTCTTCATCCAAATGGCCTCCTCCACAGTACACACAACTAGTAGAACCCACTGGTACTTGTTCAATTGCTGCCACTTTAGTTTCTGGTACAGATTCAATTGCTGCAGCAGGTGTTGCTGCAGCAGGTGTTGCACTCATATTTTTGATCATGTTGGACAAGGATGCAACCTGAGCAGATAAAGCAGTAACCTCACTCACTTCATGCATACCCGCAACTTTCTTTTGAGCACTAACCCTGTCTGTTGGCCATTGATAACTGTTTGCAGCAATAGTTTCAAAAAGATCATACGCATCTTGGTAAGAGCCATTCAGCAAGACTCCACCAGAAGAAGCATCAAGCATCAGTCTAGTTTGAGGTTCCAAACCATTGTAAAAAGTTTCCATTTGAACAACCACAGGCAACCCATTATGTGGACATTTTCTTAACAATTCTTTGAATCTTTCCCATGCTTCAAACAAGGTTTCAAATTCAGTTTGTCTAAAAGATGTAATTTCAGTTCTCATCCTGGCATTCTTGATAGGTGGAAAATATTTTGTCATAAATTTTTCAGCCATCTCATTCCAAGTAGTGATAGAGTTAGGTTCCAAGGAATTTAACCAAACCTTAGCTCTATCCTTCAAGGAATAAGGGAAAAGTTTAAGTTTAAAAGCATCATCACTTACACCAGGGAGAATGAAATTACTACAAACTTCTACGAATTGTTTTAAATGCAAGTGTGGGTCCTCAGTAGGTCCTCCATCAAATTGCCCTATTGTTTGAAGCATTTGAAACATCATAGGCTTGAATTCAAAATGATTTGTGGCAAGTTCAGGCCTTACTATGCTAGTTTGCATAGTGTGAGGGTCAAAAATTGCATAATCCCTCATAGGTCTGTCCCTGTCATTAGCCATGCCTATGACTGTTTCATTCAAAACTTGTCTCACATGTTCAGGTTGCTCAGTGGCTGCTAAAGTATGTCTGTCAGAACCATGGTTGCTAGGAGGTGGTGTGTTTCCATGATTAGAAGGTGGTGGTGTAACCATATTGACAGCTCTTCCCAAAGAAATCAGACCAGAATGGTCGTGCCCCCTTCTTAAAGCTCTAAACAGTCTTTCTATCTCAGGATGAAGTTGATATTCTGGTGATCTGCGTCTGAACATATGCTGCAGCAACAGTTGCTGCAGCAATTAACTTACTGAAACAACCAAAAACAGAGCACCAGAATTAGCAACAAAAGGAATCACTAAATTGCCAATTAATTAAACAGTGTTAATCAATTTAATCCCCGGCAATGGCGCCAAAAACTTGTTGCTTGAAAACGTGAACGTTCTTTTGTGCAAGTGTACACAATCGTAACAAGTAATATAATGAAAGTAGAGATCATTCCCACGAGGATTAATTTGCCAAACAAGAGTTTAATCAAAGTAACAATTAGTGATTTGAGGTAAAAAGTAAATGACACACAATTTTGGGTAACAAACAATAAAAGTAAAAAGTATCAGGGTAATGAAAATCAGATTTGGGAGAAGTTGAGATGCAACATGTCAATAAATCCACTACAATGATCAGCATGCTGTGTTAAGTGCTGCAGCACTAGATGCTGCCGCAATGCGCATAATTCCTTAATGCAATACACTAGGCTTTAGTCACTCTGACGTATTCCTAACTAACAGAGAATGATTATTACCCTAGGCTACTGAAGAACAAGCAGCGTTACACCTAAGTGTTGTATCTCATGGCTTATGCCTCTTCTATTCCTAGAACTCAAGCAAGGAGCACATGTATTCCTAATAGTGCAACATACCATGTTATCTTGTGAAGATCTAAATACAAACCATTCCTGAGAGTGTATTTCTACCTAGATTAGACGACCAATCCTAATCTAAGATGGATAAATTAAAACACACAAGATAAAGTGCTTAACACAATAACACAAGCATTAAAATCAAAGTAACTTCATTAAATTCATAAAAGCATCCCAACTACAGAGGTTTAGCTCATATTGAGCTTACACAACATTACAACTAAACTAAACATCAAGGGAAATAGGAATTTCATACTAAAACCCGAGAAGAGAAGTTCAACTACAAGTCTTGATACTGAGACAGCTTCAATGGTGATCCACCAAGCAATTTCAGCTCTCAAAATGTAGCTCCTTCGAAGTTGAAGTAGATCTAACGTTTCTGCAGCAATCAATATCCCAGCAATTGATTCTAAGTAACAATGGAGGCACGAAATCAAGAGGCTATTCCTATACCTCTGAAATTCGGCTTAACCTAATTCTGGGGGTGAGTGCCTTTATATAGGGAAGGCCTTGGGATGAGAGAAACCCTAAATGGTGGAGGCACATTTTGTCCTTTTCAAGGCACAATGTCCTTTTTGCCCAAAACCCTAGGTCATTCACGCATCACCAATGATTGGCACGAACACCCACGCATGACACACGCTGATAGCTGTCCTTGCCTTGATTTCCGTGTTTCTTGCTACATTCTTTCTCATGTTGCGTAAAATGGCAATGTTGCCACAACAGGTGCTGCAGCAATTAAACACACATATTAAACCACAATTGGGCACAAAAGTGCCCATTAATAACATAAGTAAGCTTGCACCTTTAATTATTCTAAACTAACATATTTACAACATAATTCACTCAATTGCTTGAGAATTAACAATAATTTAAGCTTGTAATAAGAGGTAATAACAATCATATTTGATTGTTATCAGTCTCCCACAATTGAAACAAGTGAATGGAGCAGCATCATTCTTAGTTTGTGGTGGTGGTTGAGGCTTAGCATATGGGAACTTTGGAGGGTTCCCATTCTTGTTGTTGCGATTCTTAATTTTGAATCTGATTACAGTTCTGATTCTTGAAAGGTTTGCCAGTTGGCTTCAGAACCGCTCCTGCTTTCTTGTTTGAAACAAACAAGATTTCATCTTTCTGATCTTGCTTCCGAGATTCCTCCTCTATTCGGAGCCGGGTAATCAAACTTTCCAAAGAAAACTCTTTGGTCTTGTGCCTAAGAGAATTCTTGAATTCCTTCCAAGCAGGAGGAAGTTTGTCAATGATAACAGCTACTTGAAAGAGCTATAATAATCATATAGATCATCAGCAAGCCCATTGAGAATAAAATTCTTGCAGAGATAGTCATGCTCCTTCCAAAGGAGTATTTCTTTTGCAGTTTTGGCTCTTTCATCCTGTTCAACAGTCTCATATGCCACTGGACACTCATTAGTCAAAACATTGGCAACTTTTTTCACGGTCAAGAAGAAAAGCATCTTTTGCTGCCAACGTTTGAAGTGAGCTCCTTCAAACCGGAATGGTTTGTTGAAGTCCGAGGCAGCGGAACCAGCACCAACACCAGTAATTTCTTCGGTTGTCATGGCTGAATTTAGAAACGTCTTAAAATTGTTATTCCGAGTAGGTTCCCAGGAAAGAGAGGTGGGACACAATGGACACGCTTAGAAACCAAGTCTTTCCTAGCCAGAACTTTCCCTTAAACAACAAAGTTTTTCGAAATCAAGCCGAAGAGATTACTAGGATGAGTCGCGGACTAGGTCGCTTTCTTTAAGAGATACTCCAAGGTGCAAGTAGGCTATCAACCACGACGTTCCGGGGATAAAACAGCCCAGATAACTGTTGTTGCACCCCGAAAAGTCCTTTGGAGGGATTTCTCTTCGCACAACATGAATTGGAGTCGCCACCAATATTTTTTAGAGGTAAAACATTGAAAAAAACCTTTCTTGAAAAACAATGGTCCTTGGAACCACGAGATTTGAGTTCGGGGGTCGGTTATGCATGGGGAAGGTACGAGCACCCCACACATCCTTTCTACTGAAAGGGAACCTCGATTTGACGTGTGATTTAAAAAGGTTGATTTAAGAAATGCTTTGTTTTTATCTCTCCTCATCTCTCCTTACTTTATGGAAAAAACTTAAGGAAAATTTAATCTTTTGCGCTTGACGGGAGGGCACCGTGCCTAGGTATCCTGGGGAGGGAATCAAAGCAACGTAGTTCTTGGTTTCGAAAATTGTTTTGTTTTTAGAAATTGCCTTGTTTAGGAAAAGGGTTTGTTTTTTTGAAAAAAAAATGGTTTTCATTTGTCGTGCTTGACGGGAATGTGACCCGCTCCTACGTATCTCCCAGTGCGATGGAGAATTCAAAGCTTACGTAGTTCTCGGTTGTCGAGGAAAGGTTTTTATTTTTTAGTTATTTAATTGTGAAAATTGAATGTTCACAGTGATCAAACAACAAAGGTTTCGAGTGATCACCACTAGCATCCCATTATTGATGATCGTGCAAGCAAAGGCTTCACATTATCCTCAACAAAGTTTTTAATTTGTGAAATGAGAGTTCTTTTGAAAAATGAGTGTTCATGATAATCAATTGAGCAAAGACTCCAAGTGATCACCACTAGCACCCCATTGTTGACAATCGTGCAAGCAAAGGCTTCGCATTATCCTCAACAAAGTTTGATTTGGAACAAGATTTTGGAAAATCGAATGTTCATGATGATCAAACAACAAAGGTTTCGAGTGATCATCACTAGCACCCCATTGTTGATAGTCGTGCAAGCAAAGGCTTCGCATTACCGCCAACAAAGTGTGATTTGTGAAAAATAGTTTGAAATTGTTTTGAGAAGAAGTGAAGTTGTTTATCAATGATTATGTAAATGCAAAAAAATGTTTTGAAGTTGGAACGTTACTAACGAGTAACAAGTTGTTTTTTGTATGCAACATGGTTTTGAAGTTTTGGAGAGTTACTAACGAGTAACAATTGGTGGAAATCAAAACAAGCAAATTGTGAACACCAATTCAACATTTTAATGCACCACAAGCACATAAACAAGTATATCAAGCATTGAGTACCAAGCTTCAATTCAAGAATGCATGAGTAGGCAAGGATGCAAGAATAGGTAAGAATGCATGAATATGCAAAATGCATGTGCATCAAGGTTAAATGAACCTATCCTTTGCCGATTGAGAAATGGAAAGTGCATCAAGACTCCAAGTAGTCTCTCCTTTGCAATTTATTAAGACAATGCAATGGTGCATCAAGGCTCTAAGTGGCCTATCCTTTGCCAAAACTTCACAAGCTTCAAACAACAATTTACATTAAACTCAAAGAGCAAAGAAAGCATGATTAAACTTGAGGATGCATCAAGGTCATTGGAGACCAATCATGTGCGCAAATTCAATGGTTTATAGACCCCTTTTTGCTCACATTTCACAAGAACATCAAATGGGAAATGAATTTTTAAATGCTTACAAGCATAGGCATCAAGGTTGAAGTAACCTATCCCTTGCCAATTTAACATAACCCAAGATCATTTGTGGACCATAAATGAACCAAAACCCAAATTCATTTTCTCAAATCACAAATTTCACAATTTACAACATAGGTTTGAATATTTGCAAGTTTAAACAAGTAATTTAACAAAATTAATTCATAAACCCTAGTATGTGAACCTTTTAGCCCGAAGAAATCAAGATACACATCTTGCAACCATTCCTTTAAGCAACCCAAATTCACAATCATGGTTCATTTCCAAGCAATTGTACGATTAAACCTCAAAAGGCATCAAATCAAATATTAAAACCTAGTTATTGAACATATGCGAACCAAATAGCCGAAGGAAATCAAGATTTACATCTTGTAACCATTCCTTTTGGCACAAAAGCTCACAATCATGGTTCATATTCAAATAATTATAAGATTAAGCCAACAAACACCCAAAAATCAACATCAAACCAAATTATCTCAAAATATGCGAAATATATACATGGCCAATCATCAATTTATTTCAACAAGTCAACCAAATCAAGCAAGTGAATGACACAACCAAAACATAGATGCATTTATTCACAAGATTCAACCATGAGAATCAACAAAAATCATAAAACACATATTTATTTGAAGCATGCGAAATTATCATCAAAGCAAATAACATTTTATTTCAATTAAAACAACAAAATCATGCATATAACCCCAAAATCAAAGCATCAAAACAAAGATTCATGGGATTAACCTATGTACAAGCATAAAAATGAAGTTAAAAGAGAGGATCTACATTTTTGGAAGTGGAAATCTCACAAATATGCAAGAAATGATGACTTTATGCAAGGATTTACAAGAGAAGGGGGTCTAGGAATCACATACCTTAAGATGAGCTCCAAATAAACACAATAGATGAAGAAACAATCAACCAAATCAACTTATCTTCAAGCTTGATCTTCAATCTCCAAAAAATGACCCTTGATCTTGAACCTTTGTGTGATTTTATGAAGGATTGATGGTTGAAAATTAGTGTTTAGGCTTGGAAGATGGATTGAATGTGTGTGGGTAGATGAGAAGTGAGTTAGAGAGAAGGGAGAGGGGGTGTGTCGCATAAATGGAGAGAAGGTGAGGGGGGAGTTGTGTGCTAGGGTTTGTGAGTGAATGGAGGGTGAGGATTGAATCACACATGGATTGAGGTCAAAAAAATGAAAATATGAGAGGGAAGGAGAGGGATAGGCGACACACATTGGGAGGGGTCCTTGGTGACCAAGTTTTGCAAGTTGGCAATTGTACTATTGTACTATTATGAGACCATTCCCTTTTCCTTTCATTTTTGATTATTCTTTTCAAGATAATTGTACAAAAATACACCACTTTGAGCCATACACAAGGTATCTTGAGGAATATGCCATTTTATGTGATCACCATGACCAAAAATGTCATAAAAATCACATCTTGGAACTTTTTGTAGAATATTCCTTTTTGATCCTTTTTTGAAATTTTGTGCACAATGTATGCATGTATGCGCATACATACATACATGACCAAAAATGTTTTGCCTCAAATAAATTTCTCTAAAATTTCACAATGATTCTTGATGAGAAATTATCTTATTTTTGACAATGACCAAAATACCCTTTTGCCCTAAAAACCTTGTTTTTTAACAACAAATGCATTTCCACTCTAACAATGAATTTAAAAGCCCTAGAATGACTTTTAAAACCCAAAAATGCATTCACAATGCTCTTCACTCTTCAAAATAAAACCACACTTCTCAATTTATTTATTTTTTGCGGAAAATTAGGGTTTTAAATCTAGGCGGACAAAATTAGGGTATGACAGCTGCCCCTCTTTATTTGGATTTTACCAAGGAATATGAATTGGCCGAAACATATTCCGAGGCAAAATAGAAATAAAGAATTCAGAAATGATACCAATTTTGTCTACTTAGAGAAACCCGAATTTTCCTTTTCTTTTTTCTTTCTTTCTTTTTTTTTTTTTTGATCTCTTTTTTTTTGAGAGAGAGAGTCAACACTTGTCGCGTCGACGAGAGAGCAGTAAATTGCGTAAAGCAGTAAATGGGAAGTGCCGTAAATTGGGGAATTCGGAGGTTGCCTAAAACCTTTTAACGGACTCTCGTCGAGTTCGAGCTCTGGGGGTGGCCTTTTCGAGCAGCCGATCAATATCAGGTCCGGAACTGATATGATCAATGGATCTACGCTATGCCTTAGGCTAGCACAATTAATCCGATGGACTTAACGAAGTCTGTAGGATCTGCCGCGCGCTCGTACGCGACGTTGTGATCTGTGGAAGGAGTTCACTAACTCTGTGGGAGTTTACTAACTCTGTGCTGATGGAGTTCACTAACTCGGTGCCATGATGATTTTCTGAAAACGAGATTTCGGGGACCCATTGGTCCAAAGTAACTGACTTTTTTGAAAATTTTGGGGACTAACGAGTCCAAAGCAACTGAGTTTCCTTTTGAAAATTGGGAAGCTTTGAATGATGCATGGAATGCAAGCTTTTGATGCTGGGATGCACATGGATACAATGATTGATTTGGTGAGATGTTTTTTTTTGTTTGATCTTCCTTATTCTTTTCTTTTCTTCTGTTTCTTTTTCTTCTGTTTCTTTTTCTTCTATATCCTTTCGCCCTTCTGGGATGCGAATATGAAAGTATGATGCTCTACTGTTTGATGACATGGATGATATAGGAATGATGAATGATATGAATTTTTTTTTTTTGCTGGTTAAATCAATCCGCGGGACTTGTGGCACTTGACACGAAGACCGTTCCAGGATGGTGATAACGCAAGGGTTGCGCGCTGGTTTGCAATGATTTTGTTATTTTAAGGTGGCAGTGCATGTGACTGTTTTTTTTGCAACTTTACCCATTTTGGGAAACCATTTCCTTTTGTGATTTTCAAAGATTTCGTAATAATCTGTAATGCTCTGAATGTATGCACATCTTTTGCAATTCAATTTCATCAATCATAAAATCATTATTTTGAAAGAAACTGAATAAATGAAAGTAAAGACACGAAAAGCACACATATGAAAGAAAAGTTGGACTTTTACTGATATGGAAACTGGTCGTGCAGAAAGTCACGCCAGTTGAAAGTACAATTGCAATCTTTATTCTAAACTGAGAAAATACAAGAAAAAGGAACAGATCCTGTGATTCTATCCTTGAAGTAACGGTGCCCACCGTTCATACTTGTGACCTTGATCAACCCCTTATCCAAACCTTCGGGAGTGCTAGTTGCCTTTCTTTTTTCAAGTCCAAGTTTTCTGACCCTAATTTTTGCCTGGATAGCCCTTTGCGGGTTTTCAATCCACTGGGTCGCTCTGATTTGCCTAGGCCGCCCTTTGCGGGTTTTCGACCCAGCGAACTAAACTTTACTTGGCTCATCTTTCTCTTTTTCTGTCTATTTCTTTAGGCATAGTACTTCTTTACCACATCTGAGTTCACTGGATTTGGGATTTCATCTCCATCCATGTTTGCAAGAATTAATGCCCCTCCGGAGAATGCCTTCTTCACCACATAAGGTCCTTCGTATTTGGGAGCCCATTTGCCACGGGGATCCGTCTGGATTGGCAAGATCTGTTTGAGCACGAGGTCTCCTTCTTGGAATTCCCGAGGACGGATTTTCTTGTCAAAAGCCCTCATCATCCTCTGTTGGTACAGCTGACCATGGCACAAGGCGGCTACTCGCTTCTCCTCAATGAGATTCAATTGGTCAAAACGAGCCTGAACCCACTCTGCTTCTTCTAATTTGGTCTCCATCAGTACCCGCAGCGAGGGTATTTCAACTTCAATGGGGAGAACAGCTTCTGACCCATAAACCAACGAGTAAGGGGTTGCCCCTGTAGATGTACGCACCGAGGTTCTGTACCCATGCAAGGCGAAGGGGAGCATCTCATGCCAGTCCTTGTACGTTACTACCATTTTCTGTACTATCCTCTTAATATTATTATTGGCTGCCTCAACTGCCCCATTCATCTTCGGGCGGTAGGGAGAAGAGTTGTGATGTTGGATTTTGAAGTCCTTGCATAAGTCCTTCATCACCTTGCTGTTCAAATTACTGCCGTTGTCCGTGATGATTTTGTTCGAAAGGCCGTAGCGGCAAACCAAATCTTTCTTGATGAACTTAGCAATCACTGAACTTGTTACATTGGGATGAGAAGCAGCCTCTACCCACTTGGTGAAGTAGTCGATAGCAACCAGGATGAAACGATGACCATTTGAAGCTTTGGGTTCAATAGGACCAATGATGTCCATGCCCCACATTGAGAAAGGCC
Organism: Astragalus glycyphyllos; assembly: GCA_963573325.1. NCBI lineage: Eukaryota > Viridiplantae > Streptophyta > Magnoliopsida > Fabales > Fabaceae > Astragalus > Astragalus glycyphyllos. The sequence goes on from OY754311.1 coordinate 63,030,175, forward strand.
AAGGTGCACTCAGGACATTCAGAGAGGTTGGTGGTACATGGATGTGATCTGCATAAATTTGACATTTATGGCACTTTCTTGCAAAGCTATAACAGTCAGATTCCATTTGCAGCCAATAGTAACCTATTCTCAGGATCTTTCTAGCCATCGTGTGCCCACTGGAATGAATTCCAAATGAGCCCTCATGAACATCTTGCAAGATCTTTATTGATTCCTCCCTTGTTACACATCTGAGGAGAACCAAGTCATGGTTTCTCTTGTAAAGGACGTCTCCACTCAAGAAGAAACCTATTGACAGCCTCCTGAGTGTTCTCTTATCATTTTCTGAAGCGCCGGGGGGATATTCTCTGCTGGTGATATACTGTTTGATGTCATGGTACCAAGGTTTACTGCCTGATTCCTCTTCAACTGCCATGCAATGGTGATAAGAAGGTAGACCCCGGTGTTGGATTCAGACACACGTCAAGTTCCTGTCACAGTTGACGTTGAACATGGAAGACAAAGTGGCCAAGGCATCGGCCAGTTGATTCTCATTGCGAGGTATGTGCTGGAAGGTGATCTCTTCAAAGGGCTTGATTAGCTCTTGAATGTAGTCACGCTAAAGGATCAAATCAGGGTTTCTTGCTTCCCAATCACCTTTTACTTGGTGAACAACTAGAGCTGAATCCCCGTACACGTCGAGCCTTTTGACTTTCCAATCGAGGGCCGCTTGTATGCCTAAGATGCACGCCTCATACTCTGCAATATTATTTGTGGCGTAGAAACTCAGCCTTGCCGTGAATGGTATGAAACGATTGTCCGGGGAGATCAACACTGCTCCGACCCCCGTGCCCCCACATGCTAGAGGCACCATCAAACAGTACTCTCCACCTTTCATCATCTTGGGATTTTCCTTCATCGAACAATGCCATGATGTCTTCATCTGGGAATTCACATTGCATGGACTGGTAATCCTCAACCGGTTGATGTGCCAGATACTCTGCCAATGTGCTGCCTTTAACCGCCTTTTGGGTGACATACTGGAGGTCATACTCTGATAAAAGCATTTGCCAACGAGCAATTCTACCTGTGAGCGCAGGTTTCTCAAATATGTACTTGATTGGATCCATCTTAGACACCAACCAGGTAGTGTGACTCAACATGTATTGTCTCAATCGATGCGCTGCCCAGGCAAGGGCACAACAAGTCTTCTCCAATGGTGAATACCTGGTCTCGCAATCGGTGAATTTCTTGCTCAGGTAGTAGATTGCATGTTCTTTCTTCCCCGACTCATCGTGTTGCCCCAGTACGCAACCCATGGAATCGTCCAACACTGTAAGGTACAGAATAAGAGGCCTGCCGGACACAGGTGGCATTAGGACTGGCGGATTCTGAAGGTACACCTTGATTTTCTCGAAGGCTTCTTGACATTGATCATTCCACTTCAACTCTTGGTTTTTGCACAACAGTTTGAAAATCGGCTCGCAGGTAGCGGTCAACTGGAAGATGAATCGGGAAATGTAATTCAGTCTTCCAAGAAAACCACGAACTTCTTTCTCTGTTTTTGGCGCCGGCATCTCGAGGATAGCACGCACTTTGTCCAGGTCTACCTCAATTCCCTTCTGGCTAACAATGAAGCCCAACAATTTTCCTGACCTCACTCCGAATGTGCACTTGGCGGGATTCAGCCTGAGTTTGTACTTTCTGAGGCGCTCGAAAAGCTTCTGCAGGTTAACAACATGCTCTTCATCGGTCTTTGATTTGGCGATCATATCGTCCACATAAACTTCAATCTCTTTATGCATCATGTCGTGGAACAGAGTCACCATTGCTCTTTGATAAGTTGCCCCGGCATTCTTCAATCTGAAAGGCATGACCTTATAGCAGAAAGTTCCCCAAAGGGTTATGAAGGTGGTTTTCTCCATATCCTCTGGAGCCATCTTGATCTGGTTGTAACCTGAATATCTGTCCATGAAGGAGAACATTGAGTGTTGCGCTGTGCTATCCACCAGAACATCGATGTGAGGTAGAGGGAAATCATCTTTAGGACTTGCTCGGTTCAAATCACTGTAATCGACACACATCCGGACCCTTCCGTCTTTCTTGGGAACCGGAACGATGTTGGCTACCCACTCAGGATATTTTGCCACTGCTAAGAACCCTGCATCAAACTGTTTCTTGACCTCATCCCTGATTTTCAAGGACATCTCTAGCCTCATTCGCCTCAACTTCTGTTTTACCGGAGGACATTCTGGTTTTACCGGCAATCTATGCTCAACAATATCTGTATTCAATCCCGGCATGTCTTGGTAAGTCCATGCGAAAATGTCAACATAGTCAAACAGGAGCTGAATCAACTTCTTACGTTCACAATCCCCCATCGCGGTACCAACCTTGATCTCTTTTCTATCTTCCTCAGTACCCAAATTAACCATTTCTGTGGGCTCCCCATGGGGTTCGATGACCTTTTCTTCTTGTTCTACCATTCTCATAATTTCCGGAGAAGTATCCCAATCATCCTCAACATCTTCCTCGGTTTGGTTAACCGGGTAATCAAAGTCACAGTATGAGTTATGGGCATTATTACTTTCAAGAATTGTATTCGATCTGCATTAAAATGGAGTGGCGAATAAAAATAAAGAAAAGACACGCAAATGAGAGATGAAGAAAGAGAATTTTATTGAAAATTCCAAAATAACATTTTATTCATTGATGAAGTTTGACGAAAACATGCATGCCCGAATGAAATATCCCAAGGCCTTGGGCAGAGCCGGGGAATTTAGCATTACAAAGAAAAATTACTTTAAATTGAAAAACACAGGGAAATCCAGGGCCTCCCAGTTCTGGAGCTTTTCTTTCGCAGCACAAAGGCGCACTAAGCCGACAGCACCGTCACCCGAGCCTGAATCTTCTTCAATCACATTGACCTGGTCAGGGTTCAGCATGCCTACACTTCGAAAGTTGTTCCTAAGATCACCGACGACCATCCCTCCCTGGTTGGGGGTCCTTCCTTTGAGCTTTGCCAACCATTTCTCTCTTCTATCACCTGCTAGCCTCTCTCGGTCTGAAGGGCTTGGGATGTACCCAATACCGAACCTTTCAGTATTCCCTTTCAGCAGGACGGGTGCTACAATTCCTTGAGCAGCTTTTCCCAGGCCCTTTCCAACCTGATACCCATGTCCTAGCATCACCTTTGCAACCATCATGTCTGCCTTGGACCACCTAGGCTTCAATTGGGGAGGCTCACTCCCAACAAAGATAGCATTTGAGATCTCCAATCCCTGGAAGGCAGTCTCAAAAGACTCCTCTGCTGCTTCAACGTAATATTCTGGTGGTGATCGGTTTATCATCATTTCCTCCTCCCCGAAGATTACTATCAACTTGCCCTCGGCCACAAACTTGAGTTTCTGATGGAGCGAAGATGGCACTGCCCCAGCGGCATGTATCCAAGGTCGTCCTAGCAGACAGCTATAAGAGGAAGCTATATCCATGACTTGGAATGTGACATAGAACACTTCAGGACCCACCTGCAAAGGCACCTCTACTTCTCCAAAACTTCTTTCACAGACCCATCAAATGCTCTAACCAAGGTGGAGCTAGGCTTCAGATATGAGCAATCCACATCCAACTTATCCATTGTGGACTTGGGCAACACATTCAATGACGAGCCATTATCGATGAGCACTCTGGCCAGCATGTAGTCCCCACACTTGACAGAGATGTGAAGGGCTTGATTGTGATTCTTCCCCGCCGGGGGTAGCTCAGCGTCTGTGAAGGTCAAGTAGTTGGATGCCACTATGTTCCCAACAATACCATCAAGCTGGTTGACCGTAATGTCATGGGGTACATGTGCTTCATTCAGGATTTTCAACAGTGCAGCTCGGTGTGCCTCGGAACTAAACAACAACGAAAGCATTGAGATTTTGGCCGGGGTTTGATTTAACTGGTCCACCACCCGGTATTCACTTTGTCTCATTACTTTCAGAAATTCCTGAGCTTCTTTGTCTGATACTTCTCTAACGTCCACAGTTTCCTTATCTTTTCCCTTACGGGCCCTTTCTTCAGCTTTCTTTGATTGTTCCTTTCTAAGATTTTCAGGAACATACATCCTTCCACTCCTTGTAATTCCACTACTCCCAGCAATGTTTGTTATATCCAACACGCCCTGAGGGACCTCTGCTTGCATTTGCACGTTGCAGCTCCAGGGAATAACCCTAGTCTCTCTACTAGGGGTAGCAGCAGGTACCGGAATAACAACAGTCAGAGGTCTTGCCACAACTGAGCTTGAATTCAGGCTGCAAGGGATTTCAACCGGTCTCCTGAAACCTCTGTTGTTTGATTGCAGAGTAGATACACTTTCTTCCTTTTCCTAAACCCCAACCTGGACCAGGTGTCTGTCTAACAGCTCTTGGAGGATGGGTTTGAAGCTCTCACAGGCCCCAACACAATAAGGGTCATTGCAGATGTCTCTTCTGGCACACCCTTCTTCGATGATACCACAACGGCATAGTGCAACATGAATGATACTCAGGGGTGTACGAATGCACTCCACCTTCCTAATTAAGTATTGACCACCCTGATCATTAATGACATTTGCAGTGGGCCCACCATGCCCCGGCAACGGGTTGGTGGTTACATTAGGTTGCTGAAATGATATACTCTTTGCATCAAGCAGGTCTTGCACAACGTACTTGAACGCCTTACAATCCTCCACCACATGACCTACTGCCCCAGAATGAAAGGCACAGGTAGCATTTGCATTATACCCCCTGGGATAGGGAGGCTGATATGGTTTCATCTGGAGTGCTGATTAACTTGTTGGCAATGAGATAATTGAACAAATCCGTGTACGACATGGGGATAGGTTCAAAGACAACAGGCTTTTTTTCATTGTAGTTTCTGTACTGATTGTTGGACTGGAATGGCTGAGCAGGCGGCGTCTGAGCAGGAACTGGAATGGCTTGTGGAGGATTGTTGTGTGATGGACCGCTAGCTCCGATGATTGCATTAGTTTCTCCCTCCTTCTTCTTGTGGGAACCAGAAAAAGGCTTTTTCTGATGGGAAGGAGGTGTTGGGCCATGGGCTATTCTTCCGCTGCGCATGCCGTTCTCCACTCTTTCTCCAATGACAACCATCTCAGAGAAATTTGAAGCCACGCTGCCGACCAAACGATCATAGAACACTGAGGGAAGAGTTTCCATGAACATATGGACCATCTCTTTATCAAGCAGGGAGGGTTTTACTTGTGCAGCGAGGTTCCTCCACCTCTGGGCGTATTCCTTGAGTGTCTCATTATCCTTCTTAGACATACATTGCAGCTGGGTCCTATCTGGGGCTAAATCACTGTTGTACTGGTATTGACGGATAAAGGCATCCGCCAGTTCCTTCCAACAACGGATATTAGTTGGCTCCAATTGCATATACCATTCAAGGGGAGCTCCAGCTAAGCTTTCCTAAAAGCAATGTATCATCAGGTTATCATCACGGGCGTGAGCAGTCATTTTCCGGCAATACATCGTCACATGGCTGCGCGGGCAGGTTGCTCCTTTGTACTTGTCGAAAAATGGTGCTTTGAACTTGGGTGGCAGGACTAGATTAGGGACCAAGCATAACTCATGGGCGTTCCTAGCCCGGGAACCTGTTCCTTCAACAGCTCTCAATCTTTCTTCTAACATCTGGTACTGACTTCTAGCTTCATCAGGGTAATTCGGCGGAAAACCACTCACACCGTAGTGAAGATTATCCATCGACACCACAGCTGGGGTCACGTGTGGGTCACGTGAGTGAGCGATAATTTGAGGAATTGGACCCTGAACTTGCGGATGGATTGTTGCTGGAGAATTGAAGCCAACCGGAGTTCCCGGGGTAATAGCAGGAGTAGGAATCTGAATTTGAACCTGAGGTGTCCCCGTTCCAACTTCATTCACAGCTGATTCAGGCTGGGCCTGTCCTGTGGTTCCCGAAGGACCACTCTCTGGGTTTGCACCGGCAGCAGGGGGTGTGTACCCTAATGGGAGACCATAAGGAGGCCATCGCACGTTCTGGAGAGCCTGAGAGACTCTAGGTTCAGGAGGAGGATCCACTCCTGCGGCAGCAGCACCTTCAGTTATGCCAGCATCCCTTAAGGCACTTAACACTCTTATGACCTCTGCCATTTGAGCTCTTATAACTTCCATCTCAGCCCTGATTGCTCGATTCTCTTGATTCTGATCATGCTGACCCTGACCATTTGGATTCGGACCTTCTGGAACTGCATCATTCTGGATTGGCTGATGATTGCCCAGATTCGTGTTGTCTTGATTGTTGGCCATATTTCTTGCCTGTGATCGCGTCCAATACCGATGATTAACCAGCTTGTCTTACTTCTGTGGACGGAACATTTTTTTTTTATGAACACAAAGACAAATGATGCAAATGCAATGCAATATGCATGTTATTATGTTTACTGCCGGGAATCGCGGTGCAACTCGTCTTGTCATAGGTGTTAAGGTTCAGGTGTTTTTAGGATTGCAACAAAGTTGGAAGCAACAAGGCAAAACAAACGTACTTCAGTTAAATGGAATGCGAAGGAGTATCACAAATAGAAAGCAAATCAAAGTACAATATTCCTTAAGAGTGCAATACAATGATTTTAAACAAAGTACTACTTTCCAAAGAAAATTACAACTTCTTAAAGAAAATTACAATTTCCTAAGGATCGCTACAATACTCTAAAGGGAACTTTAAAGGCATATGGCTTTCAACTCCTCGCTCCTTTTCCTCTTCTTGCTCTCAGCTGCCCCCCGGGCTTTCTCCAGGAGTTCTTCTGTGAGAATCTTGCAGTACTCAACAATCTCACACACCTTGACAGGGGTGTTGAAAGGATTCATTTCTGCATCCGCCTTTCTTAGCTTCTTGGGAATGTCTCCCACAGCCTGATTAGCTAACCAAGCTAACTTGGAGAACTTGTCTTTCCAACGTAAGCCTTCCTTTTTCAATTCCTCAAAGACTTGTTGACTTTTTACCTTACTGAGCAATTCTGCAAATTGACTCTCCCAATAGTCACTCTTCTCCCTTAGCCGGAGGTAAGACCCTTCCAAGTACTGCGCATGATTGGCCAAGCTTTCCGACTTCCCTTGTTCTCTTCTTAGGGCTTGCTGATAATCCCTCAGGATCCCTTCGATAGATTCCCGATCTCGCTTGACACTCTTTAATTGATCTTCCAATTCAAGCTTCATCATTCGAGAGTCTTTTCTTGACTTAACTAGTGCGTGCCTGACTGCTTGCTCTTCTTTCCATGTATCCTCATATAGCCTCTTCCATTTAATTGCTTCTGCTACAGCCTCATTCATCTTGGTAGTGCACCTCTTCACTTCCTCTTTGGCACCCTTCAAGTGCTTTTGCATTTCCCTCTTGCTTTTCCCCTCTATTTCAAGTTTTCTATTGACTTCCTCAATAGCTGCAGCTTGGAAAGCATTTTCATTTTCTAGCTTTTTCTTGTCTTGCATCATCTTTCCCAATCTATCTTGCAGAGCCCTTTTTTCTTCTTCCACCTTTGACATGGCCAACCTAACCTCTTCCAATTCTTCAATGGTAGGAATGTGAGGTTCTTGTATCTTTTCCTCAAGCGGTGGTACTCCTTGGCTGGATGACCGAGTTTCACTAATCCTCCCTTCAAGCCATTGAGAAAAAGAGATAGCAGTGGTCCTCCTGGTTAACTCTTCTCTGTCCTTCCGCACTACGGTTTCCCAAGCTTGCAGGACTCTCCGAAGTAGACTCTCGTCTTTAGGGATCCTCGCATGGAGGTAAAAACGAAACAGCATAGCTTCGGAGGGTGAATCCCGCATAGGGTATCCGAGCTGTCGCAAGGTCAAAGAGGGGTTATAGTTTATGCATCCTTGGGTTCCCATGAGAGGAACGTTCTGAAAACTCCCACACCGAAATACCACTGAAGGCCTGTCTACCCAACATTTAGGTGAGAACCAACGAATCTAGAGAGCATCTTGGTTCTTGAAAGCGTGCACCCACACTTGAGAGTTCATAGTCTTCGGATTACAACCCAAGGCATAGGAAAGCAAATCCTTCACATCACTTTTGTTGGTACACACATGACTGATCAACCAAGCATATAACACAGGGAAGGAGCAACACATCTTATTCTTTTGGAATTCATGGTGACGAGTGAAGGCACGGTATGTCTCTGCGAGAATTGCGGGAACCGGGTTGATAGGATTTTTTGCACATTTGAAGGCGAGGAAGACACCGATTGCAGTTTCACTCACATGCCTCTCTATCTGAGGGAAGAGCACAATGCCGAAGATGGTCAGAGCTAGTACTTGCTTGAAAGAATTCCAATCATCAGACACTACATAGCTGGTCATCAAACTCTCAAAGTATTCTTGAGGAAACCCAAATACCTTATTACGTTCTATCTTATGGGTCCGCACTTTCTCAGCACTGATTTGCAACAAGGCAGCAAGCTTTTCATCAGAATAATACTCCCCTTGGTATTGATAAGGCTTAAACTTGGATCGATCAAAGCCCAAAATCCTATCATACTCTTCTAGGGTAGGCGCCATTTGGAAATTCTTAAAAATGAAACAGCGAATCTCCGAGTCATAGAACCGACACAGGGCAGCAATGGCACTCTCTTGCACTTCTAATTGTAGCAGTTTGCGAATGTTCCCATAGGTTTTGTCAAAAGACCCGACCTCAATAGGACCTAGGAGGGATGCATACTCTTTCAGACTAGCCATATCAATCCCTTTCACAACAGGAAGCCTTGAATTGAAAACGGTTTTGCCTTTTGATTCCATTCCGTTTCTTACACACCTATGACAAGACTTTGTGTTACGTTGCGATCTCCGGCAAACAACTTTAATGCATGGAGGATGCAAAGAATGGAGGTTTTTTCAAAAAAAATTTTGTTAGATGCGAATGCAATGATGATGATGCAAATGACGCAGATGTGATGATTATGACCTTTTATTTATATAGAAAAGAGAGAAGAAAATGATGTTTATTGGTGGCGGTTCAAAAAGATTTTTGAAAATACCCGCTATATGCCACCTCATATAGGTGTTTATGAGGGAAAAAGGAAATTACTTTCTACATTTTTGGAAAAAGAGTTTCGAAAGAGGATGCCTAAGCTAATGCAGCACACAATTTGCGTGCCCCCGTGTCCTACAAATGGGTAAGGATCATAGGCTCTAAAGTCAACGACAAGGGTAATCCTCCCATGTGGGTTTTGGTCACTGCCTCACAATGGCAACCAAGAGCTAAAGTCTCTCTCATGAATACACCCACAATCGTAGAGAGCTACCGATTGTGAGGTATCATGAAGAAAGCGCACTCTTGGGTTAAACTTTCATGAGAGCCAGACAGACAACGGTCTACGAATGGCAGTCACTACTCATTTCCACTCTCCTAGGGTTCTTTGCAGACCTTGGGTTTTAGGCCCCACTCAATGCTCACAAACATAAGGTGTGCAGTGTGTGATGAGGGCACAACACCTAAAAATCTACCCAAACCCCACCTGCAAAGGGAAACCAGAACAGTCCAGACAATATCAAGCAACAGCATGTCGTCTACCCTAGGGTTCAATATCATTTCAACATAAGTATACTAACCTAGGGTTCCAACAACAATCGCAAGCATTGCTTACCTTAAGAAAGGGAGCCGAGAGGAGGGGACATAATAGGATTAGGAGAAATGCATGAGCTTACCTCAGGAAAGGGAGCAAAGAAGAGGGGAACATGCTAGGATTGGGGAAATGCATGAGAAAAGCATATAAACGACGAAAGTAAGAGGAGAAGAAGAAGAAGCTACTCTTATTTTACTCAAGAAGCAAATATAGAAGAGGAAGAAGGCTAACACACAATGCACGCAAGCACAACATCACAAGAATGCACACAACAATTCTAAGAATAATGCAAGGAAAGAAAGAAGAAAGGGAAAGGAGGAGAGATATAACAAAGCATTCAAATCAACGAAATAAATCACATGTCGAATCGATTGGCTCGACCCACTAAAGAAAGGTCCCCAGTGGAGTCGCCAGCTGTTGCACCCCGAAAAGTCCTTTGGAGGGATTTCTCTTCGCACAACATGAATTGGAGTCGCCACCAATATTTTTTAGAGGTAAAACATTGAAAAAAACCTTTCTTGAAAAACAATGGTCCTTGGAACCACGAGATTTGAGCTCGGGGGTCGGTTATGCATGGGGAAGGTACGAGCACCCCACACATCCTTTCTACTGAAAGGGAACCTCGATTTGACGTGTGATTTAAAAAGGTTGATTTAAGAAATGCTTTGTTTTTATCTCTCTTCATCTCTCCTTACTTTATGGAAAAAACTTAAGGAAAATTTAATCTTTTGCGCTTGACGGGAGGGCACCGTGCCTACGTATCCTGGGGAGGGAATCAAAGCAACGTAGTTCTTGGTTTCGAAAATTGTTTTGTTTTTAGAAATTGCCTTGTTTAGGAAAAGGGTTTGTTTTTTTGAAAAAAAAAATGGTTTTCATTTGTCGTGCTTGACAGGAATGTGACCCGCTCCTACGTATCTCCCAGTGCGATGGAGAATTCAAAGCTTACGTAGTTCTCGGTTGTCGAGGAAAGGTTTTTATTTTTTAGTTATTTAATTGTGAAAATTGAATGTTCACAGTGATCAAACAACAAAGGTTTCGAGTGATCACCACTAGCATCCCATTATTGATGATCGTGCAAGCAAAGGCTTCACATTATCCTCAACAAAGTTTTTAATTTGTGAAATGAGAGTTCTTTTGAAAAATGAGTGTTCATGATCATCAATTGAGCAAAGACTCCAAGTGATCACCACTAGCACCCCATTGTTGACAATCGTGCAAGCAAAGGCTTCGCATTATCCTCAACAAAGTTTGATTTGGAACAAGATTTTGGAAAATCGGATGTTCATGATGATCAAACAACAAAGGTTTCGAGTGATCATCACTAGCACCCCATTGTTGATAGTCGTGCAAGCAAAGGCTTCGCATTACCGCCAACAAAGTGTGATTTGTGAAAAATAGTTTGAAATTGTTTTGAGAAGAAGTGAAGTTGTTTATCAATGATTATGTAAATGCAAAAAAATGTTTTGAAGTTGGAACGTTACTAACGAGTAACAAGTTGTTTTTTGTATGCAACATGGTTTTGAAGTTTTGGAGAATTACTAACGAGTAACAATTGGTGGAAATCAAAACAAGCAAATTGTGAACACCAATTCAACATTTTAATGCACCACAAGCACATAAACAAGTATATCAAGCATTGAGTACCAAGCTTCAATTCAAGAATGCATGAGTAGGCAAGGATGCAAGAATAGGTAAGAATGCATGAATATGCAAAATGCATGTGCATCAAGGTTAAATGAACCTATCCTTTGCCGATTGAGAAATGGAAAGTGCATCAAGACTCCAAGTAGTCTCTCCTTTGCAATTTATTAAGACAATGCAATGGTGCATCAAGGCTCTAAGTGGCCTACCCTTTGCCAAAACTTCACAAGCTTCAAACAACAATTTACATTAAACTCAAAGAGCAAAGAGAGCATGATTAAACTTGAGGATGCATCAAGGTCATTGGAGACCAATCATGTGCGCAAATTCAATGGTTTATAGACCCCTTTTTGCTCACATTTCACAAGCACATCAAATGGGAATTGAATTTTTAAATGCTTACAAGCATAGGCATCAAGGTTGAAGTAACCTATCCCTTGCCAATTTAACATAACCCAAGATCATTTGTGGACCATAAATGAACCAAAACCCAAATTCATTTTCTCAAATCACAAATTTCACAATTTACAACATAGGTTTGAATATTTGCAAGTTTAAACAAGTAATTTAACAAAATTAATTCATAAACCCTAGTATGTGAACCTTTTAGCCCGAAGAAATCAAGATACACATCTTGCAACCATTCCTTTAAGCAACCCAAATTCACAATCATGGTTCATTTCCAAGCAATTGTACGATTAAACCTCAAAAGGCATCAAATCAAATATTAAAACCTAGTTATTGAACATATGCGAACCAAATAGCCGAAGGAAATCAAGATTTACATCTTGTAACCATTCCTTTTGGCACAAAAGCTCACAATCATGGTTCATATTCAAATAATTATAAGATTAAGCCAACAAACACCCAAAAATCAACATCAAACCAAATTATCTCAAAATATGCGAAATATATACAGGCCAATCATCAATTTGTTTCAACAAGTCAACCAAATCAAGCAAGCGAATGACACAACCAAAACATAGATGCATTTATTCACAAGATTCAACCATGAGAATCAACAAAAATCATAAAACACATATTTATTTGAAGCATGTGAAATTATCATCAAAGCAAATAACATTTTATTTCAATTAAAACAACAAAATCATGCATATAACCCCAAAATCAAAGCATCAAAACAAAGATTCATGGGATTAACCTATGTACAAGCATAAAAATGAAGTTAAAAGAGAGGATCTACATTTTTGGAAGTGGAAATCTCACAAATATGCAAGAAATGATGACTTTATGCAAGGATTTACAAGAGAAGGGGTCTAGGAATCACATACCTTAAGATGAGCTCCAAATAAACACAATAGATGAAGAAACAATCAACCAAATCAACTTATCTTCAAGCTTGATCTTCAATCTCCAAAAAATGACCCTTGATCTTGAACCTTTGTGTGATTTTATGAAGGATTGATGGTTGAAAATTAGTGTTTAGGCTTGGAAGATGGATTGAATGTGTGTGGGTAGATGAGAAGTGAGTTAGAGAGAAGGGAGAGGGGGTGTGTCGCATAAATGGAGAGAAGGTGAGGGGGGAGTTGTGTGCTAGGGTTTGTGAGTGAATGGTGAGGCCCCCAAAAAAAAATCCTCTTGTGAGGTGAGGTTAATAGGGTATATATAGAAAGCAATTAGGTTTAAGGGTAGTTAGGTCATTGTGCATCTCATCTCACCCTAGGATTGCATCTAAAATTTGAATGGAGGGTGAGGATTGAATCACACATGGATTGAGGTCAAAAAAATGAAAATATGAGAGGAAAGGAGAGGGATAGGCGACACACATTGGGAGGGGTCCTTGGTGACCAAGTTTTGCAAGTTGGCAATTGTACTATTGTACTATTATGAGACCATTCCCTTTTCCTTTCATTTTTGATTATTCTTTTCAAGATAATTGTACAAAAATACACCACTTTGAGCCATACACAAGGTATCTTGAGGAATATGCCATTTTATGTGATCACCATGACCAAAAATGTCATAAAAATCACATCTTGGAACTTTTTGTAGAATATTCCTTTTTGATCCTTTTTTGAAATTTTGTGCACAATGTATGCATGTATGCGCATACATACATACATGACCAAAAATGTTTTGCCTCAAATAAATTTCTCTAAAATTGCACAATGATTCTTGATGAGAAATTATCTTATTTTTGACAATGACCAAAATACCCTTTTGCCCTAAAAACCTTGTTTTTTAACAACAAATGCATTTCCACTCTAACAATGAATTTAAAAGCCCTAGAATGACTTTTAAAACCCAAAAATGCATGCACAATGCTCTTCACTCTTCAAAATAAAACCACACTTCTCAATTTATTTATTTTTTGCGGAAAATTAGGGTTTTAAATCTAGGCGGACAAAATTAGGGTATGACAACTGTTACTAATTTCCATTGCACAGTGAATAATTAGCTCTAAGATATACACATTCAATATGGTTATAAAAACCACTCTTAGCTTGGAAATGCTTCAAGCTTTCAAAGAACCAGAAATGATTTTAGAGAGAAGAGAGAAAAGTTGAGAGAAAATTCTTGATCATCAACTTTGGTGTATTTTGCAAATGGGAGGAGTGTTCCTTTTATAAGGAAAAAAAGGGAGTGTATCCGTTGGAAAGAAACAAATTCCCAACGGCTCCAAAATTCAATCCGTTGGAAACGGTCGGAATTCAATTATATCCGTTGCAAAAAAAAATCTGTTACCTTTTGTTTTGTTGGTCAACAGGTCAGCAACAAAGGTCAACTAAAAAATAAATTTTTTCTGAAAAAATAAATACAACACTTAGCCCAAGCCCAAGCCCGGCCGGTCGGATGGCGGCGCGGTGATCATTTTGTGTGTCCTCTCCCATCCACAAAATTGGGTAAATTATCGGAAATTGAAAACATAAAAATGTAAACGATAGTTAGACCAACAACAATGGCAACAAATTTAATACTTTGATTATTATATATAGTGAGAATATTTTAATTGAGCTACAAGAACCACTCTTAAAAGGACACAATTATATAATTAACACAGAGACATACTCAAAATCAACATGTATGCTATTATTTATGCCCAAGTGTAATCCAGAAGTCAGTTGGTCAATTAGATGCCTTAGTTCATTTAATTTAATAACTCAACTTAAAATCAGCAGACACATATCAGTCAATGGCATTAACCATATATCTAAAAACAACCATAAACTGGAATAAAATGTAAACAAAAAAAAGAACCTTCTCATCCAAAAGCACCATCTCAAGACTACTTAGATTGGCAGGATTCCAAAATTCAGGGACCACCCAAAGACGAAAGGACCAATCAACTCTCCCAGGAACGATATCATCTATGAAAGCCATAGCTATATTCAATCTACTAACAAATATTTTCTAAGAGGCAGTAATGGAGAAGAAAAGCACAATATGAAAGAAGAGAGCAACATCTATATATAGTGCGAGGAGGGTACAAAGAAGGAAATAGTTAAGTTAATGAGAATGAGAGACGAAGTATAACGGATACTGAACAGAACACAACCGTAGATAAGCGGGCATTGAGATTGGTGCGATCGATGAAGCCAATAAACACAACAAATGGAAATCATGGATAGGCACAACAAAACAGAATTTCAGAGGAATGATAAACAAATTTGGAAATAAGAATGAAATAATATAAGTAGAAAATTAAAAAAAAAAAATGGCGAGCATGCAAAGGCTTACACAATGGACGATGATCAGAACAATTGAGTACCCAAGCTGCCAGCAAATAGGGAAAACCATGATTACAACACCTGCAAAAAAAAGCCCCTCAAAATCAAGAATTCATCGTGGATAACACCTGCAAAAATGTCAATATGTTTTTAGAATTGTTGATGTTGTTTTGCTTTTAGAAACTCCAGCTAGAGAAACTCCATTTGCACTGAATTTGATTCATATCAAACTGAAGAACAGTAGAAGGAAACAAAAAAAAATATAATAACTTGTCTTTTTTACTATATTTTGCATGGGTAAATAATCAATTTTCCAATAAACATGTTTATTTCTTATTGACTCTCCTGCATATAAACGTTTTTTTCCAATACATGGTACTATACAATGACACAAGTAGTAGACAGTCAAAATAAGTTGAGAATTGAGCCCTTCTGTAATCTAGACAATGATGCAGTCCCACATTTAGGCACCTACCATTTGAACAGCCATTACTTTGAAAGCTGATATCCATGATCTCAGCCTTCTTGTTAGGTTTTTAGTGAGTTAGAGTTGGTGAGTTATAGCTGAATACCAAATGTTGCACCCGAAAAATCCGGAGGATCTCTCGTGCAATTCAATGAAGTCGCCATCAATGTTTAATTTTAAGGGAAAACATTGAAAAATCCCTTTAAAAAGAAAAGGGTCTTGAAAACCAGATTTTGGATTCGGGAGTCATTTATGCGTGGGGAAGGTACTAGCACCCCACAGCATCTTTTGAAAAAGGTTACCTCTGATTAGTTGTGCAAACCATATTAACTTCAAAAATATTTATTTCTCTTTAATCATAAAAAAAAGAATAAAAAGAAAAGTTTTGGAAAAGACTAAAAAATGTTTTTTATTATTGCACTAGACAGATGTGAGCCCTCATATGCTCCTACGTATCTCCAGGTAGAGAATCAAAGGCTACGTAGTTCTTGGTAGAAAAAGTTTGTGTATTGGTGTTTTTTTTATTATTTGAATGTTTTTGAAATTTGTATGTGTTTGTAATGACCAAACAAGGAAACTCAGAGTGGTCACTTCTAATAGTCCGTTTGAAAAATAGAAGGTATTCACAATAATCAAACGAATTACTCCCAGATTGACCATTGTAAATAACCGATTTGTGGTTAAGTGTTTGATTATTTAAAAATGTTTGATTGGAAACATGATCTAAGAAAAAGTGTTAAGATGTGTGAAAATGAGTTGGACTCATTAGTTTGTAAGAGATGAAGATAGAAGAGCACATAAAGCAAAAAAGCTAATTACAAAAGTGAAAATAAAAATGAAAGAGGTTATAGTCCATGAAAAATGGGGTGCAAAGTAGTAAGATTTAAACAATATGATAATGAAAAGAAAGAAAAATAGGCTAATGGACAGTCAATAATAAATAATAATGAAATGAAACATAACACAAAATAGGGAGGGGGTGTACTAGAGTATATAAAAGAAAAAGAGAGTGGTCTCTCACTGTTGGTTGCCTTGGCAATTTCAACGACATGGGGATGTCGGCTCCGGGGTTCGAACCCAGATGTGGCTATAAAAGGAAAGTGAATGTTTAAATAAAAAGATAGAGGTGTAATTAGTGGAAATCTAAATTACAGATCGAAAACAAAATTAGCCCAAACTGAAAGAGCAATGGGCCTATAGACTAGAAATAGAGGGAGGGGCGTATGATAAAAGAAAGAAATCAGTTTTTTAGTGTTATTTATTTAAAAAGGAAAAATAAATAAAACATGAATAAAGAATCAGGGTAGGGGGTTAGGATAGAAACAGGGGAGGCGCCATTAGTGACCTGGTATCTTGTTTTGTTTTCTTAAAAAACACTGATTACTAAACTAAAAAAAAAAAAAAAGTAAATGTAAATAATATAAAAGGGAAAGGCTAATGTTTGGAACCCTAATCTCACTATAAGCCGTAAGACTGTGAAACAGAGAGAGAAGAGTAGGGGTGTTCGCGGTGCGGTTTGGTTCGGTTTTGAGACAAAAAGTGAACCAAATCGCAAGGTAAAATTACATGCGGTTTGGTTTGGTTCGGTTGGCTTCCTAAAACCAAACCAAACCAAACCAACGCGGTTTGGATTGGTTTGGTTGGTTCGGTTTTTCTAAGACAAAACATAATTTAAAATGAAGTTAAGTTAACTAACATAAGAAATGGCTAACATAAATCTTTAAGGGTATGTTTGGGAGGAGGTTTTGAGAGGTGAAGGGAGAGGAAGACATATTTTTCATTTCAAAATTGAGGAAGCTATAAAATGTCTCTAAACATAAATCAAATATGAGTAAAAATGCTATATTGATATCTATCAATTTGTTCTTTTAATTTTTTAAAATCTCAAATACATATTAAAATATAGACAAATCTTTCTCAAGTCCTCCCCTCCCTTCCCCTCGCAAAACCCCCTCCCAAACATACCCTAAGAAAAAATCTACTCAAATATATTTAGTATATAAATTACTCTCTTTTAATTCTTTTAAAATAGCTAAGACAATGTTTAAAAGAATTTGAATTATATTGTGAATAAAGTGGATGTCTAGGTTAAATGTATCTCATATGTTACACAACTTGAGCCTATAAATAGGACTCATATGTCATTGTACTTACACACCTTAAAAAGTAATATACAAGAGATATTTCTTCTTCTCTCATTTGCTTGTTCTTATTCTTGCTCTAGTTGTAGTCCATTTCATAAATACTTCTTCTTCTTCTTCTTCTTCTTCTTTAAAATTGCGATGATCTTTTGAGCAATAATCTAACAATTATTCTTCTCCTTCTTTAAAATTGCGATGATCTTTTGAGCAATAATCTAACAAGAAGGATTAGTAATATTATCATTTTAGTTGCATAGACATTTTATTATCATATTTCTTTTTATTATGATGAATTCCTGAAGAAATTCATATCTAAGTAATCCCGGTTGGATTACAATGCTTGTCTACTTTTGATCACCTAAGTAATCCCTGTTGGATTACTATTTATTCTATCATTTTAGTAATCCCTATTGGATTACTATGTTTGTCTATTTTTGATGAATTCCAGAAGAAATTCATCACTTAAACACCCTAGTAATCCCTGTTGGATTACTATGTCTGTCTATTTTTGATGAATTCCTGAAGAAATTCATCACTTAAGCACCCTAGTAATCCCTGTTGGGTTACTATGTTTCTCAAAGCCATACTTGCTTAGTATGAAGAAGTAGTGGGAAAATGGGTTTAAGATGATAACTTCCATTGAGTGGGTTCCAATTTTCAGTACCACGCTTTTCATTACGTTAATTCTAAGATGATAATTTTTTTTGTAACTACCATCTAATTTTAAAATGATAATTTTTTGTAACTACCATCTAATTTTAAGGTAACTACCATCTAAAATTTAATATTAATTTTTTTTTTGTAACTTAAAAGCATTCAAGAATTCACTATATATAGTATTTCTTTTTTTTTCATCTCACTTGATTGTAACGTATGTTACTATATTTCATTAAATATATGGATTAAATTCATTTCATTTATTTTATTATATTATTATTATTATAATTATTGTTTATCTAACTTGATTTTAGATTAACTTGAAACAAAGGAAAATACGAGGAAAAATATTTCTTTATCCTACTCGAATATGCTCCTAGAGTAGCAAAAGTGAGAAAATATTTTTCTAATATTTTGGAAATTTAGTCACAATTGTAATTGAACAAAGGACTTATGAATGATTATAATGTGAAAAATCACATAATGGATTGAACTTTATTCCCAGAAGTGAATAAATTACGTATTGATCCGTACTTTATTTCCTTGTAGGATTGCTTAAAGCATAATTTTTCTTTAGTCATCGTTTAGATGTGAGATATAGTTCTTGAAGAACATATGATCATAATTATGATTTTCTTTGATAACCCTTTATAAAAGCTTGTGGCGAGTTCTTGAAGAACATAACATAAAATTTTGTTTCTCCCCTTTGATAATCCTTTACTTAACATAAAATTCAATTATCATGATTTATGGTTATTTTTGCATATATGATTTATGTTTATATCTTTTACTATTTTTCATAATAGTGTAGCGGTTTTCTTTTTATGAAAATAATGATGTAGTAACTCATATACATTATGGCAAAGTTTAATTTTTCTAAGTGTAACATATGACATACATTTAACCTAGACATCCACTTTATTCACAATAAATTAAATATTTCTTTGTGATTTTTAAATATAGCATAACAATATGAATTGTTTGTAAGTGAGTCAAAGAATTAATTGGATTTGGGCTAGTAAGTGAGTGAGAGTTGGGTATTAGTTGCATTTGGGTTAGTAAGTTAGTAAGGAAGGTTGTAATTCAACAAGCATTAGTTTTACTTGTGGTTTGGTTTGGTTCGGTTTCTGAAATCAAAACCGTGAACCGAACCGAACCGCGCGGTGCAATGAAAAAAAGAACCGAACAAAACCGATCAAAAGCGATTTTTTGCGGTTTTCGGTTTGGTTTGGTTCGGTTTGCGATTTTCTATTGGTTTGGTTCGGTTTTGAACACCCCTAGAGAAGAGCAACACAAACACAAAAATGGAGAAAGAGAGAGAGCCATGGTGGGTGCGGTTGAAGATGGTGGTGCGCCGGCCATTCGCGGTGGCAGAGGGAAATGGTCATGGCGGTGCTCCGGCGGGTTGTGGCGGGGCTCGGCAGAGGTGAGCTTCTTTTGCTTTTTTTTTTGTTTGTTTCTTTTCTATTTTGAATGATAGTGTATATGTGTTTGTGGTTGTTGGTTTGGGGTGTGGGTTTTATGGATTTGATATGGAAAGGGAATGAGTTTCTGGAATAGTGAAGCTCCATGCTTTTACATATTTTTTCTCTCTATTTTTGCATCTGATTTTTCTATTCCACTCTTTTTTCCGTTTTCCCCCCTTTTTCATGGTTACTACCCATGGAGACAAATTCTGCAGAACAAAACAAACAACAAGGTGGCGGTGGTGGTGCAAAGGCTGAAATGTTTGTGCCTAAAATGGGAAAAGCAAGGGACATGAAGAAAGGGGACTTGGCCCCATTCCAAAAGCAAATCAACAGCAAGCGCGTGCTGCTCTTTTAACTCTCTTTTTATTTATTTATTTATTTATTATTTCATTATTTTTTTGTACTTTTTTCTTTTAATTTTGTAAGTCAACTTCTTTGGTTGTACTTTTTTGTTCTGGACTGGGCCAATTGTCAGGCCCAATCCACTAAGTGATCATCCAACCCAGCAAGGGGAAGATCCGCTCAACTGATATTTGGGCCCCCAGCGCAACTGGGCTATCCAACATCAACGATCCGAACTTATCACTACAAATAACATCAGTCACCAGGTGTCAGGTACGCAATTCATTCGAATATTCACTAGATTGTACTGTAGCTCGATATAGCTGACTTGGGCGTCGGAGTGTCCTTGCAGGTACACCCCCCGCGCGTTCAGGTCATCCTCAGCCTACAGTAGCAGACAGACCGTCCCTCGATTATCCACGTGGAAGACCCGAAGGTACGGTTCATTTTTTATGTAAAAAAACTGATAACAATAATAATAAAAGCATATTTCAAAATTGATTTTTTATTACATTTTTTATAATAATAATAATAATAAATTAGACTAATAACAATAACTATAACTATAATAATAACAAGCACCAAAATAGACACTCGTACACAACGAGACGTGAACACATGTGTGCAATTCGATTAGAAAAGACAAGTGTGCTCAACGAAAATAAAAACGCGTACACGATTAGAAACGACACGTGCGTGCAACGAGAATAAAAGCTGCAAGATCGTTAACCAACGCGAATTGACACGTGTTAACGATTAAAACATCAAAATGCACAATAAGTAATATTTTTGATTTTTTTAAGAGAATTTAAATTAGTTGGACAAAATTAGGGTACAACACCAAGATATACTTAATATAGTTAGGATAGTTAGAGTTAAATATGCCAGCCTTGTTGTTATGTTTTTAGTGAGTTAGAGTTAGTGAGTTAGACTAAAATTTATGGATTTCACCAAACAATGTCCCAAACAATGTAGGCTGATTTGGATTGATAATGTAATCAATTATTGAACACAAAAACAAAGTCTGCAACATAATTAAGGATGACTAAAAAAAGTACATGTTTGATACACTAAAACTTCAAAGTGCAAATTACATGAAGACAATAAAACTTAGATGTAAGCCATAAAAACTACTTAGAACAACCCACAAAAACTCCCAAAGACATTCAAAGCCACTCCATCTAACGCTTGCTGAAAAACATGAATCTTGGATGCTCTAGAGGGACCTCAATCTTGACATCTAGCCCTTCAGTAAAAGCATTCTCCCTGCAACAACTAAACCATCCCCGAAGACGAACTTCTGAATGAACACTGCCTCGTGGAAAAATCAGATGACAGGGATATGGTTTCCCCATATCATCAACTAGAAGAACATCTGAATAATTGTGGGAAACACAGTTTCACAAAATGCGTAACGAAGATGCTACAAAAGAAAAGGAGCAAGAATTAAAAGAACATACAAAAAGTTAAGTACTATAAAAAAGAAAAGAAAAGAAGTGAAGAATACAAACCAGAAAACAAGTAGCTATATCAGCTGCACCCAAAGTCATGTAGAGAGTAAAAACAACAATAGGCTTCCTACCAAGATACACTGACTGATCAAATACATCTGCAACAGCATCGCCATCATGAATGAATGCAGGTTCCTGCCCAAGCCTCACAATTCTAGGCAATCCAGTAACAAATGGAGGAATTTGCAACTTGTCCCGAACCTCAATAAAAAACCGATCAAGCCTAATATAGACCATACGCACCCAACCACCTAGATGAAGACCATAAAACCTACCCATCTTAGCCCAACCTTGAACAAAATAAACATCAGCACCCCTCTTAACAACAGAAACTTCAAAATGGTTACCAATGGCATCAATAAGGAATATGGAGGTAGGAAGATGCTTGCTATGTTGGCTTGAGAAAAGGTAAGGAAGCCTAACCTTAGTCTGAAAAAGAACAGGCAATTAACAAAAACCAAAGAAAGTAAAGCGAAAAGAAGCACAATGAGAAAATTAAACAAAACTTACATGGTCTACAACATGTTCAACCTCAAAAACTTCAAACTTGATATTCAAAGCAACAGAAAAAAGCCTTGGAGGTGGAAGACACCTAGAACTCATCTATGCAAAAACAAAAGCAAATTAAGGATAAGAAGAACAACTTAAAATAGCTAGAAGAACAAAATGTGAAGAAAATAGTGGAAAGAACATACCATTTTTTTTAGAAGGCTAGTGAGAGACAATTCTGCAAGCTGAAGGAAGAAAATAGAGCCATATTTATAGCCAATATTAAAGGGAAAAAGGACAAACAACACGGAACAGAACAGTGCCCAAAGAAATAAAAAAAAAGTAAAACAATAGATATAGTAAACAATGTATAAGTGGAGTAACTAAAAGAGAACAAAAGAAGGTGATTAAATATATGGGAAAAGCGATAGACAAAAACAACCATAAATGAGTAAAAGTGTAGATACTTGAGGATTGGATTGGGCCTGACGACTGGCCCAGTCAAGAACAGTTACCCCCCAAGCCAAGGTCGATCACTGAGCGGGCGTAGGCTTGATCAGTAGTTCGGGTGGTCATGCCCCCAGTTCACCACTTGTGAATTTTCTTCAGCAGTCAAGATCGTAACGGATCGTTGAAACACAAGGAAACATTTATTGTGTCATTAATCGTTGTGTCGTTCGACTTTACGATACGTCCTGAATAATTTTAATATTATTTGTGCCTATATATATGCGTGAAGGGTTCCTTCTTTTTTCCTTCATTCTCACCATCTAATTTTCCAAACACTTCATTTTGTGTAAAATTTCTTTGTGGAGCGACCACTCCTCTTGTGGGGCGAGCACTCACGCGGGCAAGCACTTCATTTCGGGCGACCTTCTTAGTGGGCCGACCTCCTCTTTGGTGCAACCACTTCACGGATATTCACGGCACAATTACTTCTTCGCTGCTACGGTGCTCTCCTTCCTGTCGTTCAATCACTCACGGGCGACCTGCATCCACGCCCCACGAGCGACCTGCACGACGGCTCTGAGCGATCTGCGCGTGAAGGGGGCGATCTCCACTCTCCGCCCGCGAGCGACCTGCAGGGGAACAGACGACCACTCCTAAAGAGGGCGACCACAGTAACACCCCGGAAATAATTTAATTAAAATAGTTGATTGAATTATTAAAATAATTTGGAGGCGGGATATAGATAAATTAAAAGGTTAATATTTTATATGCGTAGGAGGTGAAACGAGTAAAGGAGGTGGTGACGTAGAGAGCCCAGTGTTTACTGAGCCCTCAACTTAAACCCTGGGGGTTTAAGCCAAACCCTCATTCGCAGCAAGCAAAAGAAAAACGAAAGTGAGAGTGAGAGAGAGAGCACGCGGCGCAAAGAGGGAGAGAAGAGGAGGGTTTCGCGAAGAATTTCAAAAGGAGATCGTTCGTGTTGCTGTGGTTTTGTTCGTGTCTCGTTCGTCGTGTTCCGGAGCTTACGTTATTCGAGGTAAGGGTGGGCTTAACCTTGATAATGGGTTGATGATAATTATGTGTGGGTAGTCTAGGGTTTTGTTGAATTGTTTGTGTTGTTGCATATCGTGTTTTCGTTGAGATTGGTGCTTTGAGGATTATTGCACGTTATTGTGATTTGTTTCGTTATTTGTTGTTGCGTGATTGTTGTATCACGATGATGGTGTTGTTATTGTTCGTATTTTTGTTGTTGCTGTGCGTGGTTGATTGTTGTTGTCGCGTTGTCGAATTGTCGTTTTTGTTGTGGTGGTTGCGGTGTCGTTGCCGTTAGGGTTTGGTGTTTGGCAATTTAGCGATTCTGGACACAGGTTCGATTTTTCTAAAACTGGCGCTGTTTGGTTGATCCAAAAATTATTAGGTTGATTGTTTTTGAAAATAGACTTAACGCCGGTCGTCTTGGCACTGGTTTCGTCAAATTCGGAGTTGTATAGCTCGAGTTATAGGCGATACAAGTTAGGTTAAAATTCTGGAAACGATTTGGGTATAGATTCGGTATTTCGGTGACCGGGAACGTTGTGTTGACCGAAAAATTATGTGGTTTATTTTTCTGGAAAATAGACTTAATGCTTGTTAATTTGGCACTGGTTTGGTTGCGTTTAGAGTTGTGTAGCTCGAGATATGAATTCCACAAGTTAGAGTAAGATTCTGGAAACAATCTGGACACAGGGTCAGTGTTTTGGTTACCACGTTTTCAAAAGAACTCCTTTTCGAACGAATCCAATTTCTTTGAAAACTAGACAAAATTTGCCCTAGTTTATGCACAAGTTTCATGCAATTTGATTGAGTTTTGGTCACTTTGGAATTGCTTGAATTTGAAGGACAGAAACTGTCCTCTTTTGCAACTAGCCTGTGTGCTTTTCGAAAACTGTACCTATTGGACACTCTCCTTCAAAAACTGAACTTAGGGATGATAACCAGACCCATAGGGCTTTCCAACAAGTATTTATTTGTTGAAATCCGATGTCGTTTGCTATTTTAATTAATTCCCTGAAGTAGGTGCTATGTGCCTAGGCGCTGTGCGCCAGTCTTGTGCGTGGTGTGCGTGAGTTATGTCCGCGTTGTGGAGCCGTCTGGTGTTAATATTTCAGGTGCGGTGCTGGTATGCTCAGGAGAGTTTAGTGGTAGCTGTGATGCTACAACTTGGTGCTATTTTTGGTGAAATCATTTGTTTTGATTCTGGTGATATAGTATTTATTTTAAATACTTGTTATGGTGAGTTGGTGCATAATCATGGTGTCGCATTGTCATATGCATGTTTTGGTGATATAGGCTCTGCCTCTGGTGTTTATTGGTGATATGCCCGTCGTGGCTCATTTTGGTGATCGGTACCGCATGCATATGCCCACTGGAGGGGTTGCATATCATCCCATTGTCTATGAATGTTATAATTTTGGTGGTTCACTGTCAAATGGATTTTTCCTTTGGTATCTGGTGCTGTGATATGGTGTAATTGTATTGTGTTGCTGTAGTTACCTGATGCTAGCATATTTTTATCATCTGCTTATTATCTCTGTTAGACTCACCCCTTCTGCTTGGAATGTTGCTCTCATGCGGCAACGCTGCAGGTGATCGCTAGTGCTCGTGGAGGAATTGCTAGGTTTTGCTTCCTCTCTCGTTTGGGTCTGTGTCAGCTCTGATATGTAGCACCGGGGAGTCGTTAGTTATCGTTTTGAACTATTATTTTAGTTATTGGAAATTGTTTTAATTAATTTTGGAGATGTCTTTAATTGTTAATTCTGGAGATGTTTAAACTGGTTAATATTTCCGCTGCTTGGTGATTTCTTTTTAAAATGGTGAAAAATGTAGCGCCCTTCGAGGTGACTCTGATAATTGTCTATTTAATTGTAATAGTAAAAGGGGGGTGTTACAACCACTCCACGAGACGACCTGAAGGGGGACGGACGACCACTCCATGAGACGACCTGAGGGGGATCCGTTGCAAGGAGGTCAACCCAACGAATGGGATCTAAAGGGATCGCGTCTCTAGGGTGATCTAGATCCATAGGCGAACAACTATCTTGCGGCGAGCACCCCCATCGGCGAGCACTCCTTCTTCGCGCGCGACCACTTCTCGTGCAATCTAGATCTCCTTCGTTCTCGTGCAATCTACACTTGTTTTTCTGGTATCTTTCTTTGCCCTTTCTCTTGTGTGTACTAATTTACTTTGATGAAGCGAGTTGGGTAGGATCCAAACGACTTAGAATATTTTGCTAATAATTTGTCATGATGACTGTTTGTGCACTCCGAATTATAGCACTTTGTTGGTTGGCGATCTGCAGTTTTAGGGAGCGACCACCCATCGTGTGACTTGGGCGAACCTTCGTTGGTGTATGATGCGCTTTTTGGTATTTTCTTTTCCTCTTTTTCTTGTATGTATTATTCTTTTACTTGTGTGGTGAGCTTGGTAGGATCTGAATAGCTTAGTGATTTGATTTTTTGACCTCCAATGTTTCATCGTGATATTCTCTCTTTGTGATCTGGTGGTTTGATCTTTACTTTGATTCAAACTAACTCTCCTGGAATGCTACCTTGATTTTGTTATTATTAACTTGTCAAAATTGTTGTTCACGTGCTGTAAATTATAACTCTTCATTTTGTTGCCCTCCTGTGAGCCTGACCACTGATTTTGATTTTCAGTGGGCGATACTGATCGTGGGTGACCTTGGTCTTCATAGCAGGTGACTTGGTCTTCTTTGTCGGCAGATCTTGATTCACAGGTATTCTTCCTTTCTTTCCTCCTTGTTTATTCTTTTACTTGTGTTCGTTCTGGTTTGGCGGGAAGGGGCGATCAGGCTTGGGGTGAGGCAATCGCCCCCTCCCTGCAAGCCTATCTTTAAGGAGTAGGAAAGACTTGAATGGACCATCTAGTGATCCTGGTGATGCTACCAAAACAAAAGAAAAAAATCAAAAAAATGAGAAAAAGATTGCAACAGATGCTGTCACAGTTGATGCTGCAACATCTGATGCTACACCAGTTCCATCACCAGTTGCTGATCAAACTGTTCCATCTTCTCCTTTTCATCAAAGGTTGAAGAAGGCCCAGCAAGATAAGCAATTTGGCAAATTTCTAGAGGTGCAAAAACAACTTCACATCAATGTTCCTTTAGTAGAAGCATTTCAACAAATGCCCAATTATGCAAAGTTCATGAAGGATGTGCTTACTAAGAGGAGGAGACTTGGAGAATTTGAGACAGTGGCTATGACAGAAGAATGTAGTATGATCATGCAAAGCAAGCTTCCAAGCAAGTTGAAGGATCCAGGCAGTTTCACTATTCCTTGTTCAATTGGTGAAACCTATACTGGCAGAGCTCTTTGTGACTTAGGTGCAAGCATCAATTTGATGCCTAAGTTTGTTTTCACTCAGTTGGGTATAGGGGTTGCCAGACCTACAACTGTTACTCTCCAACTTGCAGATAGATCCATTGCATATCCAGAAGGAATCATTGAGGATGTCTTAATAAAGGTAGATAAATTTGTATTTCCTGCTGACTTTGTGACTTTAGATTTTGATGCAGATAAAGAAGTGCCTATAATTGATGTGCAAAAAGGAGAATTGACTATGAGAGTCAATGATCAGGAGATAAAATTCAATGTGATGAATGCTCTCAAGTTTCCTGACCAAGGAACTGAGCAGTGTTCTTTTGTGGTGTCTCTTGATTCTGTGGTTCAGAAACATTTCCACAAGCAAAGTGACCACTTGGTAAAATCTCTTGCTGAAATTGACAAAAATGAGTTTGTGGAAGAAGGGGTGCTACATGAGGAGGCTACTGTGAAGGAGATTTGGACCAGACAATATGAATCTCCTGAACTTGAGGATTCAAATCTTAAAAGAAATGTGCCTTCAATTGAAAAGCCTCCTGTGCTTGAACTTAAAGAGTTACCCAAACTCCTTAAATATGCCTATTTGGGCTATGCAATGCACCAACAACTTTTCAAAGGTGTATGATGCCAATCTTCTCTGATTTTATTAAAAACTTTATGGAGGTGTTTATGGATGATTTCTCTGTCTTTGGGGAAACATTCCAATTATGCCTTGACAATTTAGAAGAGATTCTGGACAGATGTGAAGAAACCAACTTGGTTTTCAATTGGGAGAAATACCACTTCATGGTCCAAGAGGGTATTGTGTGGGACACAAGATTTCTAAAAAGGGAATTGAGGTTGACAAAGCTAAGGTCGAAGTTATTGAGAAAATGCCTCCTCCAACCAATGTGAAAGGTGTTAGAAGTTTCTTAGGATATGCTGGGTTCTACAGAAGATTCATTAAAGACTTCTCTAAGATTTCAAAGCCATTGTGTCAATTGTTGCAGCATGACACTCCTTTTGTCTTTGAGGAAGCCTGTGCTGCAACATTTCAGAAACTACAGAGTGCTTTAGTCACTGCCCCTGTGATTGTGGCTCCAGATTAGAGCAAGCCTCTTGAGCTCATGTGTGATGCTAGTGATTATGCCATAGGTGTTGTCCTTGGCCAAAGGTATGGAAAAGTTTTTCATTCTATTTATTATGCTAGCAAAACACTTGTAGACGCTCAATTGAATTACACTAATACTGAAAAAGAGTTATTAGCTGTGGTTTTTGCATTTGATAAATTTAGATCATACTTAGTTGGCACAAAAGTAAGTTTACACTGATCACTCTGCCATTAAATACTTGATTGCTAAGAAAGATGCAAAACCTAGGCTAATAAGATGGGTTCTCCTCTTTCAAGAATTTGATCTTGAAATTAAAGATAAAAAGTGGGTGGAGAACCAAGTTGCTGATCATTTGTCTAGATTGGAAGGTGATAGTGCAGGTAATCATAGTGGAGAAATCAAGGAATGCTTTCCCGATGAGCAATTGCTAGCTATTGATGCGTCAGCATCTGATGCTGCAGCACCTTGGTATGCAGACATT
Organism: Astragalus glycyphyllos; assembly: GCA_963573325.1. Lineage (NCBI taxonomy): Eukaryota > Viridiplantae > Streptophyta > Magnoliopsida > Fabales > Fabaceae > Astragalus > Astragalus glycyphyllos. Next base: position 63,058,583 of record OY754311.1, read on the forward strand.
TCTGGTGCCATGTGACATGAATTACCAACAGAAGAAGAGGTTTAGTCATCTTGTCAAGCAATATTTCTGGGATGAATCCTTCCTCTACAAAAAGTGCCCTGACCAGTTGTTAAGAAGATGTGTGGCTGATGAAGAACAACACTTGGTGCTACAGCAATGTCATGCTGCACCATACGGAGGACACTTTGGGGGTATGAGAACAGCAGCAAAGGTGCTGCAATCTGGTTACTTTTGGCCTACTATTTTCAAGGATGCTCAGGAGTTGGTTAAGAAATGAGATAATTTCCAAAGGACTGGGAACATTTCTAGGAAGCATGAAATGCCATTAACAAACATCTTAGAGGTTGAACTCTTTGATGTTTGGGGTATGGATTTTATGGGACCTTTCCCCCCTTCATTTGGCAATTCTTACATCCTTGTTTCTGTAGATTATGTATATAAATGGGTTGAGGCAGTTGCCTTGCCCAATAATGATGCTAAATCTGTTGGCAAATTTTTGCATAGAAACATTTTTACAAGGTTTGGTACTCCTAGGGCTATCATTAGTGATGAAGGATCTCATTTCTGCAACAGCATATCATCCACAAACTAGTGGTCAAGCTGAGTTATCCAACAGAGATATCAAAAGAGTTCTTGAGAAAATGGTAGGACCTACTAGAAAGGAGTGGGCTAATCATCTTGATGATGCCTTATGCGCCTACAGAACTGCTTTCAAAACTCCTTTGGGACTGTCTCCATATAGAATTGTTTATGGCAAAGCTTTCCACCTACCTTTGGAATTTCAATACAAATCTCATTGGGCAATCAAAAACTTAGTTTTGATCATGAAAAAGCTCAGTTTTGATCATTGGGCAATACAAATCTCATTGGGCTATTTCAACTGAATGAATTGGAGGAATTGAGGTAGTTTGCTTATGATAAGAAGAATCAAAAAAGGGAGCTAGTGGAAGGTGGTCAAGTGTTGTTGTTCAACTCAAGACTCAAATTGTTCCCTGGTAAACTCAAGTCAAGGTGGTCTGGGCCATTCAAACTAGTGAAAGTATACCCTCATGGTGCTGTGGATCTCTATGATGAAACTACAAAGTCAACATGCAAGGTCAATGGTCAAAGGGTGAAGCAATACTTTGGAGAGCCTGTGGTGAGAAGCAAGATCACCCCAGAATTAAAGGACCTCTAACCATTAGAGGAAGTCTGGCTGAGGACTCTTAAACCAAGCGCTACTGGGAGGCATCCCAGGGTTTTAACTAATAAATTAGAGTTGTTTGTTTTGTTGTTTTTTGTTTGTTTTGCAGGAATTTCAGTTTTAATGCTCTTAAGTTTGAGGGTGTGGTAGCAGTTGATTCTGCAGCATTGCTTTCAACAATGTTGTTGCAGCAGTAAGTGGCAATTGTAAAAAAATGAAAAAGGCAGTTGATTTTTCAAAAAGCTGATGCGTTGGCATTAACCCGTCTAATCTGTCATGCAACCGTCCCATCATGGAATCTTCACCACACATGTAGCCCAAGAGCCAACGACTATCTCAATTATGTTGAAGATAAGGAGTAGTTTCAGAACATGAATGTGATTACTAATCCTCCACGTGCACAAGTGCACGGTTCTATCGCGTAACAGAAAGTATCGATCCACAGGGAGTACAATGTGATTACTAATTGTCATACCCTAATTTTGTCCGCCTAGTTTCAAAACCCTAATTTTCAGCAAAAATAAATAATTTTGTGAGTGATGCATTATTTGAGAAAGGGTTTAGGGTATTTACCCAAGCATTCTAAGGTTTTCAAAATCATTTTTGAGAAATTAAGGAATTTTGGGGCATTTAAAAGGGGCATTGTTTGGTCAATTTCAATTTAATAAATTTTTGCTAGCTGAAAATCCAGTTAATTAATTTTTGGGAATTTATTTAATGAAATTGTATTATTTTGAACAAAAAATAAATAAAGAAAATCATTTTTCAAATTATGCGCATATTTTATATGTGTAGTAAAAAAAATCAAGTTCAAATTAATTCAAGAAAGCATTTCAAAAAAAATAGTACAAGGAATATTCCCAAAAATTATATGATAAGATTTTTGGTGGCAATTGTGGTCATCTCTCATTTTCAAAAATAGCATATTCTTCAAGATACCTTGTATATGGCTCAAAATGGTTAGATTTATGTACAATTATCTTGAAAAGAATAATCAAAATTGAGAGGATAATAGAGTGGTCATAGGATAGTACAATAGTACAAGATGACAACTTGGTGACTAAGGCTACACCCTCTCCCTTTGGCCGAATTCTCCCTCCCCCTCATTTCCCTCTCATTTTGCATTTTTTTGACCTCAATCCATGTGTGGTTCAATCCTCACCCTTGATTCAAAATTAAAATGCAATCCTAGAATGAGAAGAGGTACACAACGACTTAAATGCCCCTAAACCTAGTTGCTCTCTATATATACCTTAGAAACCTCACCTCTCACACACTTTTTGCCTCACAATTCATTCACAAAACCCTAGCACACAAACCTCTCCTCTCCTCTCTTCCCTTGGCCGAAATCACCCCCTCCTTCCCTCACCTCATTTCTTCACTTTTTCACTTCAAATCAACATTCTAGTCCTAAATCTTTCATCATCCTTGCATTCTCTTCAAAGATCCATCTTCAAATCTCAAGAATCAAGCTCAAGATTGAAGATTAGAGGGTTGATTCAAGTGGTTTAGTGTTCATTCACCTTATTTCTCTTGCTATTCTAGCTTGGAGTTGAGGTATACTCTCACTCTTAACATCATCAAATTTTAGCATAAAAAATGTAGATCATCAATCTTTTTTTTTTTTGCATATCAAGCATTTCTTTGCATTTTAGTGCTCTATTTTTTTTTTGTTGTTGAAATGTTGATATAGTTGTTGTTGTTGAATGAGAGATGTGTTTCAAGCATTTTGACAAACACTTCGGGAGGTTTGGATGCTTGAAATGCATCTCTCTCTTGGAATAAATTGTGTGGTGTTGCTATTTTCATTTTGTGCTTGCATTTTCAAGAATAAAATGTTGATTTGGGAGAAATGTGTTTCAAGCATTTTGACAAACACTTTGGGAGGTTTGGATGCTTGAAATGCATCTCTCTCTCTTGGAATAAATTGTGTGTTTGTGCTATTTTCATTTTGTGCTTGCATTTTCATGAATAAAATTGTGATTTGGGATTATGTTTCATTTCGCATATTATAGAAAAAATTAGGGTTTGTGTGATTTTAGTGCATTCTTTTGCTTAATCATGTGAATCCTTGCCAAAAAGTTTGATCTATGTCATTTGCTTGCATGATTTTGTTGCTTTCAAAGAATAAAATGAGCTTTTAGCTCTATGTTGGTATCGCATTTCATGAGATAATTAGGGTTTGTGCTTGTTTTTGTTGCTTGCTTTGAAAATCATGTTTGTGTTGATGATTTGGTAAGAGGATTTAACACTTATGCACTTGTACACATCCCAAGTGTTAAAGATTACCTAAAGGGATTCAACACCTTAATTGTATATGCTTACGTTTGCATTGTTGATCGTTTTGCTTGCAACTTGTTAAAGTTTACACTTTGGTCCTTGATTTGGAAATTGATTTGAATTCTCTACTTTTTCTTTTGGATGCCACGCCATCCCAACAAACTTTTGTGATCAATATCACCCTCCAATTCTCTTCCTCTCTTCTTCAAGTCATTTCTTTTTCCAAATTATTTTTTCAAATTAAAACTTTTCTTCAAGTTGTTTTTCTATAGCAATCAAATTCTTTCTAAGATCAACAATAAACCTTTTTGAAAACTCATAAGGAGGCAAGTCGGACGTACGGCCGGTGTTGTCTAGCGTCCTAAGATCGGAGCTGTACAGCTCAAACATCTTGGGATACTTATGAGAATCAAAACAAGTAATTAACAACTTGAACCCTATTTTAAAAAATGAGTAAGGAATCGAGTCCGATGTACATCCGGTATTGGTTAGCGTCTTAGGGTTAGCGAGCTGTACAGTTCGTGCGAGCCTAAGATACTTGCTCAAATAAAAGCAACCAACCTCACAACAAAATCTTTTTCTTCCTTAATCAAAAAAATCATTTTCAATAAGTAGGGGGCACGTCGTCTGTACAGGCGGGGTTGTCTTTGTTCTAGGTCTAGTGGACTGTACAGTCTAGGACCGAAAACCCCTACAATAAAAAACACCAACACAAAGTTTCTCAACAAGGAGAACTACGTAAGCTTTGAATTCTCCATCGCACCGGGAGATACGTAGGAGCGGGCCACATCCCGTCAAGCACACTTTAAAAAAATAATAAAAAGATTCTTCTTTTCCCCCATTTTCAAAAACACTTTTCTCAAATAAAAAAGAAGTAGAACGAATTGTTTCAAATCAACTCTGTTAAAACCGCACATCAAGTTAAAGGTTCCCTTTCGGTAGAAAGGAGGTGTGGGGTGCTAATACCTTCCCCACGCCTAACCGACCCCCGAACCTACATCTCTAGTTCTCAAAGGACCACCCGCCTAAAAAAAAAAAAAGGACCCTTTTTCAATGTTTTGGTCCCTAAATAAAAACTGTTGATGGCGGCTTCACAAATTTTCACGTTGTACGATGAAAGGTCCAATCCGGATTTTTCGGGGTGCAACACTAATCTAGTTTTTGATGGTGATTAGCTGAAAGGAATGAATTTGGAGAAGAGATTTTTTGATTAATTGAAATTCAGGAATGTAAAGAATCTCGGGTTATTAGTTTCATCAAAATGATGAGAACCCATGTAACTCTTTAACTATCCTCCAACTCACAAAAAGTAGTATATTCTAAAGGCAAGGTAACAAATGTAATCATAGTCTTCTTTCAAAGTAAAATGATGTGTTTTGATCTAACTTTCAATCCTATTCTCATGGTTGAAAGTTAGCAAAACCCTTTAGGAACAAAACCTTTTAAATGCCTCAAGAGAATTAGGATTATTCTCATATCTTAATTCTCTTGTCTATTTTCATAGGTCGAACATAGAATTTCACCTCTTGGTACTTCACTCTAATGTTAAAAATAAGATTGAGGTATAATGAAAATAGATTAGAATTAGAGAACAATTGGAGTGGAGAATAGTCTTTGGGAATAACAAGGGACCTATCATTGTGATTACTCCCAATAACCCAAGACCGTATTTCTACTCACTCATGCTTAATATGTAGATTGCAATAAGATAAATAGACATAATTGTAAATGACTGAAATCTAAATGACAAGAAATAAAGTGCAGAAAGTAAGAGCTGAATTGTAAAGTGCTGGAAATATAAAGAGCAGAAAAATAAAGAACAAGAAGATAAAAGAAAGCAAGTATACAAGAACTAAAATAAGAGTAAGAACTTAGATAAACTTTGAGTATAAATTTCAAGTATGCAAAGGTGAGATTACAACTGAATTGAGGTCCTATTTATAGCCTAGGGTCAGTAGACAAACACTTAAATTCGAATTACAAGCCATAATGCAGAGAATGGGAAAAGCTTGTAACAGTTGCTGAGTCTGCTGATGCGCCACGGACCGTGGCCATCTACGCGGGCGCCCGTGGTAATATCTGTTTGACGAGAAAACTTTCAGCATTCCAACGCAACACGGGCCGTGTGGTTCAACACGGGTGCCCGTGTAAATTTTAGCCAGCGAGTGATTTTTCATGCAAATTCTAACTGTTTTGATCCTTTGTGAATCTCTTATCTTTGGGACTTCAATGCTATGCTTTTTAGTGCTTGAAATACTTCCTTTGCTCTTGATTTGCTCTACAAAATAAGATTCAAATAAAAGCAGTAAAATAGTCCGAAAAGAGAAATAAAAATATCAAATAACTACTTGAAACAAACACTAAAATAACAACTAATTTGGACTTATCAAACTCCCCCATGCTTGAACCTTTGCTTGTCCTCAAGCAAGAACAATCAAAACTAGCAAGCACAAGTTGATAACTGCATTCTCAAAGAGTTCAATCAACAAAGTTAGCCAAATGAGGGACAAAAAACAGAAGCATATGATAGACAAAATACAATATCATAAGTGAGGAGCCAGATGTTTGCCCAATTAGAGGCTTATGACCTGAAAAGTACAACTGTGCGAACATAGGCACTCGCTCACAATCTCTCTGAGTGTTTTAGGGACTTGGGAAATATTTCGCTCAAGTTTCAACAAATGCTCATTGCCATAGGTTTGTAAGTTGACCAACATCTTTACTAAAAAGTTCACAAACACGCGAAAGATGGGATTCAATTTGGTTGTAACGGGGCCTTGGGGTTTTAGTGTTTGGTAGGGAATAAGAAAGAAGGGGAAAACAATGGGCTAAAAATAAAATCAATGATAGCAACCTTTGAAATCAAAATGGAGCTTCAACCAATTTTGCACTTTTTGTCTAATACTCCAGATTTGCTTCCACTTCCAATCTTCTTCGTTTCTTTCACTTGAGCCCACCCTTTTTGACTTGATTTTTGTCTTTGAGATTTGAGTGGACTCTTTCCTTTTGGTTTGATTTTTCCATTTTCCCCCCTTTTTGCTTTCTTTTTATTTTCATTTTCACTTCTATTATTTTTTTTTTGATTGATTTTTCTTTCTTTGGAGGAAAAAGGCAACATAACCAGCTTATGTCCAAGAGATATATGATTTCAGATGTAGGACAAAAACCTGCAAATTCAATAGTTGCTCCAATCCGATTACAAAGTTCACCAAACAAAAAAAATTCATTTATGGGTGGCAAAGGAGAAAAACTATAGGCTCAAAGGGGCAACTAGAGGGAAATTTTTAGCAAACACTAACTCTGAGGCCAGAAGAAAATTTCCTAAATCCCCTGATTCTTTCGCATGCAGCAAATCATTTTTCGCTTTTAAACGGTCAACAAACAAATTCTGGAATGACGAAATTTGAGAAACATACACTCAGCAAAGAAAAGGGGTACAAAATATATAATTTCAATAACATCCCCTTGTGAATGCTCTATATCTCACATTTTAGAAGCTGGTTCACACAGAGTACAATTCAGGCATGCTAATTCTCAGCTTCCAATCATGACAACCTTACATTTACATTCAGCACAAGTCTATCATACAAATCAGTTTTGTGGTCCCAGAAAATACTAAGCTCTAATTTATTTTTTTTCAAATGCAATTATTAACAAGTGCTAAAAAGTTTTCACATTCAACTTGCAAGAAAACAAGAACAACAACTCAAGACATGGGAGAATTCAAGACTCGATCTTAAAACAACAAAATATAGCAGAAAAAACGAAAAAATTTAAAGGGAAAAGAAATGAAACAAGGTAAATACCCACCCATGCTTAGACTAAGCATTGTCCTCAATGATTTGCAATAAAAACAACATGAAAGGGGTAGGAAAGCTCACAAGTACTGTGGCTGCCCAGAATTTCTTGAGACATTGTAATGATTATTTTTCCTACAAAAAAAAACAATGTTAACCCGTGGGTTGCCTCCCACGCAGCGCTCTTTTAACGTCACTAGCTTGACGAGTATGGTGATTATCCTGGATCCAACCTAGGGATGCTTGTCCCTTTAACTTTCCAAATCATGAGGGGTTTTGACTTCTTCAACTTTCCCCCTATATGTGACATTTTTCTTTTAACATCATCTAGCCACGTGGGCTTTGTGAAAACACTTTTTCGACAAGCACGTTTTGCCACTTTACTCTTGATCTTTTGTGGGGATTTGTTCTCTTTCAATTCATTAGGTTTGGGTTTTAGTTCAAGAATCTCCACCTTACTCAAGTTTGTATTGTCAATAATGAAAAGAGTTGAGTTCAAACCCATGAATTCGTACCTTGGAGATGACAGAAGAGTTTTCAATTCAACCTTTGGTGCTTCTTTTGGAAGAGAATCAGATTTTTCCTCAACCAATTCTTCAATAACCAAGTCTTTTATAAGAGGATTTTCATCCAGCATTTGAGCATAGACTTGGGCATCTCCAGTTAACTTTTCACCTGTATTGTTAATCAAGCATACTTCCAAACCATCACATGAAGATGATGGTAAAGAGCACTCTTCCACACAATGGTCAACAACATCAATCATACAACAAGAGTCCTTAATTGAAGGACTCTTCATTAAATTAGCAAATTCAAACTCAATCTTTTCTTCACCTACATTGAATGCCAACTTACCATGCTTGACATCAATTATGGCTCCTGCAGTAGCAAGGAAAGGTCTCCCTAAAAGAATTGGAACTTGGGAGTCCTCCTCTATTTCCATCACAACAAAATTTGTCGGAATAAAAATTTCTCCTACTTTAATAGGAATATCCTCAAGAATACCAGCTGGATGTTTAGTGGAACGGTCAGCCAATTGTAAGGTCATATTTGTAGGTTTCAACTCTCCAATGCCTAACCTCTCACAAAGGGATAATGGCATCAAGCTCACACTGGCTCCTAAATCACACATGGCTCTCTCAATAGTCTCACTTCCAATGACACAAGGGATGGAAGAGCTGCCAGGATCTTTAAGCTTTGGAGGCAGTTTATTTTGAATAATAGCACTACATTCTTCAGTTAAAGCTACTGTCTCATTGTCATCTATCTTTCTTTTCTTAGATAAAATTTCGTTCAAAAACTTTGCATAAGATGACATTTGAGACAAAGCATCTGTAAAAGGAATGTTAATGTAGAGCTTTTTTAACAAATCAACAAATTTTTTAAACTGCTCATCAAATTTTGATTTGGCAAACCTTTGTGGGAATGGTATTTTAGGCTTATATGGTGGTGGTGGTGGAACATAGGGTGTTTCTTTTTCTTTTTCTACCTCAACCTCAACCCTCTCATTTTGTGGTTCTTCTTCCTCACTCACATTTTTCTCATTAGTTTCCTTTGGTTCCTCTAGTTGTTTTCCACTCCTAAGGGTGATAGCATTTAATTGAGCTTTAGGATTTGGTTCAGGCTGCCCTGGAAAAATTCCAGAGGACCTAGAGGATGAAGCAACTTGTTGAGCTACTTGGGAAATTTGAGTTTCCAACATTTTGTTGTGAGTAGAAATAGAGTCCACTTTTGATGTTAATTTTATGAGAGTGTCATTCAAAAATCCAGTTTGGTTTTTAAATTCTTCATTTTGCTTTGTTTGTGTTATCACAAAATTTTCCAATAAAGTTTCCAAATTGGATTTTTGAGGAGCTCTTTGATTATTTTGAAAACCAGGGGGGTGTTCTTGCTGCTGGTTGGAAAGAGGGATTGGCTGGAGGATTTTTATATGAAAAATTTGAATGATTCCTCCATCCAGAATTATAAGTATTTGGAAAAGGATCCCCATTTTGAGCATAATTAACTTGCTCAGAACCATTAGCAGACACTCCTAGTTGACATTCAACACCAGTATGACCAACAACACCACATATTTCACAAGGAGGTACAGAAGGAGTAGAAGAAGGTGAGACAGCATTAACATTTAATTTTTCAAATTTCTGGAATAGTGCGTCTACCTTAGAAGCTAAATGATCAAGAGCAGAAACTTCGTACTTACCTGGCTCTTTCTTTGATGGAGGTGTAGCAGTGATGGCTCTCTCACTTGTCCACTGGTAGTGCTTCTGCGCCATGTCTTCAATCAGCGCATAAGCCTCTTCAATGTTCTTGTTCATTAGAGCTCCACTCGCAGCAGCATCCACGGTCATTTTTGTAGCATACAGCAATCCATTGTAAAAAGTATGGATAATCAACCATTTCTCTAGTCCATGATGGGGGCAAAGCCTTAGCATTTCTTTGAAACGCTCCCAAGCATCATAAAGAGATTCCCCATCATTCTGAGTGAATCGTGTGATTTGATTCCTCAATTGAGCAGTTTTGCTTGGGGGAAAGAATCTAGCAAGGAATGCTTTCCTTAGTTGATCCCATGTAGTAACAGACTCATTTGGTAATGAATGTAGCCATGCTCTAGCTCTATCCCTTAGTGAAAAAGGGAAAAGCTTTAGTCTTATGGCATCAGGGGTTACTCCATTTAGTTTGAGAGTACCACAATATTCAAGAAAGATAGAAATATGAAGATTTGGGTCCTCAGTAGCTGAACCAGAAAATTGGTTCTGCTGGACCATAGAAAGTAAAGACGGTTTAAGTTCAAAATTATTTGTATCAACAGTAGGATGCACAATAACTGCATGTGGCTCAACCGTAGAAGGCGTAGCGTACTCTTTAAGAGCACGATTTTGATTAGCAGCCATTCTTTGGTTATTGCGCAGTTCTCTTCTTCTTTGGTGAAGATATCTTTCGATTTCAGGAATTGGTTCAACAATTTCTCCGAAACTGTGTGCTCTTCGCATTCAAAGAAGAAGAGAAAAAGTAACAAAAATAAAAGAAAAAAAAATTCAGTCTAACCGGTACCAAAAGGTTGATTAATATCACTACTCCTCGACAACGGCGCCAAAAACTTGATAGGCCGCAAGTGCACGATTCTATCGCGTAATAGAAAGTATCGATCCACAGGGAGTACAATGTGATTACTAATCTAGTTTTTGATGGTGATTAGCTGAAAGGAATGAATTTGGAGAAGAGATTTTTTGATTAATTGAAATTCAGCAATGTAAAGAATCTCGGGTTATTAGTTTCATCACAATGATGAGAACCCATGTAACTCTTTAACTATCCTCCAACTCACAAAAAGTAGTATATTCTAAAGGCAAGGTAACAAATGTAATCATAGTCTTCTTTCAAAGTAAAATGATGTGTTTTGATCTAGCTTTCAATCCTATTCTCATGGTTGAAAGTTAGCAAAACCCTTTAGGAACAAAACCTTTTAAATGCCTCAAGAGAATTAGGATTATTCTCATATCTTAATTCTCTTGTCTATTTTCATAGGTCGAACATAGAATTTCACCTCTCGGTACTTCACTCTAATGTTAAAAATAAGATTGAGGTATAATGAAAATAGATTAGAATTAGAGAACAATTGGAGTGGAGAATAGTCTTTGGGAATCACAAGGGACCTATCATTGTGATTACTCCCAATAACCCAAGACCGTATTTCTACTCACTCATACTTAATATGTAGATTGCAATAAGATAAATAGACATAATTGTAAATGACTGAAATCTAAATGACAAGAAATAAAGTGCAGAAAGTAAGAGCTGAAATGTAAAGTGCTGGAAATATAAAGAGCAGAAAAATAAAGAACAAGAAGATAAAAGAAAGCAAGTAAACAAGAACTAAAATAAGAGCAAGAACTTAGATAAACTTTGAGTATAAATTTCAAGTATGCAAAGGTGAGATTACAACTGAACTGAGGTCCTATTTATAGCCTAGGGTCAGTAGACAAACACTTAAATTCGAATTACAAGCCATAATGCAGAGAATAGGAAAAGCTTGTAATAGTTGCTGAGTCTGCTGATGCGCCACGGACCGTGGCCAGCCACACGGGCGCCCGTGGTAAAATCTGTCTGACGAGAAAACTTTCAGCATTCCAATGCAACGCGGGCCGTGTGGTTCAACACGGGTGCTCGTGTAACTTTCCGCCAGGGAGTGATTTTTCTTGCAAATTCTAATTGTTTTGATCCTTTGTGAATCTCTTATCCTTGGGACTTCAATGCTATGCTTTTTAGTGCTTGAAATACTTCCTTTGCTCTTGATTTGCTCTACAAAATAAGATTCAAATAAAAGCAGTAAAATAGTGATGAGATCTAAAGTAGATCTTGAAGTTTTGGATCTTGAAATTTAGCAAATCAACAATTTTCTCACACAATCTAAACACCAACAACACAAAATTAAAGACACAAATGAAACAACACTTACTTGAAAGGAAGAAAATGCAAATATGGAAGAGATAGAAATGAAAGTGGAGAATGAAGTCCACCACTTCTTCCTTGGGAAGATGATAAGGACAACACTATCCTTGAGCTCTCCTAGCCTCAAGGTTGTGTGCTCAAGGTTCTCATCTCAAGAAACCTTGGAGAATCTATGATGAACCTTCACCTACACTAGCAACTAGCCACTCACTACTCACTTAGGTCTTAGGGCACTCTCATGCTAAAAATGTAAAAGTGAATTTCATTCATCAAAGTTCTAACTATTACATGGAAAGGAAAAGTATATATAGGTTGGACCCTTGGATCCTAAGCCCAACACTCTAAAGTCCACTAAGGAAAGAAATAAGGCCCAAGGCCTAAACTAAATGGCCAACAAGGCTCAAAAATAAATGTTCATTACAATTAGGAATAAAAACCTAAATTTATTGAAAAGCAAATACAAATAAGTAGGAAACACTAGAGTTTGGATATTCTAGAAATTCCCTAATAGTACCCTTGGTCACCTTTAGTGTGTCATTGTCAATTATCAAGGTGGACACACTAAAGTATATTCTCTTTAAGTGTTGAATCTCTTTTTGGTATTTTGAGTCTTTATCTTTGTGACTTTCATTCAAGCTCCATGATTGGGCTAGGCATGCATGTGGGCTCACATCAAATAGTCCTAAAAGAGAAATAAAAATACCAAATAACTACTTAAAACAAACACTAAAATAACAACTAAATACCATCTTTCCTTTGCTCTTGATAGCACTTTGTTTGACATTTATTTTTGGTTTCTTTGAAGACGGTTGATCAATATTACTAGAGCTTTGTTTTTGTCCAAGAGAAAGTTTGGTGGTTTCCATCATCTTTGATAATGTTTCTGAATCTGAATCCTTGACAACAATAGATTCATCCTTTTTAGAACTAGGTCCTTGGTCAAAAAAAAAAAGAACTAGGTCCTTCCATCACTTTCCATGAGCTTGCTCTGATCCTTGATGATCTTCGAGAGGGAGTGATAGAGGTTTTGGAAGATTCAGAAGATGTAGGTTTTGGATCACACTTCATTAGAAAACCTAAATCTTACTTGGTTTGTTATCATCAAAACATAGAATGAGATTCTTATTACAACAAAATTAAACCGTATTAGTGAGAAAGATCTACCAAAAGTTGTTGTTGAATAATTTTTATCATCGATTAAAGCATGGATTTGTATTTTCAATTATCCCATGAAATCATGTCTGCATCATTCGTTTCAATAAAGTAAAGTTGTGTGCAGCCAAAGAAAGGGGCAATGGGTGTAAAGTTCTCCTAGAAAGTTGATTTTACGAACAGGGAGTTACAAAGGCAACAAAACAAATAGGAAACATAACGATGAAGAGGGAAGAAGATTAAGAACAATCCAGTAAAAGCAAATGACAGAGGAGTCTCGTTGGAGAAGAGAAAGAAATATGGGTAGGTGCAACCTGGTGAGTTGATAACAGAGGAAGGAAACCACAATGTAAGAAGATACGATTGCACGTGAGTTAATTAATGAACCTTTTAATCTCAGCCGTATATCTTAATCTAATGGCTAATAATGGACCCTCTCACCTCTCACATAAGAATCTCATTCTCACTATATATATATATATATATATATATATATATATATATATATATATATATATATATATATTGTGTTAAAAACACACTTAGAGTAAGTGTACTACTCTACTGCAAAACGTATCCATAGGGATTAATTAGCAAGTATCAAACTAGTCGAAATTATTTATTGTTTAGACGAACAAATAATTTGAGTGTTGTAGAAACAAATAAAAAGAAATAAATAACAAGAATTAAAATACTAGATTTAATAAATTGATAAAAGTCTAGGGTCGCAGTTTCACTTGCAATATGATTCCCTGTGTCTAATTCCACCTGAATTCCCTTATTTTATTTAATTACCAATCCCTTTACTAAAGCTATTAATCTGTTTGGTCATTCGCGATTAATATTCTTTTTCCTAAAATAACCCTTGTTTGGTCATCCAAGAATTTAAATTTAAGATAAACATAAAAAAAACAGGTTGAATGATTGGAAGACTAAATTAAAGTTTGGTCATGCATTAATTATAGCCCCAATTATCCTATAAGTCCACTACTTAATTGAAGTACGGTCGTTTGATCAACTAATTAATTATGAACATGAAAATGGTAGCTAATCCTAATTATGTGATAAAAACAATAGGACAATATTAATTGAAATAAAAACATGAATTCAAATAAGAAACTAGAACATAAAAGTCTCTAAACTTGCAAGATCATCCTAATATCCTAGAAGAGGATTTAAGTATCCATAATAATAAAAAACAATAAAAGAAAAAGAGGGTTCATGAACTACAGAGATAAGAATAACCAGAAATAGTGAAAGTCTTAATCTTTGTCTTTAATCTTCTTCTTTTACTCCAAAGCTCTCTCACGGTGTCAAGAACAGTGCCGAAAAACTCTTTTTCTCCTCTCCTATGCATTGCCGTCACTACCGCTTTTTTCCCAAATTCACGCATGTAGCTCTCTTCTTGTTTTAGTGTACGGCTGCCTCCGTGTTTAATTGGCCTCTTCATTTTTATAATGTGATCCTAGGGTTATGTGTCATCACACTTCTTTCTTTTATTTCTCTTCAAGTCACATGTGCATCACTTTGAATTGAAATCATCAAGAGGATCTTATTCTTTTTATTACCATGGGCCTTCTTGCATTAATGGGTTTGGCCACTTGCTTTCTTTTATTTGTTAGCCATATATATAAATTACATTTAAGTGGTTCTAAATTGAATTTTTATTCTTTTTCATATTTCCTTCTTTTCTGCAAAATATAGAGCAAACTAAGTTAACGGTTTATGTAATTAGTAATAATTGCTCTAAACAACCAAGTTTGGATGATAGGGCTCAATAGGTGATGTTGCTGGAGTCGTCCAGTCTTTAGCTGAGTCAGAGGGTGGGTTGGTACCTGCGCACACTCTGATGCCAAAGTCAACAAACAGAAGTTGGTGTGAGGTCCAAATGAGAGATGTGTATGTGATCTAGCTACTGGGTCTATATTTATAGGTGTCATATGGGATAGCTCTGGCGTTAGATGGTGTGGCGCAATTTTCATCGTTGGATTTTGGAGGTCAATCTTGGTCGTTCAATGGGCTCAGCTCCTAGATCAATGGAGCGCTCTTCAGAGGCACGTTGGTGGGCCGATTCGAGGCCCGATTATCGATATGGGCTTGGCCCAGTCCCGAACAACATGTTTTAAACAGGGTCATTCAATTGTACGCTATGAGGATGATGTAACCTTGGACAAACCTCATATTCTAGAGAAAAAGAAAAAAGAAGTTCGTAAATTGTAAGGGAATTTATTGCTTTTACTTGTGTATCTTTTTAAGGTATAGGGAAACACACCTGTGATATTCTAAGTGTTATTCGATTTATCTGTGATTCTTTTTCAGTTTGAAAAGAGGTAACATCTATATTTACCATCAAGGCACTTAAAAAGAGTAAATATTAGAATATGGTGGCTTTTAATTTACACAAAATGTACGTTTTGTGTATAGTAACAAAGTGGGCTAAACACCTGCAATAGCCTATTGCATTCAGTTATATGTATGGCCTATACCTCCCCCCTCCTCTACTCAGTGGACACCCCCAAAACCAGCAAAAGAATAAATTGCCATTAATGAATCACGCGCGCGCCTTATTATGGATTTACGAAGGATCGTACCATAAGTTCCGAACCAGTTCAGATCTTAAGCACCGAGTGTGTTATTTTCACGAATCAACGCACATACACCCCTTTCATGCTTTTTTCACTGGTTCGAAGAATGCGAAATGAACCAGTTTGGAATTTTGACGTCAAACTGGTTTGATGAATTTGGTGTGAACTGTTGTACCACAGACAGTTTTGCTTATATTGTTAACAAGTCCTGAAATTAACTAAGTGACTTATTTTTTTTTTGACAAGAAGTGACTTATTTTTAACAATGTCTGAATTGGCTTATTTTCAATAAGAAACACATAAATAAACATTACGTACTTATATATAAATAAAGTTGTTTACAAATATAAATTTGTTCATAAAAATTAATAAAAATACAACTACAGTGTGTGCCTCCCTCTCCGCTGGAACACAAAGCCATACTTTTTAATCCCCGTGTGAATGGTCGTCTGCTGTGGAATCCTACCCTAAAGCATCTGCCCCATCTCATCAAACAGGTCCACCATCTTTAGTATTTTCTATGAGACAGAAAAGACAGAAATTAAAATAATGACATCTTTAATAATATGAGACCGAAAATAAAACCATAAGACTAAAATAAAATGGATACCTGTCTCAGCTCTTCATCATCAGCCATGGGGTAATTTTCTGACTGTATGGGTGGGATACCCTCCTATACCAGGCAAAGTAGCCCTCAACCGTGTTTGGGCTCTCATCCACTACTTCCGGACCACGATGAATAAGATGGTTGTTGAAATTTGCCCACATCTCGTCAGCAGCTTCACGAGTAATAGGCGCTTATCTAGGAGGTTTGGGGTCAGTTGGGATCCCCTATACAAAGCCAAACTACCTGACCACACGATTATACAGATACGGCGTCATGCACCCAGCATGACGTACAAACCCCCTAAAAGAGCATAGCGGGTCCAAGGGCCGGACACGTCTGTGATCTGTGTATGGGACCCATGTGACTTCATCAGGCCTAAGATGATCAAGCGCTGCCCGAAAATGAGACACAGACCCATTGGCCTTTTTGTAGTTCCACTTCTTAGCCCGTGGCTGCTCTTCAGAATAATCAGACTGAATCCAGTTGGCACCAAAAATCTGCCCGTAGAAATATTCAAATATTCAGGCCTGTAATAAATAAGAATCAGTTTAGTGCTAGTAAATTTAAATAAATTGATGTACATGAGCATTTCCATCAAATAAATTGACAAGACTGGTGTGAAAAACAAAAACCCTGCTTTTTTATTATTTTTAATAAAATAATACATTAAAGAGTAGAAAAATAAGGACGTCAAAGGAAATGAGAAATCATCCTGAACAGCCAAAAACTAGAAAATCAAAGGAAAAAACTGAATAAAAGTTACTGTAGTGAATGAGAAAATACATACAAAAAGGCCTTTTAAGTAAGTTGTGTGCTGTTTCCCAAACAAAATATGAGAGTTCAATCTTAAGCATCATAACCCCACAAAGATAGCACACTTTCAAGGACCTTAAAATCTTCCACAAATTCAAATCTTTAGTTGTTATAACTCTAATAGTTAAAACTCTAGTTGTTATACTATTTTTTGGAAATAGGTCCCATCAAATCATATGGATATAGAGCAATAAATTTTCTATAATCCTGAAATCAAATTAACTCAATATACTAAGTATAGATATAGAGCAATACATTTTCTATAATCCAGAAATCTTGGTAACAGAAATAGCAACAGGGAACATACCAGGAGGAGGAACAGGAGTAACTGCGTTGCATAATGCACAGAAAACATTGCTTGCTCCTCTAGGGTAAAGCAACGTGTTCCTACACCCACTACACACAATGTGGCTCCGCATAGCTGCAAAGTTAAACACAAACAATCCAAGAATCTTAGAAAATAAAAAAGAAACAGGAAAAATAAAAACCACCACCATCACAACAATCCAAGAATCTTAGACAATTTTAATTTCTAATGCACAGAATTAAAATAAGAAATGGAAATTCTTAACAAGATATATGCTCTAAGAAGCTTAATTTCAGAATTCAAACGCGAAAAACATCCAAAACTCAAAAAGAGTAAAAGATTGAAAGACATAAGAATGAGAATACCTGTTGCAGTGGATTCAGAAAACGCACAGAAAGAATATTGAGCGGAGAAATGGAAAGTATAGGTGGTGAATTTGAATGATTGATTGCTCGTTCAGAAAATGAAGAACAAGAATGTCTCAGCGATTTCCCTTTGCTCCTTGTGATTCTTCCTATCCATGTTTGATTTGGCCTTCGAGTTGAAGTCTTGTTTAATTAAATCTTCCGCACACCGACAAGGAAAGTTCTTCACCGTCTTTGATTTTCTTTTATGCATCCTAATTAACCGAGTTGTTTATTATTTAACTGACAAATTTTTGCTTATATTTCGTAACGGAGGAAATATATTTTAAGTCCCTCTGACATTTTTGACAGGAGCTGCTTAATATAATTGATTGTGATTAATCGTTTCTCTCTTTCAATTATTTAGGCCCTCTTTGTTAGTGTTTATGGGATAGCTTATACCGGATAAGTTTGTGATACGTGTTTAGTACTGTTAGCTTATAGGAATTTTTTTTATTAACTTGTAGTATTTTTCAGACGCTAATTAGGCTCTATTTGATAATGTCAATCAGCTAGCTTATAGTGGATAAACCCTTTGTTAGGTTCTCTTTAGCAAAAGTAGCGGATAGATGATTAGTTAGCGGATGGCAGATAGCGGATAAGCTAGCTTACAGTAGATGAGCCGCTAGCGGATAAGCTAGCAGACTGAATTTAAAATGTTTAATAAAGTTACCGGTTGAATTGGCTTTGTTAACACCCAAAAATAATCAAGTCGTAGGTCGAGGGCTAAGGAAAAGGGAAGAAGGAATTAAAGTGTTAAGGCAAGCCATATGACCAAAACCCAAAAGGGTACTTGCTGACAAAGTGAATTCAAGAGAGGTCCTCGGGGGACATTGCAAGACAAAACTCCCCGAGGAAGGGGTAAGCCCGAGGGCCAACAAGCTAAGTCGAGGGTGAGTAAAAGCCCCAACCTATAGAGTGCCACGACCAAGGTGGCTCGGATGCCTAAGTTACTACCCAAGGGCGAAGAGCAGACGAGTGGCCGAGGCAAGGCAGGCTTTACTTGGAAGGTAAGACAGAGAAGGCACGAAGATAGAAAGTGGGAGCAGTTGAAGATCAAGCGAAGGAGCGATGCCGTGAAAGACGGAGCAACGAGCATTTACCTAACTAACCGTACTAGTGGGAACATGGGTAGTTACTCCGCCCCTTTGGGCTTAGGAAGCAATGAGAGACATTGATCTTAGGCTGATCCAACGGCAGACAAGTGTTGGCTCGCATAGTGGCCGATGAGGGCTTGTGTATATATATAGCAAACAGAGTAAATGTAAACACACACACATCAATCAAAAACTCTACGTTTATTTCAATTTATCTTCTTTACTGCACTTTTATCTTTATTTTATGCATTAGGCCAGTAAAATAATCCAACCCTCACGTCCCTCTCACCTAGCCTGACCCTTTCTATTGGAGTCGGGATACCCAAAGTCGAGGAGCAGAGTTCCCTCCTCGGCGCAATTGCTTGATGAGTAGAGGAATCAAAGACTGTCCAAACCTCTGGCCGACCCCACGGTTAGGACCTAAGAGTTTGACGACAACAGGCTTTTAAATATAAAATGACATAAGTAGATATTTGTGATTACTAGCTTTTAAATATAAAATGGCATATATATATATATATATATATATATATATATATTTGTAATTAAAGTTTAAATATGTGAGAAAATATTAATTTAATAGAAGATAAATCAGAAATTTAATTAAAGTAGCAGGGGTAATAATGAGAGAAAATGAAACGCAATAAGTTGTAATCTCAAACGCTTCTTCAAGTAGTGTTTCAAAAAATGCTATAAGCTAGTCATGACAAATACTTTTAAAAAGTTGTCTCCTATAAGCTAATGGATTGACATTGCCAAACAGAGTCCTAGTGTTTAGCAAGCCTAACTTATAACATTTTTTTTGGTAATTAATACCCTTAAGGTTGAGAGAGGGAGGTTTTGCCAGAGTATGCGTAGAGGTCGACTTAGCGAAACCAGTGGTTGGAAAAATCAAGGTGAATGAATTCTGTCAAAAAATCCAGTATGAGGGTCTGCATATGATTGTGGGGGTTGTGGTTGTTACATGCATCTCACCAGGAACCGTGTTGTTGTTGCATAGAAACCAGATGTTGCCGCTGTGTCGGAAAATCTCTGGCGTTGTCGCAGGAAAAAGGCACAAAGAATCAACCTAGCAACGCTGAACCAAACCCTCACAAGAACGTAGGGACCACCAGTAACAATCAATTCGATATTCATGGAGAGTGGTTAGTTGTGACGCGAAAAAAGGAAAAAAACCAATTCCCAAAAAGTTAGGCAACGAGTTAAGCAATGATTGGAATCCACCAACCACCAATCAACGTCCACTAGAGAAAGGAAACAAAGTCAGTATGGGACAAGTCAATACGAGGAGAGAGAATGTCACTGACGGCGCGCAAAACTCGACAAATATATAGCAGACTTTAGGGTTTCAAAAAAGAAATGCAGGCATGATGAGCCATTAATTGCGAACAATGGGGGGTTAGTGTCTTACACCAGAGTCAACCAAAGGAAGTCACAAACAATGTAAGTGTTGCATCAGCCCCTGCATCACAGGGAGTGGCCCGTAACGTCTCACTCCAACCATTAAATGTGGACCCCAACACTAGTACAATAGCTGACACTCCACCCGTCGCACACAATACCATGAATGACATGGAGGGATTGGAGATAGTGAAGGAAACTTTTTACTTGGTCCGTAGTGACTATGACATCGTCGCTGAAACCCCTCAACAAGAGGAGGGGGTGACACTGACATGCACTAAGTTGGATTTCCTTCTTTGACTCAATCTTAGATCTTTTTAATAACTGAGTTCAAAGAAGTATCTTTGCTCTCCTGGAGTATTTGGGGAGCACAAAACAGAAAATCATAGACATTTGTTAGAAATGTTACGGAAACACAAGCTGAATTTGTTGATTATTATGGAAACACGTGTTCTATTTTAAAAGACCCAACGATTTTGGGGTAAAACGTGGTATAGCAAAGTGGAGATCTGTGAAGTACAGGGGCATTCAGAAGGGTTGTGGATTTTCAAGCACAACAGTTGTGGTATAGACATCACCGTCTTGGAGGTTGGCACTAACACAATTACTTTGAAGTTAACTATTGGGTAATTTTTGGACTTGCTCGTGTCTTTACGCTAGTCCAACAGGTATATGCTGTATTGATGACGAAATATTGCAACAAGAATCCCAAAAGCTCTTTAGTAGCTATTTTGCGCCCCCTTGCGCACCTTGCAGCCACCTCTCTCCTATCAAAGGCCCATGCTTAATAATAATACTACAAGGGACCTGACAGCTTCAGTAATTGTTGTGGTGAAAAGGTGTGCAAGTATACACAGTCTAAAAACAAGTAATATAATGATAAGAAGAGATCGTACCCACAGGGATTGGATTAATTTTTAAGAGTTTAAAATGGTAGCAATACTTAGTGATAAAGAAAATCAAAAATAAAATGAAGTTGATATGATTGTGTTTGAATGGACAGAATTTAAATTAAAGCAAGATAAAATGTATTGTGATTCAATTGAGAGAAATGGTTGGAATGCACTCGTCTAAGTAATTTACTATTGAAAGCATTATGTATATGTGATGCTCCTGCAATGGATGCTGTAGCAATAGAATTGTGCCTTTCAGCAACTATCTTCAGAGTTTCATTACCAGTCTTATGTCTAAGCTCTAAATAAGTTCACCCTTGTATAATTAAGCTCCCACAGATTCACCCTAAGGACAATGCTATCCCATGTCTAGGTTTTAGCATGGTTTTTAACAAAGTTTCCTTTTACTAAAACACTTATCCATATTAGTTCTTGAGTTCAAATCATAAACCATGTCTGTATTTATGACCCTACTTATTCTAAGTGATCAACCTCAAAATAAGTTGGAAAGAATTATAGCACAAGAACTAAATTGCAAACATCAACATAACATAATAACTCTTCAAAGGTTCATTACAAAGTTAAGGCATCCCAACCAAGGGTATTTAGCTCATGCTTGACATAACTAGACGCATATAAACAGAATGAAACATGTTTATAAGAAATAAAATACAAAGGAACAAATATGAGATAAACATTACACAATTGGAGATCCTTTGCATAATCTGTCTAGCAATGTTGGGGCAATCACCTCTCAACAATAGAAACAACAACAAGAATTGAAGGAGAAGAGAAGAGAGAAGTTGTCATTTTCTTTCCTTTCTTCGAAAATAGCTAAGTACATCTAACTCTAATACACAAAATAAAATGAAACTATCTAGTGAACTTGAGATGGAAATTGTGAGATGATTTCGAATGAGGAAGAGGGGATGTATTTATAGGCTCCATAAAGTGAAGTTGTCTTGGTCACCAAGGTGGTTTTTAGGGTTTCTTCTTCCACTTGTCTTCAAAAGTGTGATTTGATCATCCACCAACTAAGAGGAAGGGGTCCAATGGGGTATTGATGTGATCCCACATGCATGGAGTTTGGATGAAGATCACAAAGATAAAGACCAAAAAGAGTCAACAAGAATTCAATCTCTTCCATATTTGCATTTTCTTCCCTTCAAGTGGAGAAGGAAGTCCACCACTTCTTCCTTGGGAAGATGATAAGGACAACACTATCCTTGAGCTCTCCTAGCCTCAAGGTTGTGTGCTCAAGGTTCTCATCTCAAGAAACCTTGGAGAATCTATGATGAACCTTCACCTACACTAGCAACTAGCCACTCACCACTCACTTAGGTCTTAGGGCACTCTCATGCTCAAAATGTAAAAGTGAATTTCATTCATCAAAGTGCTACCAATTACACTTAGAGTTCAAGTATTTATATTGTGGGTTTAATGGATCCTAGGCCCACACTCTAAAGTCCAAAAGAAACATAAAACAAGGCCCAAGGCCACAAACTAAATCTACTAGGCCATAGCCACTTAACCAATGCCAACATGGCTCAAATAAAAGTATCTTTACAACTACTAAATGAAAATACACGGCATAGGAAACACTAGAGTTGGTTATCTAAAAATTCCCTACTATTTACATGGTCACCTTCAATGTGGTCTTATCTTAATGATTAGGTTGAACACATTGAAGTATATTCCCTTGAATTCTTGTTGACTCTTTTTGGTCTTTATCTTTGTGATCTTCATCCAAACTCCATGCATGTGGGATCACATCAGGTATGGACAAGTGTCCCTAAAAGTTCCCACTTGTTGCGAATGATGACTTGAACTTGGTGCCGCATCCTTCCACTTGTGCAACTTGCACTTGCAACTTGACTTGCTGACATCATCATCAAAATGCTAGGGAATCTTGTGCTGTGAGCATTGTTGGGGCAATGATTGCTGGTGCAATGGGTGCTCTTTGTATTACAGGTGCAATGCGTCTACCTTCTGTTGGAATGATCATTGCAGGAGCAAAAATTGCTGGGGCAATGATTGCTGTGCCTATTGCAGGGGCAACGATTGCTGCAGCAGTTGAACAAACATATTAAAAATACCACAAGTCATGAGAAATAGTGATGATGCATCCAAACTCTTCTTCATCCTAAATTTATGTTTTTCTTTTGTATTTCTTTACTTAAAACAACTTACTTACTGAGTTTCTTACAATAGAGTTATCAGTAACAAGAGAAGAAGTTCTTACTGCTCTAAACCAAGTGCATCCTTATAAGGCTTTGGGACCAGACAGATTTCAAGGTGTTTTCTTCCGGCAATATTGGGATATTGTTGGAGAAGATGTTTTTACGCTAATATCTCAAGCCTTCACTACTAGTTGCTTTGATCCTTCCTTGTCGGAGACACTGATAGCTCTAACTCCAAAGGTGGACAACCTTTCTACTTCCAAAGAGTTCCACGCTATTAGTCTCTGCAATACTATTTATAAACTGATCACGAAAGTATTGGTTAATAGGCTTCTTCCACATTTTGACCAAATCGTAGGGCATTTCCAAAGCAGTTTTCTTTCGGGACGGGGTACCGGTGATAAAGCAATTGTCCTTCAAGAAGTGACTCATGCGATGCACAAGCCAAAGAAGAAGAAAGGTGATGTTGCTTTTAAAATTGATTTGGAGAAAACTTATGATCACACTAGCTGAGATTTTTTGAGTTACCTCTTCAAATATATCAATTATTTGGAATGGCAAGCGCCTCCCCTCGTTTACACCAACATGTGGCTTACGACAAGGGGATCCTCTTTTCCCTTACTTGTTTGTTATATGTATGGAGAAGCCCTTTCATGCCATAGTCGAGGCCGTCAACAATAACAAGTGGAAACCCGTGAAGATTTCTAGAATAGGACCTGCCCCCTCCCTCTTATTCTTTGCTGATGATGTTCTTATGTTCTCAAAGGCGTTTGGTTCTCAAGCTAGATTAATTACTGGTATTTTTAAGGAGTTTGGCTTGACATCGGAGCTTCAAGTAAATCTTCATAAGTCAAGGGGGTTTTTCTCTTCTGGAGTGAGAATCATTAAACGGGAACTTGTTACAGGTATCATAGGAATTCGTAGCACCCCCTCCCTGAAAAAGTACATTGGCGTCCCCATGGTCAAAGGTAGAATTAAGCATGCCGACAACACTTTTATTGTCGATAAGCTTCAGAAAAGACTCACATCTTAGAAAAACAAGCTTCTTAACAAAATGGTCGTATCCTACTTACTACATGCAAATAGTGTGGTTCTCTCACTCTATTTGTAATCAGATTGATCAATGTACCCATAACTTTATTTGGAATGGAATGTCAGATAAAGGAATCCCCTGTGTGGGTGGGGAAACAATAATTGGGGGTCTGGGTGTTAGGCGCACTCGAGACGCAAATACAGCCATGTTGTGTAAGTTGGTTTCACATGTTCACAGTCAGAAGGATAAGCTTTGGGTGCACCTTATCACGGATAAATACATCCGTGAGGGGGCTTTCTTATACGCAAAAAAAAAAGAGTCAAGGATCACCGATGTGGAATGCTATAACAAAGGCTAGATTAAAATTGAAAGATGTCTTTGACTTCAAGCTTCGAAATGGCAACATATCGTTATGGTACTCACCTTGGAGCCCTCATGGTAACCTCAGCTCTCAGGTTCTTTTTGTGGATATTCATGATGTTGATCATAGATTTAAAGATCTTATTGTTAATGACGAGTGTAACCTAAACTCCTTCTATACCATGATCCCACTAAATTTTGAACACTATTTGCGCAGCATGCCACCTATAATTAACAATGTAGTTTGGAAGAATAGCATTCATCGTATATACACGACCAAGTCTGGTTATAATTGGCTAGCAAATCAACTCACAAATAACAACGCTATGACCCCCCTCTCAGCCTTGGAGTTGGACTTGGAAAGCTTTGCACCGGAAAAAATTAAAGTTCTTATTTGGAGTGCCAGCCATGAATCGCTCCCAACTGCTTGCATGCTCTATCACAGGAATATGTTGGCTTCTCCTCAATGCACGTGTTACAATGCACCGTTTCAGCCAACCCTTCATATCCTCCGAGATTGTCCTCTCTCCAAACAACTTTTTCTCTCTCTGAATTTCAAAGATGTAGGCTTCTTCGCGCAACAAAACACATTTGACTAGCTTGGTAGTGGTGTTTCGGGGAATAACTCGTCTATCTTTGTTCCAACTATTTGGTATAATTGGATGGCAAGAAATTCTATTTGTATAGCACAGGAACCCTTCCCTTTGTAAAAGCTGCGTATTGAGGTACATAATCTTGCACTGGTGATTACATGTGCTAAGTAGGTAAATACAAGACAAACTGTCAATCCCGAAGTGAGAGGGGTCACTTGGTACCCTTCTCGTGATGATTTCATTGTACTTAATGTGGACGGTAGCAGTCTGGGGAACCCAGGGCCTTCGGGTATGGGTACTGTTATTTGTCGTACTGATGGTACTTGGTTGGTGGGTTTTGCAGGCTTTTTTGGGTGTGCATGATTAGCTGTTCGCGGAATTTATGACTCTATATAGAGGTATGACTCTTGCTTGGGAGGAGGGATATAGGCACGTCACTTGTTACTTTGATTCTCAATAGGCGATCGATCTGGTACACACCCCTCTTAACAACTTGAATGGTTATGCGAAGATTATTCAGAACATCAAAGATTTGCTAAGCCTCACCTGTAAAGTTCGTTTAGTCCACGCGCTGCGGAAGGAAACTCAGCCGCTGATTATATGGCAAAGCACGGTGCAAATAGTACGAATACTTGGGTGCTCTTTTACACTCCTTCTCCAGAATTGCAGAACGTTCTCATCGTGGATGTGTCAAGAGCGCTAGTTCCTCGTAGTTAATTAGTTTTTTCCAGTTTTTTTCCTTTTCTTTCCCTTTGTACACCAAAAAATGAATATTCTCTCTCATATTTAAACAATAAATAAAAATGTCTCTTTATGTTATTTTGTAGTCATAAGCTATTTCAACCGCTAATTTTTCCAAACACTTTAAATTCAATCTGCTAGCTTACCTACTATAACCTATTTGTTATAAGCTATCTTATCTGCTATTCGGTATTTTTTACTTTCTCAATGTCAATCTGCTAGCTTATAGTGGACAACTTGTAGTAGATAAGCTCATTGTAAGTATGTCAACGAGGTTGGGCAGGCACAGGAAGTAGTTACGTGCTAGCCGCCGCGTTTGATATAAATGGTACTCTCGTGCCCACCCTGTACCCACACGGGTACCCGCGGATACCCGCGATACTTGTTAGATTAATAGAAATATTTTTTTTATAAAATAAAATTTTCAATACCACACAAAATTAACCTTTTAAACACAATTTTTTCGTTCATTCATATAAAAAAGTTAGGGATTTTATTATGCATTTATCTTATCATATTTATTTGTTAACTTGTAGTATTTAATGAAAAGAGATAAAGAACACATGAATTGACAATAGTAGGAAACCTTGAAAACAACTTAATATATATATTATCCAAAAGATTAAGATAAAAAATACAACCACAAGTTATCGAAGATGAGTGTTAAGACAAAATCCCTAAGACATGTTTTGATGAAAACAAAAGTTTTGATAAGCTTCTTAAGCCTTCCGATTCATTAGCGATCTAAAAAGTTCTATTGAGTGATCTTATAGACGGGAACAAATAACTACATCTCAAGAAGAACAAAGTGCTATGAATTAGCACATCACAAAAAGAAGGATTGAGCCTTAGAAGATACTTGCTAAGATCAAAGAGGTGCTCAGAAGATAATAAGCAAAGAAATAACACCATGTGGCCTAACATGAAGTAAAGAAATAACATACGACAATCAAGATATTCTAATGGACAACCTGAACTCAAGTTAATTATTACTTAGAAGATACTTCAGAAGGCATTCTGATTGTATCTCAAGAGATATTGAGAAGATAGTGTTCAAAAGCTACTGTACAGAAGTTTAAATGCATCATCAGAAACTATTTGAAGCTTTTGGAACATCATAGTTTTAAATTCAAAATGATTTGTAGCGAGCTTAGGCCTTACTATGCCAATTTGCATAGTTTAAGGGTCAAAAATAGTTTAATCCCTCATAGGTCAGTCTCCGCCATTAGCCATACCTATGATATATATTCTGATTAATTAGTTGTTGCCTGTGAAATATCTCTTGAGTACCATGCTAACTCTTATAAATAAAAATTATCAAGATACCACCCTCTAGCTGGATCAACGCGACAGAGCATCACCTGGAGCAAATCCAACATCACACCTTAATAGCATCTCGGTCCACCTTTCTCAACCGAAACCGGCTTCCAGGACAGTTCAGATACTTTTTTTTACCCAAACTCATAGTTTGATAATACGATCTGAGTTTTCTTCTTCAATAAATATTACTATGGTATTCCTACAAAATTATGGCAAGAATAAATTAGCCCCGCAAATAATATAAACTACCTAATCTCCAATGTTCTTCCAATGACCGAAATTTGTTCTCCTTTAAAGGAATGGTCGTTACAACATCATTAGGACCAAATTAAAATAGAATATTTGAAGACCATGAGACAACTTTTTGGTTAAAGATCATGAGACAAGCAAAAAGAAGAATTGTTATTTGTGAATTGGGGGTGCTTTTTCCCTTTTTCTAGATTTTGTATGCAAGGTGGTTTTGGTTTGCCCATGTATAAAGGGTATTTGTGGGGGTTGTTTTTTTCTTGGTTTAAATATGTATTTAGTCATTGCAAATGTCCCTGTTTTTCGATTTAGTCCCTGCAAATTTTTTTTTTTAAATACGTCCTTGCAAAATAACTTTTTTTTTAAATACGTCCCTACAAAATAAATTTTTTAAATAGGTCCCTGCAAAATATCTTTTTTTTTAAAATACGTCCCTACAATATAAACTTTTTTTTTAAATACGTCCCTGCAAAATATCACAATTTTTTTTGGTTGGGACGTATTTAAAAAAAAAGGTTATTTTGCAGGGACGTATTTAAAAAAAAGTTATTTTGCAGGGTCATATTTAAAATTCCAACTTTCAGAAGGGCATATTCAAAAAAAGGTTATTTTGCAGGGACGTATTTAAAAAAAAAATCGCAGGGACTAAATCGAAAAACAGGAACATTTGCAAGGACTAAATACATATTTAAACCTTTTTTCTTTTTTGGCAATCAGGTGTATGTGAAGCTGGTGCATAGGTGTGGTCTTTATATTGGTGTTTGTATTTCTTTCATCTAGCTTGATAGTAAATGATTGTGAGTGTTCTTCCCAACCCTTCCTAAAAAGTGGGTGGAGTCTTTCACTCTCAACTAGATTATTTTAATGAAATTTATTTATAAAAAAAAGAGAGAAGAATTGTTACTCCGTTTCATGTTTTGGTAATAAAAAGATGCCGTGATGAGAAGTAAAAAAAAAGGTTGTATACGTTATTCAAAGGTCATTTTACCAACAACAACAACTGAACAATAGATCTCTTAGCGGAGACAATTTACCTTAATTATTACACCAACTTTTCTTACCTATGAGTTGAATTTCTTATTTTTTCAAATATATAATATTTTTAAATTTTTTGTATCTATATTTAAAAAAAGATAAAGTATTTTTATAAAATTATGTTAAATTAAATCGAGTACATAAATTGGAGAATTTTCTTTAATTTCTTCACCAACAACAACAACCTGGTCCTGAAGTTTTCAATTGGGTATACCACCCAAGAAATATACTCATAGAATACACACTTAACTTCTTAGACGAATTAAACTAATGATATGATTTATTAATTAGTGCTACTGTCCCTACCTATATTAATAGCCCATCTCTCCCACTAACATCATTCATCATAAACCATATCACTTTCTCACTTCCTTTGGTAATTAAGATAGGTGCTTAATTAATTACAAAATGGCTTCAGGAAATAATGAAGAGAAAGTAGAGCTTGGTTTCAATGATGTTCCAGAGACAAAACCTAAGAAGGATTGGGTCCTTTTGTCCCTTAGAGTTGTTGCATTTTTTGCCACTACATCTGCAACACTTGTGATGGCATTCAACAAAGAGACTAAAAGCTTTGTAGTTGGTATCAATGGTAACACCCCAATAAAAGCTACTCTTGTTGCTAAGTTGAATCAAACTCCAGCTTTTGTGTAAGTTTTCAAAATATTAATATATCTTTGTATGATTTATTAAATTCCAGTTTCTCAAGATCAATAGTATGATTTAACAATATTGCAATATAATAAACATTTTTATCAACTTACAGGTTCTTTGTGATAGCTAATGGAAGTGCAAGTCTACATAACTTGGTGATGATAACTTTGGATATGTTAGGATCCCGATATGATTACAAAGGACTCCGCCTTGCAATGATTGCAATACTAGATATGGTACTCCTATTTATTTTTGGCTTAAATAAATGAAAAGATATAATAACAAATTATATAATGACTTACTACTTTTGAACTGGTACTCGTGAATTTAGTGAGACTCACATGAATTTTATTTAATCATAAAAAGTGGTGAAAAGAGTACTACAATATGTGTTGCTAGCATTTTTCTAAATATATATTGATAATCTTCGACATATTTTGATTTTAATCTTTGTAACAAATTTTCTATCTTTCTTCAGTCTCCTAAAAAAGTATGTAATTTTAGTCCCTTTAAAAACAATTTTTGTATTTTACAAAATTATAAACAAAATTACAGAGATTATCAAAATTTATTAATTTCAAAGGAAAAAAAATCATGAGGGGTGCTAGCATTTCTAAAAAAAATTAGGCCTTATTTTTTTACCATCACATCAAATTTACAAATATTTTATATATATTTTTTTCTTTTCTAAAGTCACTTATGTAAGAAAATTAATTGATTGAATTTTATGAGGGAAGATGATACTGGCTTTAGCATCAGCTGGAGATGGAGCAGCAACATTCATGTCAGAATTGGGAAGGAATGGTAATTCACATGCAAGGTGGGATAAGATATGTGACAAATTTGAAACATATTGCAACAGAGGTGGTGCTGCTCTCATTGTTTCATTCATTGGCTCCATTCTTCTCCTCATTATTACGATCATGTCCATTACAAAGCTTCTCAAGCCAAATCGCATTAACCATATTGCTCCTAATTGATATCATAAATTTACATCATTATACAATAACTGATGGATGTTGTTTTTCTTGGTCATCTTTTATGTATTGACTTTCCTTATTTGAGTGGGTTTGACATATATACGTAGTTAGTTGTATTTTTGTTTCTTGAAGGGTTGTTTTTTATACGGTATGTAACTATAGTTGTATTTGAAGCACAAATAAAATGGTGGATTGCTATATATATGTATCTTTGAATTCATTTTCAGAGGAGTCGAGACTAATCCTCGAGATATAAAATTGCTTTTAACATCTTTGGGTGTTCTCGAGTAGAAATGATTTTGCCTCTAGAATAACATTTAATTAAGGGTATGTTTGGGAGGAGGTTTTGGGAGGGAAAGAAAGTGGAGGACATATTTTTTAATTTTAAATTGAGGAAGCTATAAAATATCTCTAAACATAAATCAAATGTGAATAAAAATGTTATATTGATATCTATCAACTTTTTCTTTTAATTTTTTAAAATCTCAAATACATTTTAAAATATAGACAAATATTTTTCAAGCTCTCCCCTCTCTTCCCCTCGCAAAACCCCCCACCAAACATACCCTAAGGTTACGCTTACTTGAAATATATATTGTTAAAGAGTCCGACATCGGATGTGATATGGCCTAAAAAATAGTTTATAAATGGGAGACAACCTCACCTTACAAGCTGGTTTTGTGGGCCGGGTTGAGTTAGGCCCAAATCATAGTCTAAGATATGTATTTTTCCACCATTGCGAACTTAAGTGTCAGCCCTCAAACCTTTGAACCAAGCATAGGCTAAGACATTTAAGGTTGTTTCAAATTGCGGACCGCATCACATGATGCTTAACCCAGGGTTTCAAATGTGATGAGGCCGCAATATTGCCATTGTGGTAGTGTCTGCAACCGCATCAACTGATCGCAATTACTGTGTGATATAAAATCACTGAAAAATCCGCATCACAACACCGCAATAGCTGCATGCAACACCCGCATTGGGCCGCATCAGACTGTAATGGATTGTAAAGTGGTCAGGCGAATTATTTTTCTATCTCCATTTGTCTTTGTATCATAGATTTATAGGGTATTTTAAAGGACTAAAGATATTTTAAAGTGATGAATTGCTGATAATGAGATAAATATGAAATTGAAAATAAAGAACATGTGAATTATACGATAACTAGTAAATTATAATATTTGATACTAATATAATATAAATTCACGTCGCAACGATTGCAATACGCATTGCAACAGTGGCAATACTAATGTGTTGGAACCACAGTAGCATGAGTTACAACTCACGTCGACTTCGAAGCTCCAACTAGTAGAATTGGGTCAGTCATATCCTTGAAGTATCGACAACGTGCATCCAAATGTTTCTTGATTATAACATGAAATTGGAATTTGTAGATTTTTTTCGAAAGTGAATTTTATTCTCAAATATATTGCTTAACTCACTTTTTTTTCTTGTATTCATTCAAACATAAATTACTTTACCTTCAAGTCACTTTCATTCATAATCAATTTTACAAGACCAACTCACCTTTATAAAAAAAAAACGGACACAATGGTCAACATCTTCCTTACAAGAAACTTCCATATACACCGGTCAGGGATCAAACGCAACACCTGATGGTTATCTATATCTATTCTAATATTATACAAGGCATTTTAACAATTAATCACAATTTTACATTTTTCAAAATAATGAAAAAATATTATTATTTCATTAAAAATTGTGTAAAAAGGATACAAATATTATTTATTGTTGTAACAAAAACGTATTTTAAAAAGTTCAAAATGACTCTTAAAATCCCTTATAGCTTCACACCAAGCTTTTCAATTAAGTAATTTTAATTTTTGGCTATAACTTAAAATTTGTTAAAAATTCCTCCTAATTTTAAAACTTTATAAATAGATCTATCAAATAATTAAGTGATGCTCCTTTGGTCCTTTTATAAGAAGATTTTATAAAAATCACAAAGAACAAGGAGGTTATTAAATGTGATGCAAGTTAAGCATTATCCCAAATATATCATTAGTATTAATTTTTTATACCCACTACGTGACTTTCTAGTAACCTATATTTCACATTAAATAGGGCTATGAAAGAAATTTTAGCAATTAATGTGTTTTGGAAAATGTATTTTTTCTTATAATTAGGACAAAAAACACACTAATTTTTTTCTTATAGTGGCACTTTTCCCAATTCAAAACAAGATTCACTTTTTCACACCTTTCAAGAACTTTTTCTAAGTTAGCTAAACGGTTATCAAAATTTGATCCATATACCGAGAAATCATCCATAAAAACTTCCATAATATTTTCAACAATATCCGAAAAGATGGACATCATACAGCGTTGAAAAGTAGCAGGAGCATTACATAGACCAAAAGGCATATTTCTATAGGCATAAGTGCCATAACGACAAGTTGTTTTTTCTTGGTCGCTAGGATGAATGGGTATTTGAAAGAATCTAGAATACCCATCCAAATAGCAAAAGTGTGAATGCTTTGCTAACCTTTCTAGCATTTGATCAATAAAAGGGAGGGGAAAGTGATATTTACGGGTCGCTTTATTTAGCTTCCTATAATCGATGCACATTTTTCATCCCGTGACAGTTCTAGTAGCAATAGATTCATTTTTCTCATTTTTGATAATTGTAAGGCCTCCCTTTTTAGGTACTATTTGAACAGGACTAACCCATTTACTGTCTAAAACTGGATATAAAACCCCAACATCAAAGAGTTGAAGTACTTCTTTTTTCACAACTTCCTTCATGTTAGGATTTAATCTCTTTTGATGCTCAATGCATACATAATGAGGGATTTATTCCCTTAATATCCTCAATAGTATATCCTATAACTTTAGGATATTTCTTGAGAATATTAAGTAATTTCTTTGTTTCCACCTCATTTAAGTTTGCATTGACAATAACGGGAAAAGTAGAGTTTAAGCCCAAAAATTCATACCTTAGAGATGATGGGAGAGGCTTTAGTTCCACCTTTGGAGCTCCTTTTGGAAGAGGATCAGAATTCTCCTCAACCAAGTCTTCAATGCCCAAGTCTTTTATAGGAGGATTTTGATCCAGCAATTTGGCATAGACTTGGGCTTCTTCAGCCAATCCTTCACTTGTGCTTCCTACTAAACACGCTTCCAAACCATCGGATGAAAATGATGCTAAAGAGCACTCTTCCACGCAATGGTCAACAATATCAACCCTGCAACAAGAATCCTTAATGGAAGGACTCTTCATAAGGTTAGCAAACTCAAACTCTATATTCTCTCCACCCACATTGAACGTCAACTTACCATGTTTAACACCCATTATAGCTCCTGCAGTGGCAAGGAAAGGCCTTCCCAAAAGAATTAATTGGAACTTGGGAGTCCTCCTCCATTTCCATTACAACAAAGTCAGCCGGAATAAAAATTTCTCCTACTTTAATAGGAACATCCTCAAGAATCCCAGTCAGATATTTAATGGAGCGGTCATCCAACTGTATAGTCATGTTGGTGGGTTTCAACTCCCTGTGCCCAGCCTCTTACAAAGGGATAATGACATCAGACTCACACTGGCTCCTAAATCACACATGTCTCTGTTTATGGTCTCACTACCTATCACACAGGGTATAGAAAAGCTTCCAGGATCTTTAAGCTTTGGTGT
The DNA here is from genome assembly GCA_963573325.1 of Astragalus glycyphyllos. Classification (NCBI taxonomy): domain Eukaryota; kingdom Viridiplantae; phylum Streptophyta; class Magnoliopsida; order Fabales; family Fabaceae; genus Astragalus; species Astragalus glycyphyllos. The sequence goes on from OY754311.1 coordinate 63,092,338, forward strand.
CAATTTATTTTGAATAATAGCACTGCATTCTTCAGTTAGAGTCACTGTCTCATTGTCATCTATCTTTCTTTTCTTGGATAAAATTTGTTTCAATTTTTTTTGCATAAGATGGCATTTGAGACAGAGCATCTGTGAAAGGAATGTTTATGTAGAGCTTTTTCAAAAGATCAACAAACTTTTTAAATTGCTCATCCAGCTTTGATTTTGCAAACCTTTGTGGGAATGGTAAGCTAGGTTTATGTTGCGTTAAAAACACACTCAGAGCAAGTGTACTCTTTCGCAGAAGTAGTATAAATGATTATCGTATCCACAGGGATTAATTAACAAGTACCAAACTAGTCGAGATTATATATTGTTTAGACGAATAATAATTTGGATGTTGTAGAAACAAAATAAAAAGAAATAAAATAACAAGAATTAAAATGCAAGAATATAATCAATGGAGAGAGGTCTAGGGTCGCCGTTTCACTTGCAAGCTTCGATTCCCCTATGTCTAATTCTACCTGAATTCCCTTATTTTATTTAATTACCAATCCCTTTACTAAAGCTATTAATCCGTTTGGTCATTCGCGATTAATATTCTTTTTCCTAAATTAACCCTAGTTTGGTCATGCTAGAATTTAAATTTAAGAAAAGCATAAAGTACAAAAAGGTTGAATGATTGGAAGACTAAATTAAAGTTTGGTCATGCATTAATTATAGCCCCAATTATCCTATAGGTCCACCAACTAATTGCAGTACGGTCGCTGATCAACTAATTGATTATTAACATGAAAAGGGTAGCTAATCCTAATTATGTGATAAAAACAATAGAATAATATTAATTGAAATAAAAACAGGAATTCAAATAAGAAATTAGAACATAAAGAGGTTTCTAAACATGCAAGATCCACCTAAGACCTTAGACGAGGACTTAGGTGTCCATAATAATAAAGAACAATAAAAGAAAAATAAGGTTCATGAATTACAGAAATAAGAATAACCCGGAAATAGAGAAAGTCTTAATCTTTGTCTTCAATCTCCTTCTTTTACTCCAAAGCTCTTTCACGGTGCCGAAAAACTCTTCTCTCCCTCCGTAGCGTTCGTGTAACTATCGTTTGTTTATGTGGTGTGTGGCTCTTGTAACACCCCGGAAATAATTTAATTAAAATAGTTGATTGAATTATTAAAATAATTTGGAGGCGGGATATAGATAAATTAAAAGGTTAATATTTTATATGCGTAGGAGGTGAAACGAGTAAAGGAGGTGGTGACGTAGAGAGCCCAGTGTTTACTGAGCCCTCAACTTAAACCCTGGGGGTTTAAGCCAAACCCTCATTCGCAGCAAGCAAAAGAAAAACGAAAGTGAGAGTGAGAGAGAGAGCACGCGGCGCAAAGAGGGAGAGATGAGGAGAGTTTCGCGAAGAATTTCAAAAGGAGATCGTTCGTGTTGCTGTGGTTTTGTTCGTGTCTCGTTCGTCGTGTTCCGGAGCTTACGTTATTCGAGGTAAGGGTGGGCTTAACCTTGATAATGGGTTGATGATAATTATGTGTGGGTAGTCTAGGGTTTTGTTGAATTGTTCGTGTTGTTGCATATCGTGTTTTCGTTGAGATTGGTGCTTTGATGATTATTGCACGTTATTGTGATTTGTTTCGTTATTTGTTGTTGCGTGATTGTTGTATCATGATGATGGTGTTGTTATTGTTCGTGCTTTTGTTGTTGCTGTGCGTGGTTGATTGTTGTTGTCGCGTTGTCGAATTGTCGTTTTTGTTGTGGTGGTTGCGGTGTCGTTGCCGTTAGGGTTTGGTGTTTGGCAATTTAGCGATTCTGGACACAGGTTCGGTTTTTCTAAAACTGGCGCTGTTTGGTTGATCCAAAAATTATGAGGTTGATTGTTTTTGAAAATAGACTTAACGCCGGTCGTTTTGGCACTGGTTTCGTCAAATTCGGAGTTGTATAGCTCGAGTTATAGGCGATACAAGTTAGGTTAAAATTCTGGAAACGATTTGGGTATAGATTCGGTATTTCGGTGACTGGGAACGTTGTATTGACCGAAAAATTATGTGGTTTATTTTTCTGGAAAATAGACTTAATGCTTGTTAATTTGGCACTGGTTTGGTTGCGTTTAGAGTTGTGTAGCTCGAGATATGAATTCCACAAGTTAGAGTAAGATTCTGGAAACAATCTGGACACAAGGTCAGTGTTTTGGTTACCACGTTTTCAAAAGAACTCCTTTTCGAACGAATCCAATTTCTTTGAAAACTAGACAAAATTTTCCCCAGTTTATGCACAAGTTTCATGCAATTTGATTGAGTTTTGGTCACTTTGGAATTGCTTGAATTTGAAGGACAGAAACTGTCCTCTTTTGCAACTAGCCTGTGTGCTTTTCGAAAACTGTACCTATTGGACACTCTCCTTCAAAAACTGAACTTAGGGATGATAACCAGACCCATAGGGCTTTCCAACAAGTATTTATTTGTTGAAATCCGATGTCGTTTGCTATTTTAATTAATTCGCTGAAGTAGGTGCGATGTGCCTAGGCGCTGTGCGCCAGTCTTGTGCGTGGTGTGCGTGCGTTATGTCCGCGTTGTGGAGCCGTCTGGTGTTAATATTTCAGGTGCGGTGCTGGTATGCTCAGGAGAGTTTAGTGGTAGTTGTGATGCTACAACTTGGTGCTATTTTTGGTGAAATCATTTGTTTTGATTCTGGTGATATAGTATTTATTTTAAATACTTGTTATGGTGAGTTGGTGCATAATCATGGTGTCGCATTGTCATATGCATGTTTTGGTGATATAGGCTCTGCCTCTGGTGTTTATTGGTGATATGCCCGTCGTGGCTCATTTTGGTGATCGGTACCGCATGCATATGCCCACTGGAGGGGTTGCATATCATCCCATTGTCTATGAATGTTATAACTTTGGTGGTTCACTGTCAAATGGACTTTTCCTTTGGTATCTGGTGCTGTGATATGGTGTAATTGTATTGTGTTGCTGTAGTTACCTGATGCTAGCATATTTTTATCATCTGCTTATTACCTCTGTTAGACTCACCCCTTCTGCTTGGAATGTTGCTCTCATGCGGCAACGCTGCAGGTGATCGCTAGTGCTCGTGGAGGAATTGCTAGGTTTTGCTTCCTCTCTCGTTTGGGTCTGTGTCAGCTCTGATATGTAGCACCGGGGAGTCGTTAGTTATCGTTTTGAACTATTATTTTAGTTATTGGAAATTGTTTTAATTAATTTTGGAGATGTCTCTAATTGTTAATTCTGGAGATGTTTAAACTGGTTAATATTTCCGCTGCTTGGTGATTTCTTTTATATAAATTATTTTGGAGATTTTTTTTTTGGAATAAATGGTGTTTTTTTTTTAAAATGGTGAAAAATGTAGCGCCCTTCGAGGTGACTCTGATAATTGTCTATTTAGTTGTAATAGTAAAAGGGGGGTGTTACAGCTCTCCCATTCACAAGTGAAGCTCTCCTTTTATATTAGTTCCTTTTCTTTCTTTCCAAGCAAAGGATCAAGTCCAGATTGCTTCCATTTTTAATTGCAAGATATGCCAATCCCTAAATATTAGGATTTAGATCCTTCCTAAATATGTGTTTTTTGCTCTCCACTCCATGCCTCTTTCTTTCTCTCCAAGTCACATGTGCATCACTTTTAATTGAAATCTCCAAGAGGATCTTCTTCTTTTTATCACTGTGGGCATTCTTGCATTAATGGGCTCTGGGTTTGTTTTCTTTTATTTGTTAGTCTTTCTTCTAATTTCAGCCCATATTTATGTCATTTTTCTTTTCCTACCTTTATGCAAATATAGAGTAATTTAAGTTAGTTATTTATTTAATCAATAATAATTACTCTAAAAATGACTCAAAAACATCTCTAAAAAATGTACTAAATTAGAGTTTATCAGTTTATATGGTGGTGGTGGAACATATGGTGTTTCTTTTTCTTTCTCTTCCTGTGGATTTACTTTCTCACTCTCATTTTTCTCATCAGTAACCTTTGGTTCTTCTAGTTGTTTTCCACTCTTTATGGCGACAACATTCATTTGGGCTTTGGGATTGGTTCAGGCTACCCAAGAAATATTCTGGAGGATCTAGAGGATGAAGCGACTTGTTGAGCCACTTGGGTAATTTGAGTTTCCAACCTTTTGTTGAGTAGAAATGGAGTCCACTTTTGATGTCAACTTAATAAGAGTGTCATTCAAAAGTGAATTTTGGTTTTTAAACTCTTCATTTTGTTTGGTTTGAGTCAACACAAAATTCTCCAACAAGGTTTCCAAGTTGGATTTTTGAGGGTTTTTTTGAAATTTTTGAAAACCGAGTGGTGTTCTAGCTGCTGGTTAAAAAGAGGGATTGGCTGGAGGATCATCCAGAATTATAAGTGTTTGAAAAAGGATACCCCTTTTGAGCATAGTTAGCTTCCTCAGAACCATTAGCAGATACCCCCAGTTGGCATTCAACACCCGTGTGGCCAACAACATCACAAATTTCACAAGGTGGTACAGAAGTAGAAGTAGAGGAAGGTTAGACGACACTGACATTGAATTTTTCAAATTTCTGGAACAGTGCGTCCACGTTAGAGGTAAGATGATCAATAGCAGAAACTTCATACTTACCTGGTTCTTTCTTGGGTGGAGATGATGCAGTTATGGCCCGTTGACTTGTCCATTTATAATGGTTTTAAGTCATGTCTTCAATGAGAGCATAAGCCTCTTCTATGTTTTTGTTCATCAGAGCTCCATCCGCAGCATCATCCACGGTCACTTTAGTGGCATATAGCAATCCATTGTAGAAAGTATGGATAATCAACCATTTCTCTAGTCCATGATGGGGGAATAACCTTAGCATTTCTTTGAAACGCTCCCAAGCATCATAAAGAGATTCCCCGTCATTTTGAGTGAATCGTGTAATTTGATTCCTCAGTTATGCAGTTTAGCTCGGGGGAAAGAATCTAGCAAGGAATGCTTTCCTTAGTTGATCCCATGTAGTAACGGACTCATTTGGCAATGAATGTAGCCATGCTCTAGCTCTATCCCTTAGTGAAAAAGAGAAAAGCTTTAGTTCTATGGCCTCAGGGGTTACTCCATTCAGTTTTAGAGTACCACAATATTCAAGAAAAATAGAAAGATGAAGATTTGAGTCATCTGTAGTGAAGTCAATAAATGTCACAAGGAAGGAGGATTGGAATTGTGACCCTTTTTTTAATTCACCAGAAATAATGAAATTATCTTCACAAGTATAATTAGATATTAAGATAGGGAGTGTGCTTTAGGTTAAGAAGAGTGAGTGAAAATGTCTTCTTAACAATTCTAGTAAGTAGAGAAGGTTTAGACCCAACTGTCTTCTCAACTATCACAGAGTTGAGAAGGGTCAATAAGTTCTATCTTCAACACTTACTGTTTTAATCCCTCAACTTCTTAGTTCTTGGTACAAGTGGGTGTGTGTGATATATTAACTCATTTCAAACACATCAAGAGACTTCCTAAAACAGTTATTAGCAGAGAAGGGTCAGTAAGCTGTCTTCTCAGTTTTCTTAAAGCTTCTCCAAGAGGAGAGTTTTATCTTACAGATTAAAACAACTTAGGAAAAGCAGTAAATAACACAACGATGTATAGTGGCTCACCCAAAACCCTGGGTTACATCCACTCCTCACTCCCTGTGAGTATTTCCACTATTTTCCAAATAGTTTACAACTTTTACACCTCCCTAGGCTAAAAATACTCTTGGTTGTTTTCTTCACACAGCTCTACCTACTGTTTACACCCCTAATAAGATCCTTCTGATTTATTAGACTGCTTCTATCACAGAAGCACTCACTTCTCAAGCCCTACAACAACACATGCTACTTGAGAAGGTTTCCTACAGATTTTCTGTTTAAGTGTTTGGGTTTGTGGGACTTCTAGAGCTTGGTTGATACAAATGGAGTATTCAACAAATACAACAACGCAAGACTTAATACATACTCAGGTGATGTAATAGAGGATGACGCCATGGACGAAAGCAAGAGTCGCAGGTCAGCTGCGAAAGAGAAGGAAAGAAGGATCGAAAACAATGTTTGTGGATTTTAGCTCTGTGATACTATGATAAAACTTGAACATGACATTTATATTTCTCGATTTCAGTGAATAGAATATTTCATTTTATTACAATTATGTACAACACCTCTCCTTTTATACAAGAGGTTTCAACAAATTACTTGCTGAGCATTTCAAGACAGAAAATAGGACATGTATACTTAAATGTAAAATGTAACTGTACACAACCGTATAATGACTTTACCACAGCTAAACCTCTAATAAGCTAAGACTTTTAAAAAAATTTATGCTTTCAATTTAGCTGCAAAACAAGGTTGGATTTTGTTATCCAATTTTAATTCCATGGTCTATAGAATTTTTAAAGCTAGATATTTTCTAGGGGGATTTTTTTTTGGGATGCTAATGTGAGGCATAATCCAAGTTTTTCATGGCTTAGTATTTGTTAGTCTAGAATTTTGTTGAAAGAGGGCTACAGGTGGATTGTGGGGAGAGCTTGGTGCTAAATTATATCCTTCTAATGCTAACATTGCTCGTTTGAAAGTGTCAAATTTGGTATCTCAGACAAATAGACTTTGGGATGAAAATTTATTGGCTACACAATCGAACTTGGTAAGAAAATACCTGTTTTTTTTTTTGACGTGAAGAAAATACCTGTTTTGGCCTACGGTAAAGGAAGATAAAATTATTCGAGGGCCTAACTAAAATGGATTGTATACAGTAAGTTGTTTATTTGAACAAGTTGTTGAATCCAAGTCACCTTAGAGAACAAGGGGAATGGAACATCACATGGAATTTACACTTACTAAGGAGAGCATGTAAAAATGTTTTCCCCGCAAGCTAGCTCATGACTTCGAGGTACCTATGTTTAAATTGTCCAAAATCACGTGATTGTCAGACACAAACTGGTTTGCGCACACCTTAGATCAACCCATGGATAAATATGAATGGTTTAAGGACCTATTTGTTAGCATGCATAAAATTATGTCTGAGAACCAATTTATTAATCTTACCGTAGTGATGTATAATATTTGGCATATCATAGAAACTTGAAGTAATGGGAAAACAAGGTTGAAACTCTGCAATGCATTTTATATAGTGCTCAAAATGATTGGGACAGTAGGTCCAGGCAACATTTGAGCACCAATTTATTTCCAGCTCTCGGCCACCAAATCCAATTATGGGCCTGATTGGATAGAGTTTTTTTTTTCTCGATAAGTGAGAATTGTATTAATAAAGCATTTAGTAGCATCATTTACACACCACCTTCTATGAAGGATTTGAGAGGGCGTCTAATCATGTGCTATGACTAAAGGGTATTACTTCCAATTCCATCATACAAACCACCACATATACGCTCCCAGACCTGTTGCCTCCAAGCTCCATTAGCCTCAGCAACAATAACTAATTCATCAGCATATTCCAAGCTCACCAGTTGGAAAAATGCAGCAACACCACCACAACAAGACCGAAAATTAGAAGAAGCTCAAAGAGGAGGATACATCAGCAAATCTTGAAAGAACAAGACAAAATCAAGGTAAATGTCAGGAGATGTCTTTGAATCAACTTCCAGTATTATAATACAACTCCTGCAGCACACCAAGATGACACCAGATCCCGAAGAGCCTGCTGAAAGATGGAGCCCGTAGGCATTCCATTCCAACTAAGACAAGTCTGATAGTTTTTGATCACACTTCAAAACCTGTTGCAAATGTTACAGTAACACCCTTTCATAGACCTCAAAAACCTCACTCTAGAAGGATCCCACGGTAAAGCCTACTAGGCCTATCAGCCCAGCCTAGATAAGTAAATATAAATAATATTTTTAAACATATTGACCTACATTAATTTTTGACAATAAAAAATATTATTATAAAATAACATTTAAATAAGATGTCATATAAAGAAAGTTATTTGAAAGATTTTGTTAGATTTTGAATTAGAACTTAATCTCGCTAACATATTAATTTGTTTGTCTATTTACAAAGCCTATACCACTAAAAATTGTTGATATGATCTTAACATGATATTTCCTTAAGTTAATAATAGAATTAAAAGACAAGAACAAAACTCAATTAAAAGTAACAAAAAATTAAGAAAAAGGGGGAGATACAAGATGAAAAAAAGAAAGGCGCCACACTCTTAATTCTATGAAGAAAGGAGAATTGATAAGTCAAGTGAAGAATTGCCACAAAGGCATTGATTCCTTTGATAAGATCCAAAACAAGTGATCTTCCACAAGAAGATACAAGAGCTGCGTAGCTCTCAAAGCGCTAATTGCATATAACTTTCATCATGTCTTCAAATTGTAGTCTTTCATGGGTATTTATAGGCTAAGCTTGAAATGCATTTATTTAGTGCATTTACCTAGAATATAACCACAAACTAGAAAATAAATTCCCACTTGCCTATATAACGACTTAGAAATTCTTACAAACCCACTAACAAACTTAGGAAGGATCAAAAGACACCTAAACTAATTCAACCAAAATAAATTCGAAAAATAAAATTAAAATAACAAAAATTGGACAGCCCATGAATTCTCCTTGATCATGTGCATTGGCTTTTCTAAATTGTTGTCGTCAAATTGGGCTCAAAGGATCTTAATAGATTTGTAGAAGTATGACCCAAATGGGTGCAACTTTTAACAAAAACAACTTCGGATGCAAGTATTTATTTGAGTGGTTTCTTGATGTCAAATTTGACTCTCATTGGTTCTCTTCAATTCTAGACTTTCGTAAAAATTTGATACAATAAAAATACCCTTCAATTAAAAACATTCCATCTCTCACTCTCCTTCCCAAACACTCTCACACCCCCTCCCAACACACTCAACCGAACCCTAACCCCTCCCCACCCCAGTTCGAATTCTCACTCTCCCTCTCCCTCTCAATCTCACCACCACCATTTTTGAAGAAATAATATCGCATTCTACGCATCCCTAAACCCGGGGATCCACAGTGGCAGAACGGATGGCCCTGCTACAAGAAAAATTGAAGATAGGGGCACCGAGTCAGCCTCAGAGACCTCAGAAAAAACTTCCTAAGCTAGGGAGGGTTGTCCATGAGCTCAGGGAGTTGCATTTGTCCAAACTCAACCCCGAGAGACATATGCCCAAGACCAGGGATCTGAGGGAAAGACTCTAACCCGTCACGCATGGGGGGCATGGTAGGCCTACCGATGACTCCATCGATCAAGCCACCCTGCCAACCCCACGCGGGGAAACTCACTCCAAAGAAGAAAGAAGAGTGCCATAAGTCAACGAAACCAAAAGCTCAACCTCGGTGGATGACTCAGGCGGCCGTTGAGATTCCAATTCCTAAAACGGCCTCCAAGTCTCGCTCGCAAAAGAGGAGGCAACAGAGAGCTAGAGCTTTCAACGGGATGAAGGAAACTCTCCAGATGCTCACCTCCGCTAGAGATGGGAATACCCAGACCATCCCCGCAGCATCCGGTGCTACGGGGTTGGAACAGGCTTTCCCAAAACCAGCCGAGGATACAGCTCCAGAGCGACTTCCCGAACCCACTGCCCCCGAGCCACCTACTGATCGCGAGGGAGGAGACCAAGCAATGGTGGGTGTTGCACCCTGAAAAATCCTTTGGAGGGATTTCTCTTCGCACAACATGAATTGGAGTCGCCACCAATATTTTTTTAGAGGTAAAACATTGAAAAAAAACCTTTCTTGAAAGACAATGGTCCTTGGAACCACGAGATTTGAGTTCAGGGGTCGGTTATGCATGGGAAAGGTACGAGCACCCCACACATCCTTTCTACTGAAAGGGAACCTCGATTTGACGTGTGATTTAAAAGGTTGATTTAAGAAATGCTTTGTTTTTATCTCTCTTTATCTCTCCTTACTTTATGGAAAAAACTTAAGGAAAATTTAATCTTTTGCGCTTGACGGGAGGGCATCGTGCCTACGTATCCTGGGGAGGGAATCAAAGCAACGTAGTTCTTGTTTTCGAAAATTGTTTTGTTTTTAGAAATTGCCTTGTTTTGGAAAAGGGTTTGTTTTTTTGAAAAAAAAAATGGTTTTCATTTGTCGTGCTTGACGGGAATGTGACCCGCTCCTACGTATCTCCCAGTGCGATGGAGAATTCAAAGCTTACGTAGTTCTCGGTTGTCGAGGAAAGGTTTTTATTTTTTAGTTATTTAATTGTGAAAATTGAATGTTCACAGTGATCAAACAACAAAGGTTTCGAGTGATCACCACTCCCCATTATTGACGATCGTGCAAGCAAAGGCTTCGCATTATCCTCAACAAAGTTTTTAATTTGTGAAATGAGAGTTCTTTTGAAAAACGAGTGTTCATGATAATCAATTGAGCAAAGACTCCAAGTGATCACCACTAGCACCCCATTGTTGACAATCGTGCAAGCAAAGGCTTCGCATTATCCTCAACAAAGTTTGATTTGGAACAAGATTTTGGAAAATCGGATGTTCATGATGATCAAACAACAAAGGTTTCGAGTGATCATCACTAGCACCCCATTGTTGATAGTCGTGCAAGCAAAGGCTTCGCATTACCGCCAACAAAGTGTGATTTGTGAAAAATAGTTTGAAATTGTTTTGAGAAGAAGTGAAGTTGTTTATCAATGAATATGTAAATGCAAAAAAATGTTTTGAAGTTGGAACGTTACTAACGAGTAACAAGTTGTTCTTTGTATGCAACATGGTTTTGAAGTTTTGGAGAGTTACTAACGAGTAACAATTGGTGGAAATCAAAACAAGCAAATTGTGAACACCAATTCAACATTTTAATGCACCACAAGCACATAAACAAGTATATCAAACATTGAGTACCAAGCTTCAATTCAAGAATGCATGAGTAGGCAAAATGCATGTGCATCAAGGTTAAATGAACCTATCTTTTGCCAACTTAGCATAACACAAGATCATTTGTGGACCATAAATGAACCAAAACCCAAATTCATTTTCTCAAATCACAAATTTCACAATTTATTTCAACAAGTCAACCAAATCAAGCAAGCGAATGACACAACCAAAACATAGATGCATTTATTCACAAGATTCAACCATGAGAATCAACAAAAATCATAAAACACATATTTATTTGAAGCATGCGAAATTATCATCAAAGCAAATAACATTTTATTTCAATTAAAACAACAAAATCATGCATATAACCCCAAAATCAAAGCATCAAAACAAAGATTCATGAGATTAACATATGTACAAGCATAAAAATGAAGTTAAAAGAGAGGATCTACATTTTTGGAAGTGGAAATCTCACAAATATGCAAGAGATGATGACTTTATGCAAGGATTTACAAGAGAAGGGGTCTAGGAATCACATACCTTAAGATGAGCTCCAAATAAACACAATAGATGAAGAAACAATCAACCAAATCAACTTATCTTCACGCTTGATCTTTAATCTCCAAAAAATGACCCTTGATCTTGAACCTTTGTGTGATTTTATGAAGGATTGATGGTTGAAAATTAGTGTTTAGGCTTGGAAGATGGATTGAATGTGTGTGGGTAGATGAGAAATGAAGAAGTGAGTTAGAGAGAAGGGAGAGGGGGTGGCGCATAAAATGGAGTGAAGGTGAGGAGGGAGTTGTGTGCTAGGGTTTGTGAGTGAATGGTGAGGCCAAAGTTTTTTTCTCTCTTGAGGTGAGGTTAATAGGGTATATATAGAAAGCAATTAGGTTTAAGGGTAGTGAGGTCAATATGCACTAGTTGTGCTCTAGGATTTGATTTTAATTTTGAATCAAAGGCTAGGATTGAGGCTCACATGGATTGAGGACATTGAGAAAACACAAAATGAGAGAATAGAGAGGGTGAAATTCGGCCAAGAGGTAGTGGGAGTGGTCACCAAGTTTTGCTAGTTGTCATCTTGTACTATTGTACTATTATATGACCATTCCATTATCCCTTCATTTTTGATTATTCTTCTTAGGATAATTGTACAAAAATACACCACTTTGAGCCACATACAAGGTATCTTGAGGAATATGCCATTTTATGTGATCACCATGACCAAAAATGTCATAAAAATCACATCTTGGAACTTTTTGTAGAATATTCCTTTTTGATGCCTTTTTTGAATTTGAATTTTGTGCACAATGTATGCATGCATGCGCATACATACAAACATGACCAAAAATGTTTTGCCTCAAATAAATTTCTCTAAAATTGCACAATGATTATTGATGAGAAATTATCTTATTTTTGACAATGACCAAAATACCCTTTTGCCCTAAAAACCTTGTTTTTTAACAACAAATGCATTTCCACTCTAACAATGAATTTAAAAGCCCTAGAATGACTTTTAAAACCCAAAAATGCATGAACAATGCTCTTCACTCTTCAAAATAAAACCACACTTCTCAATTTATTTATTTTTTGCGGAAAATTAGGGTTTTAAACCTAGGCGGACAAAATTAGGGTATGACAGTGGGCATGGTAGATGCACCCCATAGCCCAGTCACAAGGGCGGTGATATAATGCCTTTACGGACCTCATAGTCCCAAACAGCCCCAACCAGTCTGTGGACTTCAGGATGGGGGTACGATGACAGAGCAAGAGTTACAGGAAGACGACCTCCTGGGAGAAGAAGAGGAGCACTCCTTCGGTCCCCGAGATTTCAATGGGAATTCCATGACGGAGTCAATACTAGACGACTTGATGGATGAAGCTGACGGGGAGTTTTATGCAGACATAGAAATGGTAGTCCTCCTTCCACCAGAGTTTTGGAGGACCAGGGATCAGCCAAGGGCCCTCGAGGGAGATGTCTTCGCCGAGGAGGTCGAATGGGCCGCCTTGACAGAAGCCGAGGGACCAGTCACCGAAGGCATGCTGTTTGAAAAGCCAACTGCAGATATGAATAGACACCTGAAGCCATTGTACATCAAAGCCCATCTCAATGGGAAGTTGTTCAATACGGTCTTCGTGGTTGGTGGTGTCATGCTGAACATCAAGCCACTGTCGACTATGAAGAGGTTGGGGAAGAACGCTGAGGACCTCATTCCAACCACCATGACCATGACCAGTTTCATGGGCCACCCCTCTCATGCATTGGGAGTGTTGGTGGCCGACGTAACGGTTGGGTCAAAGGTAACTCGATCGGTGTTCTTCGTCATTGAAGGAAAACCCTCATACACGGTGATCCTGGGGAGAGACTGGATCCACACCAGTGAATGCGTCCCCTCCACTCTGCACCAGAAGCCCGTGATATGGGTAGGAGGCAAAGTGGAAATAGTAGAGGCTGATCCTAATCCTTTCCCAGCGAAGATAAAAATGTTCGAGGTTGTGTTCTACTCCCCCTACCTGCGTCCTATTGTCATCCCAGGGAACTACGAAGAAGGCGGTATTGAGTCATGGGACTGGACCAATAAGGGTTTTGAATTCAAAATGTTGGCTGACCCACGGCCTAACAATGAGAGTAATGGTTAGTCTCCCTTCGAAGGTACAGAGCCTGCTGGACCGATTGCACTTATTTCAAATAGAGTCCAGCATTGAAAAGGCTATGTTTGGTGCTGTGTATGGAGAGGATGAAGGCTCAGAAACTCCTCCAGAGGCTTCGGATGACCTTGGTGACAGGATGTCGGCCGAACCCCCTACATAGAGCCCATCCAGAGGAAGATACCCACCTTTGAGGCTCAAGACCCCCTGGTCGAAGTAAATTTGGGAACCGAGAGCGAACCCAGAATGACTAAAGTTAGCGGAAAACTTTTACCGCAGCAACGTGATCAGATGGTAGCCTTAATACGGGATTACCGTGACTGCTTTGCATGGGACTACCATGAGATGCCAGGCCTCGATAGAGTCTTGGTGGAGCATAGGATACCCATCAAGGAAGGTTGCAAGCCCCACAGGCAGTCACCGAGAAGGTTCAACCCACAACTAATGCCGTAGATCAAAGTCGAAGTGGAAAGACTCCTGAATGCAGGGTTCATCAGAACTTCCAGGTACGTAGAGTGGATGTCTAATATAGTCCCCGTGATCAAAAAGAATGGTCAGGTCAGGGTCTGTATTGATTATAGGAAGCTGAACTTGGCCACTCCAAAGGATGAGTACGGTATGCCTGTGGCCGATATGCTAGTCGACGCCGCGGCAAACAATGTCGTCTTGACCTTTATGGACGGCTATTCTGGTTACAACCAGATTTATGTGGCAGAGGCCGACACCCATAAGACTGCCTTTAGGTGCCCAGGCGCCTTAGGTATCTATGAGTGGCTCGTGATGCCTTTTGACCTCAAGAATGCTGGGGCAATAATGTACCAAAGGGAAATGAATGCCATCTTCCATGACCTCATTGGTAAAAACATGGAGGTGTACATCGACGATGTGGTAGTCAAATCCAAAAGCTTCGAAGCCCACTTGATGGATCTCGAACAAGCTCTGAAGCGGATGAGACTCCACAATCTCAAGATGAATCCTGCTAAATGTGCCTTTGGCGTGTCTGCAGGTAACTTCTTGGGATTTCTGGTGCATAGCCAGGGCATTGAAGTGCACAAAAACAAAGCTCGAGGCATCCTAGAGGCAAGACCTCCAAGAACGAGGAAAGAGCTGTAGAGTTTGCTAGGCAAGATCAACTTCCTAAGGAGATTCATCGCCAACTCGGCAGGAAAGCTTAAAGCCTTCTCGTCGTTGCTACGAATGAGGAATGAAGAGGAAATGATTTGGGGAGCCAAACAACAGGAGGCCTTCGACCAAGTCAAGGCTGCTTTAACCAACCCCCCCTGTCCTATTGTCTCCGCAGTCTGGGAGACCTCTGAAGTTATACATTGCGGCCGAGGACCAAGCCATCGGCTGCTTGTTGGCTCAGGATGATGACAATGGCGTCGAACGTGCTATATATTATCTCAGCAGGATCCTCAACGATGCTGAGACTAGACACTCTCCTATTGAGAAACTTTGTTTATCCCTGTTTAATGCTTGTACAAAACTTGAGTATTATCTTTTACCTAAGGAAGTTTTGGTTGTATGTAAGGTTGACATCATTCGATATCTCCTTAATAGGTATGTCTTACAAGGAAGACTTGTTAAGTGGGCCATTAAGCTGAATATGTTTGCTTTAACTTATGTACCTTTGAGAGCCGTCAAAGGCCAAGCCTTGGCAGACTTCTTGGCTCAGCATCCGTGTGTAGAAGTGCACGACGCTCCGACCGAAGCTGTCAATTACTTGGGCCTTAAGCCCTGGGTCCTCGTGTTCGATGGGTCTAGCACCCAGACGAGGGCAGGGGTAGGGATAGTAATCACCAGCCCTTGCGGCCAGACGTGGAGATTCATGTGCCAGATAGGGGATCAAGCCGCCAATAATCAGGCCGAATACGAAGCCTTGATCATGGGACTTGATATCTTGGCCGGCATGAAGGCTCACTACGTGGAAATAAGGGGTGATTCACAACAGGTGATCAAACAAATTACTGGGGAATACAAGTGCTACAACGCCAAACTCAAAGAGCTAAGGGCCACGGCGCGCAACTTATTGAAGTTGTTTGCCGATGTTATCATCCTATATGTCCCCAAGAGTGAGAACCAGGATGCGAATGACTTGGCCCAACAAGCCTCGGGATACAAGGAACGGGTGGTCGAGGTACTACAACAAAGTACCAAAGCCCTCGCCAAGGAGGATCCCGCTGATGCCTGGATTGGGGTATTAACGAGGTACCTCCGTAACCCAACGGCAGACACTGACTTCAAGGTCAAACAAAGGGCATTGAAGAATATCTTGATAGGGGACGACCTATACAAAAGAAGTGTCAACGGGGTACTGTTAAAGTTCCTCCAAATGAAGGACGCTTATATGGTAATGGCACAGACCCATGCAGGAGTCTGTGGTGCCCACAGGTCTGACCCCATCATGAAATGGCTTATCTATCGGCACAGATACTATTGGCTGATGATCACGGCCGATTGCTTCCAGTTTGCCAAGGGATGTGAGGCTTGTTAACTGCACGGACCGATCCAAAGGGTGCCGACAAATGAGCTACACCCCATTGTCAAACCTTGGCGGTTTAGAGGATGGGCCATGGACTTAATTGGCAAGATATACCGTCCAAGTTCGAAAGGGCACAACTTTATTATCGTTGCTACCGATTACTTCACCAAGTGGGTGGAAGCTATGCCATTAGGAAACGTTGATCTGGCCGCGGTGATCAGATTCATCGAAAACCAAATCATTTTCAGGTTTGGAATCCCTGAGACCATCACGGCCGATCAAGGTACAATATTCACCAGGGAACGAGTGGTAGTCTTTGCCCAGGAATACAACATTAAGATGAGACACTCGTCTCCTTATTATGCCCAAGCCAACGGCCGAGTAGAGGCCACCAACGAGATCATCATTGAACTCATCAAAAAGAACATAGAGGACAAGCCTCGGCGGTGGCACGAGACCCTTAACGAGGTCCTGTGGGCTATGAGAAATTCTATGTCTACGGCCACGGGGGTGACCCCCTATCGTTTGGTCTATGGGCAGGACGCCGTGCTACCACTGGAGATCAGTGTAGCCTCGTTAAGAGTAGCGCGGCAGCACTCCTTTAGCATGGATGAGTACCAGCAAGGCATGTTGATGGAGCTGGACTCGGTGGACGATGATAGGCTGGCTGCCCTCAGCAGAATAGAGATGAACAAAGCTAAAACGGCCCTAGCCTACAACAAACCAAAGAAGTTTGTTGAGGGTGACCTCGTATGGAAGGCCATTTTGCCACTAGGGAGGAAAGACCCCCAGTTGGCTAAGTGGTCCCTAAATTGGGACGGGCCCTACATCCTTAGCGAAGTATACCACGGTGGAGCGTATCGTCTAATCACTCTAGACGGAGAAGAATTTGAAACAAAGATTAACGGCAAGTACCTCAAAGCGTATTATCCTACTCTATGGGAAAATATGCGAGGAATCGACAGATGGACTTAAAGAAATAAGAGAAATATTGTCAGCGTGGCTCGCCACACACCGGTGACCTGGTAATAACCAAAGACACGTAAAAAATGAAACGATAGATCTCCCCAGTCTAAGCCAGGTTGACAGGGTCCCCTACGACCTCTGAAGGCTCAAGATTGGAAACACCAGGGTCAGCAGGAGGGACACCCGCTAGGCGGAGGCGAAAGTTCTCCCATGAAGCGGCAGCCAATTGCATCCCATTTTGGTCATGATCTCTGTCAAAAATGGCAATATCTCACTGGGGATGAGATTCCTGAATGTGTTGACCCAAAGGCTTGCTACGGTGGAACACCCGGGACTGCTCCGCTGAGATCTGCTCTAGTCGTCCGGCGGCCATCCCATGGCGGGCACACAGAACCTCGAGATCATGCTGAAGCTGCGCCAGCGAAACCCCAATTTCCTTGATGCGGCACCTACTTGTGTCTTCCTCAATCAATGCTAACTGGCGCACCGCCACCTTCTCTTCGTAGATAGAAAGGAGCGTATTGTGCTCGGCTTGCAGAGTGCGTAGGTGGTCTAGTGCCTCCTGAGCAGCATCCTGAGAAATTGCTGGGAGACGATTAGCTATGTCCTTAAGGGCTCTCCGTTGTCGCTCCGACAGGCCTTCTTGGGAGGTCAGCCTGAAGATCAAGAACCGGAGGACCATAAGTTGAGAGGTGTCGGTGGGGATGCCGCCACGAAGAGCCGTCTCCAACCTTTGTGATTCCTCGGAAGTGAGGGGGTGAACCAAGGGAGAGACCACGAAAGTTACCTTAGGACTCTCGGAAGAGCGAAGTGTGGCGACTGCCACCACAGCACCTTTTTTCGCCGCCGACTCCGGAAGGTTATGGGGCTGTCGTCGTTGTCCTCGATGACAGGCGCTACATAGGCACATAAGACAATGAAAAGAGGAAAAGCAATGAGAGAAAGGAACTTTCGTCGCGCAGGGATGGTGGCGAAACGTCTTGAAACAGTTAAGATAATAGCAAGAAGGTTCGATAGAATGCAAGTAACCGTGCGGGGGTAATGATGAGGGCGATTTATAGCCTCGCAAGAAGTTTCAACCAGCGTCTCCTTGGGAACCATCGCGCAGCCGTTTTTATTCGTGCAAAGTGCCAAGTGGCAAGTCGCAGCAGTTATGTCCCCTCTAACCGTCACTTCAAATCATTTCAAGGGTTTTCGTACCGTCAATCACGTCCTCAAGGCCGCACGACAGCATGAAAAGTGGGGCAATTGTTAACACCCAAAAATAAATAAGTCGTAGGCTGAGGGCCAAGAGAGAAAAAAGGGAGTCATGGTGTGAAGGCAAGTCACACGACAAGGGCAGAAAAGGTATTTGCTAGAAAGAGTGAAGCTAAAAGGAGGGCCTCAGGACACGCTGAATGACAAAACCCCCAGAGGGAGGGCTACGCCCGAGGGCCAATGAGCCAAACCGAGGGAAAGTGATTGCCCCAACTTATAGAGTGCCAAGGCCTAGGTGGCTCAGACACCTTAATCATTGCCTAAAGTGAGCCAGGACAACCGAGCCACCATACGGCCGAGGTAGGGCGGGCGTTACTTGGAAGGCAAGACACGGCACGAAGATAGAACGTGGGAACGGTTGAAGTTCAAACGGAAGAGTGAGGCTGGAAAACACGGAGCAATGAGCACTCACCCCACTAACCGTGTCAGTGGGATCGTGGACAGTTATTTCGCTTCGTTGAGGGCCTATGAAGCAATGAGAGCCGTTTATCTTATATCAATCCAACGGCAGGCAAATGTTGACTAACATAGTCGCCGACGAGGGCCTGTGTATATATATAGCATTAGAGTGAAATGTAAAGGACACACATCAATCAATCAAACTCTATGTTTATTTCAATTTATCTTCCTTTATTGCATTTACTTTATTTTACTTTATGCATTAGCCGTAGTATAGTCCAACACTCCTGTCCCTTCTCACCTTGCCTGACCCTTTCTAGAGGAGTCAGGAAACCCATAGTTGAGGAGCAGAGTTCCCTCCTCGACGCAATTGCTTGAAGAAAAGATCAACATCTCCGTAAAGCGAAAGAGGAATTGGAGTGTGCTTCTAAAGAGAAAGAGGCAAGCAATAGTAGAGAAGTGGAAAAGGAATCAAAGACTATCCAAACCTCTGGCCGACACCACGGCCAGGACCTAAGAGTTTGACGACAACAATAGGAAAGACCAACGTGTGAGGCAGGGAAGGAAGCAAAGAAATCGTGTGTTGTATGTTCAGACACATTCTTGGTTAACACGCAAGGAAGGCTGAAAAGGATATGGGAGAAATGTTGTAAGAGAAGAAAAGCGGAAGGGAAATTATTTAAAAATAAGATTGGAAAAAGAGATAGAAGATGAGAAGAAAAATAATATTGGAGAGTTTCTTTGTAATATTTGTAAATTCTACCATACCTATTGGGAGTTTGGTGGATATCATACCTTCAGGACAAAATTAGTTCAATTTTAATTTTATTTGAGAATATTTAAATAGAAAACAATGAGGAGTCGTTGAGTGATTGGATAGGGTATCATACCTTTCAAATCTCAAAAGGTATGGGAGTGTTCACCTTAGAAAAAAACAGAAAAAATAAGTCCGTATTTTTTAATAAAGAATTTAGGTGGTTTAAAGTTGTAACCTCTCGGCCCAACTTTGGCACTATCTTGGTGTGCGCAATTCTAATTTCTTCATTGAGTCGAATGTTTATACTTTGCTCCAGCAAGGTTTCTCTCAAGAGGATCCTTCTTTGTTTATTTCTGCAGTTTGGTGGTTGTGGAGGGCTCGCAACTCTATAGTCATTGCTAAAGAATATTTCTCCATTTCTACTTTGCAATATAGGACCCATAATCATGCGTCTTTGGTTAGTATTTCTAAACACTGCAAGCAATGTCGGCATTCCTCGCTAGGTCTCTTGGCATTAGTAGGGAGGATTCTATTGTCCTTAATACGGATGGCAGCAGCTTAGGTAACCCCGGTCCTTCTAGTTTTGGGGGTCTCCTTCGTAGATCAGATGGCTCTTGGATCAAAGGTTTCGCATGTTATATTGGAACTACAAATAACTTACATGCTGAGCTCATGGCTCTTCTGCATGGTATTCAGCTCGCTTGGGAGGATGGCCACCGTCACATAGTTTGTTATTCAGACTCTCTCCATGCAGCTTGTAACTTCTCCTCTTAACCAGTGGCATGTCTACGCGTTTATTATAGCTACTATTCAAGATTTGATGAAGCAGCCTTGACAGTTTTCTTTGGTTCACCCTCTTCAGGAAGGAAACATGTGTGCTGATATTTTGGCAAAGATGGGGTCTTCGACTGTTCAACCTTTGCTTATGCTTGAGTTCCCCTCTCCTGACCTCCTTTTTCCTTTGCAGGCAGATGCTAGGAGGATAGAGTTCTAGCATCCCTAGTTTCTTTTTGCTTTTGTTTTTCTTTTGGTTTCTTTTCCATTCCATTACCAAAAAAAAATTTCTGGGAGGGTAAAAAAATAAGTATAGCCATTGATTCCGATGTTAAAGGTTAAAATTTTAATCATGCATATATGTATCTACAATAAATAACTTTTTTTTTGTTAAATTATACTAGATGTCTTTTAAGTTATTTAATTGTATCAAATTGGTCTTTTAAGTTTTTTCGTACCTCTTAGATCTTTAAGTTATTTAATTGTAATAAGTTGGTCCTTTAAGTTAGAAAACGTTTACACTATTAGTCTTTTTTTAAAATACTTAATGGACATCTGGTATAAATATTTTGTAACTTAAAGGATCTAAGTGGTACAAAAAAAATTAAAGGATCAACTTGTTACAATTATATAACTTAAAGGATCTAAGGGGTACGAAAAAAACTTAATTAAAAGACCAACTTGTTATAATTCAATAACTTAGAGAACACCTGGTGTAAGGTAGACGAATGTCAAATGTCCTCTCACATAAATTTATTCAGCTAAAAGGACGTGAGACTGGAAGCTGAATCAATATTTCCTTTTATGCGAAACCTCATTTATTCATTTGGGAAATGTCCTCTCGTGACCATTTAACATTGAGTAATGTTATTTAGCCAAAAAATTTTAGACAAAAATAGCCAAAAACCACATTACAATACCAATTAACCAAGTTTTTTAAGCAAATAACCAACCTACTTTTTCACAGTTTTCTAAGCCATTGATTAAATACTGTGAAAAAGTAGGTTGGTTATTTACTTAAAAAACTTGGTTAATTGGTGTTGTAATGTGGTTTTTGGCTATGGCTCCCTAAAACACCTAGTCTAATTCATTTCATTTTTACCCTTTTGGCACTTACTACTTAATCAAATAAATAATAAAATGTAACTACAGTGCAACATAATAATACGGTTAACTCAAAGAATAAAACGTAACTACAAAAATATAAAGATGCAGTTAAAAGCTGGAAAGAGTGCAAATAAAAAATAAAATGTAACTGTAATGCAACATACCGGCATGGAACATAGCGCTGATAAACCATTCATGGCTGTGGCTTCTTCTTTCCAGCGGACAAATGATTATCTCCTCCACTGATAGTTATAGTGATTTCTACATTAAATATAGATTTTTTTTCATCTATTTGGTCTTGCCTTTTTTTAATGATAAAAATAAAAATGTGCAAAGACTTGGTTGCGCAATTCTCTCAACTGCACTCCTCAGTGTCTTGGTCGTTTTGTGTTTGGAAAGGTCAGGAGAGTCTGTAAATAGATAGCAACATCATCCATGTCTCATACAACCACGTGTTTTTCAACATATTTCTCCCTCAATCATTTATTGGTTATTGCCTTCCTCTCTTAATTTCTTTTTGTTATGCTCTTCTCTCTTTATTTGACTGGTTGTTTGTTCTAGAGCAAACAAAAAATAGAAAGGATTTGTTTGGTGTACTTTATCTGCTTTCTTTTGAAATCAAACTATTGAGAGCACATGGCAACAATAGTAATGCAAGAAAAATTCTTCAACCACATGGTACATTATGAATTATATCGTACTCCAATCAAATGTTTTTCAGGGAAAACTTTTACTAATAATACTAAGACCCCATTTTGGAATGAGGGATACTAAGACCCCATTATATACACAGTATATTGCTTCATAGTCTATAGCATCCCAGTTGTTCATAAATTAACCTTCATAGTCTTCTCGATATCAAGGTTAATTTACACATTATATTGCTGACTCCATCTAACTCATATTCTTATTTACTCTTTTGAATGTTACCATTTTGAATGTTATATAGGAAATAATCATTATTCGTGTACGTATTGGTTAATTCCAACAAAATGTGATTCAAGTTTCTAAGCCTATTGTGTACGCAAATTGTTGAATAAAATAATCACTATTTCAAAACATTATTATAATGTTATATTCTAACTTTGATTGTTTCTCTCGGTTATACATTCATAGATTCATTGAAAAATTACTACTTAATATGTTTCAATATAATTATGCTATGAGTTAATACTGTTATAGAATTGAATTGCTTTTCAATGTCACAAAATATTGAATGAAAAATATATCAAATATCGATGAATTTGAAAAAGTAAAACATATACAAATGGTGAAGTAGTGCATAATAATTTCAAATGTGTGTATTGATGATTGATTACTTAGAGATTGACATTTCCCAAATAAATTAATGAAATTATTTCCAAATGTTAAATATTATGCTGCAAAATTTTAATTGCAAAGAATATGGCGCATAGGACGATAAAGTTACTCCCCTCCTAAATCCAAGTGAGTTCTTTATGATTTAATCTACCTTAATTTGCTATCTCAAGTGTGATCAATAAACAAAAGATTGAATTTAGTTTACTCTTGATTTATTCATGATTAAAGACCATGGCCCCCTCATATTATAAGTCCTCAATTATAGTTCTATATGGAGTGTGGCGCCATATCGATCTCTTTATGGTTTTAATCAATTGTTTGTATAATTTAATTTTCAGATTTGAAGGATAAGAATTTCTTGAATTATACAAACAATTGAATTATACATTTGATCCTATATAGCGCTTACACTCTTTCGATGAGAGGATGATTAAGCGCACTTTTCTTTTGTTCTTTCTGAATTCTTTTTGTATGTTATATTTTCGTCGAGAAATTATATGAAGTTGGAAACTGTCCATTTTTTTGTTCTCTCTAACTTTTTTTATTTGCATATCCTTAGATGATATATGATGTTCATCTCAAAGTTTTCTCATGAGTGCAACTTCTTCAGTTTTTTATTCTTTTTTTTTTTGCATACTAGAATAGAAGAAATGGAAATAAATGGATTTGATAGCTGAGAAGGGCACTGTAGAGGATTAAAGTGGGAGGAAATTCGTCACTGGCTTATTTGGAACTTTGGAAGGGCCCTCTATCCAACGATAAAATCATAAGGAGAAAGACTATGTGCCTTAAAAATGCAAACGTTGCACTGAGGGTATCCTATTCATCCTTGGAGGATAGGGATAGAAATAACCTATGGTGGAAGGAATAAATGCACACCATCAGCTGAGAGATTGAGATAGAAATAATCAATGGTATTGCATTATGTTTTCATTTGTTTTAGGTTTTTCATAGCTATAGTTTCTGATATTGCGTTTTGATAAAGATTAATTTGTTGTTTATGTCTATAAAATATCTTGAGATTTAGAATGAGGATGTTGGCAATTGCCATCTATTCGTCAATATTTTGTTGTTACAATTTTTATATGTTTAAAATAATGTGTTTACGTTGTCAAAAAAATGTGTTTACCTCAAAAAATAATGTGTTGTTCCAGTGGAAAAATAATGTTATTTTATTAAGTAGCCATCGTAGCATCAATATTATTTTTTTTCATAGAAATTTTTAAGCATGGAACAAATTAAAACAAGTGCTTACAAATTCAAGGGCCAATAAATTACAAATTTTTAGTTTAACAATCTGTTTAGAAATTTCTGAAATAGTTTAGGGACCTCCATAGTATTTAAACTAAAATTATATGTAATGAATCTTAATGTTATAAGGTCATTTGCACTGGAAAATATAATGAAGCATATTCCAATAAAATATTTATGATATATTTAATATGATATTTATTGTAATACCCTAGAATCTCTACCATAGAGAAATACTAAGACACACAACCTAGCATACATCAGAGATAACTTCCTGTTTAAGAAATTGAACACAACTAATAACTTTGATTAAAACTCATCAAAGAGTCACATGAGTCTCATAACTTCAAACATAAAGTACTTAAATACTTATGTTCCATGATTAACAATTTCTCAAGTCCTAGTGTTCAATATTCAAAGACGAAAGTATCAAAAACGATATACAACTGTTAATACAAAACAAGTCATGATATCGAGATACATAAACTAGGGAAAACAACATAAGCACTAAAGCTAAGTCTTCAAGCTCTCCACAATGCACCATCTAGCCATGTTTCTTTGTTTTTGTCTTTCCCTGTGCCTCTGTAAAAACCACAAAACATAAATAGTGAGATAAACATCCCAGTGTTCTACCGGAACCCCTTACTACACTCTCGGTTCATTAAGTTTCCTTTGTTTTAATCGTAGTCCAAAAAGATAACTACGTGCAATTCTTTTCCTGACATAGCACAACACCATCAATTACCACGCAATATCGGGTGAACTCGATCCGCTAACCTTGCGCTAGCGGGCAAACATGGACCGGGCCTAAGGTTCGGGCTCATGACTTCCCTACCTTAGTGTACTAATTCTCTTGGGTCGTCACCCTATTATTGATAATTAATCACATGTCATTAAAACATAAGTATTAACCTAACTTGAATAAACTTCTATTCCATTGTATTATCATGTTTTTGTGAATGCACACTCGTAACTAGCTATACGGTTATCCTAAACCTTTATAACTCAAGACAATTCCAAGTAATCATCTCAATCACACTCAAAATCATGGCATTACTTCCTTAACTTCATTGGGGATTGCTGGGGAAAGGATTAGAAGAGGTTTGGAATCGAAAGGAGTCGCAAAGACGAGTTTTTAAGATCGAAGACTGCTCACGCACGGTCTGTGTGCTCAGGCGCACAGGTCGTGCTTGTTTTAAAAAAATTTGTTCCACTTACTCGGTTCATTTCCAATCCGTAATCCAATCGATGCTCAAAATTAAAACAGATATTTCTAACACACCAACCAGTTCAAACGAATGCATTCATCACATTAAACATAAATATATACGACTCGATCGGTTCGGGACACAACAAAATGACATTTTTAAAAAATACGTTTTTCGACTCAAATTCACGAAACGAACAAGAAAACGATCAACTCAGTGACATGCAATCTTCGATACGAAAAATATAAATCCTAAGCGAGTTAGAACTCACCTATTGTGATGAAAATCACAAAACAACAAATCAACGGAGCTCTCACACCAACAAAACTACTCAAACGATCCCCGAACTCGAATTTCTCGCCACAACGAAAGCCAAACTCGAGCCAACACTACCCCAACTATCAATCCTTCAATCTAAAGATTTCAAACCACAATGTAGCTGCTCTATTACCCCAAGCAAACCCTAACTTTGACATGCAAGGCTTCAAAACTCCCAAATTTCATTTTCTTTAACTTGGGCTTGAACTTCCAACAATGGTGAAAATGATGAAAAAGGAGAAGTGGATGATGATTTTAGTATCAATGTGTAGAGGAGGAAAAATGGAGGAGAATGGTGTAGGAATCACTAACATAGTCACATGCATTAAGGATTGAAGGCATTGTTATCTCTTTTTCTTCCTCTCTCTCTCTCTCTCTAGCTCTTTATTTTTTTTTCTATTCTCAAAATCTGAGTGTGTGTGTGTGTGTGTGTGTTTGACATGTGAGTGAGTGATGAGTTTAAGTGACTCAGCTGAGAGTTGTTTTAAAAAAATGTGAAATGACTCTTTTGCCCTTACAATCTAATTCTCACTTAAAACCCCAATTCAATCAACAATTCATATACTTCACATAATTTAGCAATTAAATATTGCTTTCATAGACTCTAACATGTTCAATGACTTGATTTAATACTTAATCGAATAAGCGAACGTTAGTTAATTTCGATAGTCGAAATTAACCGAATTAGGGATGTTACAGTTCACCCCAACTTGAAAAATTTTGTCCTCAAAATTGACAAATCATACCTCATAAGAATAGATAAGAATTGCGAATCCGCATGTCGTCCTCCAGCTCCCAAGTTGCTTCATCGGTCGAGAATCCTTTCCAAACCGCTTTGACAATTGGAATTGTTCTCGTTCTGATCGTCTTCTCGCCACGTTCAATGATTTGACTTGGATAGGGTTGGTAAGACAAATCCGGTCGAAGATCAACCGTCTCAAAACTCAACGGTTGACTCAAATCGGGAATGTACTTCCTCAATTGGGATACATGGAACACATCATGCAAATTTGACAAGGCTGGAGGTAAGGCAGGACGGTATGCTACTACCCAATTCGCTCGACAATTTGGAAAGGTCCAATATACCGATGACTGAGTTTCTTCGCCCGCAATGCTCTACTGGTACCAATAGTTGGAGAAACTCTCAGAAACACATGGTCGCCTTCATCAAATTCCAATGGTCTTCATCTCTTGTCAGCATAGCTCTTTTGTCGACTCTGGGCAGTCTTCAATCTTTCTCTAATTTATCAAATCTTCTCGGTAGTTTCCCGAACTAAATCGGGTCCCAACAACCGTTGTTCACCAACATCCCACCAACCCGATGGGGTTCTACACTTCCTCCCATACAATGCTTCATATGGAGACATTCCGATGCTAGAATGAAAACTGTTATTGTAGGCAAACTCCACCAATGGAAGATGATCCTCCCAACGACCACCACTATCGAGCACACAAGCCCGAAGCATATCTTGTAAGATTTGAATAGTCCTCTTCGTCTCATCATCCGTTTGTGGGTGATAAGCGGTATTCACAAACACCTTAGTTCCCGAAGTCATATTCAACGCCCTCCAAAACCGAGAAGTGAATTTTGGATCACGATCCGACACAATGCTTGTAGGAATCCCATGCAATCTCACTATGTCCTTCATATATTCATCCGCTAACTTAGAGACTTTACTGTTTGAGCGAACAGGAATAAAATGAGTTGATTTGGTTAAACGATCCACAACCACCCATATAGAATCGTTTCCGGCTTGAGATCTTGGCAATCCCATTACAAAATCCATAGAAACGTCTTCCCATTTCAACACTGGCACATTCAGTGACTGCAACTGACCAGCAGACTTTTGGTGCTCTACCTTAACCTTTTGACAAGTTAAGCATCGAGACACAAATTCCGCAATCTCCGTCTTCATACCAGGCAACCAATACAACTGTTTCAAATCTCGATACATCTTGGTAGATCCAGGATGTATGGAATATTGACTCTTATGAGCTTCTTCCAACACTTGCTTCTTTACGTCCTCATCATTCGGTACACAGATTCTACCATTAAAGCAAATAACTCCATCACTATCTTTATTGAAGTTAGGCAACCTTCTTTGAGCCTGCACTAAGAGAATCAGGTCTCTCAAAGAACTCAAAATCTGAATATGACTCAACAACAACCGGTTTCTCCTAGGTTTCACCTTCAAGTTGAGATCTCGAAACGACTCCAAAAGAGCCATCTCATACATCATCAAAGAGATTTCCTACTCAATGCATCAGCTACAACATTAGCTTTCCCTGGATGATACTTCAATTCAAAATCATAATCCTTGAGAAACTCCACCCATCTCCTTTGTCTATTGTTCAACTCCTTCCAGTCAAACAAATATTCCAGGCTCTTGTGATCACTAAAAACTTCGAAACGAGAACCATAAAGATAATGTCTCCAAATTTTCAGTGCATACACAATCGCCTCTAGCTCCAAATCATGAGTTGGATAATTTTATTCATGGGGCTTCAACTATTTGGAGGCATCTGCTACCACCTATTGATTCTGCATGAGAACACATCCTAAACCCTTTCCGGAGGTGTCCCTGTAAATTTGAAATCCCAGGGACGGATCCGGAAGAATCAGAAATGGAGCAGAAGTCAATCGAGCTTTTAACTCTAAGAAACATTCATCACAATCAGAATCCCATACAAATGGCTGACCCTTGCGAGTTAACCGAGTGAGTGGAAGGACTAACTGAGAGAATCCTTGAATAAATCTTCGATAATAACCAGCTAGCCCCAACAAACTCCTTACTTCTGTAACCGAAGATGGTCGCTCCCAATTCACTACTGCTTCAACTTTATTGGGATCGACATCAACACCGGACTAAGATATCACATGTCCTAGAAATTTCACCTTAGACATCCAGAAATCACATTTAGAAGGCTTAGCATATTACTTATTCTCTCGGAGTACGTTAAGAACAATTCGGAGATGCTGCACATGCTCCTCAATAGTATTAGAGTACACCAAGATGTCATTGATAAACACTACCACAAACTGATCTAAGTAAGGATGGAAGACTTGGTTCATGTAGTCCAAAAGATGTCTTCGGAATATCCAAGGCTCAGACTTTGATTTGATGATATCCAGACCTCAGATCAAATTTGGAAAACACTGAAGCTCCCTGCAGCTGATCAAGCAAATCATCAATTCTTGGCAAAGGGTACTTGTTCTTGATGGTCACCTTATTCAATTGCTGATAATCAATACACAACATCATGCTCCCATCTTTCTTCTTGACAAGTAACATAGGAGCACCCCCATGGTGAAACACCAGGTCGAATGAACTGTTTCGAAATCAACTCTTCAAGTTGGGTGTTTAATTCCTTTAGCTCTAAAGGAGACATTCTATATGGAGCAATAGAAATTTGCCATGTGCCCGAAACAAATTCTATAGAGAATTCTACCTCATGATCTAGAGGTAAGGAAGAAACTTCATCTGGGAATACATCTAGGAACTCATTTTCAACTTGCACAGAAGATAAATCTAAACCTGTTTCAGTTGATGCAGACAACATCACAACATAAGCTTCCGCACCTTGGAATAGACAATGATTGGGGGAAGTGAAAGAGATAACTGCTTCGGAATTGGTCTTTGGAAACTCCACTGATTTGGAGGCAAAACCGATGGTCCGATGAAAGCAATCAATTATTACATGGTTCGCAGACAGTTTTCACATAAAGCTTGGGTCTGAACACGAACCTCTGCAGCAGTTAGAATGATTATCGGTTCGGACAGCGGGGTGGAAGCTAATCCCAACCGATCAACACATGCTTGAGATATAAAACAATGGGTTGCACCCGAATCATATAAAATAGTGACGGTGTTACAGAAAAGAGATCTAGTACCCCTCAGTAAGTTATTTGAAGCCTTGGCTTTCTGAGCATCCAAGGTGTAGACTCTTCCATGTGTTGTAACAGCACGCCCATCTTCATTTCTCTTCTTTTCTGGACATTCTGTAGCATAATGGCCTCCCTTCTTGCAGTAGTAACAGAGATTGGACCCATATTGGCACTCACCACGTTGAAACTTCCCACATTTGGAACACTTACCAAACTTTGAGGAATCAGAGGATTGAGCTTGCTTTTCTTTGTTGATATTCCCCTTTGGCTTTGCATTTGCAGTTGATGATTCAGCCTCCTTCTTCTTTCCCTTCCAATACTCCCTCCTTTCTTCATACAATTTTTTGAGATCCTCCTCAACAACATAAGCTTGTTGTACCAAGGAAGGATAGTTGGTAAGAGTGTAAGAACTAAGGCCTTGGGCCACATCAGCACGAATACCCTGCTTATACATCTGCATCTTCCATTCACCATTGGGAGCGTACCTTCCCAGTTGATAAAACTGAGACAGCTGTTCAAACTTAGCAGTATACTCACCCACTGTCATAACACCTTGCTTGAGGTTCATAAATTTAGCTTGCTTATTCAACTTCTTCACCGGAGGAAAGAAGTGTCCGAGAAACAACTCCCTGAAGTTGCCCATGTGATAGGAGTCCCTTGATTCACCATCATTTCCCGGGCATTCGTCCACCATGTATGAGCATCTTCCTCAAGTACATGAGCTGCGAAGATCATGATCACCTTCTCTTCTTCACTACATTGAAGTGTTCTGAAAATTCGCTCCATAGAGTCAATCCAGTAGTGGGAAGTCATCACTTCGGATACACCCTTGAAACTTGGGGGATTCATCTTCAGAAAACGAAAGTAAACTCTATTCAGGTCTTCTGGTAATTGCTGCACATTTTGCACATTATGCTGCTGATAGGCTTGCTGCTGGAACTGCATCATGTGCTGCATTATTTTCTGTTGCATCTCCATCATGTTTTACATCCAAGCAAAATGCGGATCAATTGGTTGGTTATCCATCGAGCCTCCTACCATAATTCTGTAAACAATGCACCAAATACTGAGTTGATCAATCTGACTATCTCTTAGCATCATAAGAAGAAAAATAACAAAAGTACTCAAGACACAACCAACCCTAAACTAATCTAAGTCCGACAAGGTCGAACTGCCCTGATACCAAAATGTAATACCCTAGTATCTCTACCATAGAGAAATACTAAGACACACAACCTAGCATACATCAGAGATAACATTCTGTTTAAGAAATTGAACATAACTAATAACTTTGATTAAAACTCATCAAAGAGCCACATGAGTTTCATAACTTCAAACATAAAGTACTTAAACACTTATGTTCTAAGATTTACAATTTCTCAAATCCTAGTGTTCAATATTCAAAGACCGAAGTATCGGAAACCATATACAACTATCAACACAAAATAAGTCATGATATCGAGATACATAAACTAGGGAAAACAACTTAAGCAATAAAGCTAAGTCTTAAAGCTCTCCATAATGCACCATCTAGCCATGTTTCTTCGCTTTTGCCTTTCCTTGTGTCTCTGTAAAAACCACAAAACATAAACAGTGAAATAAACATCTCAGTGAGTTCTACCAGAACCCCTTGCTACACTCTCGATTCATTATGTTTCCTTTGTTTTAATCGTAGTCCAAAAAAGATAACTACGTGCAATTCTTTTCCAAACATAGCACAACAGCGTTAATTACCACGCAATATCCGGTGAACCCGATCCGCTAACCTTGCGCTAGCGGGCAAACATGGACGGGGCCTAAGGTTCGGGCTCATGACTTCCCTACCTTAGTGTACTAATTCTCTTGGGTCGTCACCCTATTATTGATAATTAATCACATGTCATTAAGATTATTACATAAGTATTAACCTAACTTGAATAAACTTCTATTCCATTGCATTATCATGTTCTCGTGAATGCACACTCGTAACTAATTATACGGTTTTATTAAACCTTTATAACTCAAGACAATTCCAAATAATCATCTCACTCACACTCAAAATCATGGCATTACTTCCCTAACTTCGTTAGGGATTGTTGGGGAAAGGATTAGAAGAGGATGGAAATCGAAAGGAGTCACGAAATCAAGTTTTTAAGATCGAAGACAACAGCTCACGCACGCTCCGTGTGCTCAGGCGTACGGGTCATGCTTGTTTAAAAATTTTTCGTGCCACTTACAGTGAGGGGTGCACGGTCCGTGTGCCATTATCAAAATTTTATTTCGCTTCAAATTTTCTCGTTTCGCTACTCGGTTCCTTTCCATTCCGTAGTCCAATCGATGCTCAACATTAAAACAGATATTTCTAACACACCAACCAGTCCATACAAATGCATTCATCACATTAAACATAAACATATACGACTCGATCGGTTCGGGACACAACGAAACGACATTTTCAAAAAAACGATTTTCGACTCAAATTTCACGATACGAACAACTAAACGATCGAATCAGTGACATGCAATCTTCGATACTTAAAATATAAATCCTAAGCGAGTTAGAATTCACCTATTGTGATGAAAATCACAATGTAGGTGCTGAGTTGACCAACAAAACTACTTGAACGATCCCCGAACTCGAATTTTTCGTCGCAAAGAAATCCAAACTTGAGCCAACACTACCCCAACTATCAATCCTTCAATATAAATCTTTCAAACCACAATGTAGGTGCTGTATTAACCCAAGCTAACCCAAACTTTGACGTGCAAGGCTTCAAAACTCCCAAAATTTCATTTTCTTTAACTTTGAGCTTGAACTTCCAACAATGGTGTAAATGATGAAAAAGGAGAAGTGGATGGTGATTTTAGTATCAATGTGTAGAGGATGAAAAATGGAGGAGAATGGTGTAGGAATCACTCACATGCATTAAGGATTGAAGGCATTGTTATCTCTTCTTCTTCCTCTTTCTCTCTCTCTCGCAATTCTCTTCTCTCTCTCTAGTTCTCTCTTTTTTTTTTCTATTCTCAAAATCTGAGTGTGTTTGTTTGACATGTGAGTGAGTGATGAGTTTAAGTGACTCATCTGAGAGTTGTTTTAAAAAAAAGTGAAATGACTCTTTTGCCCTTACAATCTAATTCTCACTTAAAACCCCAATTCAATCAACAATCAATCAGCAATCCATATACTTCACATAATTTAGCAATTAAATACTGCTTTCATAGACTCTAACATGTTCAATGACTTGATTTAATAATTAATCGAATAAGAAAATGTTAGTTATTTTCAATAGTCGAAATTAACCGAATTAGGGATGTTACATTTATTACTTTCTTTTTAATATGTAATAAGAAATGTTTGATAATAACTTATAAATAGAGATATAACTTTATTAAATCATAGATAATTTAAATGACATAATATTACTATTTAAGTTACTATTGAGAAATATTTTAATATAATTTTTAACATAAAATTGATATTATTGCTATACACTGTAGCTACACACGGTGGATCTAAATATTATTTATTTTTTTCATTCTTATTTCTAAATAGGATTATTTATGTATGTATTAGGGTGAAGAATCAACTACGCTTGTCGGTGTACCGATAAATTGATTGTAGGATATAATATAAAATATTTTGAATGATTCACATTTCGCATTGGTTGATACCATGTCAACCACGCATAGCATTTTGTATTATATCATACGATCAGTTTGAATGATATACCGGTAACTGACTTCCATGATCCCTCACCTTATAAGGCACCAACTATTTAACATTTTTTTTAAAATCACCTACTCTTTAAATTGTTATGTATTCTCATCAAATTTCGTATTAATATAATTTTAACATAGAATTTATATTTTGAGTCAAAAAACATAAAATTTATAGTTTTTTACTATATAACGTGCGTAGCACGGGCCTACATATTACCTGATTTTGTTTTTTTGTTCTCATTATTTTTCTGAATAGAATTTTCTTATGTAAGTAAAATTATTTAAAAAAATTGTGATACAGTCTTAAATAAAATTAATAGATTCTTATGTGTACAAGAGTATTTTAGTACTTAGGTCAAAAAAAGAGTATTTTAGTACTATAATATATTGTAATATAAAACATATAAATGTATTTCAATTCAATTAATGGAACCATACGTCATTTTATGTTTTAAGTGTCATTGTATGTTCTAATATCTTCCAATATCATATAATTCAATTTTAGTATTTATCAATCTTAACCAATCCGTAAGGTGCACGGGAAAAATTTGTTAAAAGTTTATATTGAGTAATATATCACTATTAAGTGAGTTTTAGTAACATAAAATAAAATTGGTTAAGATTGATAAATAATAAAATTGAATTATATGATATTGGAAGATATTAGAACATACAATGACACTTAAAACTTAAAATGACGTATATTTAATATTATATATATATATATATATCCTGGTAAGGTGTACGGGAAAAATTTGTTAAAAGTTTATATTGAATAATATATCATTCAAAGATTTTGTATTTTAAAAAGTATTAAATGAGTTTTAGTAACATACAATAAAATTGGTTAAGATTGATAAATAATAAAATTGAATTATATGATATTGGAAGATATTAGAACATACAATGACACTTAAAACATAAAATGACGTATATTTATATTAGATATCTTAGAATATATTGATTTTTTTTTCTAAAGAGAGTTTTGCATTAGAAGGTTTTAACGATGCTCCATATGGGCCGAGCCCCAACCCCTTAATATTATATTATTTCTTAAAAAGTATAAATAAGACCATATCATGAGAATTTCTCTCACTCCATGTAACTCTATCGCAATCGTCTATAATTTCTCCCAAATCACATTATGTTGCGCTAAAACCCAACAGGGCTACACATCTGCTTTGATCTGCTCTACCTGATTGTCATACCCCAATTTCCAGACCTCCAAGCTTCTCATCCATTCTTCTTCCTCCCCTTCAATTCTTTTCTTCTAATTAAGAGGTAAACTACATCGTTGTTTGTAACTTTTTTCTGATTCTTTTCATGTATGTACTATTTGTTTTATTATTGTTGTGATGGGTGATGATGTATTTTTACTTTGTTGGGATTGATTTTGGTTTAAGGTGGAAACTCCATTATTAGGGTTTTGAACCGCGTTTTTAGGGTTATTTGTTTTTGGTTCACAAGGAGGCACAATGGCCTAACCCACACACACACATACACACAAGGGGACTGGGAATGAGCGCACTGCGTATCGAACCTGCACACTACCAAATATCCCTTAACGTTTTTGGGGTTATCTCATATAAGCTCTATGAATGATTAGTTGTGCAATCAAGCGCATTAAATATTTTTAGAAGATATAAAAATTGCAAAGAATAATTGTAACATATATATGAAATATTGGCCCCATTACTTCAGTTATTTTGGATCTATCTGTCCTTGCCATCAATATACTTTATTATTTATTTTTGCCACTGAGATTTTTATTTTGTGATCTTTTATTTTGAAAGACATTATTCGAAAGTCAGTGGCGAATCTATGTTGTTGGGATAGAGGGTGCCATGCCCCCCAATTGTCAGTGACAGGTCTAAATTTTTTTAGTATTACCGGAAAAAACACAATGGGGAAAAAATTCAAAAATTCATGACAAATGAAATTCTAAAATACCTGAGTTTTTACAATTTACACAGTTCAAAGGGTAAAATTCAAGGCTGTTAAACTTGTACCAACAATTGAACCAGATAAAGTACCAGTTTAAGGTTTTATGGTTTGACCGAGATCAAACAGGGGTGAAAAAATACTTTTAAACTTTTTAATATGATATATCAAACAATAATAAGCAAAAAAAAACCTAATAATCATCATATTACATTATTAAAAACGAAACTTTGCGTGAAATCATACAAGTCAACATACAACATACAAAATAACATATCAAACACTGAGAAAATATGACATAATAACATTTTAATAGAGTAATCACAAATACTACGGTGTAACTACTCTATTAATAATATTAGTTTACACGTTTATTTAAATGGATAAAATGCATTTTTGGTCTTTTATGTTTCACCAAAATTTCGGTTTGGTTCTTTATGTTTCAAATTTGTTTTAAAGTAGTCCTTTTTTAACTTCTCGTTCACTAATGTTAACAGATGCCATGTTGGCTATTAACAGGTGATGTGGCTTGCTTAGTTGGCACTAGTGTCTGAGCAAAAAAAAATAGAAATGACCAAATTGAAATTTTGGTGAAACATAAGGGACCAAAGTGCACTTTTTGCCAAAAAGTTTCATCCCCAAACCCCACCACACCTTCATCCCCAAACCCCACCACACCTTCTCACTCTCTCTCCACCGCACCACCATCACCACCACTATGAATTCTCTCTCCCCACAGTCCACCTCTCTCCTTGTACCCTGTCTCCTCCCTCGCTCTCTCTCCTCTTTTCTCTTCCTCCTCTTCATTTTATCCACAAATTGAAAAATTAGGGTTTGTAAAATTATTCTTTTTTTAGATTCTAAATCACCCTTTTTGGTGTTGCGATTTGATGTGGTTGTTTCGTGGGTTACTCCCCTTCATCCCCTTTCGAAACCGTAGTTTTCAATTTGGGGATGCAGATGAAGGGGAGCAAGAGAAAAGATGAGATAAAGCGAGGGAGGAGAGAGAAAGGGAAAAAGTAGATAGATGGACAATGATGAGAGAGAGTTCACACTGTGATGGTGATGGTGGCGTAGTGGATAGAGAGTGAGAGGGTGGTGGGTTCATGGTGTTGGATTTGGGGGTGAAGATTAAGTTTTTTTGTCAAAAGTGCATTATGCTCCTTTATGTTTCATCAAAATTTCAGTTTAGTCCAGTCGATTTTTTTGTTGAGCATTAATGCTAGCTAAGTCAGTCACGACACCTATTAGCGGCCAACGTGGCACCCGTAAATATTAGTGGACGGAAAGTTGGAAAAAGAACTACTTTGACACAGATTTGAAACATAAATGACCAAACTGAAATTTTGGTGAAACATAAAGGACCAAAAATGCATTTTAGCATATTTAATATTTTTTAAATATTATTTGATTTAATTAATCAATTACATTTCAAAAAAAGGATAAAAATATCTCATGTGCCATAAAACAATGTTATATATTAAACATTTTTTATAAAAGAAATTAGTTTTGGTCGAATTGCCGGGTCTCGACTTTTTCTCAATTTCTTTGACCGGCTCCCAATTTTCAGGTTCATTCGGACCAGACAAGAGTCTAGTTCCCAATTCAACCAGTTGGACTTCCGGATCCTGTTTGATTTTGAGAACTTTGATAAAGTTAGTACCAATTTAGTTTCCTTTTTATTAATCTCACATGAATTTTCTACATTTATTTTTAAAATCTATCTTATGAGGACTTTTTTTTGGGACAAAACATAATGATTTTATGTTTGTAAGTAAAAGTTATTTATCTTGTGGGGTAATTCCCCAACTATGCATATTGAAGTCACATACATTTACGACTTACCTACTTGTCACACACACACCTGAAATTGAATTTAGAAAAAAAGAAAAATAAAATAATGACCAAATTTTTATACTATTCTTAATATGTGAATTTAGAATTAAGTTAATTGATCTTAAATCTAAATTAAATTGTTTTTCTGACTCATAACTAACCGAACCAATCCAAACTGTATTGGTTTGGACTTTTTTAAGGAAGCCAATCCAACTAAATTAAATCGCATGTGTTTCAACTGAACAATGCTAATGATTTTTTGAGTTAAAAAAAAACTAAACCAAACCAAACCAAACTAAACTAAACTGCACCATGAATATCTTAAAAAAAAAAAAACTTAGATACCTAGTAGGTTTGTGTAGTGTGAAATTAAGTTGATACATATCGGAACATGATGTATCAAAATTTAACATGTATTTTTTTTATACAAAATGTAACATAACTTCCTTATTATGTTCTATATAGGATAGTCAAAATACATATAAAATGGTACAGAAGATAATATAAAGATATTTTGATAAAAACTAAAAATGAATAAAAAATTTCACTGATATTTTATCATTTCATCATCATATTAAAATAATTTTTATTCTTACTGTGAAAGTGAAATGTGACTAGACATCCATGTAAAATTTGTTTCAAATATATTTATAATTTACTTTTTTGCCTCAGAAAGAAAAGAATAAGAGTGTGCAAACACTAGCGTAGTGTTCAGACCAAAAAAAAAAAAACACTAGCGTAGTGTTTAGGATAGCAGTGGATAAGGGACCCACAGAAACAGAAAAAGACTTTAACTGTTGTGTGATTTTTTAATTGTGCTTCTGGAACAACAACATGCTATTGCTTGGTTTGTTAGGTTGTTTCATCGCTTTCCATTAATACTGCGTGCGTTAGAGCTGGTTACTCTCTTCCATCCAACTTTTCTCTTTTTACATCATTTTATTTATTTTTAATAATTTTTTTTCAAAGGACCAACTTGTTTATTTATTTTTTATCTATCTTTAGAATTAAATAACTTAGAGGAACTAAGTGGTACAAAAAAGTTAAAGGATCAGCTTGTTACGATAAAATAACTTAAAGAACCTAAGTGATATGAAAAAATTTAAAGGACTAATTTGTTACAATTAAATAACTTAAAAGACTTCTGACATAATTTAGCCTTTATTTATTTATTTACTTTTGATAAGAGTTGGTTTTTCGAAAAAAAACTTCAAGATAAAAATTACTTATCTCCTAATAATAGGTTTAGATTCTTTTCATTTCTCAAAAAAAACAAATACAGGGTTTCATTATCTAAATTTTTGGCACATAAATACACATATTTCTAAAATAGAATATATATATATATATATTGGGCATTTATATATTTTAACTCTGAAAACTTAGGTAATCAAAAGAAATGGAGACCATCTCTACCCCTTTTAATGGGAGTTAATACATAATAGTGACTGATACTCACATATTGTTAAATGTGATTGGGCTCGGATCACACCTAAAGTCGTCATGTATCAACAATGGTTGATTCTAGTGTTAACTGTGCTCGCAAAGTTCAAATATTAGATATGACAAAGTGTGTAGAAACTAATGACCAATTGTACAAAATAAACACAAGTAGTCATGCTCCACTAAGAAAACTTCTAAAGTTAATTCTAGTTTTTTATCGTTTGATTTGATGCATTGTACACAGCTAGAAATCAAATGTACACATCAAATCATAAAACATATTTAAAAATAACTTCTTTTGTCATCATATTTATAATTTACTTGAGAGTTTCTTCTACCGAAGCATATATTATCATGACTTAATTTTGATAAGTAGAGAATTTAAGTCTCCACTATTCTCCTTATAGTTTAGTTTTTTTTATTAAAAAAGTTAGGTAATTTTTTTGGTGTAACTAAAAGGAGGTAATTGTAATTGCCTATAGATTTTCCTTTAAAAAAATATATTGAAAGTTGTTAAAATTTTAAAGAGAGGAAGAGTACAAGCACATCTAGTCATAAGTCATCTACTTCTACACGCTTTTCAAGTAGAAACTCTGCCTCTTCTCCGCCACAGTTACGGTTTCTTTTTTAGTTCCCCATATATATATATATATACACATACATTTTTCAAATATTTAATTGTTATTTTCCATATCTTAAAAAAGATAGAAAAATTAAACCAAAAAAATCTTTTGAAAAGACTAGGTATATTTCTACTTGGAAGGAAGAAAGGAATAATATATGCTTCCCATAATTTCTATTTATTGATTTATTAATTTTATTAATTCCGTTTCCCAGTCCACCTGTCAAAATAAATTAAAGTTTTTTATCCAGTCAATTCTTCTTTCTAATTTTCTTTTAATTTTGTGCTCTTCAATTCAGGTGCTATTTGATTTTTTAAGCATTATTAGATTCCGAGATTCATATGATTTTATTGTTTTTTCATTCCTTTTGCAATTTGTAGGTAATAAATTGTTAGGGAGTTTTTCTCACGCAATTTTGCACACACATGCAAATTGAATTTGCATTTAGGTTTTCTTCACTCTGTTGATTTCTTTAGAAATTCCTTGGTCAATCCATTTGAACGCAATCACAACGTGGAAGTTACCGAACTATATTTTCTGCATTGGGTGCGTATTTTAATTTTCTGCATTTGTTTCTTCTTTATTTATATATAGTTTTTCTCTTTCTTTGTTTTGTTATTGTGTTATCTCTTTTTTGTTGTTTTCAAGGTTTCTTTTTTGGTTAGTTATTTTGCTTATAGAGAAGTAGATAACTGTTTCTGGGTTGTGTATTTTTGATCATTTGTGAACTGCAATGATGTTAGTTAACAGGGGTATCTGTAATTTTGTTGCAGGTATAATTATTCAATTAGCTTTTACAATCTTTGATTGAATGGAACAGTTGAAATTGGCTGCAAATTCTGATACCAAAGAGGTTAGATTTTCAAACCCTAGCAATGCTTGATTTGCCTTTATTTTAGAAGTCCATTTGATGAATGTCTTTCCCTTTGTGCGAATCTTCTATCCTCTGTTTTGCTTGGATCAGAATTGCTGATGATCTTGTTGTTCTTGTTATTGAATTTGAAAAATTGTTTTTACTCTCGTGTTCCTTAACCCTTTGTTGTTTTTATTTATCTTTTTCCTTTCTGCTCATAACCTTGCATCTATACTTCTGGTTTAGTTGATGAGGTATTTTGTAAAGCCTTGATTTTTTGTGTATCCTGGTATGTGCAAGCCATATGTTTTTTCTTTCGAGGGTCTTGAAAAGATTAGCATTTTTTCATGTAATGCCTTTGTTTACCTTTTTGGAGTAGCATCTCTGAATCATTTTGTCATCTCTTTCTTTTTGTTTTTAAAATTCAAGCTCATTGTTTTGTATTTTGTTGTGTTTGACATTGTGATTTGGGTAGAAACTGGCAAGTAGCAACCATTAAGTGTCGGTTTGTCGTAGATTAACTTCACCTTTTGTCGTCTGAAGGCACAACTTTTCATAGATTTGAGAAACGATTCCATACTTCATTCTTTCCAATGCAAAAATCCACCGAGATTTGGGTGGTAGAATATGTTTCAAACATACTCTAAATTAGTTCAACATTAAATTAATTTTACCTTCGTGCATATGTTTCAGGATAGTCCTTTAAGGAATAAGCCAAAAACTAATAATGGACTTGAGTCTTCAGACAGTCTGAGAAATAGAAAGGTATGTTTATGGCAACGGTGTTGAGCAGGCATGAAAAATTCTTATTGTTTTTCTTGCTCTTCTATGGAACAAATAGGAACAACTGATATGAAATTTGAATGAAATTAAGACTTCAAAACGCCGTGCTTTAAAAAAAAATTCAGTTACTTCTTTTACTTCCCTCTTATGATTGCCTAATTAGATAAACTTGATCAGTAATAGGGTTCAAAGTTACAGGCAAGTTAATACTTTTATGATAAATATGACGTGATCCCTAAAGTGAATTGTCTGATTCCCATACTTTTATATTTTCCATTTTATTCAAAGCTTAATGGTAATAATGAAGTCAAATATGTTATTTATTATTGAAAAAAGTAATAGCTTTTTACTTTTGTCTATTCTGTTTTCATATGTTGGATTATTGTTGTCATATTGCAGATCACAGCCAGATGGGATCCAGCTGAAGGATGTCGCCCTATAATTGATGAAGCACCTGTGTTTTATCCGACTATTGAAGTAATTTTTATTGCTATAACCGTCTTCCTATTTTTGTTTATATGGGTAGTAATATTGTATTTTGAGTAATTTTGGTTTCTTATTATTACTTTTTTTATTAGGAGTTTGAAGATACACTCAGTTACATTGCAAAGATACGCCCCCAAGCTGAACGTCTTGGCATATGTAGGATTGTTCCTCCAGCTTGCTGGGTTCCACCTTGCCTTCTTAAGGAGAAAGCTATGTGGGAAAATGCTGAATTTTCCACCCGTATTCAGCAAATTGATTTACTTCAAAATAGGGAACCTATGAGGAAAAAGAGTAGGAGGGGAAGGAAACGAAAACGTAGAAAGAACTCCAAAACAGGAACTTGTAGGAGACATGCCAATTCACCTTCGGAAGCTAATAAATCTTCGGAATCTGATGAGAAATTTGGATTCCAATCTGGGTCGGACTTCACACTTAAAGACTTTCAGCAATATGCTAATTATTTTAAGGAATGCTACTTTGGGTTGAACGATACCAATGAAGATGGAAAAGTTAGTGACAGTATCCACCAGAAGAGATGGAATCCCTCTGAGGAGGAAATTGAGGGTGAATACTGGCGAATAATTGAGCAACCGACTGATGAAGTTGAGGTATTATTATTACTCTTTGTTTATCAACAACTATAGTATATTGGTCTTTAATGTCACATGATTGTGCAAACAGCACATATGTTAACACTATTATATTATAGGTGTATTATGGAGCTGACTTGGAAACTGGAGAATTTGGAAGTGGGTTTCCTAAGGCATCGTCCTTAACAAAGAATGATTTGGATAAGTATGCCCTGTCTGGCTGGAATCTAAATAACTTTCCGCGACTGCCAGGTTCTGTACTAAGTTTTGAAGGAAGCGATATCTCAGGTGTACTAGTTCCATGGCTGTATGTTGGCATGTGCTTTTCATCATTTTGTTGGGTAAGTGGTGAGAATTACTTTTCTTTCAAGTCTAAATTTATGAATAAGGAAAAGTTTAAACCATTACCTGTCATATCCCAAATTTTGATTTTCCTTTCTCCTTTTTGTATTTTATTGGTCTATAGTATGAGTTTATTTTCATGAATAGGTGGGTTCAGATTATTATCATTGGTTGTCTAGTGTTTATTTCAGGAAAATTCAAATTTTGGTTAAAGGTTTACTCAAAGAAATAAATAACTAGAAGTAATAGTGATGGGCATCTACTCATGAAATAATTTCTAATGACAACAGAATCCTCAGTATTGTGGCACTTAGAATTTTTTGTGTTCCACTTATTGTGTTAACGTATTTGAAATGTTGACCTGTAAAGCTAATGGCACATCTTTATCTTGATTTTGCATTTTGTTTCAAACCCAAACAGTCTCCTAGAAAGATAACACATTGTTGCCATTTCCTGGTTCTCACAGCATGTTGAGGATCATCACCTCTATTCACTTAATTATCTGCATTGGGGTGAACCAAAAATATGGTATGGAGTACCTGGAAGCGATGCTTCTTCTTTTGAAGATGCAATGAGGAAGCACTTGCCTGATTTATTTGAGGAACAACCAAATCTACTCAACGAACTGGTAAAGTGCTATCACTTGTACTTTCCTTAATCCTTATTGTTTCAGTAGTTGACTAGTAGTTTCAGTTATTGGTTGCTTTAGTGACACTTTATTGTTTCCATGTGCAAAATCTGTATTCTGTGGGAATTCTAATATCTGGTTATTATTTTCATCGTCAAGCAGGTTACTCAGTTATCTCCTTCAATTCTTAAATCTGAGGGAGTGCCAGTATATCGCACTGTTCAGCATTCTGGGGAGTTTGTTATTACCTTTCCAAGGGCATATCACTCTGGTTTCAATTGTGGCTTCAACTGTGCAGAAGCAGTGAATGTGGCTCCTGTTGATTGGTTAATGCATGGCCAGAATGCCGTTGAGCTTTACAGTTTACAATGCCGCAAGACATCATTGTCACACGACAAGCTTTTATTTGGATCAGCACTGGAAGCTCTACGAGCCCTTGCAGAGCTAGCTCTCCATGAAAAGAAAACTCAAAAAAATTTGATATGGAGAAGTTTTTGTGGGAAAGATGGAATTCTTACTAAGGCATTTAAGGTAATGAATACTTCCACCGTCATTGATCGTACCCAATTCCAAAAATATGTTGAGCTACATAAAGTTTTCGGAACTATTATATTCATATATTGTATTGTTTTAGTTACCATGCAGACATCTGATTCTTTGTTATTTTTTTGGTTACCCCTTTTATGTGACAGACAAGGATAAAGATGGAAGAAGAGAGGCTAAACTGTCTTCCAACTCATTTTAAGTTGCTGAAGATGGGCAATGACTTTGATTTGTATACAGAAAGAGAATGCTTCACTTGCTCCTATGACTTGCACCTTTCTGCAGTAGGTTGTGAGTGCTCTCCTGATAGATACTCTTGTCTTAAACATTCTAATTTGTTCTGCTCTTGTGAAATGGACAAAAGATTTGTTCTGCTTCGATATAATATAAATGAGCTAAACAAATTGCTTGAAGCACTTGAAGGGGAATCACTTGCTCTTGAGTTTTGGGCAAGTAAAAACGTTGAAATTGTTTCTGCTGATCCCAGTGAGGTTTGCATAGATAAGCCAGAGGTGGAGAGAGACAAAGCTCTTGAAGGAGAGAGCTCAACTGGCTGTGAAGGAACCGAGGATAGGTCAAATTTAATTGCACCTAGCAGTTCTTATAGTCATGTTACTTCAGAGCCAATGCAGTCTGAATCTCAACTTGTAGGTTATATTGCATCAAATGGAAGTATAGGTAGTGATAATGGCAATATTAATGATAATAAGTTAGTTATAGACAAAGATAAGGCTGATCGGTCAGGTTCTTCGGATTTGAATTTTGATATTATATCTGGTGAAAATGAAAATAATTTTATGCATATTGTGGATAACCACGATAACAAGGGTGTTTCAGTAGAGGATAAAGTATGCTGTTTAGAGACCAAGAAAGAACAAGACAACATGGAACTTGTTGGTGAGGTTGACCTATCACTCTCATTTTCTGTTGTGAAGACAGAATTTTCATCATTTTCAAGAAATGTTCACAATTCTTGTACATCTCACGGTGGAAAGTATGAGGTGGATGATGTGCAAGAAGTCATAGACACCCAAAATATAAGTATACCTTTGACACATGAAAGCTGCCTAATGCAAATGTTTGGTACTTCTGTCATGCCTTTAAGCTTGGGATCTGTTGTTCACGGAAAGCTGTGGCGCAGTAAGCATGCAATATATCCAAAAGGTATACGATAGTTAAATATTTTCTTGTCTTAGATTTTACCTTCGATTAGTAATTATGAAGTTTAACTTTTCTACATTTTGTTACACTTTTGAAGGATTCAAGAGTCGAGTTAATTTCTTAAGTATCCTCAATCCAACAAGAACCTGTAGCTATATATCTGAAGTCATTGATGCAGGATTTCTTGGACCTATTTTCAAGGTATCATTCCTGACCATGTTTATTTGAGTTTAAAAATGAAACAGTATCAATAAATTAATATTACTTGATCTTTGTTATTTACAGTTTATCGCTACATGTTTTAGTTTTAGTAGTCAAAAGAATCAATAATCTTCCAGCCCCATCCCCTGTGTGACTATTTTCTTGTATGATTATCTTGGTGGAAGATTGGAGTGGTCCATTCAGCTCTTGAAGAGCGATAGATACCCCAATCTGACCTTGCTGAAAAGTGAAAACTCAGAAATTATGGGAACTGAAATACGAAAGAAACATAAATAGAAAGTTGTTATAGCAACTAGGCTCACTTTCTCCCAATCTCACTCTTGAGCTTGTCTTT
This sequence comes from Astragalus glycyphyllos, assembly GCA_963573325.1. Classification (NCBI taxonomy): domain Eukaryota; kingdom Viridiplantae; phylum Streptophyta; class Magnoliopsida; order Fabales; family Fabaceae; genus Astragalus; species Astragalus glycyphyllos. Next base: position 63,136,988 of record OY754311.1, read on the forward strand.
CCTCACATTTCATATCCTTCTCCCTGATACACATTTCCAACATCTGATTTTCCTCCTTAGCCTGCTACCCTTTGCCAGCTCAGCATTAGGAAAAAATGCTCCAAGTAGGCGTTAGTTGTCAATTCATGATTCTAGTTGTACAGTTCAATGTGGTTCAGCAAGCTAGCGATCATATCATGTGACAAATCACAAATGACTTTGAATCTTGCTATGCATGTATGAATTGATTTGATTTGTTTCACCAATATGAATCTCAAAATTCTATAATTTGTTTTTTTTTCTCTACTGTTTTTCTTTATTTAATTGTCCTAAAAGAAATTGACAATTCAAATTAGTACCAATTCTTAAATGGAAAAATATTACAATAGCAGCGTTGAATTTACCTATTTTATTATTCATTTTCTGTATTTTCTTTTTTCTGAATCAAGAGCTTCAAACAATCATTCTTCTCAGTCACTTGCTAATTGAAGTGCTTCACGTAGTTACTTGCTCACTTTTTTCCTGCTTATTTGGCCATACCTTTGCTCTATTTTATGTTCTGACTTATGACATTTAACATGATTTTGTTTTGTGAGACAAATGGTGGAATTATTTTGTTGTACCTTCGAATCTCACTATCTGATGCGATTTATGATTCGGGGTTTATAAATTGAATTGGCAAAATTCACAATGAGTCGAGATTTGATAACTTTTTTAGACTAAGAATATTCCCCTTTCTTTCACATTCTGTCCTCCCTGATTCATTCTCTGAACCTTCACTTCTCACCTACTCTTCCTTGGGACATGTATATAGCTTGGTAGTGAAGGAAGATTTATCAAAGACAAAGTAGCTGCAAGTTCAAAGGAGATCAAATTACTGAACACCATATAAAATGAAACAAAGTGATAATTTGTTTTTCATTAGGTTAAGAAGATCGATGATATTACTATATTATAAGTATCGATTAACTTAGTTTTTATGGTAGTATTTATTTGCATTGATGTGTCTCAATTAAAGTGTATTTCTTTCTCATTCCATAAAATATTTCAGGTTACAATGGAAGAACTTCCAAATGAGGTTTTCACGGACACCACAGCAGATAAGTGCTGGGAATCAGTTCTGAAGAGACTACATGATGAAATCATGCGAAGAAGGAATCTAGGTGAACTTGAACTTCCATCCTTAGAGCCTCTGAAAAGCATTAGCGGTCTTAGAATGTTTGGCTTCCTCTTACCGTCGATTATTCAGGTAATGTATATAGCCTGTTTGTAGTTTTTTTAATGCTGAATTGAGTCACATTGTTCAATTTCTTTACTGTCCATTTTTAATGCTTATTGTTGTCAAGTTTGTTAAGTGCACTGTTGAACTTGTTTGGATATAATTTACTAAAAATCGTAAATGACTCTGTGACTAACATTTTCAGGCAATTGAAGCTCAAGATCCTACTCATCAGTGTGTAGAATACTGGAATCACAAAGTTGTCCCTACATCTTCAGGAAGTGATTCAGATAATGTCAATACCAAAAATATTGGTATCAGTTTGATTGAGGAGACAAACGACAACAACGGAGGAAGTTGCTATTCCCTTGAGGAGATGAAACGAATACTACAAAAGGCAAGTCCCGATGAGTTTAGCACAATGCGTAAATTACTCGGCTTGGATGCAGAGTGCTCTCAGTGGAGAATGGCATTGATATCGCTGATGGATGAGATCCAGGAAGCTTATAGATAGAACAAGACTAAGATCTCAATTCTTTCTGACTTTGGATAGTCATATTTATATTTAGTCATTAGTTAGGTGACTTAGCTACATTCTTTCTGATAGATCAATTGAACTCAGGAGTTGCTGGGCGAAGGCGAGATAAACTTTTTCTACAATTGCCCGTAATCAATGGCCGAATTAGAGATGGATTTTGCTATTGACCCATTCAAACTTTTCTCTTGCATCTACCTTTTAAGATCAAGCCTTTAGATGTTGCTAGATTTAAGTTTTACATTTATTTCGTTTCTCTTAAAGTTCTGTATATACACAGAAAAACAATGCAGCTGTTACAATAAATGATAATAAAAGGTAGGGGAAATACATGGTAAATGCACATGTTCCTGCATAGCATTTTGAATATGTATGATGTTGGTCTCAGCCAAAAAACAATCTATAAATCCCAACATTTTTGCATTACTTGTATTTTATTTGAGTACTTTTGCTATATGTTTTTCCCTTACAACTGATTAAATGCCCTAAAGAAATCAAATAAAGTACACAAACAAAATTGAACTGGTTTTTGTTGATTTGATAGAATTGAATTTCTGTTTCGCAATGCACTTCCTTTTGGTGGATTTTACGAAGGATAGAGACTTGTTTTCCTAAAAAAATGTTTAATCATTAATTACTTATCCAAACATGTCATTTTTAAGAATGATTTTTTTAATATAAATGATTTTCAGTATGTTACACAAACACAAAACAACTTCTCATTTTCTTAAAAATTTCTAAAAACTAATCACTAAATTATTTAACAAAATCACTTATTTTTTAATCTGCAGCAAACTGGCCCAAAAAAAGTGATTTTAGAGATAAAAAATTGATTTGTATTTATTTGCATGATTTTGTGTAGAATTATTTTCCCTCTAAAATTGATTACAATTGGAATCCCTGATTTGCGGTAGTGCTTTAGAGATCTTTCCTCTTCCTTGCTTGCTCTTTTGCCAAGCATATTTGGAATTGATTCGGAGGTATCCTAAGTATCCATATTGATACTTCACTTTTCATAGCATTTTAACCTTGACTTCTCATGGTTGGAGCTCCCAATTGAGTGATATTGTCTCTGCTGGGATTGTTCATAATTTTTTGGGCTATTTGGTACTATAGGAATCATGCTAGATTTGGTAAACTTGTGATCCTATTACAGTCAGCTATCAATTTAACTAGTATGTATCACCCGTGCCAGCACGGGTATACATATTGTTTGAACTTAATTTATTATAGTTGTTGTAACAAATAAAATAAAATATTAGCAACAAAAATTGATGTACGTGTGAATTATTTTTGGTATTTAGTAGTTTTCTTTTTTTGTTTTGTTTCGAGACATTAAAATACTTATGTTCTTATTTGCGTGACTCAAACTGCGTTATTTAACCCCGGTTTAATGATAACTATAAAATTATGGACCAATTCCGAACATATTTGTGTATATTTAATTCCATTTTGAATTTAATAAAAATAAACTCATTTATGATTAAAAAATCCGAAATAACAAAAATCACACACTATCTTAGATCCTTTTTTTAATTATAATGTAAAAGATTTTATGTTACATTGCCTTAAAATTAGTATTTTTTCGACTATAATGGTTAACAATAATTATATCAACAAATCCATGTTAAAATAATTTCAAATTAGATATTGTAGAATTATTCACCTATATATTTCGTTAACGCGGTAGTGATTGCAATTACTATTGATTACTAATAGTTATAACAGTAATGCTAATTAATAAAAGTTTCAAATTAGATTTTTAAAAATTACTAGATTTTTCATATTGAGTTTCTTAATCAATCTATAAAACATATATTGAGTTTCTTATTATATTCAAGATTTTTAAAACTTATTATATTTTCCATTTTTAACCAATATAATATAAACCATTCATTGCTGGAAAAAAAAAGGGAATTCCGAACAGGGGCATTCACAGGATTATATAGGAAGTTTAGGGTTATTTTCGGAATTTACATGTAAGTTGAACCTAACTTACCAAACAGAAACCCTAAATTATTGACGGCTTGCATCTCACTTTCCTAACCCTCTTCTCATCGCAACACACCCCATTGGTCTCACTCTCCAATTGCAGAAACAGATTGTTGATTCTTCTCATCGCAACACACCTCATTAGCATAATAGGTACACCTATTTTCAATATCAAGCTTAAAAAGATATGTTCGAAACCAATTATCATCTAGAGCATAGGGATGTGAAATCTGAAAATTAAAACAAATATAATGTTAATTTGTTGTAAAAAGTAAGATTTGATTCGCCCACATACTTTTGATTGAAACACGTATAATAAAATAGAGTACTGAGTGTCGAAAGATCTGAAATCGATCATAGTAATATTCATAAATTATTGGTTTGGGGTTTCCATATTCATGTTTAATTTGTACAAAATCAAAGACATTGAATACTTTGTATAAAAAAAAGACATTAAATACTAACATATACTCCATCCGTATCAAAATAATAGTCGTTTAAAGTTTTTACCAAATTATTAAGAAATGCAATGATTAGAAGAAAGAGAAAATATATTTTTATTTGAAAGAAAAAGGAGTGGCCAAAAAGAAAAGAACCGAGACCCAAACATCATTACCTGTTAAAGACACTCATTGATGCACACATGATTAGAAAAGATCTAGAAAGAACATACATGAATTGAAAATAAATAAGTAAAATAAATGAATTCTTAGCTTTTATAAATCCAACTCAAGAATTGAAAATTAAATTGCCAACCCCTGCAACTTTACAACTATAAGTCATTTCGGTGTTAATCCCATCCAGCGACACACCTTTTTAAATGGCCATTGTATTATCTTTATATAAAAGGTGAAGTTAACACATATAAGAAATCAGAAAATTCTTGTCAAAAAAAAAAAGAAATCAGAAAATTGTTATCAAAATTTAAAGGCGGGTTCAGGGGATTGGATTTCATCTTTACTATGTATCTGAACTCTTTCATGAACAGATAACTGATTCTTGAAGTCTCCATTAACATCAGCTATATCTAGTGAATTGGGTGGGCTGATACATACCTGTCATGAACAAATAACTGATTCTTTGGGGTGGCTGGGGTATTAAACTGCGCGTTTAAAGAATAAAGTCATACATAAAGATGATCAAGAAAATCTTAGACGCAAGAACGAAAAGAAGAGCTTTCTTTTCAGAGCATCGGCGGTCTCCACATCCTTAGCCTGTTTCACGTAAGGAAATTGCATTATTCCAAGATAAAAATCAAAAAAATGAACCATCATGCATATTCACAAATGGCTTAATATGCACACCTTTTTCTGAGGAGTTTTGATTGGTTTCTCCTCGCTTTCTTCATCATTATCCTCTGAACTATTATCATCCTCATCAACATCCATCTTCTTCTGTTGTTGAAGAACGTAAGCAGCAATTTAGGAGGAGTGGAAGGAATATACCTATGTTCCTTTGTCATTGCTTAGTCAACGAATTAATGGGAAGGAAAAAAAATAGCTGTAGATGTTTTTTAGGCAGTTTTTTAGAAACTTCTTCAGCACTCCATGCGCTATTTAATATGTTAATAAATGTTCGTTTTTTTTTTTATTTACATGCACTATTTAATACGTTAATTAATGTCCGTTTTTTAGAAACTTCTTCAGCACTCCAGGATTTTTATTAGCCTGTACGCGTGTCATGACACGTATTTTCTGGAGGATCTGCGTGTAATTTTTTGATTGGGCTGAGCTGAACGCATAGGTGGACAATCTCTTGATTGTAGTTACTTATGATATGATTATGATTATGATTATGATTATGATTATGATTATTTCCAATGTGACTTTAGCGAAAAATGCCTCTAAATCTACTTTGTCTTCCTCTGTCTCTGAGTTTATGATTAAAAAGACCTTGAATGTCATTGGTAATTACAGAAATTCTTGGTGCTACTAATTACATTGAAGTTCCAAGCAAACATTTAACTTATCAGTCTTGTCCAGCAATTCGTCATCAAGCCACAAGTTCTCAGCCTCGGAATAGTCATTACCTTGCTCCTCAAAAGAGACCTCGAGATTCCACTGACTCAACATCTGCTGGCCAAACACGACGACCCTAACTAAGACAAGCTTCGAAGTCTGCAGGGGAAAGCTCAGTGTCGGCCTCAGATGAATGGCTCACTTTTTGGTTTTTCAGCTTGGAAGCCGGGCTCGGAAGACTGTGCTTTTTGGCTCTCCCTCTAGAACTCTAAGGAGCAGCCTCGCGATCATTTCGACTAACAGGGGGCATGTCCTGCACGACCCTGACCTCAAGGATGACCACTGGCAGAGGTCGAGCCACAAGAGCTCCCACATTGTTAGCCTCACCAATTCCAGCCTCAGTAAGAAATTGTATGAAGGTCTTCGGTCTGGTGAACCAATCTGGAAAATAAGGAAACGACTCTGAGAAACTAAGTACGAGAATTCGAAATTAAAACAAGTTTATCAAAGAGAGCTGTATTTACCGAGAGTTGTGACCAGAGCTGCGAGAGAGTCGGCGTCGACCTCTAGGATCTTCCTGCACTCGACCTTCTTGAGCTTTGTCCTGAAAGACTCCACCCAGTCCGCCAACAGTTTCATAGTTCGGGCCTCCCGCAGACTCAGATCAACCTCCTTGAAAGAATAAGCCTTCGTCTCCAACTCAAAGTGCTCTTGAATCCAAGGCATGGGAAACAGGCTCTTCACGACCTCACCTCAGTCGTTGATCTCGGCAACCTCCTTCTTTGCAGCATCGTTCACCGGCGCCACATAGAAGAAACTGTATTTGAAGCCCCTTACCGAGCCTGTGACAGGCTCGGAGAAGGAACGATCCTTCTGGCGACGCAACCCTATCTAGCATTGCCTATCACTCTTGAAATAATATGAACAAAAATGAGTTGTTTCACGGTGCAAGTAAGAAGCACATATCGATCCTTCAACTCTAGCTTTGTTTTTCACTGATCTTTTGGAATCACCCATGAACCTAAAGAAAACAATATGTTAATATATAGAAATAACATAAACTTCTTTCTTTTGGAATCACCCATGATCTTTAATTAATTAACTAACCTTTCAAACGGATACATCCATCGGTATTGGACAGGTCCGCCAAGTTTAACTTCATATGCGAGATGCACCGGAAGATGCTCCATAGAATCAAAGAAACCAGGCGGGAATACTCTCTCCAACTTGCATATGTAAACGGGATGTCTTCTTCCATTTTTGTAAGATCATCAACTTTTAGCGTTGCAGAACACAAATTCTTAAAGTATTGACTAATTTCAATGAGCGGATTCAAAACATGTGTCGGCAACGAACTAAAAGCGATAGGAAGTAAACACTCCATGAATACATGACAATCATGGCTCTTCATCCCATGCAACCTCCCATGATCCACATCCGCACATCTAGATAAATTGGAAGAATAACCATCTCGCATTTTCAACTCTTTTATCCACCGATAAACTGCTTTCGCTTGTTCGGTAGATAAAGTATAATTGGCTTTAGGTTTCAATGTCTTAGTACTTTGCTCAACCAACAACAAATACTTCCGTCGACAATAATGATCTATGTCCCTCCTAGCTTTCTCATTATCTTTCGTTTTACCTTTAACATTCATGACAGTGTTAAATATGTTGTCAAAAATATTCTTCTCTATATGCATCACATCGAGATTGTGTCTCAATAGATTATCTTTCCAATAGGGAAGTTCCCAAAAAATACTTTTTTTTGTCCAATTGTGCCATTGTCCATAGCCTTCTGGACGAGACACAACACCCGCTACAACTTCCACAAAAGGAATATCCTTAACCCATTATTGTACAAATCCATTCTAATTTCATCATCATTTTTTATAAATTGAAATGAACATTTCAAGCACGGACATTTAATTCCGCCTTGTCGCGCAAATTCTTCGTGCTGCTTGGCGCAAAATATAAACTCTTCTACCCCTTATACAAAACGCCGCTTTAAACCAGCTCTTCCAGGAAACAACCGATCGTACATCCAACTACGATCCATGTTTTCGAGAACTACGTACTATAGTTCAATAAAAATTAATGTTATATATTATATTCCTATATATTATTACATATACATGCACACACACACACAAATATATATATATATATATATATATATATATATATATATATATATATACTTATTTACATATTTACATACACTAACATGTTAACATTAATTAAATTGCTAGTTATTAGATTTTAAACATACACTAGCAATTATTCAATAATAATTAAATTACATGTTCTTTTATTCTTATATTCTTATATATATTAAGAACTCTATATATTAGTGTATTACTAATTGTAAATTACTATCTTTTACACAAAATATCAAATTATATATTAGTGAATATAACTAATCAAAGTAAATGTAATTATATATTAGTGAATTATATTAGCGAATATATATACAATTTAATAAGGTAAAGTAAATATAAAGTAAATATAATATAACTAAATTACTTCATTTTTTTATTTATTTCATTTTCTTTTATTTTATTTCATAATTTTGTAAATATAAATAAAATAAATATAAAAATTTACTTAAATTAATTTAGAAATGAATAATAAAGTAAATATAAAAATTACTTCGTTTTTATTTATTTATTTCATTTTATTTTGTATTAAAGTTAACGTAAATAAATTAAATATACAAACAGAAATTCAAATTACAAAATATATTACTTTAATTTTATTTACTTTCAATTTAAAAAATAAATTAACATAAACATTAGTTATTAGATTTATTTTCGTATTACCTTATTGAAATTTATTAAACAAAAAATAAAATTATATTAAAAATATATTACTTTAATTTCGTAATTATTTTTTAACGAATTTATATATTAATATATTAACTAATTAACTAATTTATTTATTAACTAATTATTATAAAGTTTTATATTTAACTATTTAAGAAAATCTAATCTAACTAATAATATATCAAATAACTATCTAATAATATATCAAATATTAAATTGGATATCTAACCGGTTGTGACGAGAAGACTCTGGCTTGATGCTATTCTAAACTCCTTTGAACCGAAATCAAAACGAACCAAACACAACTCCTAAACAAACAATACAAGAAATAATAACTATACCGTTGTTGAAAACACGATAGTAGAACTCAAACAAAGAGAAGAAGAGAGAATTCTATCAAAGAGAGGAACAAATCATACCTTAGATGGAAGAATTCTATCAAACAAAAGAAGAGATTTTGTAGAGAGAAGAAGAGAGAAATTTGAGAAGTGAAGAAGTGAAGAAATGATGGATGAATTTCGTGGAAATATATAGAGGGAGATGGGCAACGGTTCAAATTTCAAAATCCCCCACAAATACACGTTTGCGGCGGATAAGGGGTTTGTGGCGGATCCGTTTGCGAGGGAGCGAGGGGATTTGCAGCGGATTTGTATAGCCGTTGGGATTTGTGGCGGAATTGTTGGACTTTGCGGCGGATCTAGTCAACACTGGGATTTGCGGCGGATTGACCAGCATTTGTGGCTGAATTCAAATTTCCCTCGGAAAGGAACTTTGCGGCGGATTGGTGGATTTTGCGACGGATTTTGAATTTGAATTCCCCCCCCCCCCTTTTTCAAAAATCCGCCGGAAAAGGACTTTGTGGCGGATTCCAATTTTTTTTTATTTTTTTTAAATTCGAAAATATCCGCCGGAAAGTTTGTGTCTATTGAAAATCCGCCACAAATGCCACCAAATCCGCCGCAAATGTTCCGTCGAGAAATATCCGCCGCATTGCTCAAAGCCGCTGGAAACTTTCCGGCGGATATTAATCCGCCGGAAAGTGTTGGACAGAAAATCCAACATTTCTTGTAGTGAGTATATACGCTTTGCTTTCTCTCTCGACCTAAACGTCGTTCACCTATCCACCCTATACTCTCTCTCTATCTCTCTCTCTCTCTCATACACGTGCTCTCTCAATGCACTCCACGCCACTGCCTTGACCGCCAACACCGCTGCCTCCCTCTAGTCGTGCAGTGCTCGACTTTATCGACCGCCTCCCTCTGCTTGTTCGCCTCACTCTACTCTGCTATCTCTTTCTGTTTTGACCAATGATGCAGCCTTTCTTCTAAAACCACCATGCCACGCTTGAGATAGCCTCCTTCTGTTCAGTTATGCATGGTTCCCCAATTTCTCTTCCCTAACGTATATTATTTCCCCTAATTTTGTTGCCCTAGTTTTGAGTTCACATATTTGGATCTTGAATTGAACACTATCAATTTCTATTGTGATATATTTTGTACACCTATCAAGATATCACTAAGATACCTTATGTTTGTTGTTGGTTTTGATTCCTTTCTGTACACCTTCCTTTGGTTTTAAGGGTGTGTTCAATGACATGAAATTGCTTACATAAACTTTAGAGGTATAGTAAGATCCTCTTGTGGATTCCCATCCCGAAAACTATTGAGGAAATGATTAAACTAGAGTGAAATGTTGGTGCGAAAGAAACTATGCTAACAGTGAGTATATATAGCAATGCTCATTGATTGTGTGTCGTTGATCAATCCGGTGGGATCTAGATCGTTAAAAAATTTATCCGTTGAGGATCTATCATCAAGACGAATTCAAGTGGGCCATTGATTAAAATTGTCGGTGGGATAAAGGCCGCCAAAATTATGTACGTTAAACAATTAAATATATTAATTATTATATTTTAACAAATATAGATTTATCCCAATAATAGATAAATTCAGTATGTAAAATTGAAAAACGAATTTATCTTTTTATTAGAAGGTTATACGCAGTTTTTTTTAGGTTTTTTAGAGATTAAGAAAAATTAAAAAAATTAATAAAAAGTAGTAAACGATGAAATTTAGAATTTTGAGTCATGTAGTTCCGTAAGAAGTCCCTTTTACGGGAGTAACGGGCCCTGATTTTATCTGGATTTTTTTGGATGTGGTTTCCGAACAATCAGACTAGGTTGCCCGAAAATCGGCTTTTTTAGCCTAGATCATCTAGCCAGCATACAACATTATCACGTGTAAAGGATATCTACCCACTGCACACGGAACAAAAGATCACCGCTATCCACTTTGCTTTTTTTAAGGAGTAAAATTAGGAAAAATGATTTTTGTTAGGATAAATCCACATTCATTTATAAAGCCTCCGCCAAAGCTGCATCAGCCAAGCCCTCCGCATTCGAAGTCGCCGCCGCCAAGAGAGCCCCGGCGTCGTCCCGAATCATTGCACCGAGACACCATTTACCACGATTCACGTCACATTCTGACTTGAGTTGACATGTCCTCCAATTCCAAGCGAATGCGATCAATTCGAAAGGGAGAAGATAGAATAAGCGGTCTACAAGACGAAATTCTATGCCACATACTCTCTTTTCTCCCAACAAAACTCGGCGCTTCCACAACGATCCTCTCAAAGAGATGGAAATCACTATGGCTTTCAGTCCTCTCTCTCGATTTCGACGATCAAACCTTCCCAAACACTATACCCGACATTGTTCGCTTTCGCCATTACATGTTCTTGGCATTGCACTTGCGAGACGTCACAACACCAATCTTATCGCTCCGTCTCAAATGTCGCAACACTGACAGCTTCCCTTACAATATCAAGCAATTTACTTACGATGTTTGGGAACGAGGACTTGAGAATCTCAACCTCGATTTACCTCCTATTTCAACTGGAAACCACTTACCTTGGCGGGCTCTGCTTTGCAAAACCCTTGTAGTTATTAAGTTGAAGAACGTGAGAGCATATGGTCTTTTTAATGTTGATTTACCTAAACTCAAAACTCTCCATTTGGATCGAGTTTCTTTTCATCTTCGAGGTCTTCCTGATGTTACCAATTTGTTCTACGGTTGCCCTATTCTAGAAGATTTGCAGACAAAACTTTTAACTTGTGTCATGGAACTCAAACCCAATACACTTCCAATGAAAAAGTTTGAAGCTTTACCTAATTTGATCAAAGCAAAGATTTCTGATCAGTATATTCCAATTGCTTTGGTTCGTGAGGCAAAGTTTCTCAAGGCAAATCTGGTAAGAATATATAAACTAAACCCTAAACCTTGAAATTAGTATGATTTTCTTTCAGTTAGGATATGAACTTCTGAGACTATTTACCAGGTTTTAATGTATATCATGTATAAGTATTTAATGGCTTTCAAACACATTCAGGTTTCACTAACCTTACATTTCTAATCTTGTCTTTTTTGTTACACATGATGCAGACCATTAGAAGCTTCCCCCTCGATCAATTTCCCATGTTCCGCAATCTAACTCACATGGAGCTTTTCTTTAATTATACAACTTGTCTTCCTTATAAGACAAAGTGGAACTGGTTGATACAAATGCTCAAACATTGCCCCAAACTTCAACATCTTATCATTCATGAGGTTCGTTGATGTTTACTATTCTTCGTTTTCCCCCCTCCTTTTTTACTCTGTTGCAAATTGCAATGCCATATTTTATATTTTAAATGCCAAAATCGTGATTGTTGACAGGATTTTGCGGATGGAAATTCGAACGAAAGTCGGAAGGATCCACCCGTTGTTCCAGAATGTCTTTTATCAGAGCTTAGAACATCCGTTGTTCCAGAATGTCTTTTATCAGAGCTTAGAACATGTTCTCTTAGTAGCTGCAAAGGCATGGATTCTGACCAACTACAATTTGTAGAATATATTGTGCGGAATTCTAAAGTATTAGAGACCTTGATTATTAAGACTGTGAGCTGCTCCTTAGATATAAATGACAGGAACCATATGTTAATGAAATCATCTTCATGGACAAAGGGCTCTGCAACATGTAAACTGTTATTTTGTTAAGGGTGTATCTGCAATAGTTCTTTTAGGTGTTCCTTTTATATTAGATTATATATATACACAATAGAAGGATTTCATGGTTTGAAAGACTGAACTTTGTTCTCTATGTCATTACTATTTTCTGATCTTTCTTCAAGTTGGGTGGGTACTGCGGCGATAGTGGTTGTGTGCTACCAAAGATCGTTAATTACAATTGAGAAATATGGTTTTGATTAAACCTCAATTATTTGTTTCTCTGGCTTCCTTTCCATTTGTAGTTTGTTTCCTTTATTTTTTCACAGGGGAATATTGATCGTACCCAAATCCACAAATATGTAGAGCTACATAAAGTTTTCGGAATTGTTATATTGTATTGTTGTAGTTACCATGCTGATATCTCATCTGATTCTTTGTTATTGTATTGTTTTAGTTACCACAAAAATATGACTTTGATTTGTATACAGAAAGAGAATGTTTCTCTTGCTCCTATGACTTGCATTGATCTGCTGTATGTTGTGACTTGTGAGAGCTCTCCTGATAGGTACTCTTGTCTTAATCATGCTAGTTTGTTTTGCTCTTGTGAAATGGACAAAAGATTTGTTATGAGCTAAACAAATTGCTTGAAGCACTAGAAGGGGAATCACCTGCTCTTGGGTTTTGTGCAAAAAGAAATTTGGTTTGTTTCCTCATTTATTTTTTCTTATGGCTTTCCTTTCCATTTGTAGTTTTTTTCCACAGGGGAGCACTGAGTTAGGCTCTGTTGTGGTTTTTATGGTGGATGTTTTCTATTTTTGATATTGAATACTGTAGTGTATCTTTCTGTGTTGAGCGTGGTTGCGTGGATAGTACATTTGATCATTTCATGATTGGATTATGGCATTATGGTCCAAATTAAGGAAAATGGGTCAGATACTTTGGTCGTGGTCCTGTATTGTTTATCTGAAAATAGCCATGGTTTGATTAACAATTCCACCATTTACGTCTACTCTCATTTGTATATTAGGATCCTTCGTTTTCTCAAATGAGCAACGTCAGTGGATATTATATTCGGTTGGGCTTCGCCCATTGTTTATCAATGATAACCGTATCCGTTTTTTGGAAATCGGATTTATGTATCAATGAGGTAAATCCGATTTCCACTGAAAATTTTAAAAAATTGAAGGCGGATTTATCTAAGGTGGGGCTAGATCCGCTTTTAATAATAACAAAATCGGATTTACCTAAGGTGGGGGTAAATCCGAGCGAATTTTAGTTGGGCAGGGGTATTTTCGGGTTTTAAAAATTTTGTGGGGGTATATGGGATGTGGTGGGGGTACCAAAAAAAACCCAAAACTTACTTTTTAAGTAATATTAAAGGGTCATACTTCGTACAACCCCCTACCTACTCGGTGGACACCCCAATATCCCTAAAATGCCCCTCTTCATTTCATAACTCTCCTCTCCAATCACACTCACATTTCCTTTCCTCTCCTCTCACACTCCCCTTTCCACCCTAAATTCATTTTCTCTAAATTCTCCAATTCTCCATATCAATCCCTCTCTCCCTCTTTTCCTCTCCTCCATATGGCACTTCACATTTTATCTCTCTTCGTGGTTGAATCCATTTCATCCTATATTCGTTCATTCGTTTTTTTCTGAAAATTGCACGGTTCAGGACTTTAGGTCTGAACCTTCTATACTCGACAGTTTCATAATGAACAGGTTCAAACTTAAAGTTCCGAACCGGTTTGGATGGCCGTGGTCCGAACCTAGCCATTGTGATTTTTGCAGCTATGGAATTCGTTGCAGTTATCCAACAAATTGATAGGCACATCAACATTCTGCCGATTATTTTTCAGCAGATAGGCAACACATTGCCTCGCAATGTTGTCCTACAAGCCGATATTGGCAGTGTCTTTCCTGCTGTTGTCAACAGACGTACCCGCAATATGACAACTGATACACAGGCTATCTGCACTGTATATGGGGGTGTGGCTAGTGTTGAAGTATCAATTACATATGCCCAGAATGGCCATTTTAACAGTGGTTAGGTACCTAAGTGTCGAACCGGTTTAGATGGCAGTGGTACGAACTTAATAAAAACAATTTTAGGGGGGTGTCTCTGAAGATACCACACTCGGTGGTGAACAACCGAACCGGTTCGGATGGTCATGGTCCGAACCATCGTTATCTTCGAAAAAAAATGAGAAACACGCGTTTCATTGAGGACATTTTTGTCTTTTCATGCATTTTGGGGGTGTTCACTGAGTAGGGGGTTGTAAGAAGTATGGGCCATATTAAAATGAAATTTTGTTCACGGATTAAAAGCCTCCTAAAGATCATATGGTTAATTGCTGTGTCCCATTCATCACGTGTGTGTTATTTGGAACGCCCATGCTTTTCCCAACCCCCCTACTCAACACACACCCCTAAACACAGTGAAAGTAACAATACCCATAATGAACCCAAATGTTCCCAGCACATACATATTTTTTTGTCGAAATTTGAATTGGTTCGGCTAGGCAACTGAACTGGTACGGCTATTCTCAACCGTACCTGTAATATGTTGACACACCCCTTTTTTTAAAATGTAGTTGGTACGACTAGCCCCAACTGAACCAGTTCGGACCTGTAATATGTTGACACACACCCCTTCTTTGGAAATTGTGCCACAACACAACAGATAGAATTTAAACGGCTCAGATTTGTGATCTAAAATTGGAATCAATGACTCAAATTTTACCACGCCTATTATAAATAGGGTATCAATTTTCACTGCTTCTTCACCAACACCCTACTCCCCTTCTTCACCAACACTCCTTCTCCACCAACACCCTACTCCGCTACTTCACAAAAACCCCCCACCCGCTGAAATGGAATGGAAGTTGTGCCCAACCCAATACTAGAGTGACAAATTCCTAACCGTCCTTCATCACCGGGGAAATGTCACCAACAGGGAAGATGGTGTGTATTTTCAATGTCGCAATCCTATCTTCTGTAGGTTGATTAAGAATATAACATTCACCTAGTTAAAGGAAAAGGCAGAGAGGAAGGTTAGCCAATAGGGAGAGTGGCGTAAAGGCGTAGGTCATTTACGTTACCGCAAGTACAATTGTGGAGATTAAGGGGGCTATTCGTTATTCAACTATGGAGATTTGGAGCGACGACGACGTTCACACCATGATGGAAGCCCATGCTAATGTTCCAACGAGACGTAGTATCTTGGAGCTGTATGTCAAAACAATACGCACTCCGGACGAGATCATTTATCTTTTGCAACAAGGACTTTCCAACTAATCGCCAGTTTCATTATTGTTTCGTTATGTTTCTTTATTGTTTCGTTGTCTTTCGTGTTGGATGTACGACTATGCTTTTAATAATAAACTCGTTGTTTAAATTAAATACCACAACAATATAAATTAATTAGTACTAAACGTGTTTAACATAAATGACCAAACAAATATCTATAGAAATAAACATCCACAAACTGAGGTACAAATAAACATCCATACAAACAAAGCTTACTGTGTATCGCGCCCCCTCCTGTTATGAATGGCGGATCTACATATAGGCTAGGGTGTGCAGTTGCACACCCTTTAATTTAAAAATTTGCACCAATACCCCTATGAAAAATATATTTTGACACTCCTAGTTTTATTTTTTGCACATCCTGCTACTATTTTTCTCTTTCCATTCTTAATTACTCTTTCCTATTGCTGCTTCAGGAGCGATTGGTAGTGTAAATATGTGGTAGTTTTGGCTATCGAAAAATAATAAATGTATTTGGATAATTAGATATATTTTAAATTTAGCTACCCCAATAATATGTTATTTAGCTACTCTAACTAACTTTATTTGTCTAAGAAGGTAAAAGAACAATAACAAGTCCATTAGTTTGATTAGTCTCATTTGATCAAAAAAAGACTATTATTATCACAAACAAATATGGTGATTTTTGTTAACTTGGTGATTTAAGTCTTTTTATTTTACTTTGACAATTTTGATCCCCATTTTTCTTAATTTCGCAATTTTCCACCTCGAAATCATATACTATTTACACTTTTGGTCCTCAAAAATATGGAATTTTGCAAAAATAAGAGAAAAATATATTTAATTCGTATACACCATCACTGTAGAAACTTTTTAAGGTAGGTGTGATAAAGTCAAACATTCTTTATGATGTGTTGTTTCGTGGTTGACCGACGTTGTAAGTAACTTTCTACACAACAATATATATTAATTCTTAAATTAAATCGTTTGACCACTCTGGACCTGGATCCTAGATACGCCACTGTCTGTTATTCACACAACCCCACTTCCTAATCCTACGGAATGGCCTCACGAGGCTCTTCATGCTCTCCTGCATGATCCATGGCTGGGTTCCCCGTGGAACGTTTCCATCTATGGCATGCTCCTTCGCATCCACCAACTAAATCATATCGGACACCATGTGTGAGACAAAAACCAAAATTATTAAAATAAGTTCATGTTTAATAAACTAATAAATGAAAATATGTAAAAGACACGTACATGTCTAGCGCCAGGCTCATCGTCAAGAAGTACATAAGTGGACGACAATAGGAATGGGTGTGAGACACTCCCAAACCAGGCAAAGTACCCTGGCACGGTGTCTAGCTCACCCGGCCTAGTAAGAGGCCTTGTCTCTATCAAATGCTGATCCAAGTGTGCCCACATGTCATCAGCCTGCTCTAATATGACGACGGACCTAGTAGGAGGTTTGGGGTCCTCTAGGATCCACTGTACCTGTCCAAACTGCTTGACGAAACAATCTGGCATGTAGGGCACCATGCAGCCAACATGACGTAGGAATCCTCTAAATAGACTGAGTGGCTCAAAGAAGATGTGGAGGAAAGACAAGACATCATCGAGCGTGATACTCATCTCACCAATAGGTAGGTGAAATGATGATGTATCAGGTTGCCAACGCTTAGTGAATGCATTAAGGAGCCCACCAATCACATTGGGAATCCTATGTCCCTAAATTTATACAGCCCAGAAGTGATCACAAAGGGAACAATGTTATCATCTGGCAAGGGTCGTGTGAATGAATCTTTAATTCCTTACGATCCTGCATTCGAAAAATGGTATCCTAAACCAAAGTATTCAAAATAATAATAATAATAATCAATTTTACAAGGGAAAAAAGTAAGTAACTTACATTGTTATCCCATAGGGATCTAGCAAAGTGAGACCGTAAGTGGGCAACACAGATCTCCGAGCCACATGGAAAAGGAAATGTGGCAGGAGGAAATCTGGTCAGCGTGCCTACCCCTAACCCTGCTAGGTCTAGCAGCAGTAGCACGTGAATCCTCCTTCCTTTTATGGTTTGAAACCGTAGG
Source organism: Astragalus glycyphyllos (assembly GCA_963573325.1). Lineage (NCBI taxonomy): Eukaryota > Viridiplantae > Streptophyta > Magnoliopsida > Fabales > Fabaceae > Astragalus > Astragalus glycyphyllos. The sequence goes on from OY754311.1 coordinate 63,154,844, forward strand.
AGGTGGCCTCCTTCCCCGAGGCTCAGGCTGTGACTGAGAATGCACACCTCTCATCTTGGCCATAACTGAAGAAAAGAAACAAAAAGATTAAAACAATTTGAAACGAATAATTAAAATAATTAAAAAAATTAAAACAAACAAATTTAAACAAACTCACCGACGGTTCGGAGGCGCCTAACCGAATTGGTTCGGCTACCCTCAACCGAGTGTGTTGTTCATTTTTTTGAAAATTTAGATGGTTCGGCTGTGCGTAGCCGAACCCGTTCGGGAGACCATAACCGTACCTTATAACTAGTCATCATCCCCCGAATGGTTTGGTTGCCTGCAACCTAACCGTTCGAAAGTGCAGACAAAAAACGCAATGCTCACGAATAAAACACACAAATGGAAGAATAGGAGAGCGAGAGAGTGAGTACCTGCGTGAGAGTGAAAGAAGAGAACTGAGTGAGAGTATGGTTACAGTTTGGTTGTGTTTGGAGGAGGTGAGACTGAGAGGGAGAGGGAGAGTAGAGTTCGGTTGTGGTTGTGTTTGGTTGAGAGTGAGAGTGAGGGGGTGACGGGGGTACGGAGGTAGAGTGGGATATGGAGTGTTTTTAAGTTAAGGGCATTTTTGGGATTTAGTGGTTTAGGGGGTGTGTTGAATAAGGAGGGGGAGAGGTTGTGAAAAGTCAAATCCATTTTTGGAACCTTGTAATCTTGCGTCTGATAACTCTGTTTTGATTTTTTTTGATTCCTACCCTTTGTTTTTTTGGTCTGGCCCCTTTGTTTTCATCACATATTAATTAACTAAAATGATTTCGCCCCTTTGTTTTCATCACATAGTTTTTTTTTTGACAGCGTTTTCATCACATAGTTAGTTAACTAAAATGATTTCGCGACTATATAATTTATTCTGAATATATATTAAATATAATATATATACCATATTTTTATGTCAAATAAAATTAGTTGTTTATTAATTTTTTAAGCATTAAAAACCATCCATCAATAATAGTATTTATTACATTGCAAAATCAAATATCCTTTGGGCCAAATCATTTCTTACATTGTACTCCCTTCGGACCTAATTATAAGTAAATTTAACCACTTTCACCTAGATTAAGAATAACAGTTAATTTCTTGGTTTTCTCTATAGAGTCACATTTACCGAATTACCCTTATTTCTCACGACTGAAAATTTGATTCGATTAATGTGCAGCTGAATTGCAATTATCTCTATGCACGCCACACTCTTTCGTTCGCTCTATTTAGAGCTTCTCTCTCTTTAATTTAATGCTGACTTTCTCACTTCTTCCTCTTTAAAGCTTTTATCTTACTTAAGCAAAGCTCACACGGTTAAAATTTGAAAGGCTGCCAAATTTTTAATATCGTATAAAAAAATCAGCTTTAATATTTGCACTTGCAAGTGGCTTATTTCTACATCTTACTTTCAAACAAATGTGAAGTTGGCTTTGAAAATGCCTGACACGATAGTTTTCTTCAATATGAATCAATATATATTGTGCACCTATTTTTTTATATTCAGTCTTTGATGTGTTAATTAAATTGATTAATTTTGAAGCTGCAAAAGGAGGAAGACGTGTGATGTTTTCATTGGAAATACCGTTTATTTTAACTACTCCATGCCATACAACAATGGGAATTTATTACTTGGGAATGAGCACTCTCTCTTAAAAAATAAAAATAAAATTAATTCAAGGGGTATTTCTGGAACTTTAGCATTAAATATTGTTGAATTGAGTAACTTTTGCTTATATTTGAGTCCAAAATTTTTGGTGTTTTTTTTGCTTATATTTAAGTCCAGAGGGAGTATCATGTGCTTTCTTCGATCACTTTTTGTCTTGAGTTTTATTAAGCACTTGAAACATCTATAGTTCTTGGAATATGTTTCCAAATGATCTTGCAACCCTCTCTTGGGATGGAAACTAGATGAGCAATTTTGGAAATGTAGAGGGGTTGGAGGCTCGGTTCCAAAATCCATTGGATAATTCTTTGAATAATAGTTTATTAAATTAAAGTTAAAATGATTATTTAAATTTATAAACATAAATTTGGAAACTAAAATAATTCAATACAAAAATTCTTAGCTAAACTATTAATAGATGTTCAGTATGCCTTCGTGGGTAAGTGCCCACGATCCCACTAGCACAGTTAGTTGGGTAAGTGCTCGTTGCTCCATGTTTTCTGGCCTCGCTCTTCCGCTTAAACTTCAACCGTTCCCACGTTCTATCATTCGTGCCGTGTCTTGCCTTCCAAGCAATGCCCGCCTTGCCTCGGTGATCGTATGGTGTCTCGGCTACCTTGGCCCATTTTAGGTAATGATTTAGGCGTCCGAGCCACCTAGGCCTTGACACTCTATAGGCTGGGGCAATTACTTTCTCTCAGCTTGGTTCATTGGCCCTCAGCCGTAGCCCTCCCTCGGGGGTTTTTGTCATTTACTGCGCCCCGAGGACCTCCTTTTGGCATCACTCTTTCTGGAAAATACCTTTTCTGCCCTTGTCGTGTGGCTTGCCTTCACACCATAACTTCCTTTTTCCTCTCTTGGCCCTCAGCCTATGACTTACTTATTTTTGGGTGTCAACAATTGCCCCCCTTTTTGTGCTGTCGTGCGGCCTTGAGGACGTGATTGACGGTACAAAAACCCTTGAAGTGATTTGAAGTGACGGTTAGAGGGGACATAACTGCTGCTACATGACACCTGGAGCTTCGCATGAATCGAAACGACTGCGCGACGATTCCCGATGACACGCCGGTTGGGATTTTGCTTTTGAGGCTATCAATAGCCCTCATCACTACCCCCGCATGGTTACTTGCATTCTTTCGAACCTTCTTGCCATTACCTCACCTGCTCCTTCGAAACGTTTCGTCACCATCCTTGCACGACAAAAGTTCCTTCCTTTCCTTTAGCATGACTTTTGATTCTGACTCTGAAAATCAAGAATATAGTTGTGGCGGCACCGACAGCCAGGCCAGTTCGACTTCCAGCTCGTCGTCCTCCGCCCTGCCCCCGAGAAACACTCCTCCGAAGGCCTCTCTGAGGGATCTCCTTGTTGTTGTTTCAGGCGGTGTCATGGTGCGCCCTACCATTTCTGAGGTTCTTGACGGTTTCGCTTCCTTCAAACGTATCTTTGCGCCTTTACCTTACACAAGATTGGTTTACTGCAAGCGCCCGCATATCGGACTCCGACACATTGGCTATGCCCACTGTTGACTATCGAAATTGGTTCGTGAGGGTCCACAGTGTCAAGAATGGTGCCCGGAAGACCGTGGGCCTTCGTGACATAGTGGCCCTTTCTTCTTTCGTCGCTCCTACCCGTTTGGTGATGATTTTACCCCTTCTAGGTTTTTGGTCTTCCAGCCTTAACGCCTTTATCTACCTGTACATGATGTTTCTGCCATCACCGACCTGCCTGCGTCTGGCAGGACAGTCAATCCTTCCAAGCTGCCGAAAGAGGCGGGCCGCGTGAGGATCCGGCTTGGGGGTTCCCTTCCTCGATTCGTCGAAGACCATATTGGGGACGCTCCGGAAGTTTCAGATGACGAACACCTTGTCTTTCTTCTATACTTCGTTTGCAAGTTTTTCTATGGCACTAGCTCTGCGGGTATTATTCAGGACATACAGCCCTTCGCAGCTATGATGGCCAGTGATACGCGCTACGCTTAGGCCCCCTTTTTCTTCGGCAAGCTCTACCGTGGAATCCAGAACGTGCTTGACCGAATTCGGGAGCACGACCAAGTCACCCAGGTTCGAAGTCCCATGTGGTTTTTGCAATTGTGGGCCATCCTCTACTTTCCCAGCCTTTTTACCACAGGATTGGAGGTTCTCGGAGTCATCTCCAAGGTGTGCCTGGGTCCTGAACTCTGGGGTTCTCCCTGTCACCGACTGACTCCTGTTCGTTTTGTGAAGGAGGTCCTTCGGGCGGATGCCCCGATCACGACCTGGTGCCCTGTGTTAGACAAAGGGTTTGGCCCCTGTGGATATTTGTCCCCTCAAAGCCCTCGGCTACCTACTCTGCTGCCGTTCGCAACTACGCTAGAGATAGCTGGAAGTCCGCCTTGGTGGCCCGAGACCTACCAATAGGGTATGTGACCTCCTAGCGCAACACCACCTCCTCGGAGAATTATTTCCCCAGCTTTGTCTGCAGGCAGTTCGGCTTCGTGCAGCAGATTCCCCTGCCGTATTTGTCTTTGAGAGACCCTCAGTGCTGTGAAGGGCTGACCGATGCTCGGGTGTGCGAGATGGTTGCTGTTAATCAGCAGCGGATTGCTAAGCTTGTGTGGGCGCACTACGCCACGTCTCCAGGCGTGACCAGTGCCTTTACCAATTGGTGGCACAGAGTCAAGGGTTTAGTCTTCCCTCAAACGTCTGACAAGTTGTTATCCTAATACCCGAGCCGCCCCCACAGGATTTCGACCTTGCCAGTGTCAGCTAGTGGTGCCAACCCCAATACCGCTCTTCTTACTGCCGTTCCAGCGTCCCAATCTTTGCCAGTCCCGATAACTTTGCCAAAGCAGGTGGCTAAGCGTCCTCCCACGAGATCTCAGCCAAACCCAGGTATGCCTCCCTTTTTCTGATCTATTTGTCTTCTCCATTACTTTTTCCTCTTCTCATCATCTCATGTGCCTCTGTAGCGCCTGCCATCGAAGACGACGGTGACCCCATAACATTTCGGAGGCCCCCCAAGCGTCAGACGATGAAGGCCCCCTCGGGATCGGCAGCGAAAAGAGGCACTGTGGTGACAATCACCACTCTTCGCTCTTCCAAGATTCCTGAGGTATCATTCGAGGTCTCCCCTTTTGCATTCTGCTGGCCGTTAGGGTTTATCTTACTGCTTTTTCCCTATATCGCTGTAGGTGGCCGCTCCCTTGGTCATGGATCCCCCTCTCCCAGATCCATCTCCAGTTCTTTCTTCTAACCCCCAATTAGGCCCCCAACCAGTGGCGAACGCTGAAGTGGCTCAACATTTTGCTGCTCGACGTTCCCTAATGGCATAGCTTCCCCGGTGAACATGGTACCTTGATCGGCTGTGATGGTCTCAGGGATTCCAAACCTGAAGATGATTTGGTTCTCGATGAATCTGATCACCGTAGCCTGATTAACGTTCCCTAATGGCATAGCTTCCACCCTCTTAGTGAAGTAATCGGCGGCAACGATAATAAAGTTACGGCCTTTTGAATCGGAGGGTATATCTTGCCAATTAAATCCATGGTCCATCCTCTAAACGGCCAAGGTTTGACAATGGGGGGTAGCTCATCTGCCGGCACCCTTTGGATTGGTCCGCGCAGCTGACAAGCCTCGCATCCCTTGGAAAATTGGAAGCAATCAGACGTGATCGTCGGCCAATAGTATCCGTGCCGATAGATAAGCCATTTCATGATAGGGCCAGACCTGTGGGCACCACAGACTCCTACATGGATCTGTGCCATTACCATATAAGCGTCCTTCATCTTGAGGCATTTTAACAGTACCCCATTGGCACTTCTTTTGTATAGGTCGTCCCTTATCAAGATATACTTCAATGCCCTTTGTTTGACCTTGGAGTCAGTATCAACCGTTGGGTTACGGAGGTACCTCGTCAATACCCCAATCCAGGCATCGGCGGGATCCTTCTCAGCGAGGGTCCTGGACCACCCGTTTCTTGTATCCCGAGGCTTGTTGGGCTAAGTCATTCGCTTCCTGGTTCTCATTTCTGGTGACATACAGGATGACGACATCGGCAAACAACTTCAGCAAGTTGTGCGCCGAGGCCCTTAGCTCTTTGAGCTTAGCATTGTAACACTTGTATTCCCCGGTGATTTGTTTGATCACCAGTTGTGAGTCACCCAATATCTCTACGTAGTGATCCTTCATGCCAGGCAAGATATCAAGTCCCATGATCAAAGTCTCGTATTCGGCCTAATTATTGAAGGCTTGGTCCCCTATCCGGCACATGAACCTCCATGTCTGGCCACAGGGGCTAGTGATTACTATTCCTACCCCTGCCCTCGTCTGGGTGCTAGACTAATCGAACATGAGGACCCAGGGCTTAAGGCCCAAGTAATTGACAGCTTCGGCCGGAGCGTCGTGCACTTCTACACATAGGTGCTGAGCCAAGAAGTCTGCCAAGGCTCGTCCTATTACCGCTCTCAAAGGTACATAATTTAAAGCAAACACGTTCAACTTAATGGCCCACTTAATGAGTCTTACTAGTAAGACGGGCCTATTAAGAAGATATCAAATAATGTCAACCTTGCATACAACCAAAACTTCCTTAGGTAAAAGATAGTATTCAAGTTTTGTACAAGCATTAAACAAGGATAAACAAATTTTCTCAATAGGAGAGTATCTAGTCTCAGAATCATTGAGGATCTTACTGAGATAATATATAGCACGCTTGGCACCATTATCATCGTCTCGAGCCAACAAGCAGCCAATGGCTTGGTCTTCGGCCGCAATGTATAACTTCAGAGGTCTCTGTTGTGCAGAAAAGGTGTGCAAGTATACACAGTCTAAAAACAAGTAATATAATGATAAGAAGAGATCGTACCCACAGGGATTGGATTAATTTTTGAGAGTTTAAAGTTGTAGTAATGCTAGTGATAAGGGAAATCAAAAATAAAATAAAATTGTTATAGTGTGGGTTGTATGAGCAGAAATTAAACAAGTAAATAAGTTGTGATTCAATTGAGAGAGAGATGGTAGGAATGCTCCTTCCTAAGTAATTTCACTTTGAAAGCATTATGTTATATATGATGCTTCTGCAATCATTGCTCCTGTAATGATGGCATCTGCAATCATTGCTCCTGCAATTATTGCACATGCAATGGATGCTGTAATAAAATGATTTTGTGCTTTTCAGCAACTGCCTTCAGGGTTTCATTACAAGTCTTATGTCTAAGCCCTAAATAAGTTCACCTTTGTCTTTTAAGCCCTTACAGAATCACCCTATGGACTATGCTATCCTATGTCTAGGTCTTAGCATGGTTTTAACAAAGTTTCCTCTTATTAAAACACTTATCCATATTAGTTCTTGAGTTCAAATCATAAATCATTTATGTATTCATGACCCTACTTATTCTAAGTGATCAGTCTCAAAATAAGTTTGAAAGAATTATAGAACAAGAACTAAATTGCAAAAACATCAATATAACATAATAACTTAATCAAAGCTTCATTACATAGTTAAGGCATCCCAACAAAAGGGTATTTAGCTCATGCTTGACATAACTAGACAAATATAAATAGAATGAGACATGTTTATAAGAAGGAAAATACAAAGGAAACAAGATGAGATAAGAATTACACAAGTGATGATCCTTTGCATATTCTGCCTAGTAAATGCTGGGGCAATCACCTCTCAACAATTAAAACAGCAACAAGAACTACACGAGAAGAGAAGGGAGAAGTTGTCACTTTCTTTCCTTTCTTCAAGCTTTGTTGAGTACCTCTAATTCTAAAATGAAAATAAAACTATCTAATGAACTTGAGAGATGGAGAGAATATGAGATCTCTTGAATGAGGAAGAGGAGATGTATTTATAGGCTCCAAAAAGTGCTAAAGTCTTGAGCTCCAAGGTGGTTTTTAGGGTTTCTCCAAAAAGCTTGATTTGATGCCCACCAATATGAAGAGAGGTCCAATGATGTGTGGACAAGTGTCTTTCAAAAGTTACCACTTGTTGTCTAAGGGGGCTGAACTTGGCGCTGCATCTTTCCACTTGTGCAACTTGCACTTGCAACTTGTCATGCTGACATCATCATCAAAGTGCAGGGGCATTCTGTGTTGTGACCATTGCTGGTGCAATGCTTCTGTCTTCTGCTGAAATCCTCATTGCTGGAGTAATGACTTCTGAGCTTATTGCAGGTGCAATGGTTGCTGGCTCTATTGCTGATGCAATGGGTGCTGGCTCTATTGCATGTGCAATGATTGCTGCGGCAATTGAACAAACACATAAAAGACGACAAATCATTATAATTAATGATAATGAGTTCCATATTTAGAGATGCTGATTTTCTTTTGTGTTTCTTTATTTGACACTATATAATTGCTGAGTTCCTTACAATAATTTAGATTTGAAAGCATATATAACTCTATGTAAAATAGAGTTATCAGTCTCCCAAGCTGCGGAGGCACCAGGACAGGGGGGTTGGTCAAGGCAGCCTTGACTTGGTCGAATGCCTCCTGTTGTTTGGCTCCCCAAATCATTTCCTCGTCATTCTTCATTCGTAGCAACGGCGAGAAGGCTTTAAGTTTCCCTGCCGAGTTGGCGATGAATCTCCTTAGGAAGTTGATCTTGCCAAGCAAACTCTGTAGTTCTTTCTTTGTTCTGGGAGGTCTTGCCTCTAAGATAGCTCGAGCTTTGTTTTTGTCCACTTCAATGCCTTGGTTATGCACCAAAAATCCCAAGAAGTTACCTGCAGACACGCCAAAGGCACATTTAGTAGGATTCATCTTGAGATTGTGGAGTGTCATCCGTTTCAGAGCTCGTTCGAGATCCATCAGGTGGGCTTCGAAGCTCTTGGATTTGACCACCACATCGTCAATGTACACCTCCATGTTTTTGCCAATAAGGTCATGGAAGATGGCATTCATTGTCCTTTGGTACATTGCCCCAGGATTCTTGAGGCCAAAAGGCATCACGAGCCACTCAGAGATACCTAAGGCGCCTGGGCACCTATAGGCAGTCTTATGGGTGTCAGCCTCGCCCACATAAATCTGGTTGTAACCAGAATAGCCGTCCATAAAAGTCAAGATGGCATTGTTTTCAGGTTTCTATAATCAATACAGACTCTGACCTAGCCATTCTTTTTGATCACGGGGACTGTATTAGACGGCCATTCTACGTACCTGGTAGTTCTGATGAACCCTGCCTTCAAGAGTCTTTCCACTTCGGCTTTGATCTGCGGCATTAGTTGTGGGTTGAACCGTCTCGATGGCTGCCTGTGGGGCTTGCAACCTTCCTTGATGGGTAACCTATGCTCCACCTATTGAGGAAAAATCCCTAATTAAGTTTTGATGATTAACAAACCTCAAATGTGAGAAGCTTAAGGTTTCTGATTTCATATGCTACTAATGTTCTTCTTGAGTGTTATATAAGAACAAGTTTAATCAAACAAATCTCGAGAAGGTATATGCTTATGAGAAGCATCATATATGAAGTAAACTTAAGAAGAATACTGTCCACAATGCTCTTAGAAGAGAGTCTTCTCTTGATAAGATCAAAAGATCAAGACCACATGGTAAACTTGAGAAAGATCATCATGAGAAGCTTCATTTATTCTTGTGGCAATATGAGAAGGGTCGTTAGCAAGGATCAAACCAAGAAGAGTCATAAAGAAGAAGATGAGAAGCATCAGATGAGTAGAGTCAAGTTGAGAAGAGTCACAACCTTGAGAAGGGTCATGATGAGAAGAGTCATGTTGAGAAGGGTCATACTATGAACCATCTTTAGGAATTTCAACATGAGAAGCATCAACATAAGAAGTATCAACTTGAGAAGCATCATCATCTGCCATATGTGAGAAGAGTCAGTGTGAGAAGGGTCATGAACAACTGGAAACAGCTGTCTTCTGCAGAAAAGCAGAAACACAACTGTGTTGTTTAGACAGCCCATTCCAACGGCTATAAACGGCTAGTTTCTTCAACCAACGACTCTAAATCTTGGACCAGTGGTTAATATACACAATTGCAACTATAAATCAACGCTCCTGGTCGCCATTGATCCTCATGAGAGTGAATTGAGGTCTTAACTTCCAACCTTCTCAAGTATCAAAGTTTTCTGTCATCCATCATCAGCTGTACCAAACCGGAAGGGATTCATCTGATCTCTGAGTATGTATTAAGTCTTGTGTTGTTGTGATTATTGAATACTCCATTTGTATCAACCAAGCTCTAGAAATCCCACAAACCCTATCACTTAAACAGATACCTTATAGGGAACCTTCTCAAGTGGCATGTGTTGCTGTAGGACTTGAGAAGTGAGTGCTTCTGTGTTAGAAGCAGTCTAATAGATTAGAAGAAGTCTATTAGAGGTGTTTACAGTAGGTAGAGCTGTGTGAAGAAAACTACCAAGAGTTCTTTTAACCTAGGGAGGTGTAAAAGGAGTAATCTATTTTGGAAAAATAGTGGAAACTCTCACAGATGTGAGGAGTGGATGTAGCCCAGAAGTTGGGTGAACCACTATAAATCACTGTGTTATTTATTGCTTTATAAATCATTAGATTGCACCTAGTGAGAAAACTCTCCGCAAGGAGGTTTATGAAAACTGATAAGAGTCAGTTATGACCCTTCTCTGCCAATAAACTGAATTTAAGAAAAGTATGTTTTTAACCCTTCTCACTCTTTTCCCTATGTATGAATTATTAAGAAAACTCTTGACAAAAGCATCTTGATAAATTATGTCGTCATCATTAGCTTAAAACGTATTGATAAATTATGTCGTTTCAGGTCAATTTTAAAAAGGGTCACAATTCCAACCCCCCATTCCTTGTGACATTATTGACTTCACCACTGTTATACCCCAATTTTGTCCGCTCTCTTATTATTACGATTTTTGTTTGTATATATATTTTGAGCGTGATTGTAAATAGTAGGTAGTTTACAAGTCTCGGCCCAAGTAACACGTGTCAGTATTATTCAAGTTTTGTTGGGCCTATCCTAGCAATTTGTCTAATTGGGCTCGCTTTAGCGCATTGTTTGGTTGAACCCGATTTTCGTTCTTGGTTTTGGCCCAACTTCATTTTTGTTTAGGTCACTTAATTTATAAAAACCAAAAATCATAAAATCACAAATATTAAACAAAATAGCAATCCCAAAAAATAAATAAATAATAATCCAAAAAAATAGATAAAAGGTAAAAAAACGAAAATAAACAAAAATAGAGCAGCATCAGCAACATGCAGATAATGGGTTCGTTCTTGCTCTGCAAGTTTCTCAACGGGCCCAAAACCTGCAAAATAGGAAACAAGGATCAAAATCAAATCATAGAATTTAATTTCCTAAACCTAAAAATGCCTATAAAAACAGCTCTAATTCACAGAGAAAAGGGGGGAGGAAATTCAGAAAATAGAATACGATTAGGGGTTCAAAACCAGAACCCTAATCAACCAAAAACACCGACTCCGAAGACAAAATTAGGAAGAGGCAGAAAAATAGTAGCGGCAGCGTAAAGATTTATCAGCAGAAACAATACCAGTTTTAATCCTCAAAAAGGCTTGGAAACCAGGTTGGTATTTCACACACTATTACTTTTTTTTCCCAGTTTTTTTTTATACACTTAATCTGTATATAACTTGTTGCTTTGTTAATAACATTTCTGAACCTCACGATAAAACAAACAGATGGTGTTATTTTCCTTTTTAACCAAAAACTAGATTTATGGGATTAAAAGAAATCAGATGTAATAAGTAGATAGGTTCTAAAATCACTAATGGGCTGAACAAGAAAGAGGAGTGAAAAAAGAAGTAGGCTAAGTAGGATGAAGAAGAAGAGATTAATAGAGATGGAGAAGAAAACAAAAAAGGTATCAGAACTCACCCACGGGTTCCGGCCACCACAGACGGTGGCCGTTCACCAAAACTCCGTCGCGAACGCTATCCGCTTGTCCCACAATCGCAGAAACGTCGCCATCTCCCCACGCCATCACCACCGTCGACGAACTTCGGCGAAAACCACTCCATTAAACGTCGCCGCCGCCGCAAACCACCACCGTGAAACCTCCGGCGAGCTCCACCGTCGTCGTCCCTCTCTATCTCTGTCGTAACCCTCTCTCTACTCGCCGGCGACACCGCAGCCCCCCCTGCGGCCGTTCTCCCTCCGGCGAGATCTCCACCGTAACTCTCTCTCCACCTCATCTTCTCTCTACTTCTCTCTCTCTCTGAAAATCTCACTTTCTCTCTCCACCCAAATTTTTCGTCCTCTCTCTCTCTCCCCTCTTGAATGAAACGGCGCTGATGTGCTAACATTAGGGTACCATTTTTTTAGTTGTCATATATAGTCAGATGGTTCTACTTCATTTCTTTTTTAATTTTTAAATTTTAGTTGTACCTCTGAAGGAAGACTAATCATTATCCTCATTGCTAGGCCGTGGGTCGGCCAACATTTTGAATTCAAAGCCCTTCTTGGTCCAGTCACATGACTCAATACCGTCCTCTTCGTAGTCCCCTGGGATGGCAATAGGACGCAGGTAGGAGGAGTAGAACACAGCCTCGAACATCTTTATATCCATTGGGAAAGGATTAGGACCGGCCTTCACTATCTCCACCTTATCTTCCACCCATATCATGAGTTTCTGGTGCAGAGTGGAGGGAACGCTTCACTCGTGTGGATCCAATCTCTCCCCAGGATCACCGTGTATGAGGGTTTTCCTTCAATGAAGAAGAATGCCGATCGAGTTACCTTTGACCCAACCGTTACGTCGGCTACCAACACTCCCAATATATGAGAGGGGTGGCCCATGAAACTAGTCATGGTCATGGTAGTTGGAATGAGGTCCTCGGCGTTCTTCCCTAACCGCTTCATAGTTGATAGTGGCATGATGTTCAGTACATCACCACCATCCACGAAGACCCTATTGAACAACTTCCCATTGAGGTGGGTTTTGATGTACAATGGCTTCAGGTGTGTGGTCGTGTTTGCAGTTGGCTTCTCAAATAGCATGCCTCCAGTGATTGGACCCTCGGCTTCCGTCAAGGCGGCCCATTCGGCCTCTTCGGCGAAGACATCTCCTTCGAGGGCCCTTGGCTAATCCTTGGTTCCCCAAAACTCTGGTGGAAGGAGGCCTACCATTTCTATGTCTGCATAGAATTCCCCAACGGCTTCATCCATCAAGTCGTCTAGTATTGACTTAGTCATGGAATTCCCGTTGAAATCTCGGGGACCGAAAGAGTGTTCCTCTTCTTCCCCCAGGAGAGGTTGTCTTCTTGCAACTCTTGCTCTATCATCGCACCCCCACCCTGAGGCTCACAGACTGGTTGGGACCGCTTGGGACTATGAGGTCCGTAAAGGCATTCTATCACTGCCCTTGTGTGTGGACTATGGGGTGCATCCACCATGCCCACCATTGCTTGGTCTCTTCCCTCGTGATCAACATGTGACTCAGGGACAATCGGTTCGGGAAGCTGCTATGGAGCTGTGTCCTCGACTGGTTTTGGGAAGGCCTGTTCCAACGCCATAGCAACAGATACTGCAGGGATAGTTTGGGTATTCCCATCTCTAGCGGAGGTGGGCATTTGGAGAGTTTCCTTCATCCTGTTGAAAACTCTGGCCCTCTGTAGTATCCACTTCTGCGAGCGAGATTTGGAGGGCTGGCATCTCAATGGCCCCTTGAGTCATCCATTGGTCCTGCGGCACGCCCGCCGGAGGTTTGACCGTCTTGTTGGCTCTTAGCTCTCGGTCATTAAGGACCATGATGTCTACCGAAGATGAGCTTTGGGTTTTGGTGACTTGTGCTACTCTTCTTTCTTCTTTGGAGCGAGTTCCCCCGTCTGGGGTTGGCAGGGTGGCTTGCTCGATGGAGTCATCGGCGGGTCTACCATGTCCCCCCATGTGTGACGGGTTGGAGTCTTTCCCTCAGATCCCTGGTCTTGGGCATATGTCTATCAGGGTTGACTCCCTGGCTTAGGAAGTTTTTTCTAAGGTCTTTGAGGATGACTCGGTGCCCCTATCTGGAATTTTTCTTGTAGCAGGCCATTCGTTCTGGAACTGTGGATCCCCAGGGCGGTGAGCCCAAATGGTCGAACACGGATGTCTCCCTTTCTAGGGAAATGTCTCCCTTCGGGACCCACACATACTTATTCTTCCCTTTCTCGCGGTCGCTCCCCGAGAAGGATACTATATTGACATTCATGTTGGGGAAAGGGTCAATGTCGAAAATCATCTCCGATGCCCCTTTGTCAGCCATTTTGAATCTCCCCTTTCTGATGGCCTCCTGAATGGCTCGACGGAAGATATTACAATTCGAAGTGGCATGATTGAAGGAATTATGCCACTTTCAGTATTTCTTCCCCTTTATTTCTTCCGGTTTATTTCCTCAGGAGGGGGAATCTTATGGCCGTCAAGGAGTTTGATCTGCTTGTCCTTGGGGAGGTAGTCAAAGACTTAGAGATATCAAAAGAATATTCAACCCTTTCCTCGTCCTTCTCCTTACCCTTGGCAGGCTTAAGAGCTGGACAGAGGTAGGCCTTCCCCTTAACTATCACGGCCACCAAGATGTCATCCATGTAATTGGATGACTCATCATAGTCCGAATCCTCGGCTGCATCCACCACTGATACCAACTGTGGCCCTCAGCCCCTAATGGCTCTCTTCCTTTCTCTCTCCTGGACGTACTGTTCCACTTGAACTGACCTGGAAGCCAAGCCACTGAGGTCGCTGCAAGCTTGTCCCACAAGCTTTTCCTTCAATTGAGGGTGCATTCTAGAGATGGCCATGGAAGTAAGTTGGGATTCTGGGAAAGGTACTGAGCACTTTCCGGCCATCTTTCTGAATCTCTCAATGAAGTCGGTCACTGCCTCGTCCACCTTCTGTCGTAAGTTCATGAGATCGGCTGCTGTAACTTCAGGCTGCGGCTAGTAGAATCTGTCATGGAAGAACATTTCCATGTCTGCCCAGGTTTGTATAGAATTAGGTGGGAGAGAGGAATACCACGAGAAGGCAGTCCCTGTCAAAGACAACGGGAACAGCTGCAACTTGTGATAGTCGTTTTGGTTTTCTTTCTCACATTGGGCCATGAATCGGCCGATGTGCTCCATAGTAGACTTGCCATCGTCCCCGGAAAACGTGGCAAAATCAAAGGTTTTGAATCCTCTGGGCAGAGGCACCAAACGGTCCACCCACTCGGGGTAAGGCTTCCTGTACACTGGACGGTCGAGCGGTTTCAACTGAACACCAAAGAACTTCTTGATGGTGTCAGCAATAAGATTAGGGTCCAGGTGTTGGGGCCCTGATGGTCTAGGTGGAGGCGTTGGTCGCAACAGTGTATCTGGGGGACCCTGCACCCCTGGCTGCGGTGGTACCTGAGGTGGAGCGTCTGTTCATGGCTGCCCACGTATTACTTGGGCCAAGTTAACAAGGCCAGTTCCTGGTACAGATGCATGTGCGCCTCGGAGAGGTGGAAGTTGATTCCATGGCTGCTCAACCGGGGCGACATTCATCTGTGTCTGCATATAGGAACCCGCTGGGTAGATACCGAGTGCACCGGGATACGGCTGACTAGGAGGTAGGTTTGTCGAGCCAGGTGGGTTTTGGACCCATGGCTGCTAACTCGGGCAATACCTACCATTCCAGCCATTCCCTGATTCTGGGGCGAAGGCTTCCCCCCCTCTGCGTAAGCCGGGTAGTTAGTCGCGGTAGAACATCCATAGGATGATCCTTGCGGCAGACCCACCAAGCTTGCTGCCTCGGGTGGCCTTCTGGCCAACTACACTTGTCCTTGCTGAAGAGAAGTCCTATTAGTGACATTCGTCAAAAACTGCCCCCCCAGTGTTGGCAGTGGCAAAAGTACCAAGCTGAGGAATTATAGGGTTAGGATTTACCTGATGAGAGTACGCCTGCTGAGTCCCAGTCATGCTCCCACTCTGTGGACACTGATGCATGTCTCCCATAGGGTTATAAGAGGATGCCTGCTGAGGTGCAACAGGGATGGTGTATGGCTGGGCCTGATGCGGTCCTCCCAGAGAAGAATGTTGTCCTCCCTGTGATTGGCTGGAGACAACGTAGTTCATGGTTCTACTGGCTTGCGTAGCACGCCTTTGCTCCACTTCCTTGGCCTGTTGCACTTCATTGTGCACCATAGGTTTAACTATGTCAGCCAATTGGTGGGACAATTTATACATGATGTTATGTATCCCCATGTCGATTTGTTGCCGGATAAACGACGTGATCATGACCACAGGTTCCTCTTAGTGTTGCGGGGAACCGTCACTAGACTCAGCATTAACCGCAAGGGGAGTTGTCTCCGAAACACTTACCGGCTCAGTGTTCTACGTAAGTGCATACGAAAAACGCTGAGCGTAAGTGCATACGCCAGCTATAATCCAGTCTAGGCGAATCAAACGGAGGCGTTTGCTCACCTTTTCCAGTCCCACAGGGCGTGCCAATTTTTGTTGTCGTCAAACTCCTAGGTCCTAGCCGTGGTGTCGACTAGAGGTTTGGACAGTCTTTGATTCCTCTTTTCTTCAAGCAATTGCGTCGAGGAGGGAACTCTGCCCCTCAACTATGGGTTTCCTGACTCCTCTAGAAAGGGTCAGGCAAGGTGAGAGGGGACGTGAGTGTTGGATTATAGTAAGGCTAATGCATAAAGTAAAGTAAAGTAAATGCGATAAAGGAAGATAAATTGAAATAAACGTAGAGTTTGATTGATGGATATGTGTCTTTTACATTTCACTCACTCTCTCTCTCTCTCTCTCTCTCAATATATATATATACACACACACACACACAGGCCCTCGTCGGCCACTATGGCAGCCAACATTTGCCTGTCGTTGGATTGATCTAAGATGAACGATTCTCATCCCTTCATAGGCCCTCAACAAAGCGGAATAACTGCCCACGATCCCACTGGCACGGTTAGTGGGGTAAGTGCTCGCTGCTCCGTGTTTTTTGGCCTCGCTCTTCCGCTTAAACTTCAACCGTTCCCACGTTCTATCTTCGTGCCGTGTTTTGCCTTCCAAGCAATGCCCGCCTTGCCTCGGCCGTATGGTGGCTCGGCTACCTTGGCCCATTTTAGGTAATGATTTAGGCGTCCGAGCCACCTAGGGCTTGACACTCTATAGGCTGGGGCAATTACTTTCCCTCGGCTTGGCTCATTGGCCCTCCCTCGGGGGTTTTTGTCATTTAGTGTGCCCCGAGGACCTCCTTCTGGCTTCACTCTTTTTGGCAAATACCTTTTCTGCCCTTGTCGTGTGACTTGCCTTCACACCATAACTCCCTTTTTCCTGTCTTGGCCCTCGGCCTACGACTTACTTATTTTTGGGTGTTAATAGTGTTTTTTTTTGTTGGTATAAATCAGGTATCATCTTCGCGTAACTACAAAGACTAATCCCTCGAGCCCTCAAGAGATTTAAGACTATTGCATGCCCAAAGTTGAATTTGAACCCAACACCTTGGTTAAGCTGGAAGAGATACCTACCATCTCATCCCAGTGCTCTTGGTTATAATTAAGTGTTGTTGAACGAACGTAACAAATTAAAAATTTACATAAAAAATATTTTAAATACTTCATACATAATGAAATAAAATATGTTTAATTATATATGTTTGTTTTAAGAAAATAAAAAAGGAAAATACTAATGCTCTATGTTTAGCATAAAATATGAGACAATAATACAAAGGCAAGTGGTTACCATATTTGACAAATATTTTATTCTAAATATGTGTTAAATCTATAACATATACAATATTAAATTTTTTATATCAAATTGAATTAATAGTTTACTAAATTAATTAAAATAATCATTTAAAATTTTCATATAACAATGGAACTAAAGTAATATATTAGAAAAATGTTTTTTTTGAAGCAAGCAAACTTGGCCATTTCATTAATCAAAATGTTCGAAATACAAAGCGGTATTAAATCGTGAACGTGGTGACTAGCAAATAATTGAGCCGCCCGAGCTATAGTATGAGCAACACAGTTGGCTTGTCGCCAAATAAGACTGACATTACAGTTGAATAAATCATTAAAAGTACGCTGACAATTGGAAACTATAACTCCAAACTCTGTATGTAGTTGCATCCTCCCTGTGAAAGCATCCACCACCTGTTTACAATCAAGCTCAATGTCAACATCTTGTAAATGTAACTGCCGAAGCCAACGAAGAGCGTCAAGCAAGACCAACGCCTCGACCTCTCTCGGTGGAATATCACCCTCAAACCACACTGTCTTTGCTCGTATGAACGAGCCAAGATGATCACAAGCAGATTCCAAAACCACACCGTCTCTCTTGCTGAAAATAAGCGGCATCAATGTTACACTTGACTCGGCCAGCTGCCGATTTCTCCCAACGCACCACATGTTGCGTCGCTGGCAGAGGATGATGCTTATCTCGCACCCTATGCCACTCCCAAACCACAGTTCTTGCTTCAAAAATTAATAGATTGATGGGTAGATCTTTCGAGTTCCAAACAACTTCATTACGGCGACGCCAAAGACACCAAATGATGGCTGCAAAATCAATCCTAGTGTTAAGATCAAGAACATCCAGCAACCTGAAAATGAATTCTGTCGCTCACTCGGCCACTTCGTAATCGTCTTTGATTTTTGGCCAAATACCGGCGGCTTCCCACACTTCTTGGGCTTTTGGGCATCCAAAGAACAAGTGCCACTCATTTTCCGGGGCTCCGTTACACATAGGACATTGGTCATCACAAGGAACTCCTTTACTTTGAAGACTGACACGCGTAGGGAGACACCCTCGCGTGATGCGGCAAATAAGAAATTTGAATTTATTAGGCACTTTAAGTGACCAAATAGCCTTCCAATTTCGATTGACCCGAAGATGAGAAGTATCAAGAAGATGTTCCATTGTAAAATGATAGGCTGACTTCACGGAATAGACACCATCTCTACTCTTGTCTCATAATAATTGATCATCGTTAAGAGCTGCGTACCTGGGCATGCTAACAATTTCTTTGGCATCAGTGGGAGAGAAAATAGTATTAATAAGAGAGTGATTCCAGTCATTTGAAGTACTATCCAATAGATCAGAGACAAAATAGACAATGGGATTCATTGGCTGTGGTGTGGTAACATATGCATTAGAAGGATTCCGAAGCCATGGATCCTCCCAAACACGAATATTGGAGCCATTACCGACTCGCCATCTCAATCCTTCTTTGACAACTACCTGTGAAGCGCAGATGCTACGCCAAACAAAACTTGGGTTATGGCCTATGGAAGCCCCCAAAAATTCCCCTGTTGGGAAATATTTAGCTTTGAAAACTCTTAATATAATAGTTAAGCTAGTAGTCATTAAGCCATTTATATAATATAGATTATATAATATAGTTAAGTGAAATAAAAGAAAAAATAAGTTTGTTGAACGAATGTAAAAACTGAAAGTTTTCTTTTTTAGAAAACAATCATCCGAAAGTTTAAATAACATATTATCATAAATACTTAAAGAACAATGAAACTAAACACATAGCATAAAATTCTCGTTTAAATATGTAATGATAATATTATGAGGAGATGAAATACTAATTTTTTTGTTTATATATGTCATGAAAATCTTATGAGGATATGAGATAATAATACATAGCATGAAATGATGTGAGAATTAATTGAATTCGATGCCTCTTTTACTACCAATTCCTTGATTTTCACTCTCAAACCAGATCCCTCTCCAGATTTGAGCCATTTTTTGCCGAACCGTAAATCAGTAAGGATCAATTAATAAAACCAATTACTTGAAATGATCTCATTCCAAGAAAGCATCAACACATATTACCATTGCTAAATCTTTATTTTTCAGTTTTTCTGGTGCCTTTTCCCCAAAACGCTTAATGAAGTACGACACAAAAAGACTACGGTCATAGTTATTCTTCTGTTGGGGAACCTGTCCTAAAGGCACTAGTAAATGGCATTTTGCTCAGGGAAAGATTAAGAATTCCAATACTTTTAGCAACCATTTCGTTATAGGCAGAATCAATTTATTAAAAGGGTAGTCATTTGCTCATATATAAAGATTATTTATTTTTAAGAAGAGATAGGGAAATAAGATATATCATCTTAAGTACATGATTCCATATTTACAGCACAGAAACATACAACAATGACTTGAGTCTATATTTTGTTTGCACTAAGATGCACATTCTTGACCCAAATAGTCCCATTCTTCAATCAAATACCTACATGGAATTATTTTTACAACATAAGTCTATGTTTAAATTAAAGATAATTGTCTATAAACCGTTATGAAAACAACGTAAAACCAATGATTTAACAAAGCAACATTGCAAGAATTAGGCTGGGGATTTACCCGGTCAAAAGGTTGGGCTACATGGCTGTTACCCAGCTCAAAGTCATCCAAATAAAACAAACCAAATAAATACAAAGTGGGTTTATAATCATGTTTGACTGATAATTTATCACACACTTCAAATGGACTTGTCAGGTAGCTAGGTTGGTTTTCAAGTCCAATTTTGCTAGTGGGTGTTTTGATTATTGTTATTTTTTATCTTAAAAGTTGCTTATGTTGTTATGGGTAAATATCTATTTTGCTAGTGGGTGTTTTGATTATAGTTATAGTTGATGATTATAGTTGATATGAGTAAATATGTAATTTTGTTAGTGGGTGTTTTGATTATAGTTATAGTTGGTTGATAGTTAATGATAGTTGACAATTAATTTTGAAAAATAGTGTGAAAATATAAAGCGAGAATATTTGAAATTTGAATAGAGGGAAGAGATTATTTTGTAGTGACTTTTTTATCCTAAAAGTTGGTTATGTTGTTATGGGTAAATATGTAATTTTGCTACTGTGTGTTTTGATTATAGTTATAGTCGATAGTCGATAATTGATTGAAATTTAAATAGAGAGAAGAGATTATTTTATAGTGACTTTTTTCTCCTAAAAGTTGCTTATGTTGTTATGGGTAAATATGTAGTTTTGCATGTAAATGTTTTGATTATAGTTATAGTTGATTGATTTTTATCCTAAAAGTTGCTTATGTTGTTATTGGTAAATATGTAATTTTCCTCAAGACATGTTTTTTTGTCTAGGCTTTAGACAACCTATTCCCTCTAAATCAGAATTTTGTTTTTTTGTCAGCATAGATGAAACGACGCATGCACACTACTACTCCTCACACTCAGATTTGCATTTCGCACTCAGTAGACGGCATCTCCTTGTCGCTAAAATTGCCAATGTAACTAATTGTGAGGGATACATAGAATTTTGATTTGTCTCAAATTTTTTATCACTTTAAAATTTCAAAAAAGTATTCATTAATTTCTCCATACCCTTATTTATTGGTATCCTTCAATACAGTGGCGGACCCAGGACCCTGGGGTCAGGGGTGTCAAATTTTTTAAATACACAATTTACTAAAAATATAATTGAAAACAACTAAGGAGATAGAGAGAGAAACTTTTTTAAATACACAAGAACGGCTCCAAGGAGATAGAGAGAGAAACTTTTTTAAAATAGCTTATACGTACAAGTGTGAGTGATTGTGTGAGTGTGGTGCATTAGAGTGGTGCAAAATTAGGAACTTTGGTGCAAAATTTAGAACTTGGGTGCAAAATATATTTTTAAGGGGATGCAAAAACATTTTTTCCTAGGGTATTTTAGTCAAAAATATGTTTTTTTTTTCATGGTTATCTGTATAATTAAAAATTTCGTTAAGATGTGTGCATCACCTCAAATGACAAATCACAGATAATGCGATAGAGGGAGTAACACACACTTCTCTAGTCTCAGCTTTTAATATTACCAAAAAAACAATTCACTATCTTGAAAATTTAAAGAATCCAATTGAAGAATTATTGGTACTGAATCATATTTTTTGTCCGTATTCCGGACTTGGCCAAGAGGCCCAATCCGTTTGGCAAAATGACCCAATATTCGACTGGATGCGGCCCAATTAACGAATAACCACACGAGTCCCAGATCGACACTCCAGATCGCTTCGCCCCAATCCGATGGCTCGGAATCAGACAAGATCCGCGGAACTCGCTAGCCGACGTCTATAAATACGGCACTACTCCCTTGAATCAGGTACGCTTCTCTCATTTGTACATCTCACTGACTTCTGATTGCTGACTTTGGCATCAGAGTGTCTGCAGGTACCCAACCCTTCCGAGTCCAACCTTGAAAGAAGGCGACGCTGAGGAAGACTACCTCGGAAGATTCCGACTCGCGAGGCATTCTTCCAACCTTGAGTCAAGAAGAAAACTGCACAGAGACAAAGAATACCAACTATCGATTCAAGATCCCAGTCCGAGGTAAGGTACAGAACATTTGGCGACCACAGTGAGAGTTGATCGTTAATCTTTCACCAAATCAAAGTCTTTTCTCATGGCTCCGCGATGACGACCTCCAACCTGTAGTCAGCCTCGCACATAAAGCTTCATTGAAGTCGCGCCCTCACAGAACCAGACCCCAGAAGGGCACGTACAGGAAGTCCCTGCTGAGCCGGCTCACTCTGCACTGCTCCTCTCACCTCAACTGGTTGTCGAGGCTGTTCTGGTTCCGGTCTAGGCGGTGAACCAAATCCTCGATCTCCTCAACAGACAGAGTCGAGATATTGCACAACAGGATCTGGACTGACCCAGATGGAAGAAGAGGTCGCGGATGTCCGAGCTAACACCATTGTAGAATCGGCCCGACCTCTCGACAAATCTCTCGTTCAAAACACTATTGTCTCAAACCGTCCCCGCTCCCCGCCTCGGAGGAAAATCACACACCAACATCACGTCCACAGGTCTCCTTCTCACAGGGCGAGCCGACGCCATGGCTCTCGCTCTCCCCGACTCCACCTACCTCGAGCCCTGGCCAGAGCTCCTCCTATGGTTTCTCGTTCTCCCGAATTGCGTCTTCTCGTCGGAAATGGTCTCCCCGCAGGAAGGATCACTCCACACGTCGAGGCTACTCTGGGCGAGCGAGGCGAACTCCTTTAATACCAGAAATTGTCGAGTGCAAGGTGCCGAAGTCCCTGGAGAAGCCTCCGTAACTGAACATGTACAATGGAACTGGAGACCCGGATGAGCACGTGGACACTTTCGACCTCATGATGCAATATCAGAATGCGACAGACGACAACAAGTGTAAGATTTTCTCTCCGTCCTTTAGCAAAACAGAACTATCTTGGTTCATAGACCTCAAGCCTAGCTCAATTCATTACTTGGAAAAACTAGTTCGAGTCTTCTCGGTGCACTTCATAGCTTCCAGGTTGAAGCCGAAGTCGGTGGACGTGCTAAAGGCAATGAAGCAAGGGGAAAATGGAACCTTGTGTGACTACATCGAAAGATTTAACAAAGAGGAAAACAATGTCAGACACCTGGAAGATAAGATCAGACTCTTGTTCATGAGGCATGGGCTCCGCAAGAAGAGCTTATTCCAGATTGACGTCGGTGTTCGCCGACCCCATAATCTCGAAGATTTCCTATGCCGGGCACAGAGATTTATTTACCATAAAGAGGACGACCTGGCTGACGAAGCCAGCCAAGCAACCACCCCAGAGAAAGAATCTGAGAAGGGGAAGAGCTCCAAAAAGAAGTCGGTAGGAATTTCCTGGGAGAAGCGACCCAACTTTACAGAGTTCACCGACCTAAATGAATGAAAATCCAAGATCTTGGCCGAGTGCGCCAATAACGAGTTTAAGGACCGAAAATGACTGACCCCACACGTTCAACGACAAAACACGGATAAGAAAAAAATACTGTTGCTACCAAAGAAGCCACCGACACGACACAAACCTGTGCCCGGTTTTGAAAGACGACATTAAGGACAAGATTCAAAAAGGTAAGTTGAGTAAGAATGTCAAGAAGGATGAAGATGACGAACGAAAACGATCTCATTCACCCAAGAAAGGAAAATATGAGGTAAACGAAGTTGCCAAACCGGCCAAGGGCAAGTCTGAAGAGTCGTACGAAGAAGAAGAGCCAAAACAGTAGCGCTCTAGAACCGTGTCCACAGTAATCATAGGTTGCTACTCAGTTGATTCAAACGAAACTAGAAGGTCGATGAAAAGGAGATGGAAAGATAATCTGAGCATAGTCAACAACCCGAAAACCACCAATCTCTTTGACAGGCCCCCGCTGGCCTTCTCGGACC
The DNA here is from genome assembly GCA_963573325.1 of Astragalus glycyphyllos. Classification (NCBI taxonomy): domain Eukaryota; kingdom Viridiplantae; phylum Streptophyta; class Magnoliopsida; order Fabales; family Fabaceae; genus Astragalus; species Astragalus glycyphyllos. The sequence goes on from OY754311.1 coordinate 63,178,598, forward strand.
AAGACCTCCCAGACAGCAGACCAAAGAAATACATTCCACTGATTATGTTTGCTGTAATGGTTGATGTCCAGGTCTTAAGAATTTTGGTGGACCAGGGAAGCTCGATGGATAGTTTGTTTCAAGACCTGCTCCCGAAGATAAAAATCTCGGAGATTGAGCTAACTCCGTACAGAGGTGAGGATTTGACTGGTTTCAACGGGTCGAAGACGGCGCCGCTCGGGTACCTCGACATGATGGTCACGTATGGAACTGACAAGCTCTCTAAAACAGTGAAGACCCAATTCTTTGTTCTGTCCTGCAAGTCTCCATACAATTTCCTCGTAGGGAGGCCGACGCTGGGCAGACTCAGAGCGGTGGCTCCACAGTCCACCTAAAGATGAGGTTCTACTTAGCCGACAACAAGATCATCACAATCGCTGCTGATCTGGAGTCCGCAAAAAAGGTTCACTATCTCTCAGTAAAAACAGAGCACAAGTCAAATAAAATCGAGAAGAAAAAGGAGCATGCAGGCAAAAAGGTTGTATCCGAGGTCAATTTGATGGAACTCAAGGATCATTACGACTTAAACAGAGGACATCTCAACCAAATCAAGCTCGAGCTCGAAAGCACCCCAGCGCCAGCCGACCTATCTGAAAGACCCGCAATCGCGACGTTGTAGGGCTCCCTTGGCCTCAAAGCAATCCACATTCCCCAACAAGCCACCCCGACAACTAGAGGGAGCACTACGCTTCGCAGCACTTACTGATAAACGACTCGGGGAGTCTGAGCTCGATCACCGAGACAAATACCATTATACTGCCATTTCTAGTCTTGCCATTATCATTTTCGTTACGTTTTAAGTTTAGTTCAATTTGGACCTCTGAGACCCTCGCTTTTACTAATGATTGGACCTCGGTCCCCATCAATAAAATGATTCTTTTTAGGAACTTTGCTGCGTCGCAAAAAATGCTGATCAAAGCCAAGGCCGGGACCTTGCACCCGATCTCGAACGATCTTCTTCACTCCATGTTCACTTCAAGCTCTGCACTAGGTGAACCGAACTGACTTCCTTCTTTCGAAGGGTCGTTCCGACGAGCCTTCAACTGACCTCTCATTCACGAGGTCGGGCCTAGGGTGGCCCACTGACCTCTATCACGAGGTCAAGCCTATCGTGGCTCACCGACCTCTACCACGAGGTCGAGCTTAGCGTGGCTCATTAAGCATTCTTTGACAAGGACAAACCCGACGCGTTCCGTCCCAGCATAAGCTCCGACTCGGATCGGCTCCCTCGCGAGCTCAGAAATGGTGTCTCTTCATGAATAGAGACTCAAAATTCAAGGTCAGTCACCTGATCCCCGGCCAGTCAACCCACTCGTCCTTGAAAGAACTACAGGATTTCTCAAGCTCAGAGGCTCCACACGAAAGCGTGACGACCCGGGCCTCGTTACTCTCACTCAAGGATAAAAGTTTGAAAATAACTCAAGAAGCAAAAGCAAAATCAAAATCAAAAAGGCGAATAGCAAAAAGACGGGCTAATTTATATACAGGCCGGAAGGAACGGTGCCACGAGCTTATATTACAATTGGAGGTGGCCCTAGGCATACTTGAGGCCACCGAAAGCAAAAAGAGAACAAGATACGAAAGTTATAAAACAAGCCTTCAAACTACAACCCCTCGCTAGAAGTTAGCTCCGACTTCAAGCTTCCAACTTTGCTCTCAAGCTCTTCGGCTTCCACCTTAAACGCCTCTATCTCTCCTTCCAGCCTCAGGAGTAAATTAGCATGTTCGGCTTTCTCAGCCAGCTCGGCCATCTCCTTCTTCAGCGTTAGCCTTGGCGTCGGCCAGCTTATCCATCCGTGCTTTGAGTTCTTCCTTCTCCCTCGGAATCTCTCAGTGTCTTCACGAGCCTCTGAAAGAAATTCCATGCAAGCATTTAACTTATCATTCTTGTCTTGCAACTCACCGTCAAGCCACAAGTTCTCAGCCTCGGGATAGTCATTACCTTGCTCCTCTAAAGAGACCTCGATGTCATGCTGACTCAACATCCGCCAACCGAATTCATCAACCCTTAGAGAGGCTTCGAAATTCGTAGGTGAGGGCTCAATGTCGGCCTCAAAAGAATGGCTCGTTTTCTACTTCTTTACCCCCAAAGCTGGATTCGGAAGACTGCGCTTCTTTACTCTCCCTCAAGAACTCCGAGGAGTAGCCTCACAATCATTTTGACCAATAGGGGACACATCCTACAAAACCCCAAACTCAAGAGTAGCAACAGCTAGAGGATGAGAAACGAAACAGTTGGCCCTTGCATTGTTAACTCCTTCGATTCCTGCCTCAGCCTGAAACTGCAAAGGTCTTCGGACTAGTGAACCGATCTAGAAAATATGGAAACGACACTAAGGAACTATGCACGAGAACTCAAAATCAAAACAAGTTTATGTAAAAGAACTGAACTTACCAAGAGTAACGACAAGAGCTGCAGGAGACTCAGCGTAAGCCTCCAAGATATTCTTGCACTCTATCTTCTTGAGCTTCGTGCGGAAAGACTGCGTCCAGTTCGCGAGCAACTTCACAGTAAGGGATTTCTCTAGACTCAGATCACTCTCCTTGACAGAATGATCCTTCGTCTCCAACTTGAAGTGTGCTTCGGTGCAAGACAGAGGAAACAGACTCTTCACAACCTCAGCTCGGTCATTGAGATCTGCTATTTCCTTCTTCACAGCCTCGTTCACCGGTACCACGTAGAAGAAACCATATTTGAAGTACTTTATCGAGTCCGTAACAGGTTCGAAAAAGGAACGCTTCTTGTGGCGACAAAGCCCTATCTGACCCCACCCGTCAAGGCCGACAGGATCGGGCTGGCGGAAAACGTCAAAAATATGGAAGAACACATTTGTCTGACAGAGTCGGTCCGTCGCTTGCATCACAATCTCGAAGGTAATTATGAAACCCCAGGCATTGGGCGTGAGCTGCGATGCTGGAACCTGCAGGAACCGAAAAATCCTCCTTTTGAACTCGGAGAACGGGATCCTCATTCCCATCCTCTTAAAGCAGGCAGTGTGGACGAAGAACTTCAAACTTGAAACCACAGAACAGATGCCGTCGTCATCAAAGATGACCTCAAGCACCCACACTTACCCTTCGGCGCCCATAAACTTCTCAAACTTTCCAAGACCACTCGGGTGGCTACGCCAGACGCTGTAGCTCGAGATCGCCCCCCAAAATCACTTGAATCCTGGCTATAGGGGTCTTCGGCCTTGGGCGCTCCGACCACCCCGTGTGCTCCGACCCCATCTTGTGCACTGACTTCTTCTGTAGCCACTCCTGCTGGCTCCCGACCTTGGGCAGGAATTCCATACAACATTGTCAAGGGCCTCATCCAGAAAATTCCTACTGCATTGTCAAGGGAATCGTTCCCTACTGCGTTATCAGAGGCAGATTCCCCTTCCATGGACTCCAAAATTAGAGAATTCATTGGCAGAGGCGTTGAGGTTAAACCACTGGCCTCGACTTTGTGTAACACTCTCTCCGACAACCGCATGACCCTCAGCGGACATCTTCAAAGGCGGCTTACAAGGGGGAACCATGTTTCTTCGGGGAGAAGTTCTGATGTTCACCATTTAGACTCGACGGATAACCAAACTCGCTTCGAAAACCGCTGTGAAAATATTGATATCTGAAGTCAGGAAGTCAACGTCGGCTTGCCGGAGAATGGTTCCGTCCAAAGCTCAGTAGACTCGGGAGAATTCGGAGGTGAAGAATTGGAAATACATATGAGAATTGGCATTGGGCATCTATTTATAGGGGTATTGAACCCGACAAGACGCGCCCAATCCCAAGGAAATTAATGATCAGGCATGAGGATTTACGCAACCATTTATGACAAGACGTTTCGTTTCACTCAAACGTCACGTCTCACTGACACCTTGATATGTGGCAACCCAGAGGTATCCGAGTCAAACTGTTGACCCTCCGACCCTCGAGACAACCCGCGATCCCGTTATTAGCAGAAACGCGTCACTCAAGCCGAGGCCGCACTTCCGTGGCCAACCTCGACTTGGGGGGAAACTGTTCCGGACTGGGCCAAGAGGCCCAATTCACTTGACAAATGGCCCAATATGCGATTGGATCTTGCCTAATTAACGAATCACCATGCAAGTCCTAGATCGCTTCGCCCCGGTCTGACGGCTCGGAACCGGGCAAGGTCCGCGGAACTCCCTCTCCCGCGTCTATAAATACGACAGATTTTGGTACGCTTCTCTCATTTTTACCTCTCACTGACTTCTGATTGCTGACTTTGGCATGGAAGTGTCTGCAGATACCCCTCCCTTCCGAGTCCAACCTCGGAAGAAGGCGACGCTGATGAAGACTACCTCGGAAAATTCCGACTCGCGAGGCATTCTTCGACCTCGAGTCAAGGAAAAGACTACACAGAGACATAGAATACCAACTACCGATTCAAGATCTCGGTCCGAGGTAAGGTACAGAACAATCCGGGATACAAATAACGATCAAGCTCAAGTGATTTCTGAACACTTGAAACACCACGTAAAAAATCCAAAAATGAGAAAAGGTTTAGGGTAGATAATTATAAAACAATAGTCCTTCGATTGAACAGAAATATTGTGCAGGAATTGCATATTAGAAAAAAATAAGCAGATACAGATCAGAAAGGGGGAGCTGTCTTAAATACCTAAAGTACAAAAAAGAAACAAAAGTAAATTGGAAAAAATGGTTATACATGCAATTGTTAATAGTAAATACAAGTTTTGGTGACAAAGGAGAAGTTACTGGCTCAACATCTAAAAATATTCCTTTAAAATTACACAAAAAAACAAAAATAACTTATCAACTCGTAGTTAAATCGGCACTAGCAAATTAAGGGCTTACAATATATGAAATTGAACTATAAAAAATGCATTATATCATGACGATTAAGAATCGGTTTAATGATAGAAAATATTGTAACTAGAGAGCTAAAGATCTACACATGCAAGACATGTCTTAGGACTATTACTATTCTGCAGTATGATTAAAATTTTCAGAAATCACTACTCCAAAAGGGATAAGAAAGTGATAACATAAATAGTTCAGTTTAGTAGATATGAGTTTGATGGAGTCCAACAAAGCTTCCTCCTCACCCACCTTAGCTCATTTTAGTAGTAATAATTAGGGTTTTAGATTGCAGTTGCGACAATGCGGTCACGGTTGCGGCTATTGCGGTTGCTGTGATGCGTATTGTGGCTAAAATTAATTTCAAATTCGAACCATTTTCTCCCCCTGTGATTTTTCTAATTTTTCATGGAGTGAGGCAGATGCAGCCTGTTGCGGTGTGCGATGCGGTAGTTTTAGGTGAATACATATCACCTTGCAATTGCGGTGTGATACCGATGCGATAGCCACAAAAACAGCAACATTGCGGCCGCAAAGCACAATGCGGACCTCATTTTGAAACAATGCTTAGAATCATGAATTTTAGATTCTAGTGCTTGTGATTATATTACTGATAATCCCTCTCAATGTCTAATTTTTCACCTCCTAAGACAACTCATATGTTGCGAGTGCTAATTGTTTTAAGGACATGCTACATGTATTGGTCAAGCATCACTTTTTCCATCCCTTTCTCTTCGGTCTATCTTACATGTACCCAAATGCCCATTTAAGTTGACTTCAATTCGTAAAGTCCAATAGTGGATATTGACTAAAAAGTTCAGGTGAGACGCTAATGAAAGAGACATAGAATATTAGATTCTCCGACATAGATTGGTCGTTGGCAATGGTAGTAGATACTGTGCACCAATAACACGGTAAGTCAGTAATCAAAAAAATTAAGAGACTAAAATGTAATTTTTATTTCACATGGAGACTCAATTAAGTTTTTTTTTGATAAGCAAAAGATTTTATTAAATGGTCCGGGAGCACAAGTGGTACTCCAATTGGAACAATTACAAGGGGGCCTCGTTAAAACCTCCAAGGGCAAAAACCCAATGGGAAAAAGACGGAAGGAGGAAAAAAGAGTACCCCAAACCTCAATAATGTATTAAAACAATGACAGTGCAGTTGTACAACTGATACACAGATAATTAAAAACCAGCAGGAAACGAAAACTCAAAACACAACTTGCTGAGTGCATCGCAACAGCTCCCAGCCTTCAACTTCATAATACTCATCACCTGGAATTCACTGGTAGCTTGTCTTCATCTGCCTTTCTTATCCATATCCACTCCTACTTTTCTCCATAAAAATATTATCAACACTTGGATAAATACACCCACAACTTCATCACCATACTTCTAGTGCTTATCCACCAATCTATAGTGTAACACCATAAAGAGCGCCACTATGTTTCCTTCCCACAACCATAATTCTGACGCATATCAGACACACAAATGACAGAAATCAAACGCCAATACCAACTAATTTCCTTCTTGTATTCTCTATATCAGAGTTACATATGCAACAATAATCATAGTACCAAGTCAACCGAATTGAAGATTAGCAACAAATTTCTTCAATATGACAGCCATAATTTAATTCTGCTCAGATCCGATTTAAATAACTCACTGGTGTAGAGCGCCAACTTACAAATGGCACGCTAAGATTTCTGCCCCCCTTTCTTTAAACCATTGCCACGACAATATCACCACTTTATTGAAAATTACTTCCCCGTCAGTTAACAATCCTTTGAAGTCAACATCGTTTCTTGCGCCCCATATTAACCAAGTTACCGCTAACCATATGATATATCTGATTTGCTTCTTCTTTGTTCCGGAATAAAATCCCCCGTGCTGTAGGAAGTGATCCAAAGGCTCTATGTGAGGAGTTTCACAAACACCAATCCAGGCAGCAACTCTATTCTAAACAGAAACAACAACCTTACACCGAAAGAAGAGATGACTTACCGATTCTTCTTCTTCAATACAAAGTGGGCAGCAACTATTAAAATCTGGTTCAATTATTCCCCGTCTGATCAAGCTATCTCTAGTACCCAGCCGCTTTTGAATTAGCCTCCACCCAAAGATCTGGACTTTTGAAGGGACATCACATACCCAGAGACGCTTCACTGCTTTCCTAAAATCAATACTTATCTCCATTCCTTCGTCAAGACCAATTAGGATACTATAACAGGTTTTAACAGAAAACCCTTCTGCTGGGTTTGGAACCCAGCTCCATTGATCCATCACACCCTCCAAGTCTGCAATCAGAATTTCTAATTCGCGTACCTTCTCTTCTTCATGATCTAATAACGCTCGTTCCCACTGCCACTTCCATACCCAAGAATCTCCACACTTTTCCCCCATATCTTCAATGGTACCATCACGGTTCCCTGATAGCAAGAATAGTTGAGGAAAGTGAGTTTTAAGAAATATCGTACCAAATAGTTGTGTTGCCAGAAACGAGTACTGCGACCATTTCCTATCTTACGTTGTATCTGATTGCGGATCCATGAGCCATGTTCACTGTTACCATTGCTAATGAGTCTATATCACACCACCAAATAGAGCACTTCTTTAAAGTCCTTACACCATAGTCTTCCGGATAAATACACCAGTTTGTTAAATCACCATACCGAATTCTTTGTAAATCAGCCCAGATTGCATGTGGTTCATTCAAGAACCGCCACCTCCACTTAGCTAATAGTGCAATATTAAATGCTTCAAGACTCTTGATTCCCAGTCCTCCACTACATTTCGGTTTACATACCGAAGACCGCTTTACCCATGATGTAACACCCCCCTTTTACTATTACAATTAAATAGACAATTATCAGAGTCACCTCGAAGGGCGCTACATTTTTTCACCATTTTTAAAAAAAGGAAAATCTCCAAAATAATTTATATAAAAGAAATCACCAAGCAGCGGAAATATTAACCAGTTTAAACATCTCCAGAATTAACAATTAAAGACATCTCCAAAATAAATTAAAACAATTTCCAATAACTAAAATAATAGTTCAAAACGATAACTAACGACTCCCCGGTGCTACATATCAGAGCTGACACAGACCCAAACGAGAGAGGAAGCAAAACCTAGCAATTCCTCCACGAGCACTAGCGATCACCTGCAGCGTTGCCGCGTGAGAGCAACATTCCAAGCAGAAGGGGTGAGTCTAACAGAGGTAATAAGCAGATGATAAAAATATGCTAGCATCAGGTAACTACAGCAACACAATACAATTACACCATATCACAGCACCAGATACCAAAGGAAAAATCCATTTGACAGTGAACCACCAAAATTATAACATTCATAGACAATGAGATGATATGCAACCCCTCCAGTGGGCATATGCATGCGGTACCGATCACCAAAATGAGCCACGACGGGCATATCACCAATAAACACCAGAGGCAGAGCCTATATCACCAAAACATGCATATGACAATGCGACACCATGATTATGCACCAACTCACCATAACAAGTATTTAAAATAAATACTATATCACCAGAATCAAAACAAATGATTTCACCAAAAATAGCACCAAGTTGTAGCATCACAGCTACCACTAAACTCTCCTGAGCATACCAGCACCGCACCTGAAATATTAACACCAGACGGCTCCACAACGCGGACATAACGCACGCACACCACGCACAAGACTGGCGCACAGCGCCTAGGCACATCGCACCTACTTCAGCGAATTAATTAAAATAGCAAACGACATCGGATTTCAACAAATAAATACTTGTTGGAAAGCCCTATGGGTCTGGTTATCATCCCTAAGTTCAGTTTTTGAAGGAGAGTGTCCAATAGGTACAGTTTTCGAAAAGCACACAGGCTAGTTGCAAAAGAGGACAGTTTCTGTCCTTCAAATTCAAGCAATTCCAAAGTGACCAAGACTCAATCAAACTGCATGAAACTTGTGCATAAACTGGGGCAAATTTTGTCTAGTTTTCAAAGAAATTGGATTCGTTCGAAAAGGAGTTCTTTTGAAAACGTGGTAACCAAAACACTGACCCTGTGTCCAGATTATTTCCAGAATCTTACTCTAACTTGTGGAATTCATATCTCGAGCTACACAACTCTAAATGCAACCAAACCAGTGCCAAATTAACAAGCATTAAGTCTATTTTCCAGAAAAATAAACCACATAATTTTTCGGTCAATACAACGTTCCCAGTCACCGAAATACCGAATCTATACCCAAATCGTTTCCAGAATTTTAACCTAACTTGTATCGCCTATAACTCGAGCTAAACAACTCCGAATTTAACGAAACCAGTGCCAAAACGACCGGCGTTAAGTCTATTTTCAAAAACAATCAACCTCATAATTTTTGGATCAACCAAACAGAGCCAGTTTTAGAAAAACCGAACCTGTGTCCAGAATCGCTAAATTGCCAAACACCAAACCCTAACGGCAACGACACCGCAACCACCACAACAAAAACGACAATTCGACAATGCGACAACAACAATCAACCACGCACAGCAACAAAAAAAACACGAACAATAACAACACCATCATCGTGATACAACAATCACGCAACAACAAATAACGAAACAAATCACAATAAAGTGCAATAATCATCAAAGCACCAATCTCAACGAAAACACGATATGCAACAACACGAACAATTCAACAAAATCCTAGACTACCCACACATAATTATCATCAACCCATTATCAAGGTTAAGCCCACCCTTACCTCAACTATGGTGGCGCAAACTCCCTCCTAGCCTCGTTCCTCGATCTCCGAATACGGCGACTCCCCCAAACTGCAGCTTCAGTGCGAAGCCAATATCTCTCTCCTCAGAACTCGTTTCGAAGATCCGAACGGTGAAAGTGTAGAACTATATCTTACGAACCTGCTGCCCAAAAACGAAGACGATCCAACGGTTAACGAAACCGGAATCGCAATTTTACGGTGACAGGTTTGAGAAAAACGGGAATTGTTTTCTCTCTTCTTTTCTCTCTCTTTGGTGGCTGCTCTAATCCGAAATTCCTCTCTCTCTCAACCCTAAATTAATCCTCTCCACTTATAATAAGTGAGAAACATAATGGGCTAAATTATTTGGGACTTTATCCACATAGGAAGGGAGCCCAATGCTATTTTTAACTAGCCCACAACACGTGATTATCATCTAACTCGTTTTCAACATAGCTACTACGCCCATAATTTCAATTCTTACAATCATCCTACGGCAATCCAACTTCGAAATAATTTGATTAAATTTTAGGGCGTTACAACTCTCCCCCACTTAGAATATTTTCGTCCTCGAAAACATACCTGATTCAAACAGCTCCGGATAGGACTCTCGCATCTTGCTCTCCAACTCCCATGTCATGCTTTCACCAGCAGCTCCTAACCAGACCACTTTTACCAGGTTTATCTCTTTGCCACGTAAATTCTTCACTTCACGATCTTCAATTCGCACAGGCATTGTCTCCACAGTGAGATTATCCCGCACATGCACATCATCCATCGAAATCACATGGGACGGATCCGAAATATACTTCCGAAGTTGCGACACATGAAATACATCGTGCAAATTCGAAAGATTAGGTGGCAAGGCCACCCTATAAGCAACATTACCAATTCTCTCAGTGATCTGATACGGTCCAATGAAACGAGGAGTCAACTTCTTTGTCTTCAATGCACGCCCAACACCAGCCATAGGCGTGACTCTCAAAAACACATGATCACCAGCTTGGAATTCTAAATCCTTCCTTCTCTTATCATGATAGCTCTTCTGTCTACTCTGCAACGCTTTCATTTTCTCACGGATCAATTTCACCTTTTCAGTAGTCTCTCGAACAACCTCGGGTCCAAGAACAATACTCTCCCCAGATTCATGCCAACACAACGGAGTCCTACATCTCCGACCATACAATGCCTCGAACGGTGCCATCCCGATGCTAGAATGGTAACTATTGTTGTAAGTAAACTCGATCAACGGAAGGTGAGTATCCCACGCACCTCCCTGCTCAAGAACACAAGATCTCAACAAGTCTTCCAACGACTGAATGGTCCTCTCTGTCTGCCCATCAGTTTGAGGATGATAAGCTGAACTCAACCTCAATTTAGAACCCAACGCTTCTTGCAAACTAGTCTTCCAGAAATCAGAAGTGAACCTAGGATCTCTGTCAGACACAATGCACAAAGGAACACCATGCAACTTCACAATCACCTCAATATAAATCTCTGCCAATCTCGACACCGGATACGTGATATTGATAGGAATAAAATGAGCAGACTTCGTCAATCTATCCACAATCACCCAAATCGAATCGTGCCCCCTCACAGTATTAGGTAACCCTATCACAAAATCCATAGAAATACTATCCCACTTCCATTCCGGAATCTCCAACGGTTGCATCAACCCAGCAGGCTTCTGATGCTCAACCTTCGATTTCTGACAAGTCAAGCAGGAATACACAAACTGCGCCACATCACGCTTCATACCAGGCCACCAAAACATCTTCTTCAGATCCTGATACATCTTTGTAGCTCCCGGATAGATACTCAACTTACTCCTATGAGCTTCTTCTAAAATTGCTCTTTTCATCTCCTCATCATCAGGAATGCAGATTCTCCCACGGTACTTCAATACATTCTGCGCATCCAACTCAAAGTCTTTATTCTCGGATTGATCAATCCCAACCATCAGGTCAACTAATTTAACATCTAACTTCTGAGCTTCTCGAATGCTAGCCATGAATTCATTATCAATCTTCAACATCCCCAATCTGACACTCTGAGGCGTCACTTCACAAACCAAACTCATATCCCTGAACTGCTCAATTAATTCGAGTTCTCTAACCATCATTGCTGACATATGCAACGTCTTTCGACTTAAAGCGTCAGCTACCACATTAGCCTTTCCCGGATGATAGTTCAAGCTAAAGTCATAGTCTTTCAGCAACTCCAACCATCTGCGCTGTCTCATATTCAACTCTTTCTGATCAAACAGATACTGCAAACCCTTATGATCACTGAACACCTCAAACCTCGAACCATACAGATAATGTCTCCAAATTTTTAACGCGAACACAACTGCAGCAAGTTCTAAATCATGGGTAGGGTAGTTCTTCTCATGAGTCCTCAACTGTCTCGACGCATAGGCAACTACCTTACCATTCTGCATAAGCACACCTCCCAACCCCATCTTGGAAGCATCACAATACACCACAAACGACTCTTCCGGATTAGGCAACGTCAGAACAGGAGACATCGTCAACCTCTTCTTCAATTCTTTGAAGCTCTCTTCACAACAGTCATCCCAGATGAAAGCTTTACCCTTGCAAGTCAACTGAGTCAACGGAAGTGCCAACTTCGAAAATCCTTCTATAAACCTCCTATAGTAACCTGCCAGACCCAGAAAACTTCTAATCTCAGTAACTGACTTCGGAGACTCCCATTGTAACACGGCATCAACCTTAGACGGATCCACGGCAATTCCATTCCCCGAAATAACATGACCTAGAAAGCTAACCTCCTTCAACCAAAACTCACACTTAGACAGCTTCGCATATAATTTCCTGTCCCTCAGAATTTCCAATACCAATCTCAGATGTTCTGCATGCTCCTCTTCTGACTTAGAATAAATTAGGATGTCGTCAATGAATACCACCACAAACCGATCCAGATACTCACGAAAGATACGATTCATGTACTCCATGAACACTCCCGGCGCATTAGTCACACCGAAAGGCATCACGGAATACTCATAATGCCCATAACGGGTTCTGAAAGCTGTCTTCTGAATGTCTTCGTCTTTCACCTTGATCTGATGATAACCCGATCTCAAATCTATTTTACTGAACACTTGAGCACCCACCAACTGATCCGTTAAGTCATCAATCCTCGGAAGCGGATACTTGTTCTTAATAGTCACCTTATTCAGCTGCCGATAGTCTACGCACAACCTCATACTACCATCTTTCTTTTTCACTAACAACACTGGAGCTCCCCACGGCGACACACTTGGCCTCACAAATTTCTTTTCAAGCAGATCCTCGAGTTGCTTCTTCAGTTCTGACAATTCAGATGCAGACATTCTATACGGTGCCATAGACACAGGTTTAGTATCAGGTACCAGATCAATAGCAAACTCAACCTCTCTCTCTGGTGGTACATCCGGAATCTCGTCGGGAAAAACCTCAGAAAACTCTCGCACCACCTGCAACTCATCAACCTTCGCTTGGCTTTCAGCAGACAATGACGCCATTAATGAAAACAACTGGACGTCTTCCCTCATTACCCTATGCAACTGACCAGCAGACAACAAACCAGACTCTTCCTCTTCAGGAGAAAAGAAACTCACAGACCTTTCATGACAGTTGATATGAACATGGTTATCAACTAACCAGTCCATACCTAGAATAACATCCATTCCGCTCAGCGGCAAACAAATCAAGTCAACGAGAAAATCATTACCGAATATTGATAAAGGGCATTTAGCACAAACAACCGAGGTAGTCACCGAACCCTTAGCCGGAGTATCGATAACCATCTCCCTCAACATAGAAGATAAAACAAGATCTAATTTCTCAACACATGCAGTAGCAATAAAACAATGGGTAGCACCAGTATCAATAATAGCAATAAGAGGAGAATTATTAATATAGCATGTACCTCTGATCTCATTCACTGCATCTGACCCTGCCAGAGCGAACACCTTCCCAACGGACCTTTCTTTCTTCGGTTTAGGACACTGAGTGCTGATATGACCACCCTCACCACAGTTGTAGCATAACACATCCTTTCGATCACAGCTAGACGCCATATGACCCTCTTTACCACACTTGTAGCACTTCTTCACATCACCTGGACAGTCAGGACGCTTATGACCGGGTTTACCACACTTGTAACATACCACACTAGCAGCAGCATCTCCCCCACTAGGTCTCTTACCCACAGCAGTTTTCTGATTGCCCTTACCAGCTGGAACCTCATACGGCTTCCCACGACTCGAGAAATTCTTCTGCCTATCCCTCATGACTCTAGAATGAGCATTACTGTCTTCCTCGAAGATTCTGCAGCTGTCAATCAACTCCGAGAACACCCGAATTTTCTGATACCCTATCGCCTTCTTGATATCAGCCCGCAACCCATTTTCAAACTTGATGCATTTGGAGAATTCAGCACCAGCCTCACCATAATGTGGATAGAACTTCGCCAATTCAATGAACTTGGCAGCATACTCAGTCACCGACATATTACCCTGCTTCAGCTCCAGAAACTCAATCTCTTTCTTCCCACGGACATCTTCAGGATAATACTTTCTCAGAAATTCTCTGCTGAACACAGCCCAAGTGACCTCTTCATTCACAGTCGCCAACCTCTGCCTCACCTCCAACCACCAGTCATCAGCCTCCTCTGCCAGCATATGAGTGCCATACCTGACTTTCTGCGCCTCAGAGCAATCCATAACACGAAAGATTCTCTCCATCTCTTTCAACCACGCCAAAGCACCATCAGGGTTATACTTGCCCTTAAAGGTAGGAGGATTCTCCCTCTGAAACGTAGCCAAACTACGCGACCCAGCATCACCAGCAGCACCTGGGTTATTCTCCACAGCTTGCGCCACAGCCTGCAAAGCAGCAGCGAGTGCAGCATCGTTCCGTCTTGCCATCTCAACCTAACACTGTAACAGAAACTATAATCAGGAACGAGTAACAATTACTCAAGTGTTACTCGACTCGACGACTCGACAACTTGGCCGGACAGACCGAACTGCTCTGATACCACTAATGTAACACCCCCCTTTTACTATTACAATTAAATAGACAATTATCAGAGTCACCTTGAAGGGCGCTACATTTTTTCACCATTTTTAAAAAAAGGAAAATCTCCAAAATAATTTATATAAAAGAAATCACCAAGCAGCGGAAATATTAACCAGTTTAAACATCTCCAGAATTAACAATTAAAGACATCTCCAAAATAAATTAAAACAATTTCCAATAACTAAAATAATAGTTCAAAACGATAACTAACGACTCCCCGGTGCTACATATCAGAGCTGACACAGACCCAAACGAGAGAGGAAGCAAAACCTAGCAATTCCTCCACGAGCACTAGCGATCACCTGCAGCGTTGCCGCATGAGAGCAACATTCCAAGCAGAAGGGGTGAGTCTAACAGAGGTAATAAGCAGATGATAAAAATATGCTAGCATCAGGTAACTACAGCAACACAATACAATTACACCATATCACAGCACCAGATACCAAAGGAAAAATCCATTTGGCAGTGAACCACCAAAATTATAACATTCATAGACAATGGGATGATATGCAACCCCTCCAGTGGGCATATGCATGCGGTACCGATCACCAAAATGAGCCACGACGGGCATATCACCAATAAACACCAGAGGCAGAGCCTATATCACCAAAACATGCATATGACAATGCGACACCATGATTATGCACCAACTCACCATAACAAGTATTTAAAATAAATACTATATCACCAGAATCAAAACAAATGATTTCACCAAAAATAGCACCAAGTTGTAGCATCACAGCTACCACTAAACTCTCCTGAGCATACCAGCACCGCACCTGAAATATTAACACCAGACGGCTCCACAACGCGGACATAACGCACGCACACCACGCACAAGACTGGCGCACAGCGCCTAGGCACATCGCACCTACTTCAGCGAATTAATTAAAATAGCAAACGACATCGGATTTCAACAAATAAATACTTGTTGGAAAGCCCTATGGGTCTGGTTATCATCCCTAAGTTCAGTTTTTGAAGGAGAGTGTCCAATAGGTACAGTTTTCGAAAAGCACACAGGCTAGTTGCAAAAGAGGACAGTTTCTGTCCTTCAAATTCAAGCAATTCCAAAGTGACCAAGACTCAATCAAACTGCATGAAACTTGTGCATAAACTGGGGCAAATTTTGTCTAGTTTTCAAAGAAATTGGATTCGTTCGAAAAGGAGTTCTTTTGAAAACGTGGTAACCAAAACACTGACCCTGTGTCCAGATTATTTCCAGAATCTTACTCTAACTTGTTGAATTCATATCTCGAGCTACACAACTCTAAACGCAACCAAACCAGTGCCAAATTAACAAGCATTAAGTCTATTTTCCAGAAAAATAAACCACATAATTTTTCGGTCAATACAACGTTCCCAGTCACCGAAATATCGAATCTATACCCAAATCGTTTCCAGAATTTTAACCTAACTTGTATCGCCTATAACTCGAGCTATACAACTCCGGATTTAACGAAACCAGTGCCAAAACGACCGGCGTTAAGTCTATTTTCAAAAACAATCAACCTCATAATTTTTGGATCAACCAAACAGCGCCAGTTTTAGAAAAACCGAACCTGTGTCCAGAATCGCTAAATTGCCAAACACCAAACCCTAACGGCAACGACACCGCAACCACCACAACAAAAACGACAATTCGACAATGCGACAACAACAATCAACCACGCACAGCAACAACAAAAACACGAACAATAACAACACCATCATCGTGATACAACAATCACGCAACAACAAATAACGAAACAAATCACAATAAAGTGCAATAATCATCAAAGCACCAATCTCAACGAAAACACGATATGCAACAACACGAACAATTCAACAAAATCCTAGACTACCCACACATAATTATCATCAACCCATTATCAAGGTTAAGCCCACCCTTACCTCAACTATGGTGGCGCAAACTCCCTCCTAGCCTCGTTCCTCGATCTCCGAATACGGCGACTCCCCCAAACTGCAGCTTCAGTGCGAAGCCAATATCTCTCTCCTCAGAACTCGTTTCGAAGATCCGAACGGTGAAAGTGTAGAACTATATCTTACGAACCTGCTGCCCAAAAACGAAGACGATCCAACGGTTAACGAAACCGGAATCGCAATTTTACGGTGACAGGTTTGAGAAAAACGGGAATTGTTTTCTCTCTTCTTTTCTCTCTTTTTGGTGGCTGCTCTAATCCGAAATTCCTCTCTCTCTCAACCCTAAATTAATCCTCTCCACTTATAATAAGTGAGAAACATAATGGGCTAAATTATTTGGGACTTTATCCACATAGGAAGGGAGCCCAATGCTATTTTTAACTAGCCCACAACACGTGATTATCATCTAACTCGTTTTCAACATAGCTACTACGCCCATAATTTCAATTCTTACAATCATCCTACGGCAATCCAACTTCGAAATAATTTGATTAAATTTTAGGGCGTTACACATGATACTGACCTTCTCTCCACCCCTCCAGCCCAAAGGAATTGTCGCTGTAGTTTGATCATCTCATCCAGAACCTTTTTTGGTGCCTTGTAGAAAGAGAAAAAATATAGAGGTAACGAAGACAATACCGAGTTAATTAGAGTTACTCTCCCACCTATAGATAACATCCTTCCCTTCAATATAGAGAGTCTTGACTTGATTTTATCAACCACTGGTTTCCATGTTGATGCCCTCCTAGGATTAGCGCCTATCGGAACTCCAAGAAATTTAAAAGGCAAAGAGCCAATGCTACAAGATAGAAAATGAGAGGCAGCAACCAAAAAGTTACTAGGAGAATTAACACCAAATAAGTTGCTCTTGGAAAAGTTAACGCGTAGGCCGGACACCAATTCAAATCCCATGAGAATTGCCTTTATACTCCATAAATTGTCCCATGAATTTTCTCCCACCATGATAGTGTCATCAGCGAACTGTAGGAGTGAATAAGAAGTTGAGTTTGTCACCTGCAAAGGCTTATATATTCCACACTCAATAGCATTTCTCATCAGATCTGCAAGTCCCTCTGCTGCGACAACAAAAAGAAAAGGAGCCAACGGCTCGCCTTGTCGCAGTCCTTTTTAGCTTGAAATTCATCTGTTGGGTTCCCATTAACTAAAACTAATACGTTTCCTGCCATAATACAAGACCGCCTCCACATGCACCATCTCTCAGCAAATCCCATCCTTCGGAACATATACTCAAGGTAGCTCCAATTTACTGAATCGTACGCCTTTTCAAAATCCACTTTCAAAAGCAAACAACTCTCCTTGTTTCTTTTAGCCCAATCAACAAGTTCATTTACCACTACCATTCCATCTAAAATCTGTCTTCTAGGGAGGAAGGCACTCTGCATTTTAGAAATAACACCGCCTAACACCATTTTCAGTCTACCGACAAACACTTTTGAGAGGATCTTATATAGACTTCCAACCAGGGAAATGGGGCGATATTCAGCAAGTGATTGGGGGCTCTCATTCTTAGGGATGAGTGCAATGAAAGAGGATGTAATAGCTTTAGGTAGCACTCCATTACTGTGAAACTCATTCAAAAATCTTACTATATCTCCTTCCACCACCTCCCAACAAGACTTGAAAAAAGAGAAATTGAATCCATCCAGGCCTGGGCTTTTATTTCCATCACATGACCATCCTGCTTCTTTAATTTCCTCCACTGAGAACGGCGCAATCAAGTATTCATTTTCTTCATGTGACACATTTTGAAATGATACTCCATCGAATACGGGTTGAGACCCCTCCGATTGTCAGTAACACCTCTCAAAGTGGCTCCTAACCAAATTCTTCACCTCAGGAACTCAATATATCCACTCATCTCCAACCTTTAAGGCAGTAATCTGATTTCTTCTTCTATTTGCATTCACACAAGCATGAAAAAAGCGCGAGTTTGAGTCACCTTTCCCTTAACCATTTTGATATAGACTTTTGGCAAAGGATACTCTCCTTCGCCCTCAAGTGCTTCCAAAACTCCTCATTTAAGCTTTCAATACGTTCCGTTCAGGCTAATGATACATTGCTGCTGTCTGATTCCAACACATTCAGTTCTGACACTATATTATCAATTCTTAGGTCCACTATACCAAATACCTCCTTATTCCATTTCCTTAGGCGCTCCTTCAGCAATTTGAGTTTCTCCTTTTCAACATAGGCTGCCCTTCTTGATAGTTGATTATCATTCCAAGCCAATTTAACTTCATCAAGAAAGCCTTCATGTTCAAGCCAACAATTCAAAAATGGGAACGGTTTAGGCCCCCAATTTTTACTCGGACATATCAACCACACCGGACAATGGTCGGATATATTCCTATTACCAATCCACTACTCTCCAACTGCTGACAAGTCCTTCAAAGAGTAGGAATCTGTCTATCCTGCTCATTGAAAGTCCATCTGCGCTAAAGCATGTGTATTTTTTTCCCAACACCGGCGTATCCACAACCTCCATTTCTGAGATAAAACGATTAAATTCACTAATTTCTGTCTGATAATCGTAATTAGTTACCCCTTTTCTCTCCGAACGGGCAAGGACAGCATTGAAGTCGCCACCTAGACACAAGTCCCCTCCACCAAGTCTTGCTCGCAACTGTATCAAATCGCCCCATAATTGTCTTTTCCTCGCCAAAGAGCACGGGGAGTACACATTAATGAACCGATCCTTCTTATGTCAGAATCATTTATTGAGCTGCAACAAAGTACCGATCCTCCAGAAAAATGAACGCTTGTAGTAGAGCACGACGAAGAGCTCCTATCAGAAATACTACACCGTCGCATCGTAGAGAGCATAGGTCTAAGAAGGAGCTTCGAGGCTAATTTTGCTCCAGGAAGCGAATTAGTTATTGGATCTGAACATGAGGATCCAGCTTTTCTTTTTTCTTTAGCTTTATTTGTTGTTGCTGTTGTTGGACCACTTGGGTTTAGTTTTGATGACCCCATTCTCCTGATGCACCCCCTATTTTTCCAATTCACACTCCACACCCTTTTTTGTTGACTTTATTGGGCCTACAGCGTTTTACCACCCCTCCCTGGCCCCAATTGTTGACCCCTTTTTGATTTAATCAATTTTTGTTTCTCCTTTTTATTTTGGGTTTTTTTTTTGTACCCCCACAATCTTCCCATATACCCCCATAATATTTTTTTGACGAAAATACCCTTTAAAAATTTGACCAAAATCGTATATATCTAACCATAGATATATACGACTTTTTAAAAATATAAATCGTATATATGTTAATTTATTTAAATACAATATGTTTAAAAAAAAATCGTATATACCTTTTGGTGATGTATATACGATTTGTTAAAATACAAATCGTATATACGTATGTGTGAGGGTACATACGAGCTGAAATTTAACAAGTCGTATATACCCCCACCCATAGGTATATACGACTTGTAATAATATTTTTTTTATTTGGATAATAAAATTTGTATCAATTTTAACGGTTACGATTTGACTTCCAACGTTGATCAATGGTGTAGATTACATTGACAATATCAACGGTTGATAATCATTGACGAAATCTATAAATACCCACTCCCACCTCATTATTTTCACACAAATTTCGCTCTCAGTTACTTATTTCACACATCCAGAATGCAGATCTGCCTAACACAACGGTCGGACGAGAATAGGCTTTGTGGTATACATCATGGGGGCAACTTCACCATGAGAGAAGATGGTGTCTACTTTTGAAGTCTGAAGCCGGTGTTATGCAGAATCCACCGCGTGATGGGGTTTGAAGGTTTGAAGGATAAAGTGTGGTCAAAAGTTCAAGTGACCGGCGACGATGAGGTCACTGGTATCACTTATCGTAAACCCGATTGTGGAGATGATGGCTGCGTTTCCTTCTCGTCCATGTCTATCAAGACCGACGAAGACGTGGCGAACATGTTCAACATCCATGACACGCTTCAGGGGTATAAGCCGTTGGAGCTGTACGTGGAAACACAACGGAGCGTGAATGAGATTTTACGTCGTCTACGAGGACTGGAATATTAGGGTTTAGTTTGTTATGTTTTATCTTTTATGTAACTTTGTTTTATGTAACTTTGTTTTATCGAATCAATGAAATCGAAATATTAAGTAAACTGGTAAGAAATAGTAATAACCAAGTGCCATAAAAATAGTTCAAACAGCAACTCCAACAAAAATACAAACATAAAAGTAAAAATACAAAAAAAAATCCCCTAGTCCTGCCTGGGTAGCATCTCCAACAACCGTGTGAGGCGAATGTACGTCTGACTGCCCAAACGGATGTGGCCTCTCCGAAGCCCCGTCCTAACCTCATCTACTAGAGCCTGTACCCACTCAGCATCATATCGCTTGTCCTGTGATGGTGGTGGTGGTGCAGCTGCCGCAGACACCTATCAGGCAGGTAGGGAACTCTGATGTCGCCCCAGCTGATGAAGCCCCTGTACAATGAGATCCGGTCAAAGGCTCTATCCCCCCAGTGCTCCTCAAAGGGTCGCTAACAGACATCATCTGAGCTCAGGGCATCAATCATCCGCCTATAATCCGCTAGCTTCAGCGCATTTGTCTTCTTCTTCCTCTAGCGCCCAACTAATGGTCCCTCCTGCACATCACCCCGCCTCCTCGCAACTAGGGTAGGAAAATACTATAAAATCCAGCTTTGAAATGCAAAAATAAACAAACAAAATGGTTAAATAAAAATATTTTACAAAAAACTGGAAAAAAGGAGAAATTAATTTAAAATTTGTACCTGCAATAGCCTCAGCAAGTCATACATGTATGCCAGTCCTCCTTCCCCCCATGCAAACCCTCCAACAACATCTGCACTGATGTCCGCAAGTAGGAGAAGCCACATAGCCTCAGCCCTGTCTCCAGTCTTGCATGTGAAGATGCTGTAGCTTAGAAGTAAAAGGATATAGGCCCTGACAGCAGCAGACATGTCCCCCCTCCATGGAATAAACTCTAACTATCTCATGGAGCCAGTCTTAACGAAAATATGGACCAGAAACTGTTCCAAGCGCCTTACGTGCCTCATCCATAGTCACCCCTAGATAAACATGTGCTAGGTGGATGGCCTGCTCCTTGGTGATAGAAGTGGGTGGAGCTCTGAAATAGTTTCCCAGGATGGGAAGATGCAGGAAGCAGGAGACATCATCCAGAGTAATCGTCATCTCACTAGATGGTGGGTGAAATGACGACGTCTCCGAGTGCCATCTCTCAACGAAGGTGGAAATCAGCTCATGGTCTACCGTGGCATTTCCGGTGTAGACTAGGGAGGATAATCTGGAACCTCTGATGTAGGAGAAAATATGGGGGTTCTGGCAATACTGAAATAGTCTCGATGTGATCTTGTTGCCATGGTTCCAAACTTTGAGAGTACGCTGATATGTCTGAATTAAAAAAAAAAAATTAACAAAATAAGGTTATGTAATGGAATAAATTAAACTAATAACACTATGTAAATAAATTCAACTTACCGGGTCTCTCTGTACACGATAACAAACATGAGAATCTAAACCAGTGAAGAGAGGAGCTGGCTGATCCTCATGGTGCTCATGATGCTCCTGATGCTACTCCTAATGGTGCTGATAGAACGAAGGGTGATGGTTCTCCTCCTGATAGTACTGAGGCTGATGGTGCTCCTCCGGATAGTACTGAGGCTGATGGTGCTCCTCCGAATAGTACTGAGGCTGAGGAGGCTGATAGTGCTCAGGCATATAGTGGTCCTCAGACATACACTGGTCTGAGGACATAGACTGCTGCTGGTCATCATAATATGGGTGCGGTTGCTGGCCCTCCTCATACTCAAACTCCGAGGCCTCCTCCACCGACTGCTGTCTCTCTCCGTGCCTACGCCTCGTGGACGCATGTCCCGCTGTCCTGTGGCGGGTACGTGTAGACGGAGCAGAGGACGACGAGGCCTGCTCCTGATTCGGCCGAGCCGACGACGCCGAAGACTCCGGTCGATACCTATGAGACACTGTAAACAAAAAAAAAATTAAAAACACAAGTCGTATTTACAAATATACCAATGGAAATCGTATATATGTAAATTTGATTAGAAATCGTATATACATATATACGAAGGGAAATCGTATATATGTAAAGGAAGAGGTATATACGACTTACTTGTTTTCCAAAGTCGTATATATGTCAAGAATGAGGTATATACGATGTGAACTTCTTGCCCAAATCGTATATATGTCAGATGAGGTATATACGATTTTCTCTGTTCTTTTTTTTGTGGTCAAACGTATGTAAGTTACAAATGGTAAATGTTTTGTGACTAGGTTTCGTTCTTAGTACAACACGTACTATCTTCTATGGCTCTAGAGAATATGGAGGAATTTGTTTTTGCAGCCAAACCGCCAGCGGAGAAGCCTCCGGACGTCACTACTCCGCCCCAACGGCCCTTTTTTCGTGATCTTTTCATGGAAGGACAAACACAAAAACCAGTTCGAGAAAAGGTGGACCTCATAGCGAAGGGTCTTTCTCGTATTGAATATGAAGATGGTAACCGGTTGCTCCCTGCAGTCACGATTGATGATGGGTACATTCAAGGCCTCTTTGAACCTTCGAAAGAAGCTCTGGTGGTCAAACTATTAGGGAAGAATGTTGACTTTAACACCATGAAGGAGCGACTGAAAAAGCTATGGAAACCTCAAGGAGGGTATGACATCATGGATGTTGACAATGGGTTTTATATGGTGAAATTTGAGCTTTTGGCAGATAGAGAGAAAGTGATCTCAGGAGGCCTTTGGAGCGCACTCTTGTGTGGATTCGGTTCCCTGGACTCAACTTGCTATTCTATGATGAGAGTCTCCTTTTAACTCTGGCAGCCGCGGTTGGTAGTCCAGTTGTTCGGTACTGGAGTACAAGTAGTTACCTCCGATGGATGTGCGCTGCGAGGACGGAAGGATGACTTCGGGTGGTTGAAACTGGACCTCGGATTGGAGGAGGTTTTTTTCTCCTGCGCCTCGGGTGTGGTACCTGCAAGCACTCGGATGCCTAAGTCAGCAAGGGAAGTGAAGAGGTAATAGAGACAGGAATGGAAAGCGTACCTGGAAATGGTGAGCGAGTCCCATAGTTATAGAGCAGGGTGCCGTGCCCGCACCGTTGGATCAGATGAGCGGGTTAGGTGTGTTGGATCCGGGCGCGGTGAAAGGCAGCAATGGGTTGTGCGCAAATGCAATAAGTTTGGCCCAGTCCGAAACAGTGGCCCCCCAAGCCGAGGTCGAGCTGACCAAGGTCGGGCTTGGCTTGATGAGATCGGATCTGCATTTTGCTGCGATTTCCTGCAAAAAAAGGCTTGACAAAGCATTTAAGCTAGGAATCAAGTAAATCTTGACTGAACATTGAAGCTCGGAGTCAATTGCGTCTTGGCTAAGCATTTAAGCTCGGAGTCAAGATTTTTCAATGTCGCTGTGGCCAGTACAATCTGAGCACCTGACTTCGACCCTAGGTGACTTCTTCCTCGTTCTTTGACGAGCACTTGACTTCTTCCTCGTTCTTTGACGGCCTCGCCTCGTACCGTTGTCCGCCGAGTGGCCAGCTCGGTGTCGGACTTGGGTGAGACGGGCGTTGTCCTTCGGTCGAATCTAATGTTGCTCCGAGTCCTGCAAGTGAAGAAAAATAATTGATATTTTCGAAATGTTTTTATTCAGGGACACTGCCTGTCCGAATGTTACATGAAGTTAGCTGTAGTACAATCTAAGCTTGGTAGCATTCCAGATTCAGGGTATCATCTCCTTGGAGAGGGTCTCCAGGCGGTATGCTCCTGTTCTTGTCCTGGCTGCGATCCGGTACGGTCTCTCCCAATTGGGTGCAAGCTTACCTTCGTTGGCGTTCTTGTTGCCGACATTCGCACGACTAAGGACGAGGTCTCCGAGGTTGAACTCTCGGGGGATGACTCTCTAGTTGTATCGTTTGGCGATGCCGGCTATTACGACGGTCTCGGCGAGTTGAGCTTTATTCCGAACCTCTTGCACGAGGTTGAGCTCTTCCCTTTTGGCTTGGCTGTTGGCGTCGTT
The DNA here is from genome assembly GCA_963573325.1 of Astragalus glycyphyllos. Taxonomy (NCBI): domain Eukaryota; kingdom Viridiplantae; phylum Streptophyta; class Magnoliopsida; order Fabales; family Fabaceae; genus Astragalus; species Astragalus glycyphyllos. The sequence goes on from OY754311.1 coordinate 63,203,289, forward strand.
GCTGAGGGGGTACAACGTTCTCCAGGTAGACTCTCCGACCTCGACTGGGATGACGGCCACGGTCCCGTACGTCAGTCTAAAGGGGGGTTTCGTTGGTAGTAGAGTGCGGGGTCGTCCGGTATGCCCAGAGGACATATGGCAGCTCGTCTGGCCAGGCCCCCTTTGCCCCTTTCAACCTCTTTTTCAGTCCTGTGAGGATGACATTGTTTGCTGACTCCACCTGTCCATTGGTTTGAGGATGCTCTGTAACGCCCTAAAATGTAATCAAATTATTTCGAAGTTGGATTGCCGTAGGATGATTGTAAGAATTGAAATTATGGGCGTAGTAGCTATGTTGAAAACGAGTTAGATGATAATCACGTGTTGTGGGCTAGTTAAAAATAGCATTGGGCTCCCTTCCTATGTGGATAAAGTCCCAAGTAATTTAGCCCATTATGTTTCTCACTTATTATAAGTGGAGAGGATTAATTTAGGGTTGAGAGAGAGAGGAATTTCGGATTAGAGCAGCCACCAAAGAGAGAGAAAAGAAGAGAGAAAACAATTCCCGTTTTTCTCAAACCTGTCACCGTAAAATTGCGATTCCGGTTTCGTTAACCGTTGGATCGTCTTCGTTTTTGGGCAGCAGGTTCGCAAGATATAGTTCTACACTTTCACCGTTCGGATCTTCGAAACGAGTTCTGAGGAGAGAGATATTGGCTTCGCACTGAAGCTGCAGTTTGGGGGAGTCGCCGTATTCGGAGATCGAGGAACGAGGCTAGGAGGGAGTTTGCGCCACCATAGTTGAGGTAAGGGTGGGCTTAACCTTGATAATGGGTTGATGATAATTATGTGTGGGTAGTCTAGGGTTTTGTTGAATTGTTCGTGTTGTTGCATATCGTGTTTTCGTTGAGATTGGTGCTTTGATGATTATTGCACGTTATTGTGATTTGTTTCGTTATTTGTTGTTGCGTGATTGTTGTATCACGATGATGGTGTTGTTATTGTTCGTGTTTTTGTTGTTGCTGTGCGTGGTTGATTGTTGTTGTCGCGTTGTCGAATTGTCGTTTTTGTTGTGGTGGTTGCGGTATCGTTGCCGTTAGGGTTTGGTGTTTGGCAATTTAGCGATTCTGGACACAGGTTCGGTTTTTCTAAAACTGGCGCTGTTTGGTTGATCCAAAAATTATGAGGTTGATTGTTTTTGAAAATAGACTTAACGCCGGTCGTTTTGGCACTGGTTTCGTCAAATTCGGAGTTGTATAGCTCGAGTTATAGGCGATACAAGTTAGGTTAAAATTCTGGAAACGATTTGGGTATAGATTTGGTATTTCGGTGACTGGGAACGTTGTACTGACCGAAAAATTATGTGGTTTATTTTTCTGGAAAATAGACTTAATGCTTGTTAATTTGGCACTGGTTTGGTTGCGTTTAGAGTTGTGTAGCTCGAGATATGAATTCCACAAGTTAGAGTAAGATTCTGGAAACAATCTGGACACAGGGTCAGTGTTTTGGTTACCACGTTTTCAAAAGAACTCCTTTTTGAACGAATCCAATTTCTTTGAAAACTAGACAAAATTTTCCCCAGTTTATGCACAAGTTTCATGCAATTTGATTGAGTTTTGGTCACTTTGGAATTGCTTGAATTTGAAGGACAGAAACTGTCCTCTTTTGCAACTAGCTTGTGTGCTTTTCGAAAACTGTACCTATTGGACACTCTCCTTCAAAAACTGAACTTAGGGATGATAACCAGACCCATAGGGCTTTCCAACAAGTATTTATTTGTTGAAATCCGATGTCGTTTGCTATTTTAATTAATTCGCTGAAGTAGGTGCGATGTGCCTAGGCGCTGTGCGCCAGTCTTGTGCCTGTTGTGCGTGCGTTATGTCCGCGTTGTGGAGCCGTCTGGTGTTAATATTTCAGGTGCGGTGCTGGTATGCTCAGGAGAGTTTAGTGGTAGCTGTGATGCTACAACTTGGTGCTATTTTTGGTGAAATCATTTGTTTTGATTCTGGTGATATAGTATTTATTTTAAATACTTGTTATGGTGAGTTGGTGCATAATCATGGTGTCGCATTGTCATATGCATGTTTTGGTGATATAGGCTCTGCCTCTGGTGTTTATTGGTGATATGCCCGTCGTGGCTCATTTTGGTGATCGGTACCGCATGCATATGCCCACTGGAGGGGTTGCATATCATCCCATTGTCTATGAATGTTATAATTTTGGTGGTTCACTGTCAAATGGATTTTTCCTTTGGTATCTGGTGCTGTGATATGGTGTAATTGTATTGTGTTGCTGTAGTTACCTGATGCTAACATATTTTTATCATCTGCTTATTATCTCTGTTAGACTCACCCCTTCTGCTTGGAATGTTGCTCTCATGCGGCAACGCTGCAGGTGATCGCTAGTGCTCGTGGAGGAATTGCTAGGTTTTGCTTCCTCTCTCGTTTGGGTCTGTGTCAGCTCTGATATGTAGCACCGGGGAGTCGTTAGTTATCGTTTTGAACTATTATTTTAGTTATTGGAAATTGTTTTAATTTATTTTGGAGATGTCTTTAATTGTTAATTCTGGAGATGTTTAAACTGGTTAATATTTCCGCTGCTTGGTGATTTCTTTTATATAAATTATTTTGGAGATTTTCCTTTTTTAAAAAATGGTGAAAAAATGTAGCGCCCTTCGAGGTGACTCTGATAATTGTCTATTTAATTGTAATAGTAAAAGGGGGGTGTTACATGCTCAACCGAGGTGAAGTGATGTTTAATGTTCAGATCAGTCATTAACTTCTGGAAGCCCTTTTTTGCAAATTGCGTTCCGTTGTCGGTAATCACCACGGAAGGGACTCCAAAGCGGGTGAGGATATTCTTCTTGACAAACTTGATGCAATTGTTGGTCGTTATCTGGGCGAGTGGCTCATCTTCCACCCATTTATTGAGGTAGTCGACTGCGACAATTAGATACTTTACTCCGCCTCGGCCAGGGGAGAAGGGTCCGAGGAGTTCTATACCCCATTGACTAAAAGCCCATGCTGCCGACAAGGAAGAGAGCTCAGCTGGTGGAACATGATGGACGTCGGCGTACCTCTGGCAGGTGTCGCACCTCTTGACGAAGTCAGAAGCGTCTTGTGTCATGGTTGGCTAGTAGGATCCTGCCCTGAGGGCTTTTTTCGCCAGGGCTCGGGCGCCGAGGTGCTGTCCGCATATCGCTTCGTGGATTTCTTCCAGCACATAACTGACCTCGTTCCCTTCAATGCATTTTAGGAGGGGAGCAGAAAACCCGCGCCGGTAGAGTTTCCCATCTATGATCGTATAGGATGTAGCCTGTCGTCGGGCCGTAGTGGCTTCCTTTGGGTCATCTGATTCGACCCTTGATTCGATGTAGTTCCTGATGGGTTGGATCCAACCCGGCCCATTGGTGATGGCATTGACCTCGGCAACGGTAGTCGGAGATAGGTCTACGCTTGGTGTAACACCCCCCTTTTACTATTACAACTAAATAGACAATTATCAGAGTCACCTCGAAGGGCGCTACATTTTTCACCATTTTTAAAAAAAACACCATTTATTCCAAAAAAAAATCTCCAAAATAATTTATATAAAAGAAATCACCAAGCAGCGGAAATATTAACCAGTTTAAACATCTCCAGAATTAACAATTAGAGACATCTCCAAAATTAATTAAAACAATTTCCAATAACTAAAATAATAGTTCAAAACGATAACTAACGACTCCCCGGTGCTACATATCAGAGCTGACACAGACCCAAACGAGAGAGGAAGCAAAACCTAGCAGTTCCTCCACGAGCACTAGCGATCACCTGCAGCGTTGCCGCATGAGAGCAACATTCCAAGCAGAAGGGGTGAGTCTAACAGAGGTAATAAGCAGATGATAAAAATATGCTAGCATCAGGTAACTACAGCAACACAATACAATTACACCATATCACAGCACCAGATACCAAAGGAAAAGTCCATTTGACAGTGAACCACCAAAGTTATAACATTCATAGACAATGGGATGATATGCAACCCCTCCAGTGGGCATATGCATGCGGTACCGATCACCAAAATGAGCCACGACGGGCATATCACCAATAAACACCAGAGGCAGAGCCTATATCACCAAAACATGCATATGACAATGCGACACCATGATTATGCACCAACTCACCATAACAAGTATTAAAATAAATACTATATTACCAGAATCAAAACAAATGATTTCACCAAAAATAGCACCAAGTTGTAGCATCACAGCTACCACTAAACTCTCCTGAGCATACCAGCACCGCACCTGAAATATTAACACCAGACGGCTCCACAACGCGGACATAACGCACGCACACCACGCACAAGACTGGCGCACAGCGCCTAGGCACATCGCACCTACTTCAGCGAATTAATTAAAATAGCAAACGACATCGGATTTCAACAAATAAATACTTGTTGGAAAGCCCTATGGGTCTGGTTATCATCCCTAAGTTCAGTTTTTGAAGGAGAGTGTCCAATAGGTACAGTTTTCGAAAAGCACACAGGCTAGTTGCAAAAGAGGACAGTTTCTGTCCTTCAAATTCAAGCAATTCCAAAGTGACCAAAACTCAATCAAATTGCATGAAACTTGTGCATAAACTGGGGCAAATTTTGTCTAGTTTTCAAAGAAATTGGATTCGTTCGAAAAGGAGTTCTTTTGAAAACGTGGTAACCAAAACACTGACCCTGTGTCCAGATTGTTTCCAGAATCTTACTCTAACTTGTGGAATTCATATCTCGAGCTACACAACTCTAAACGCAACCAAACCAGTGCCAAATTAACAAGCATTAAGTCTATTTTCCAGAAAAATAAACCACATAATTTTTCGGTCAATACAGCGTTCCCAGTCACCGAAATACCGAATCTATACCCAAATCGTTTCCAGAATTTTAACCTAACTTGTACCGCCTATAACTCGAGCTATACAACTCCGAATTTGACGAAACCAGTGCCAAAACGACCGGCGTTAAGTCTATTTTCAAAAACAATCAACCTCATAATTTTTGGATCAACCAAACAGCGCCAGTTTTAGAAAAACCGAACCTGTGTCCAGAATCGCTAAATTGCCAAACACCAAACCCTAACGGCAACGACACCGCAACCACCACAACAAAAACGACAATTCGACAACGCGACAACAATAATCAACCACGCACAGCAACAACAAAAACACGAACAATAACAACACCATCATCGTGATACAACAATCACGCGACAACAGATAACGAAACAAATCACAATAACGTGCAATAATCATCAAAGCACCAATCTCAACGAAAACACGATATGCAACAACACGAACAATTCAACAAAACCCTAGACTACCCACACATAATTATCATCAACCCATTATCAAGGTTAAGCCCACCCTTACCTCGAATAACGTAAGCTCCGGAACACGACGAACGAGACACGAACAAAACCACAGCAACACGAACGATCTCCTTTTGAAATTCTTCGCGAAACCCTCCTCTTCTCTCCCTCTTTGCGCCGCGTGCTCTCTCTCTCACTCTCACTTTCGTTTTTCTTTTGCTTGCTGCGAATGAGGGTTTGGCTTAAACCCCCAGGGTTTAAGTTGAGGGCTCAGTAAACACTGGGCTCTCTACGTCACCACCTCCTTTACTCGTTTCACCTCCTACGCATATAAAATATTAACCTTTTAATTTATCTATATCCCGCCTCCAAATTATTTTAATAATTCAATCAACTATTTTAATTAAATTATTTCCGGGGTGTTACAACCCTCCCCCACTTAGAATCTTTCGTCCTCGAAAACATACCTGATTCAAACAGCTCCGGATAGGACTCTCGCATCTTGCTCTCCAACTCCCATGTCATGCTTTCACCAGCAGCTCCTAACCAGACCACTTTCACCAGGTTTATCTCTTTGCCACGTAAAGTCTTCACTTCACGATCTTCAATTCGCACAAGCATTGTCTTCACAGTGAGATTATCCCGCACATGCACATCATCCATCGGAATCACATGGGACGGATCCGAAATATACTTCCGAAGTTGCGACACATGAAATACATCGTGCAAATTCGAAAGATTAGGCGGCAAGGCCACCCTATAAGCAACATTACCAATTCTCTCAGTGATCTGATACGGTCCAATGAAACGAGGAGTCAACTTCTTTGTCTTCAATGCACGCCCAACACCAGCCATAGGCGTGACTCTCAAAAACACATGATCACCAGCTTGGAATTCTAAATCCTTCCTTCTCTTATCATGATAGCTCTTCTGTCTACTCTGCGACGCTTTCATTTTCTCACGGATCAATTTCACCTTTTCAGTAGTCTCTCGAACAATCTCGGGTCCAAGAACAATACTCTCCCCAGATTCATGCCAACACAACGGAGTCCTACATCTCCGACCATACAATGCCTCGAACGGTGCCATCCCGATGCTAGAATGGTAACTATTGTTGTAAGTAAACTCGATCAACGGAAGGTGAGTATCCCACGCACCTCCCTGCTCAAGAACACAAGATCTCAACAAGTCTTCCAACGACTGAATGGTCCTCTCTGTCTGCCCATCAGTTTGAGGATGATAAGCTGAACTCAACCTCAATTTAGAACCCAACGCTTCTTGCAAACTCTTCCAGAAATCAGAAGTGAACCTAGGATCTCTGTCAGACACAATGCACAAAGGAACACCATGCAACTTCACAATCACCTGAATATAAATCTCTGCCAATCTCGACACCGGATACGTGATATTGATAGGAATAAAATGAGCAGACTTCGTCAATCTATCCACAATCACCCAAATCGAATCGTGCCCCCTCACAGTATTAGGTAACCCTATCACGAAATCCATAGAAATACTATCCCACTTCCATTCCGGAATCTCCAACGGTTGCATCAACCCAGCAGGCTTCTGATGCTCAACCTTCGATTTCTGACAAGTCAAGCAAGAATACACAAACTGCGCCACATCACGCTTCATACCAGGCCACCAAAACATCTTCTTCAGATCCTGATACATCTTTGTAGCTCCCGGATGGATACTCAACTTACTCCTATGACCTTCTTCTAAAATTGCTCTTTTCATCTCCTCATCATCAGGAATGCAGATTCTTCCACGGTACTTCAATACATTCTGCGCATCCAACTCAAAGTCTTTATTCTCGGATTGATCAATCCCAACCATCAGGTCAACTAATTTAACATCTAACTTCTAAGCTTCTCGAATGCTAGCCATGAATTCATTATCAATCTTCAACATCCCCAATCTGACACTCTGAGGCGTCACTTCACAAACCAAACTCATATCCCTGAACTGCTCAATTAATTCGAGTTCTCTAACCATCATTGCTGACATATGCAACGTCTTTCGACTTAAAGCGTCAGCTACCACATTAGCCTTTCCCGGATGATAGTTCAAGCTAAAGTCATAGTCTTTCAGCAACTCCAACCATCTGCGCTGTCTCATATTCAACTCTTTCTGATCAAACAGATACTGCAAACCCTTATGATCACTGAACACCTCAAACCTCGAACCATACAGATAATGTCTCCAAATTTTCAACGCGAACACAACTGCAGCAAGTTCTAAATCATGGGTAGGGTAGTTCTTCTCATGAGTCCTCAACTGTCTCGACGCATAGGCAACTACCTTACCATTCTGCATAAGCACACCTCCCAACCCCATCTTGGAAGCATCACAATACACCACAAACGACTCTTCCGGATTAGGCAACGTCAGAACAGGAGACGTCGTCAACCTCTTCTTCAATTCTTTGAAGCTCTCTTCACAACAGTCATCCCAGATGAAAGCTTTACCCTTGCAAGTCAACTGAGTCAACGGAAGTGCCAACTTCGAAAATCCTTCTATAAACCTCCTATAGTAACCTGCCAGACCCAGAAAACTTCTAATCTCAGTAACTGACTTCGGAGACTCCCATTGTAACACGGCATCAACCTTAGACGGATCCACGGCAATTCCATTCCCCGAAATAACATGACCCAGAAAGCTAACCTCTTTCAACCAAAACTCACACTTAGACAGCTTCGCATATAATTTCCTGTCCCTCAGAATTTCCAATACCAATCTCAGATGTTCTGCATGCTCCTCTTCTGACTTAGAATAAATTAGGATGTTGTCAATGAATACCACCACAAACCGATCCAGATACTCACGAAAGATACGATTCATGTACTCCATGAACACTCCCGGCGCATTAGTCACACCGAAAGGCATCACGGAATACTCATAATGCCCATAACGGGTTCTGAAAGCTGTCTTCTGAATGTCTTCGTCTTTCACCTTGATCTGATGATAACCCGATCTCAAATCTATTTTACTGAACTCCTGAGCACCCACCAACTGATCCATTAAGTCATCATTCCTCGGAAGCGGATACTTGTGTTGGACTATATGATAACCTTAGAGGGGGGGGTGAATAAGGTTATATGCTAAAAATGACTTCTTTTGGATTTTCGAAAAGTTAACGATGCAAGTTTAAATCAAATGCGGAAAAGGGGATTTAAACTATATGCAACAACTTATGCAAACTATGACAATGGCAGAAGCAATTATAATTATAACGATAATCAAATATGCAATGGCAGAAACAATTATTATTATAACGATAATTAAATATGCGCGTGATAATAGCAAATGCGACGACAGTTAACAATTATAAAAGATAAGCAATATAAAGATAAGGGAAAGGAGTACACCGTGATTTTTACGAGGTTCGGGATAAAAGCCCTACGTCCTCGGCCTCCGGCTTTGCAACCTTTGGACTTGATAATAACCACTATATGAGAAGATACTTCTTCAACGTCTTACAAGCAAGCAACTTCGATATAGCTACCACACCAATCTCAATTTTCCCCAAATTGAGAACCCAAGCTCCCCGCTAAGGATTTAGCTACAATTCAATCTCCCCGATTGAATTACCCAAGAAAACTTCCCAGGATTTCACAACAACCAAGTATTAGATGATTACAAAATGAAAGCTAGGATCCAATCACTCAAGCAGTATAACAAGATGTAGTTGAGAGAGATGAGAGATTTGAAACCCTAGATGAAGAACGTGAAGAAAGAATGTGACGGTGAGTGTTTGCGTTCTTTTCTTTTTTTGATTTGTGTATTGTGTATGTTTAATCGTGAAAACCCAATCCTATTTATAGGGATTGTAAAAATATGACCGTTGAAGAACTTTTTAACACAATTGATGATAAGTGAAGAATCGATTGATTGCTTAAAAGAAGTAAGTTGAAAATCGATTTTACTCTTTAAAATATAAGTTGGAAATCGATTTCTTACTTAAAAGAAGTAAGAGAGAAATCGATTGCTAGCTTCAAAAACAAGTTGTGCTTACAAAAAAAATAAGTGGAGAATCGATTCCTTACTTAAAAGAAGTAAGATGGAAATCGATTTTGAGCTTCCCAAATGAGTTATAAAATCGATTCCTTGCTTCCCAAACTAAGTTATCAATCGATTGTTTTCTTTCCAAAACAAATTCTTTTCTAAAACCAATCTAATATAGAAATCGATTATTGGTTTTAAAAGAATAGAAGGGAAATCGATTTTTGGCTTCCTAAACAAGTTATAAAATCGATTCCTTGCTTAAAATACACAAAGTCATCAATCGATTGTTTTCTTTCCAAAACAAGTTCTTTCAAAACCAAATTAGATGTGGGAAATCGATTGTTGGCTTTTAAAGGAAGGAGGAAATCGATTTCTTGCTTCCAAGGCAAGAGGGAAATCGATTCTTGGCTTTAGAAATAAGTGGGAATCGATTTCTAGCTTTATGTACCAAATCAAGAATCGATTCTTTACTTCAAAAACAAATTCTTTTTAAAACACTAACTCATGAATCTATTTTCTTAAAAAAAACAAACTCAAACTATTTCTTTAAAAACACTTTGTGCCTAACCTAATTAAACATGGTTTTATATAAAATATTTTTCCAAGACAGTTCAATTTTAAAAGATCATCTGTCAATTACAAAAGTTATAAAGCAGAAGTGACGGGATCTTACACGCGTCCTATGCAAAGCAATATAACACATAAGTCTTGGACGCTTGAGTAGCTTCTCCTTCGAGCTTCTACACTTTAAGATATCATGTCAAGCGCTTTGGTTCATGCTCTGTGCTTTGGTTCATGCCCTGCGCTTTTGGTTCTTGCCCTGTGCTTTGGTTCAACTATAACCATTAGTAAACAGAGTGTAATTTGTTATCATACAAAACAAAGAGTGTTTGACCTTGGATCAACAACTTGTTCTTAATAGTCACCTTATTCAGCTGCCGATAGTCTACGCACAACCTCATACTACCATCTTTCTTTTTCACCAACAACACTGGAGCTCCCCACGGCGACACACTTGGCCTCACAAATTTCTTTTCGAGCAGATCCTCGAGTTGCTTCTTCAGTTCTGACAATTCAGATGCAGACATTCTATACGGTGCCATAGACACAGGTTTAGTATCAGGTACCAGATCAATAGCAAACTCAACCTCTCTCTCTGGTGGTACATCCGGAATCTCGTCGGGAAAAACCTCAGAAAACTCTCGCACCACCTGCAACTCATCAACCTTCGCTTGGCTCTCAGCAGACAATGACGCCATTAATGAAAACAACTGGACGTCTTCCCTCATTACCCTATGCAACTGACCAGCAGACAACAAACCAGACTCTTCCTCTTCAGGAGAAAAGAAACTCACAGACCTTTCATGACAGTTGATATGAACATGGTTATCAACTAACCAGTCCATACCTAGAATAACATCCATTCCGCTCAGCGGCAAACAAATCAAGTCAACGAGAAAATCATTACCGAATATCGATAAAGGGCATTTAGCACAAACAACCGAGGTAGTCACCGAACCCTTAGCCGGAGTATCGATAACCATCTCCCTCAACATAGAAGATAAAACAAGATCTAATTTCTCAACACATGCAGTAGCAATAAAACAATGGGTAGCACCAGTATCAATAATAGCAATAAGAGGAGAATTATTAATATAGCATGTACCTCTGATCTCATTCACTGCATCTGACCCCGCCAGAGCGAACACCTTCCCAACGGACCTTTCTTTCTTCGGTTTAGGACACTGAGTGCTGATATGACCACCCTCACCACAGTTGTAGCATAACACATCCTTTCGATCACAGCTAGACGCCATATGACCCTCTTTACCACACTTGTAGCACTTCTTCACATCACCTGGACAGTCAGGACGCTTATGACCGGGTTTACCACACTTGTAACATACCACACTAGCAGCAGCATCTCCCCCACTAGGTCTCTTACCCACAGCAGTTCTCTGATTGCCCTTACCAGCTGGAACCTCATACGGCTTCCCACGACTCGAGAAATTCTTCTGCCTATCCCTCATGACTCTAGAATGAGCATTACTGTCTTCCTCGAAGATTCTGCAGCTGTCAATCAACTCCGAGAACACCCGAATTTTCTGATACCCTATCGCCTTCTTGATATCAGCCCGCAACCCATTTTCAAACTTGATGCATTTGGAGAATTCAGCACCAGCCTCACCATAATGTGGATAGAACTTCGCCAATTCAATGAACTTGGCAGCATACTCAGTCACCGACATATTACCCTGCTTCAGCTCCAGAAACTCAATCTCTTTCTTCCCACGGACATCTTCAGGATAATACTTTCTCAGAAATTCTCTGCTGAACACAGCCCAAGTGACCTCTTCATTCACAGCCGCCAACCTCTGCCTCACCTCCAACCACCAGTCATCAGCCTCCTCTGCCAGCATATGAGTACCATACCTGACTTTCTGCGCCTCAGAGCAATCCATAACACGAAAGATTCTCTCCATCTCTTTCAGCCACGCCAAAGCACCATCAGGGTTATACTTGCCCTTAAAGGTAGGAGGATTCTCCCTCTGAAACGTAGCCAAACTGCGCGACCCAGCATCACCAGCAGCACCTGGGTTATTCTCCACAGCTTGAGCCACAGCCTGCAAAGCAGCAGCGAGTGCAGCATCGTTCCGTCCTGCCATCTCAACCTAACACTACAACAGAAACTATAATCAGAAACGAGTAACAATTACTCAAGTGTTACTCGACTCGACGACTCGACAACTTGGCCGGACAGACCGAACTGCTCTGATATCACTAATGTAACACCCCCCTTTTACTATTACAACTAAATAGACAATTATCAGAGTCACCTCGAAGGGCGCTACATTTTTCACCATTTTTAAAAAAAACACCATTTATTCCGAAAAAAAACCTCCAAAATAATTTATATAAAAGAAATCACCAAGCAGCGGAAATATTAACCAGTTTAAACATCTCCAGAATTAACAATTAGAGACATCTCCAAAATTAATTAAAACAATTTCCAATAACTAAAATAATAGTTCAAAACGATAACTAACGACTCCTCGGTGCTACATATCAGAGCTGACACAGACCCAAACGAGAGAGGAAGCAAAACCTAGCAGTTCCTCCACGAGCACTAGCGATCACCTGCAGCGTTGCCGCATGAGAGCAACATTCCAAGCAGAAGGGGTGAGTCTAACAGAGGTAATAAGCAGATGATAAAAATATGCTAGCATCAGGTAACTACAGCAACACAATACAATTACACCATATCACAGCACCAGATACCAAAGGAAAAGTCCATTTGACAGTGAACCACCAAAGTTATAACATTCATAGACAATGGGATGATATGCAACCCCTCCAGTGGGCATATGCATGCGGTACCGATCACCAAAATGAGCCACGACGGGCATATCACCAATAAACACCAGAGGCAGAGCCTATATCACCAAAACATGCATATGACAATGCGACACCATGATTATGCACCAACTCACCATAACAAGTATTAAAATAAATACTATATTACCAGAATCAAAACAAATGATTTCACCAAAAATAGCACCAAGTTGTAGCATCACAGCTACCACTAAACTCTCCTGAGCATACCAGCACCGCACCTGAAATATTAACACCAGACGGCTCCACAACGCGGACATAACGCACGCACACCACGCACAAGACTGGCGCACAGCGCCTAGGCACATCGCACCTACTTCAGCGAATTAATTAAAATAGCAAACGACATCGGATTTCAACAAATAAATACTTGTTGGAAAGCCCTATGGGTCTGGTTATCATCCCTAAGTTCAGTTTTTGAAGGAGAGTGTCCAATAGGTACAGTTTTCGAAAAGCACACAGGCTAGTTGCAAAAGAGGACAGTTTCTGTCCTTCAAATTCAAGCAATTCCAAAGTGACCAAAACTCAATCAAATTGCATGAAACTTGTGCATAAACTGGGGCAAATTTTGTCTAGTTTTCAAAGAAATTGGATTCGTTCGAAAAGGAGTTCTTTTGAAAACGTGGTAACCAAAACACTGACCCTGTGTCCAGATTGTTTCCAGAATCTTACTCTAACTTGTGGAATTCATATCTCGAGTTACACAACTCTAAACGCAACCAAACCAGTGCCAAATTAACAAGCATTAAGTCTATTTTCCAGAAAAATAAACCACATAATTTTTCGGTCAATACAACGTTCCCAGTCACCGAAATACCGAATCTATACCCAAATCGTTTCCAGAATTTTAACCTAACTTGTACCGCCTATAACTCGAGCTATACAACTCCGAATTTGACGAAACCAGTGCCAAAACGACCGGCGTTAAGTCTATTTTCAAAAACAATCAACCTCATAATTTTTGTATCAACCAAACAGCGCCAGTTTTAGAAAAACCGAACCTGTGTCCAGAATCGCTAAATTGCCAAACACCAAACCCTAACGGCAACGACACCGCAACCACCACAACAAAAACGACAATTCGACAACGCGACAACAATAATCAACCACGCACAGCAACAACAAAAACACGAACAATAACAACACCATCATCGTGATACAACAATCACGCGACAACAAATAACGAAACAAATCACAATAACGTGCAATAATCATCAAAGCACCAATCTCAACGAAAACACGATATGCAACAACACGAACAATTCAACAAAACCCTAGACTACCCACACATAATTATCATCAACCCATTATCAAGGTTAAGCCCACCCTTACCTCGAATAACGTAAGCTCCGGAACACGACGAACGAGACACGAACAAAACCACAGCAACACGAACGATCTCCTTTTGAAATTCTTCGCGAAACCCTCCTCTTCTCTCCCTCTTTGCGCCGCGTGCTCTCTCTCTCACTCTCACTTTCGTTTTTCTTTTGCTTGCTGCGAATGAGGGTTTGGCTTAAACCCCCAGGGTTTAAGTTGAGGGCTCAGTAAACACTGGGCTCTCTACGTCACCACCTCCTTTACTCGTTTCACCTCCTACGCATATAAAATATTAACCTTTTAATTTATCTATATCCCGCCTCCAAATTATTTTAATAATTCAATCAACTATTTTAATTAAATTATTTCCGGGGTGTTACACTTGGTTTCGTCAAGTTCTCCTGTATGATGCTCCAGAGATTGCCTGTAAGCTTTGTGCTGGCTAGCTTCGCCAGGACGTCAGTCCGTGCGTTCTCAGCTCGAGGTACGTGCTTGAGTTCTGCTCGGTCGAATCGGAGGAGTAACTCCCGAACCCGAGTTAGGTATCGTTGCAGGATAGGGTCATTTGTCACGAACTCCCTTTTTACCTGAGATACTACTAACAGTGAATCTGTGTTTAGCTCGATGATCTTCGCTCTGAAGTCCGAGGCCAGTTTCAAACCAGCAATGCAGGCTTCGTACTCCGCCTGGTTGTTCGAGGTGGTGAACGTGAAGCTGAGGGAGACCTCGATCATCAATCCCTCAGAGTTTTCCATGATGAGGCTGGCATCGCTGCCCCTCGAATTTGAGGAGCCATCGACGTGGAGTTTCCATCGTAATGGATCCGTCTAGGGTTGGGATGGCGTCATTTCTGCGACGAAGTCAGCTAGGACCTGGGCTTTGAGAGCGGATCGAGCCTCATATTTGATGCCGAATTCGGATAACTCTACTGCCTATTTGATGATTCTCCCTGCAAGGTCGGGGCGATGTAGGATTTGGTGGATCGGTTGGTCCGTCCTCACCACAATCTAATGAGCAACGAAGTAGGGTCTCAATCTCCTGGCTGCAAAGACCAAGGCCAAGGCCACCTTTTCTATCTTTTGGTACCGGGACTCGGCTCCTTGTAGTACTTTGCTCCCAAAATATACTAGCCTTTGTCCTTCTTCAGTTTCTCTTATGAGCACCGCGCTCACGGTCTCCTGGGCTACCGTAAGGTAGAGGTAAAGTATTTCGCCTTCGACCGGTCTTAGCAGTACTGGGGGCTCCGAGAGTATTCTCTTGAGCTCGGCGAGGGCGCTCTCGCATTCAGGCGTCCACTTGAACTCCACGTCTTTCACCTCGACATCGAGCATGTGGGCCGAGATGATGAGGGGAATGAATTCGTTCAGCTCCCCTAGGAGGTAGTCTTTGTCCGAGAAGAAGAGTGGCTTCCTGGGGGAAGCCGAGGTCGTGGCTGGATTGGAGGTCAAGCTGGCTATTTCTCTCCATTTGCGTTTCAAAGACTTTTTGGTTTCCGTGGTAAAAACGAATGAGCCACCCGAGATCATGCCTAGAGAGTGATATCTCCCACTGTGGTCGCCAATGTTCGGTACCGGAGTACAAGTAGTTACCTCGGATGGATGTGCGCTGCGAGGACGGAGGGATGACTTCGGGTGGTTGAAACTCGACCTCGGATAGGACGAGGTGTGCTTCTCCTGCGCCTCGGGTGGGGTACCTGCAAGCACTCCGATGCCTAAGTCAGCAAGGGAAGTGAAGAGGTAATAGAGACGGGAATGGAAAGCGTACCTGGAAATGGTGAGCGAGTCCCATATTTATAGAGCAGGGTGCCGTACCCGCACCGTTGGATCAGATGAGCGGGTTTGGTCCGTTAAATCCGGGCGCGGTGAAAGGCAGCAATGGGTTGGGCCCAAATGCCATAAGTTTGGCCCAGTCCGGAACAGTGGCACCCCAAGCCGAGGTCGAGTTGACCAGGGTCGGGCTCTGCTTAATGAGGTCGGATCTGCATTTTCCTGCGAATTCTTGCAAAAAAGGCTTGATTGAGCATTTAAGCTCGGAATCAAGTAAATCTTGACTGAACATTGAAGCTCGGAGTCAATTGCGTCTTGGCTCAGCATTTAAGCATTTAAAGTCGCTGTGGACTTCTTCCTCGGTCCCGAACTGAACATTGAAGGTCGGAGTTCGGGAGAAGGCAGGTGTTCGTTAGAGCGGGGTCGAAGCCGCATGGGAGTTCTTCCTTTGGCCATTGTGTGGTGGTTGTGGAGAGCTCGTAATGCTAGTATCATAGCTAATGAGCTCATTCCGACTTACGAGCTAAAGATGACAATCCACAATTTTGCTTCCCTCATTTATAGTTGCTTTACCGGAGTTGAGGAAGTTCAATGTATGCCTCGCCTAGTCCGGTGGCATCCAACAAGAGACAATGAGATTATTCTTATTGTTGATGGGTGTAACATTGGCAATCCGGGGAGGTCTGGTTATGGAGGCTTGCTGCGGAGATTTAATGGGGAGTGGCTGTGTGGCTTTGCAGGTAACATTGGTATTTCTAACAACCTTCACGCGGAGCTGTCAGCTTTATATAATGGGTTTCTCTTTGCTTTGAATAGAGGCTATCGATCCTTAGTCTGCTATTTGGACTCCCAGAATGTATTACAACTTGTAGCTGCTAATTATAACAGGTGGAATAGATTTGCTCCTCTTTTTCAGAAGATTAAGATCATGCTCCAGAGGAGCTGGCATGTTCGGTTAGTTCACACGCTTCGAGAAGGAAATGCTTGCGCTGATTATCTAGCGAAGTTTGGAGCTGCTGTCGATGATAAATGGATTGTGTTTGATGCTCCCCCTCCTGGCATTTCCTCTCTCCTTCAGGCCGATGCGCAAGGAGTAGAGTTTATTCGTCCTTAGTTTAGTTTTTGCTTTTTTGCTTTTTTTTCTTTTCCTTCTTGTATCAAAAAAATGGTAAATGTTTTGTAATTTTGTAAAATTTTTAAGGGTATTCTAGTCTTTTCGCAGGGGACGTGGGGGTATTTGAGAAGACTGTGGGGGTAAAAAAAAACCGTTTTATTTTTTCCAAATCGCTAGACACAAGAATCACCAATAGGCTCAACCAACCCATCTTCTATCACTTTGCAATTTTCATTATCCTTCACAACCTCATCTCCTAAACCATTGAGCTTATCATTTCCACGCAAATCACCCAAAGTTTGATCTTCATCGTTACTTTTTTTTGACAAAACATCTTCATCATCTCTAGAATCTATATTCTCCCCGTTATCCAATGGTGTACAAAACTCCTGCATGCCTCCTCATTATTCTTCGACGCCGCTTCCTTTCCAAAATCAACAGATACCTCGTTTATCCTGAAGTTGTTTTGGTTCCGAACAAGACTGATATTATCATTACCATCCATTGGAGACATCACCGCCGCCTCTTAATTATTATTTTCTCTATCCTCATTGAACTCCTCAGCTGCTGACTCATCGTCTTCTCTGCCGATCATTGGACCTTCGTCTTCCGACTCTTCTTCGCTGTCTGTCACTGCCGGTGGCTTCGTAATCAATTCCGGCCACAGTGAGGGGCCATACCAGTCCTCAAGTATCTTAAGTGCAAATACTTCTCCATTAATCTTAGCATGAACAACCCTGTGAAACAAGTCTAGGTGTTTTGTCTTGATGAGAACACGGGGCACATCTAATGAGGTTTGGTTTCTGGTTCTTTCATCCAATCCAACGTATATTCCCATGGGTATGACCAACATTTCAAAGAATTCAGGGTTCCAAATGTGCAGAGGTACACCATATACTCTCAACCATGTCAACCTTTCATTGTCTACATCATCGGTAGTCCACCCTCTAATCTCTTCGAACCATTCACTCAGCCACTCCCTACCGTCGTTAACAAGGGCTTCTACTTCATCTTCTGGATCAGAGGATAGCAACGCTAGATTCACCCCCAGAGGCGTCACTTTTACATTGAAGACTCCTTGCATATAAAACCTTTCTTGTATATTATATGTAGTTCTTGGGTGCACCACTCTTCCTACATACATTTTCTTGCATTTCACCATTGTCTCTTCATCCACTTCGAACTCTCTATGCCCCCACCACCTGGTAGGTCTCCATGGGTTTTTTTCACCTCTTGTCTTTCTGTATCTTTGGAACTTTTTTCTACCATCTGCTTTGCCATGCACTTCCCCGTAGGCATTTCTTCTCTATATCCTCCTTTCATCTTTAGCCTTATTATCCTCCCTGCTTACGTTCACGTGGTGGTCTTCACGTCGACTCATTACCTTTTTTTCTTGCTTCTTTGCTTCATGCCCTAGCTCCACCCTTTCATCTTCCTTTGGCGCTTCAACATAGGATGTAACAGGCCCATCTTGCTGTTGTACCCTTTCGTTTTCCATTGCTACCGTTTCATAAGTCTTTCCAGTCGTATCACGCCTCTTTATCCGCCATTGTTTCTGCTGATGCTCCCCATATATTTGCTTATTCTGAGTTTTCAACTCATTACGTTGCTGGTGATTATAGATCTTTCGATTATCCCCTTCTCTTTCGAACCGAGAAATGTTAACGTAAATCTTTTTCGCACCAATAATAATATTGTCTAGCTTGATTCCAAACAACTTAGGATCAGACACCCCCACAAATCTTGCAAATCCAAAACGTCTTCCCAAGTGATCTCTTTTAGCTGGTATTTCTTCAGATCGATTCTTCCTCCAAGATTTATCGCTGACCGCCTCTGTTCTCCTGAATCTTACGTGCTTTCTCCTTTGGACTAAGGTCCAGCCTTCATCATCTTCAGGCACAGTTTCTCTCCTCATCTTTTTTACAATAGTGATATTCCAACAAAAAATTCAGAAAAAACAAGCCAAAAATACCAAATACGTATAGCTAACTGTGAATCCTAAGTTTGAGTCAGGTAAGTCTCTTCTGCATAACCATGTCTAAGTTTTAGTATTTTTAATTTGTGTAATTTGGATAATCTCAAAACTTTAATGATGTTAGTCAAATGGGTTAACATTAAAACCTGTTTTCATGGGTTATGATGAAAAGAAAAACATCTGACAAGCAACTTTGTCCAAGAGCTACAAAAGTTGGTTAGTTGGTGTTGACATTTGGTTATGTTATTCAAAGTGATGAAGTAGATGTCACAGTAGAAAACATTGATTTGCCCTTGCTTAAACTGTCGTATTTAGCACTGAAATATTGCCCTCTTGTTGTTTTACAGTTAGATTGAAAGAAAAAAATGTGAAATAGTAGACTGGTTTATGGATTTGAAAAATTGGTTAATTGGGGTAGTAATGTGGCTATCTGGTTCAATTGGATTATGTACATGTCACACCAAAAGCATTTTAGTTATACTTAAATTTATTGTCCTATTTAGCACTTAAATAGATCCCTGTTGCTCTTTGACAGTGAGTTAACATAATTTTATAGAGTTAACATAAGAGATTACCTATTATTGATATTCTGCATATTCCGGCATACACATTTCGATTTTCATCTATAGACTATATTCATTTTAAATATAAGATATACATAATTGGATTTTATTGTGCAGTATTGTTGTGACGAGGACATCTAAAAGTTCATGGAAGGTGGTGATACATTCGTTGAAGGTGGTAGTGCTCATGCCGAAGGTATAATAGTTGACAACTCCAACGAAGACGATGCACGTTAGGAGCCTGCAATCGGGATGTGTTTTGCGTCATTAGATGAGGGGATATCATATTATGGTGAGTATGCTTTAAAAAAAGGTTTTGGATGGAAAATTAGAACATCAGTAAAGGGAAAGGATGGGGCAATCAAATACAGAATTCTTTCATGCTCAAGAGAGGGGTCTAGTGCGGTATTGTCAAAAATTCCATGTTCATTGAAGACACTTCCAACTAAGGTGAGCAATTGTCCTGCCAAGATATGTTTGAAGTTAGAAACCGATGGACTATGGTATATCAGAAAATTTGTAGATGAGCATTGTCACCAATTGAGCCCCACAAAGTCAAGGATGTTTAGGGCAAACAAGAAAATAAATCTGCATGTGAAGAGAACAATCCAAATCAACGATGAAGCGGGTGTGAGGATCAACAAAACTTTCCAATCTCTTGTTACAGATGTAGGAGGGCATGAAAATATACCATTTTGTGAAAGGGACGTCAGGAATTTTGTAAACAAGGAAAGGTGTTCATTTGGAAAAGGCGGTGATGGGAAGGCGTTGATTAGTTAATTTTATGAAATGAGGGAACAAAATTCAAATTTCTTCTATGATCTTGATTTGGATGATGGTTTTCGTGTCAAGAATGTCTTTTGGGCTGATGCAAGAAGTAAAGCTGCTTATGAATATTTTGGAGATGTGGTGACATTTGATACAACATTTCTAGTCAATAAATATGATATGCCTTTTGCTGCAATTGTAGGTGTCAATCACCATGGCCAATCAACATTACTTGGGTGTGGCCTAGTTTCCAGTGAAGATGAAGAGTCATTTGTGTGGTTTTTTCAAGCATGGCTTCGTTGCATGCTAGGAAAGGCCCCCTCGAGTATTATCACAGACCAATGCAAGGCAATGAAAAAAGCCATTGAGATAGTCTTCCCTACTACTCGCCATAGGTGGTGTTTATGGCATATCATCAAAAAAATACCGGAAAAACTTAGTGGCTGTGGTGAATATTACAAGATAAAGCCGGCAATGAAAGAAGCAGTTTATGATACTTACACGGTAGTTGATTTTAAAGAAAAGTGGCATTCCTTCATATACAAATTTCAGCTTCAAGAGAATGACTGGTTGACTGGGTTGTATAAGCAGCGACATAGATGGTCACCGACATTGTTAAGGAAATATTTTTGGGCAGGCATGTCAACAACACAACGCAGTGAGAGCATACATGCTTTCTTTGATGGATATATCAATTCAACAACAACTCTCGGTCGATTTGTAAAACAATATGACAATGCTCTAAAAAATAAAGCAGAAAAAGAATTTGCAGCAGATTTTCAATCAATAGATACAACAATTCATTGTGGGTCCACCTCGTCAATTGAAAGGCAGCTCCAATGTGAATACACACATGCAAAATTTAAGGAGGTTCAAACTGAATTTAGAGGTAAAATGAATTGTGTCCCCTCGTTGGAGTCACTGGAGGGTTGCCTTGCTACATATAATGTGTTGGTGGAGATATTAGTTGGAGATAGACCAAACGAGCGCTACCTTAAAGTTGTGTTTAATCGTGAGTACCATGATGTCAACCGTGAATGCTCATTTTTTGAGTTTTGAGGAATTTTGTGTCGCCATGTATTATGTGTTTGTGCTCAAGAGAGGGTTGAAAAAGTCCCAGACAAGTATGTTTTGACGAGATGGAAGAAAAATATTAAAAGGAAGCATGCATATATTAAGATCAGTTACGGTGTGAAGGAGTTGGCGCCACACATGGATAGGTTTGATAAATTGTGCAAGCATTTCTACGACGTTGCTGAAGTAGCAGCCGATTCAGAAGATGCCATAAAAGCACTTCATCAACTGTTGCATGAATTTAGTTCTGATTTGCTAAGTATGGATCCTACAATGGATAATGTTAAAACGAAGGTTTTGAATGATGACTCAATCTCCGACAACGTCCCTAGTTGTCACAGTCCATTGAGGGTCAAACGTAAAGGTCGTCCTCCTACAAACAGAAAATTTTCTACAGTTTAGAAAGTTGTTAAAAAGAGAGTGAATAAGTGAACCAAGCGAGCTAATGACAAAAACAATACAGAGGTTTGTTTTGTTGCTTAACAAATTATGTATTAAGAATTAAACTACATATGACATTAATGTTACTGTATTTTGTATACTGTGTAGGCGAGCAATATTGCAATGGTGGGTCATCAAATAGACACCGACATTTGTGTGGAATCAACTGTTGAGGTGATTACCGGTGGATATGTGACAGAAGCAACTACTTTGGTTCGTGTCCATTATAAGATTTTAGTAAATGTGTAGAGTTTCGAATTTTCTATTTGTTGACGGACTAATTATAAATTCGGGAAAATTTATGTACTATTGTTGAGTTTGTGTTGTAAGTTGTTGTGAAAAATTTCAAGACTTATCAACAGATCATTCGGTTGGATTGAATTATAACTCATAGAGAGTTGTTGGATGCAAACAATGTGGTTTAGTTTGCATCAGATGCTTGTCCAAAAGCCATTTAGTATGTTAACTATATTGTGGTTTTAGCTGTACCATTTTCATCATTCAATGAAATTAGTTATTTGGCACTTTTGGATAACTGACGTTACATATGTTCAGTTTGACTTGAAGTTGAGTTTAGTTTAACTTATTTAACAATTCCTCTATACAGTCAGGAAATATATATATATATATATATATATATATATATATATATATATATATATATAAATAAAGATGCTGAAGTGTCAGATTTCGCACAAAACAGTTGGGCTTCTCAGTGTCCAACCGATACAGAAGCAACTTATTTAAGATTAGACAATGCAACTAACAACTTTAGTTCGTCTTCTCAGGCATGTTGTTTGTTTGTCTTTTACGAGATTTTTTTATTTTTTTGTTTATGTTGTTAAACAAAATAAATGATTTAACAGGTTGGAGGTAAAATTCCATTCATGGAACTTTTGACAAACATGGAAACAAACTTCACGGAATTGCCACAATTGACTACAAATCCGTTACTTTAGCTTCAAGGATACTCCCTGCATATTAATGCTCATAACTAATTTTTTTGTAATTAAATATATATGTAATTAGACATCTATGTATGTTTAGGTGCTCATGAGTACTTCTTGTTATAATTAGACATATATGTATCTTTTGAGGGTCATTGCTGTAAATGTTGTAAATGACATTAGGTTCATGTTTTGATACACTTTTTATAGACAGTTTGTAACCTTTTGGGTCTAACTATAATAGTACATTTTAAGATCACAATATTTTGTGTTCTAAGACACTCATATAGTGTCTCTTTTGAAATTGGTTTATGTCCTAGAAAAAGGGGTGAATTGACGTTGTAATGTGGTTGTTAGTAGCAAACCGAGCAAAATATGTGTCGCTTAACAAATATTTGAGTTGGATATACATTAATAGAGTCATACAAGACTCATATAGTGCCCTCGTGGTGTTTCAAAAGGATTACCAAATAAAACCATCCCAAAAACCAGGTTGGTGTATTTCCTAGAAAAGTTGGTGAATTGAAGTTGTAACGTGGTTATTAGTTTCAAACCGAGCAAAATATGTGTCGCTTAACAAATGTTTGACTTGGGTTTACATTAATAGAGTCATACAAGACTCATATAGTGCCCTCTTGGTGTTTCAAAATGATTACCCAATAAAACCATCCCAAAAACCAGGTTGGTGTATTTCCTAGAAAAGTTGGTGAATTGAAGTTGTAACGTGGTTATTAGTTTCAAACCGAGCAAAATATGTGTCGCTTAACAAATGTTTGACTTGGGTTTACATTAATAGAGTCAAACAAGACTCATATAGTGCCCTCGTGGTGTTTCAAAAAGATTACCAAATAAAACCATCCCAAAAACCAGGTTGGTGTATTTCCTAGAAAAGTTGGTGAATTGAAGTTGTAACGTGGTTATTAGTTTCAAACCGAGCAAAATATGTGTCGCTTAACAAATGTTTGACTTTGGTTTACATTAATAGAGTCATACAAGACTCATATAGTGCCCTCTTGGTGTTTCAAAATGATTACCCAATAAACCCATCCCAAAAACCAGGTTGGTGTATATGAGTTGGAGTTCAGGAGAAGGCAGGTGCTCGTTAGAGCGGGGTCGAAGCCGCCTGGGACTTCTTCCTTTGGCCACTGTGTGGTGGTTGTGGAGAGCTCGTAATGCTAGTATCATAGCTAATGAGCTCATTATGAGTTACGAGCTAAAGATGACAATGCACAATTTTGCTTCCCTCCTTTATAGTTGCTTTAACGGAGTTGAGGAAGTTCAATGTATGCCTCGCCTAGTCCGGTGGCATCCAACAAGAGACAATGAGATTATTCATATTGTTGATGTTAGTCAAATGGGTTAACATTAAAACCTGTTTTCATGGGTTATGATAAAAAGAAAAACATCTGACAAGCAACTTGGTCTAAGAGCTACAAAAGTTGGTTAGTTGGTGTTGACATTTGGCTTGTTATTCAAAGTGATGAAGTAGATGTCACAGTAGAAAACATTGATTTGCCCTTACTTGAACTGTCGTATTTAGCACTGAAATATTGCCCTCTTGTTGTTTTACAGTTAGATTGAAAGAAAAAAATGTGAAATAGTAGACTGGTTTATGGATTTGAAAAATTGGTTAATTGGGATAGTAATGTGGCTATCTGGTTCAATTGGATTATGTACATGTCACACCAAAAGCATTTTAGTTATACTTAAATTTATTGTCCTATTTAGTGTAACACCCCCCTTTTACTATTACAATTAAATAGACAATTATCAGAGTCACCTCGATGGGCGCTACATTTTCCACCATTTTAAAAAAAAACACCATTTATTCCAAAAAAAAATCTCCAAAATAATTTATATAAAAGAAATCACCAAACAGCGGAAATATTAACTAGTTTAAACATCTCCAGAATTAACAATTAAAGACATCTCCAAAATTAATTAAAACAATTTCCAATAACTAAAATAATAGTTCAAAACGATAACTAACGACTCCCCGGTGCTACATATCAGAGCTGACACAGACCCAAACGAGAGAGGAAGCAAAACCTAGCAATTCCTCCACGAGCACTAGCGATCACCTGCAGCGTTGCCGCATGAGAGCAACATTCCAAGCAGAAGGGGTGAGTCTAACAGAGGTAATAAGCAGATGATAAAAATATGCTAGCATCAGGTAACTACAGCAACACAATACAATTACACCATATCACAGCACCAGATACCAAAGGAAAAATTCATTTGACAGTGAACCACCAAAATTATAACATTCATAGACAATGGGATGATATGCAACCCCTCCAGTGGGCATATGCATGCGGTACCGATCACCAAAATGAGCCACGACGGGCATATCACCAATAAACACCAGAGGCAGAGCCTATATCACCAAAACATGCATATGACAATGCGACACCATGATTATGCACCAACTCACCATAACAAGTATTTAAAATAAATACTATATCACCAGAATCAAAACAAATGATTTCACCAAAAATAGCACCAAGTTGTAGCATCACAGCTACCACTAAACTCTCCTGAGCATACCAGCACCGCACCTGAAATATTAACACCAGACGGCTCCACAACGCGGACATAACGCACGCACACCACGCACAAGACTGGCGCACAGCGCCTAGGCACATCGCACCTACTTCAACGAATTAATTAAAATAGCAAACGACATCGGATTTCAACAAATAAATACTTGTTGGAAAGCCCTATGGGTCTGGTTATCATCCCTAAGTTCAGTTTTTGAAGGAGAGTGTCCCATAGGTACAGTTTTCGAAAAGCACACAGGCTAGTTGCAAAAGAGGACAGTTTCTGTCCTTCAAATTCAAGCAATTCCAAAGTGACCAAAACTCAATAAAATTGCATGAACCTTGTGCATAAACTGGGGCAAATTTTGTCTAGTTTTCAAAGAAATTGGATTTGTTCGAAAAGGAATTCTTTTGAAAACGTGGTAACCAAAACACTGACCCTGTGTCCAGATTGTTTCCAGAATCTTACTCTAACTTGTGGAATTCATATCTCGAGCTACACAACTCTAAACCCAACCAAACCAGTGCCAAATTAACAAGCATTAAGTCTATTTTCCAGAAAAATAAACCACATAATTTTTCGGTCAATACAACGTTCCCAGTCACCGAAATACCAAATCTATACCCAAATCGTTTCCAGAATTTTAACCTAACTTGTATCGCCTATAACTCGAGCTATACAACTCCGAATTTAACGAAACCAGTGCCAAAACGACCGGCGTTAAGTATATTTTCAAAAAAAATCAACCTCATAATTTTTGGATCTACCAAACAGCGCCAGTTTTAGAAAAACCGAACCTGTGTCCAGAATCGCTAAATTGCCAAACACCAAACCCTAACGGCAACGACACCGCAACCACCACAACAAAAACGACAATTCGACAACGCGACAACAACAATCAACCACGCACAGCAACAACAAAAACACGAACAATAACAACACCATCATCGTGATACAACAATCACGCAACAACAAATAACGAAACAAATCACAATAACGTGCAATAATCATCAAAGCACCAATCTCAACGAAAACACGATATGCAACAACACGAACAATTCAACAAAACCCTAGACTACCCACACATAATTATCATCAACCCATTATCAAGGTTAAGCCCACCCTTACCTCGAATAACGTAAGCTCCGGAACACGACGAACGAGACACGAACAAAACCACAGCAACACGAACGATCTCCTTTTGAAATTCTTCGCGAAACCCTCCTCTTCTCTCCCTCTTTGCGCCGCGTGCTCTCTCTCTCACTCTCACTTTCGTTTTTCTTTTGCTTGCTGCGAATGAGGGTTTGGCTTAAACCCCCAGGGTTTAAGTTGAGGGCTCAGTAAACACTGGGCTCTCTACGTCACCACCTCCTTTACTCGTTTCACCTCCTACGCATATAAAATATTAAACTTTTAATTTATCTATATCCCGCCTCCAAATTATTTTAATAATTCAATCAACTATTTTAATTAAATTATTTCCGGGGTGTTACAATTAGCACTTAAATAGATCCCTGTTGCTCTTTGACAGTGAGTTAACATAATTTTATAGAGTTAACATAAGAGATTACCTATTATTGATATTCTGCATATTCCGGCATACACATTTCGATTTTCATCTATAGACTATATTCATTTTAAATATAAGATATACATAATTGGATTTTATTGTGCAGTATTGTTGTGACGAGGACATCTAAAAGTTCAGGGAAGGTGGTGATACATTCGTTGAAGGTGGTAGTGCTCATGCCGAAGGTATAATAGTTGACAACTCCAACGAAGACGATGCACGTTAGGAGCCTGCAATCGGGATGTGTTTTGCGTCATTAGATGAGGGGATATCATATTATGGTGAGTATGCTTTAAAAAAAGGTTTTGGATGGAAAATTAGAACATCAGTAAAGGGAAAGGACGGGGCAATCAAATACAGAATTCTTTCATGCTCAAGAGAGGGGTCTAGTGCGGTATTGTCAAAAATTCCATGTTCATTGAAGACACTTCACACTAAGGTGAGCAATTGTCCTGCCAAGATATGTTTGAAGTTAGAAACCGATGGACTATGGTATATCAGAAAATTTGTAGATGAGCATTGTCACCAATTGAGCCCCACAACGTCAAGGATGTTTAGGGCAAACAAGAAAATAAATCTGCATGTGAAGAGAACAATCCAAATCAACGATGAAGCGGATGTGAGGATCAACAAAACTTTCCAATCTCTTGTTACAGATGTAAGAGGGCATGAAAATATACCATTTTGTGAAAGGGACGTCAGGAATTTTGTAAACAAGGAAAGGTGTTCATTTGGAAAAGGTGGTGATGGGAAGGCGTTGATTAGTTAATTTTATGAAATGAGGGAACAAAATTCAAATTTCTTCTATGATCTTGATTTGGATGATGGTTTTCGTGTCAAGAATGTCTTTTGGGCTGATGCAAGAAGTAAAGCTGCTTATGAATATTTTGGAGATGTGGTGACATTTGATACAACATTTCTAGTCAATAAATATGATATGCCTTTTGCTGCAATTGTAGGTGTCAATCACCATGGCCAATCAACATTACTTGGGTGTGGCCTAGTTTCCAGTGAAGATGAAGAGTCATTTGTGTGGTTTTTTCAAGCATGGCTTCGTTGCATGCTAGGAAAGGCCCCCTCGAGTATTATCACAGACCAATGCAAGGCAATGAAAAAAGCCATTGAGATAGTCTTCCCTACTACTCGCCATAGGTGGTGTTTATGGCATATCATCAAAAAAATACCGGAAAAACTTAGTGGCTGTGGTGAATATTACAAGATAAAGCCGGCAATGAAAGAAGCAGTTTATGATACTTACACGGTAGTTGATTTTAAAGAAAAGTGGCATTCCTTCATATACAAATTTCAGCTTCAAGAGAATGACTGGTTGACTGGGTTGTATAAGCAGCGACATAGATGGGCACCGACATTGTTAAGGAAATATTTTTGGGCAGGCATGTCAACAACACAACGCAGTGAGAGCATACATGCTTTCTTTGATGGATATATCAATTCAACAACAACTCTTGGTCGATTTGTAAAACAATATGACAATGCTCTAAAAAATAAAGCAGAAAAAGAATTTGCAGCAGATTTTCAATCAATAGATACAACAATTCATTGTGGGTCCACCTCGTCAATTGAAAGGCATCTCCAATGTGAATACACACATGCAAAATTTAAGGAGGTTCAAACTGAATTTAGAGGTAAAATGAATTGTGTCCCCTCGTTGGAGTCACTGGAGGGTTGCCTTGCTACATATAATGTGTTGGTGGAGATATTAGTTGGAGATAGACCAAAAGAGCGCTACCTTAAAGTTGTGTTTAATCGTGAGTACCATGATGTCAACCGTGAATGCTCATTTTTTGAGTTTTGAGGAATTTTGTGTCGCCATGTATTATGTGTTTGTGCTCAAGAGAGGGTTGAAAAAGTCCCAGACAAGTATGTTTTGACGAGATGGAAGAAAATTATTAATAGGAAGCATGCATATATTAAGATCAATTATGGTGTGAAGGAGTTGGCGCCACACATGGATAGGTTTGATAAATTGTGCAAGCATTTCTACGACGTTGCTGAAGCAGCAGCCGATTCAGAAGATGCCACAAAAGCACTTCATCAACTGTTGCATGAATTTAGTTCTGATTTGCTAAGTATGGATCCTACAATGGATAATGTTAAAACGAAGGTTTTGAATGATGACTCAGTCCCCGACAACGTCCCTAGTTGTCACAGTACATTGAGGGTCAAACGTAAAGGTCGTCCTCCTACAAACAGAAAATTTTCTACAGTTTAGAAAGTTGTTAAAAAGAGAGTGAATAAGCGAACCAAGCGAGCTAATGACAAAAACAATACAGAGGTTTGTTTTGTTGCTTAACAAATTATGTATTAAGAATTAAACTACATATGACATTAATGTTACTGTATTTTGTATACTGTGTAGGCGAGCAATATTGCAATGGTGGGTCATCAAATAGACACCGACATTTGTGTGGAATCAACTGTTTAGGTGACTACCGGTGGATATGTGACAGAAGCAACTACTTTGGTTCGTGTCCATTATAAGATTTTAGTAAATGTGTAGAGTTTCGAATTTTCTATTTGTTGACGGACTAATTATAAATTCGGGAAAATTTATGTACTATTGTTGAGTTTGTGTTGTAAGTTGTTGTGAAAAATTTCAAGACTTATCAACAGATCATTCGGTTGGATTGATTTATAACTCATAGAGAGTTGTTGGATGCAAACAATGTGGTTTAGTTTGCATCAGATGCTTGTCCAAAGGCCATTTAGTATGTTAACTATATTGTGGTTTTAGCTGTACCATTTTCATCATTCAATGAAATTAGTTATTTGGCACTTTTGGATAATTGACGTTACATATGTTCAGTTTGACATGAAGTTGAGTTTAGTTTAACTTATTTAACAATTCCTCTATACAGTCAGGAAACTATATATATATATATATATATATATATATATATATATAAATAAAGATGCTGAAGTGTCAGATTTCGCACAAAACAGTTGGGCTTCTCAGTGTCCAACCGATACAGAAGCAACTTATTTAAGATTAGACAATGCAACTAACAACTTTAGTTCGTCTTCTCAGGCATGTTGTTTGTTTGTCTTTTACGAGATTTTTTTATTTTTTTGTTTATGTTGTTAAACAAAATAAATGATTTAACAGGTTGGAGGTAAAATTCCATTCATGGAACTTTTGACAAACATGGAAACAAACTTCACGGAATTGCCACAATTGACTACAAATCCGTTACTTTAGCTTCAAGGATACTCCCTGCATATTAATGCTCATAACTAGTTTTTTTGTAATTAAATATATATGTAATTAGACATATATGTATGTTTAGGTGCTCATGAGTACTTTTTGTTGTAATTAGACATATATGTATCTTTTGAGGGTCATTGCTGTAAATGTTGTAAATGACATTAGGTTCATGTTTTGATACACTTTGTATAGACAGTTTGTAACCTTTTGGGTCTAACTATAATAGTACATTTTAAGATCACAATATTTTGTGTTCTAAGACACTCATATAGTGTCTCTTTTGAAATTGGTTTATGTCCTAGAAAAAGGGGTGAATTGACGTTGTAATGTGGTTGTTAGTAGCAAACCGAGCAAAATATGTGTCGCTTAACAAATATTTGAGTTGGATTTACATTAATAGAGTGATACAAGACTCATATAGTGCTCTCATGGTGTTTGAAAATGAGTACCCAATAAAACCATCCCAAAAACCAAGTTGGTGTATTGCCTAGAAAAGTTGGTGAATTGAAGTTGTAACGTGGTTATTAGTTTCAAACCGAGCAAAATATGTGTCGTTTAACAAATGTTTGACTTGGGTTTACATTAATAGAGTCATACAAAACTCATATAGTGCCCTCGTGGTGTTTCAAAATGAGTACCCAATAAAATCATCCCAAAAACCAGGTTGGTGTATTTCCTAGAAAAGTTGGTGAATTGAAGTTGTAACGTGGTTATTAGTTTCCAACCGAGCAATATATGTGTCGCTTAACAAATGTTTGACTTGGGTTTACATTAATAGAGTCATACAAGACTCATATAGTGCCCTCGTGGTGTTTAAAAATGATTACCAAATAAAACCATCCCAAAAACCAGGTTGGTGTATTTCTAGAAAAGTTGGTGAATTGAAGTTGTAACGTGGTTATTAGTTTCAAACCGAGCAAAATATGTATCGCTTAACAAATGTTTGACTTGGGTTTACATTAATAGAGTCATACAAGACTCATATAGTGCCCTCGTGGTGTTCCAAAATGAGTACCCAATAAAACCATCCCAAAAACCAAGTTGGTGTATTGCCTAGAAAAGTTGGTGATTTGAAGTTGTAACGTGGTTATTAGTTTCCAACCGAGCAAAATATGTGTCGCTTAACAAATGTTTGACTTGGGTTTACATTAATAGAGTCATACAAGACTCATATAGTGCCCTCGTGGTGTTTAAAAATGATTACCAAATAAAACCATCCCAAAAACCAGGTTGGTGTATTTCTAGAAAAGTTGGTGAATTGAAGTTGTAACGTGGTTATTAGTTTCAAACCGAGCAAAATATGTGTCGCTTAACAATTGTTTGACTTGGATTTACATTAATAGAGTCATACAAGACTCATATCGTGCCCTCGTGGTGTTTCAAAATAATTACCAAATAAAACCATCCCAAAAACCAGGTTGGTGTATTTCTAGAAAAGTTGGTGAATTGAAGTTGTAACGTGGTTATTAGTTTCAAACCGAGCAAAATATGTGTCGCTTAACAATTGTTTGACTTGGATTTACATTAATAGAGTCATACAAGACTCATATCGTGCCCTCGTGGTGTTTCAAAATAATTACCAAATAAAACCATCCCAAAAACCAGGTTGGTGTATTTCCTGGAAAAGTTGGTGAATTGAACTTGTAACGTGGTTATTAGTTGTAACCCGATTGTTTAAGTCTGTTTTCACTAAAAATCCCAAATGTTTCACAGTCCCTCTCTCTCTCTCTCTCTCTCTCTCATTCACGCTCATGTTTCACTAAAAAGCCCTAAAATTCCAGTCCCCTCTCTATTCACGCCTCTCTCATTCTATTCACTCTCTCACTCCCACGCACTCTGTTCACTCTCTCACTCCCACGCACTCTGTTCACGTAACATTCCTCTCCGTCGCACTCTGTTGACCTCGCTGGCTGTTTTCCTATCGCGCTTCGTAACTCGCCATAACAGCCGCACTTCATAACTCGCCGTCACTGTCGCCCTTCGTAACTCGTCGACATCGTCGCCCTTCCTAACTCGCTGTCACCGTCGCTCTGGTTCCAATTTCTTCAGGTACCCCCTTTTTCTAATTTCTAGGGTTAAGTTTTAGATTTCATTTGGTGTGTGTTGATTTCTTCAGTCTCGTAACTTCTTTTTATTTTCTTTGGTCCAGGTTGTTGATGTTAAGCTATAATTCAATTAGTAAATGAGCACTTACGTTAGTCGATAATTTGATAGACCGTCGATCATTGAAGGAAGATAAAACAAGGATGGATAGTCTTTTAATTTAGTCCCCACAACTGAAAAGTTGGATTTCAAACATTACAATCCTTTTCTGGTAGATAGATAGTGCAGATGAATGCTTCCTCGTTTTTCATATTTTACTCTTTAAATTTCAGTTAGATGTACTGTTTGGAGATTTGATGATTACTATTTTAAAGGATAGCTTATCAATTAAATGAACTCTATTGAAATATTTGTCAGTTAAATGAACTCTATATTGTTTCTATAGATACCCATTGATACCCATTGATGTTTCTTTGTTTGAAGGTATTTTTTCCTTTTGCAAAGTTTTAATACTAGAAGACAAGTATAATGTCGTGCACTAGTTCTTCAAAATTCGGAACGGTGAGTAATAGTAGTATGGTTTTAGGTTTATTAACTTGTGTAGTTGTTCGCATTTACCATAATATATATCCCACTAATATAATTTGTCTTCAGTGATGTTTTTCTAGGTGCGTTTGCGACATAAGTGCACAACAAAATATAATGGCAAAGTTAATCAAAATCTTACAAAATCTCAAAAGGAAAGGATTGATGCTACGCCTTTTAAATGGTTAATGTTTTTACCGGAAAAAATAAACATATCTGGAATTTTGTTGGAAGAATTATGTAGACGTTGGGATGAAAAAAGAGGGGGGTTTAGAATACAGAATATGATAGTTGATTTTAGTCCTTTAGATGTGTGTTATGCGGTAGGAGTTGGGATAGTTGGAGAAGAAGTCCATTTTGAGGATGACATTGCTTCATATACTCTAACCTTACTTGAAGGAACAAATATGACTTCATCGGCAATTTATGAAAAACTCACAATGCTTTCCGGTGATGAGAATGTCGATGAATTTTGTAGACTATATATACTGCTTGCAATGGAAGAGTTTTACTTCCCCAACGCATCCATTGGTATTAGTTGTAGATGTATTAAGCTATTAGACAACTTAGATTCCCTTGGGACATTTAATTGGGGCCTTGCAGTGTACGGTAATTTGGTGCAGAAATTGAGCAAAGTTTCGGATACTTTGGTACAATCAAATAGGTCTACAAGTTTGTACCTTATGGGGTGTGTTGTTGTGCTACAGGTATTTTATTGTGTTGTGATTGAGTATATAATTTCTTTTATGTTTTTGTCAAATCTTTTACCAAGATATATATTACTCTATAGGTGTGGGCAATTGAACATGTCTGGCCAAACCACAAGATTAGTCCCAAAGTTCAAACTTTGTTTCCGCGTTGTTTGAAGTGGCTTGATGTTTGGCTTGATCGGAAACAAGTTGTGGCCTCACTTAATAAAGATCAGGTAACCATAGATTAAATATATGTCAGACAATTTTTTTTTATATATTTACATGGCTAAACAATAAATTGTGGCTTGACAATTTTTTCTTTTCTTTTTGGTATATTGTTGCTAGGTTTTTCACGAGTTGACTACAACAAAAGAAGAAATTGAAATTGATGTTGTGAGACAAGAATTAAATCATGCGCCGAACGGATTTCAGACTTTGCGACAAGAGAGATTTGAACAGTTGGAGGCTGAGCAGAAACTACTTGAAGAAAGACTAACTAAAGTTGAACGCATTTTAAGTGACCTCAAAAGCTTACCTCAATCAGAAAGGGAATTACTTCAACGTAAAATACATGAACTTCAACGAGAATTAGATGAACTAAAACAAGCAAAAGAAGCAAACCATTCAAAGCATATTCAAGAACAGTCATCTGAACCGGCTTTTGAACCACCACATGTTGATCATGTAAACAGTCAGACACAAGTATTTCATCATGACCATGATGAGTCAAATATGCAGACTCGACGAAGGAAGAATCCAAGAAAGTTAAAAGATAGTGCAGCAGTGCGAACACCATATCAGGCTTATGGTGTGAAAAAGAAGGAGGAAGTGTAGAGGACACGACAGATTTTATATGACTAGGAAAATCAGTTTTTTTGAAACCTTTATGCCATCATATGTTTGATATCTATGGATGTGTTTCTTGATTCAAAAAGATGGAGTCAATTACTTTATTGTTGTTGATAATATCTTTTTAAAATGATATATATATATTATTCAAAGACATTAGATCCTAGTCATGTCTAGATTAATTTTATTAAATCTCTGTAATGTGGTATGACCTCTTGAGTACCCCAATCCCATTTAAGTTTCACATACTGGTCTTAAATGTTATACTTATTTCATAGTTACTACATACAGAAAAAACTAAAAAACCATTCGTTAGAAATACAACCTATACTCCCTAAAATAGACTTATTATTCGTCAGATAAGTCCCCATCAGTACAATACTCCGGGTAATTTTGTAAGTCCATTTCCTCGGGAATGGTTCTTGAATAATCTTGTCTTCTGCATGCAGCCTGTACAAGTTGGTGCTTGTTAATTCGAATTTGCATCTGGTTATTTTCGTGCCTAACCATATTAACTGCCTTTTCAATAGACTCATCGTTGTCTAAAATGACTTCAAGTGATTTTTGCTTTGGAGCCTTAATGTCGCACTGCCTTAGCGAATGTTTCATCCTTGTCGACTCCTCGAGACAATATTCCCACTCTCTACGATACTCATTCATGTTTGATATCGAGTACTGGCTTTGGGGGCACAAACTATATTGAAACATGTCTCGCTCTAATACCCAACATCGACCCATACTTTCTAGTATTTCGTGTGGTCTATATCTCGTTCCAATTAAATTTGAATAGAAGGAAAATTCAAAGTAATCCATCTCAGCTGGTGCGGTTTATCTTACACAACAAGTAGATATAAGAATAACAAGAGAAGTTACTGTAAAAAAAAAACGAGACAAGTTATGAAATGAATAATTTGCTAGAAGTTTATCAACTACCCTTACCTTAATTGGAGATGAAACCAAGTATAACACTAGACATTTATTATTTATACTACATTGGGAATGCACTGACTACAGAAAGTTAACCACATAATGCACTTATTTGGGAGAATGGACTTATACGGATTGGCTTTTGTGTTAAAAATGTTGGTGAATTGCTTAGCAAACCTGGTCAAAGGTGTTGGCAACTCAAATGAAATGACATGAGCTAACCCCTATGCGAATATATGATCTATGAGGGTTCAAAGTGCCTTTATTTTGTGTCCCATGTGAAGATATAGTAATATTCCCTACTGTTTTTTGACTTCTACGGATTCGCTATTGTGTTAAAAAAGTTGGTGAATTGCTTAGCAAACCTGGTCAAAGGTGTTGGCTACTCAAATAAAAGGACATGAGCTAACCCCTATGCGAATATCTGATCTATTAGAGTTCAGAGTGCCTTTATTTTGTGTCCCATGTGAATATATAGTAATATTCCCTGCCAGCCTCACAAGCCTCAGTTTATGGTGAATTTTTTCCATCAGCTCCTCAAAAGTTATACCACGTTGAAGTGTAAGTGGTTCAGGTGGGTTTGCATCAAAACCAACAAACTTGACTCCATCCCTTGCTTTAACTATTCAGCACCTATAGTAGATATAAGAGAGGACTGAGCCCGACAGACAGGGAGAAAACTCATTTTGACGCTCAATATCAATACGTCTTCCAAATTTAGCACTCAACTCTATTGGACCTTTAGAGCGAAATCTCCTAGAATCTGCCAACATATTTTGTATGCAAGTGTTAGTTATAACTTTCATGCTTACATACTCAACACTCCCATAAGCGGGCTCTGGACATCGATAGAAGATTTCACGCAATATCCTTTCGTCATCTCCACTTTTCTGTTGAATTATGGCTTTTAGTTCTTCAATGGTCATGTCATCCTTGATCCTGATGGACTTCATCTTACGACTTTCAAACTTGACTCCATTAATCATTTCTTTATGTTGCCCATCAATATAAACAATGCCCAATGTTGTGCCTTGTTGCCATTGTGTTACCTGAGAAAGGGGCATAGCTCCAAAACACAAAGTTGGTTGAATATGATGAAGAAGTTGTCTTTGTTTGCCAAGAAATAAGTTTGCCATGCTAGTATTTATATGTCTCAATTCCCTGTGCCCTCACGTGGGACCCTAAATGAGTGGAATGGGAGCTTTATTGTTTTAAAGTTTTTACCAACCTATCTAGTAAAAAAAAAAGTTCGAGCAAATAAGGCAAAGAAATAACCAAATTTTTAAACATGTCTGGCCAACCAATTGCCATATGTCTTGTCCCATCAACTGAGTATCTAAGACATTAGACCAAATGAGGTTAGAAACTAACCATAAAATCTCCAATACAATCAGTTTATTATTACCTACTCTAATATAATATATTTCATTGCCAACATAATCAAATTGGACATCATCTAAACAACTAAGATTAAAATCACTTTACATTGATATTAAATTGAAATCTTTACATATTGTTGATAAAATTAGCATGCTCCAAAGTGACACCCTAACATTTTACAATCTGTTACTGGTTTTGGCTACATGATTCTTTTCTTGTTTTTTTCCTTTATTGTTCTGAGAAGCATCTGCCGAGCCTATACTATTCCTTATGTCTCTGTAATCCAAAAGTAAAGTGAAGAGCACCCAAAATAAATACTAAAAGGTTACACATAACTCTCCTATTTGGTCTATCAATCGCAAAATCTTATTTGACACAACTCTTTCGAGGATCAAGTAGACAATATCCTCATGTGAAAAATACAACAAAATATAGAAACAATATATACAAACATTGCAGGAGCAAGTAACTAATATTGTATAACTTAGAAAAGAACTTTATTTACCATATGTATGTTGTTCAACATTTTGAGACAACTTTACTTCCCACCTTGCCAATGGCTATGAATACATCAAATCTGTTGGAAGTTTCGCTTCTGCTAATACTTTTTCTTTACATCTATTTCTATCATGAAGTACCCATTTCCAGACAAACTCTTGACGAAATTTAAGTACATCCTCCTAAACGAATGGGTTTTTGTTAATACGAATGCACTAAAACCCTGACTTTTTTAATTAAAGAACAAAACAAAAAACAAATTAGAAGTTTACCTCTGAGTAGTAAGGCATTGTATTTTCACCATTCCACAATTCCAAGTATTTTAACACATACATTCCACAATCAAAGCTGTATCGACAAAGAAGATGCATTTCAGAACAACAAAATCAAGACAATGAAAAACCAGTAATAACGAAACATTTATAGAAGAAACCAATTCAAATGACTTACCCATTTTGTTGTTTGGGCAAATTTTCATGAACAATCTCCACAGTCTTGTTAATAACTTCCCCTTTAGCAATCATATTCAACAACTGTTCCAAACGGGTGCACTAAAAAATCCCAAATATTGAAATTGTCAACTTATTTGAAAAGCCTTCAAAGAGACCAATACTGAAGTAAAACATACTTAGTGGCAAATTTGCATGAAAAACCTGAAAATATAAATACATAGAACAATCAAAAAGTGTTAACGTAACGTAATACCATTGCCAAATCAAGCAAATACCAATCCTCATGCCTTAGGTGTTCCAACGAGTCCAACACATGCAATTTCCTTTCGTGTTTGTTTAGCACGTAGCAGACCCAATGCCCCCTAAACACGACTGGTGCAAAAATCTAAAATATGTATACAATATGAAACCCAGGTCCTCCAGTTTCCTCACATCTTCATCTCTATCTTTCTTATAGTCGTCCCTCTCCTCCTACGTCTCCACGAGAAGAGTTTCACGAACATAACATAGTTTAACCTCCTTATCTTACAAATCTCCCTCCAACCATAAAATCTTAGCCTCAAGGAAATTACCTGCTTCGCGCTCTTCCACCTCGGCTTGCCACTTCTTCATGAAGTTTGAACCTAGCTTCTCAACCTTCATGCATGATTCAAAGTCGGTCATGGTTAGGTCTGCCAGATTCAGGCTCTTACCAGGCTTGCTCTTCTTCAAAGGCTGCTCGAGGGGATCTTGAGCGACATGTTTGTCTCTAGGTTCGCTACCTTGACCCCAAGCTCGGATCTTCTTCTCAATCCGAGCTGGGGAGAGCCTGAGGGATGTCTGAATAGCAGCCACTAGAACTTGGTGTTGCGACTGCGCTGAGCATGGCCACTAAAGCTTTGGTAGGGGGATTAACAATATGGAGATCGTCATCTTCACCTGCTAGGGCCATGAAGTCGGCATAGCTAGTTGGGGCAGTCATTTTATTTGTTCAAAAGTAATAAAAACAAGGTAAGATTCAGAATGAATAAACGAGTAAGTAACCAACACACAATGAAATGAAATAAAGGATATGTCCAAGCAAGCATAGATTGGAGGTAAAAAGAGGATCCAGATTCGACCTAAGTCATCGCTGGAGTATTAATCCTCTTCAAACAGTTCATAAAACGAAAGACCTAGAGCTGTAGTCAATATAGGTTTTTCGCTCTTCGGCCCATAGTTTTTCCACCTTGAAAGTGTACTTGGATCCCTCGTTTTCAAAGTGTTTGTTGGTCCAAGTAAAGGGGAGTTCGTAAGACAAGATCTCATTCTCATCATTCAAAGTCGCCACTTGCTCGGTTGCAGCATCGTCAACAGGAACGGCATACAAAAACTTATCCTTGAACTCCTTTACGGGGTCAATGAAGGGCTTGAAGAAGGGATACATCCGATTCCATTGGAGAATGACGTGTCCCGTCTCGGCCCTAGCGAACTACGTCAAAAATGGTGAATAAAACCGCGATCTAACAAGGACTCTTGACGGCGGCCATCATGATCTCAAAAGCCTTCACAAAACCCTACCCATTAAGGTGTTGTTGAAAGAGGGAGAGTCTCAAATACCTGAGGATCCGCCACTGAAAATCCGAGAACGGAGGCCGGATTTTCTTCTTCTCAAGCATAACGGTGTAGACGAAGAACTTCAGGCCATTTGGGGAGTGGCAGATCATATGGTACTCCGGAACCACTTCTACCTTACGACTCTTGACAGGCTCCCTTACATACTTCCTGAATTGGGCGATGTCGGCATCCGTCTGCAAATAAGAGCTTATCAAGATGATGCTTCTCAATTTGATACTTCTGATGAAGATAATAGCAGATGACCCTTCTCAACTTGACTCTTCTCATCATGACCCTTCTGATGGTCATGATGCTTCTCAACTTGATTCTTCTCATCTCCTTCTTCATAGTTCTATCATGATGCTTCTTAGGTTGATCTTTCTAGTCTATCCTTCTCACGTTGCCACTTATATAGATGAAGCTTCTCTTCATGATCTTTCTCAAGTTTATGATATGGTATTGATCTATTGATCTTATCATGAGAAGGTTTCTTTTTTAAGAATATTGTGAGCAACATTCTTTTAAGTCTTCTCACATATAATGCTTCTCATAAGCATATACCTTCTTGAGATTAGCTTGGATGTTCCTGTTCTTATTTTTCACTCAAGAAGAAGCATTAGTAGCATTTGAAAACAGATAACTTAAGGTTCTCACATTTGAGGTTTGTTAATCATCGAAACTAATTAAGGATTTTGCCTTAACAGTCTCCCTCTTTTTGATGTTTGACAAACTTCATTGAGATGGATTAAGTTTTCTGATGTTGTTTAAAATTTTCTAAGGCATGATTACTTTTTACTCCCCTGAGTAAGTGCATACAGATTAAAAATATTTATTTCACACAATTCAATTATCACACACAAGAACATAAGCAAGAACATATATGTTCATTAATTTCAACAAAAGAATCATTATAATGATTACAATAGTTCATGTTCTTGGTTGCAGATGAGCCTAAGAAAATAAAAAACATCTATGACAAGATTACTTCTCAACAAAAAGTGTCTAGTACTCATAGTACACATAGATGCTAGCTAATGCAGATCATTCAAAAAACTCCTATGACCTATAACTTAATACTCTTCTCGCCCTTTTGGCTAACATCAGAAAGGTGGAGGCAGAAAAAGACATTAAAAGGCTACTTAGATGGGGAAGGCCCATTCGAAGAGGAGGAAGTAGCAGGTCCTGGAATGTCAGGAAACTAGGGGGTAAGCCCAATTCTGGAATAGTGAGATTGGGAGCAAGAATGGTTAACCCCTGTTGCAGAATCCATGACTGGTGTTGCTCATCACGAGCAGCTTGAGCTCTTTGAGCTTGTTGGATGATAGCTTGACCCTCAACTACATCCTTCAGCAGAGCCTTCATCCTTCTCATCATTTTCTTCACCTTGGACATCCTCTTTTCAATGGTTTCAGAAGCAGGTGAGCTTTTCTCTTTAGATTCCTCATCAACCTTCTCTTGTGCAACACTAGAAGGTTGACCTGCATTGAAAAAGGAGGAATCCAGAGACCCAAATTTAGATGGCATGTCAGAAGGGTGAGTTTGGGTGTTGATGGAAGGGATTAATAGTTGAGGAGAGTCAGGTTGTGGTGTGTGATTGATGTTCAGAAATTGATTGATGTTTGAGGAGGTTATGGTGTTGGTGGTTTTTAGAGGTGAGATGCCATGTTCTATGTTGATGGTCGCAAGCAATTGTTCAAGGTTGTGGGAGCTGACACGTGAGATGGTGGGATTTGGTGATGGTTCAGTAGGAGGTGCAGTTGCTATGAGAAGTGGTTTTGGTGAGAAAGGTGGGACAGAGTGTGGAATTGTGGAGACAGGTGAGAAAGGAGGAAGTGTGGGCATTTGTTCATTGAACATGGGAGAGGGGTTTGTATGATAGGTGAGGAGGTGTTAAATTGAGGCTCCCCCTGAGGTGATGCTGGGATTGGTTGGGTTAAGGGTTCAGAGACATTCCCATCCAAAATTTCTTGAGTAGAATCAACTTGCTCAGCTTCAGCACATTCACTCTTCTCAACATTTACACCCTTCTCATCTTGTTTAAACACTTCCTTGTCAGCTTTTCTGTCAGCTTGTCCCTCATTTTCTTAAATTGCAACCTCATGTTGTGGTTCATCAGTGATCTCAACATTCAAATTGAATGGAGTCAGGCCTTCCAGCACCACTGTTCTTTCAGAACCATCTCCTCTTGATGATTGGAGGTGTAACTCCTCAGTCTTTTCTTGAGATTTTTCACCACCCAAAATTCCTTTTAGTGTTTTCATACCTTATTCAACAGTAGCAACATCAAAGCTTTCCACCAGATTGCTTGTGACCTCCTGTTCTGCAGGTTTCCATACACTTCTTACTTTTCCTGTTTTGTACACCTTGGTCAGAGGGGCCATAACTTTTTTTGAGGAGGAGTGATTTGAATCACTTTTCATGTCTCTGATGGTCCTCTCATCATCAGACATGTCTTGAGGAGGAGTGATTTGAATCACTTTTCATGTCTCCAGTTGAGCAGACACACTGGGCTGTGATTTTGTCTTTTGTTTCTTTTTCTTTCCATCCTTCTCTTCTTCTTCAATAGTGACATTGATCCCCATGAGTTTTAGATTTTTGGGTGTAAATGACTTGTTCTCAATGACACCTTCATCAGCAGAGATATCTATCAGAAAGTTATTGAATACTCTAGTGAGAGCCGTGCCATATGGTAGAGATGTGGAAGCTGCCATATGGTAGAGATGTGGAAGCTTTGTCTACCCTGATGGCATTTATCATGTGGTGGATCATAAGGAAAGGAAGACTGATGGGTGTTTTTGTGATGAGATGATAAAGAATCATACAATTACCAGTGGTTACTTTTTCAAAAGACCAGCCCTAGGTAAGAGAGTGTGTGAACAGATATGGTGAAGAATCCTAACCATGTCTTTAAGATTGGGGGTTGATATAGGGAGAGAAGGGTCTTTGAGAAGAGTGGACTTAACTTCTTCAAAGGAGATTCCCATCAGCACATACCTAGAATCCTCATATACTTGAGTTCCTTGATCTGGTATATTGAGTGCTCTTCCCAGGGAGAGGGAGGATACAGTAAACTCCCTGTTTTTAACCCACGATGTGATGAATGGAGGATCATATCTAATGGTGGCATAAGCATAGAATTCCCTAACTATCTCTTTGTAGACAAGATCATCTAAGACAATGAACCTTTCCCATTTCTGTTGAGTGAGAAATGGAGTAATGTGCCAGCCATCTTTCAATTTCTTATAGAAGGTACACTGTTCTAGGGACAATGGGTTTTGAATCCCATTTTGTTCTTTCTGGTTCCTTTCTCTTCTTCAGAGGTTGGGCCTACTTACCACTTGGAGGAGGAGGGATTTCAACCTTCCTTCCTTTTTCCAACTTCTTCTTCTCTGGAACCTTCTTAGCAGCAGATTTAGCAACAGGTTGAGAAGTGTCAACCTTCTGCTCTGTAACAGTAGGTTGCTCTGTTCTTACTTCAGAGAGATTTTCATCTTGCTCAACATCAATAGGAGCATCAGGAGAGATTCCAGTGGTTTTCTTTGATGCAGAATGGAACTTAACACACATTGATCTTCTAGGATTCCCACTTGGGGTGTGCTTCATTTTTGAAGGGCGTGATTTAAGTGGTTTAATGTCAACAGGTTCTTGAGGGGGACCAACAAGAATGAAATTAGGAATGTTGGATTTTGTTTCTTGTGATTGAGAATCAGAGTAGGTTAAAACAGGTTCAGTGTTTTTGATTCTTACCATTTGAGAGCAAAGGGATTTTGAGAGAAAGGAAGAAGACGGTTTCGCAAGATATGAGAGAGAGAGAGAGAGAAAGAAGTGAAGTGTTTTAATCACTTCAGAACAGTTATTGACCAACAGTTGGAACATCATTATCTGATGTGTAACCGTTGATTGAGACGTGTAAGAGAAAGAGAGATAGAAGAGTCGTTGTAATGGCAAGAAACCTATTTTTGGGGTTTTTTAATAAATTTAAACCAAAGACAAAAGGAATAAAAACATACAAACAACTAAATGCACACATTTAAGTAGAACAAACAACAAACAACATAAAATCTTTTTGTATTTTTATGGTCATATGTTTCTGATGACTCTTCTTAAGAGTTGAGAAAGTTGAGGGTTATGACCCTTCTCATCACTGAGAAGGTTGCTGGTCATGACCCTTCTCATCTAAGGGGGTTTCAATTATATGAAGCATGCTTTTAATGTAACTAAAACTTTCCTCTACAAGGGGTTTTCTAAAGATATATGTGTTGCGTTAAAAACACACTTAGAGCAAGTCTACTCTTTCGCAGAAGTAGTATAAAAGATTATCGTGTAACACCCCCCTTTTACTATTACAACTAAATAGACAATTATCAGAGTCACCTCGAAGGGCGCTACATTTTTCACCATTTTAAAAAAAAACACCATTTATTCCAAAAAAAAATCTCCAAAATAATTTATATAAAAGAAATCACCAAGCAGCGGAAATATTAACCAGTTTAAACATCTCCAGAATTAACAATTATAGACATCTCCAAAATTAATTAAAACAATTTCCAATAACTAAAATAATAGTTCAAAACGATAACTAACGACTCCCCGGTGCTACATATCAGAGCTGACACAGACCCAGACGAGAGAGGAAGCAAAACCTAGCAATTCCTCCACGAGCACTAGCGATCACCTGCAGCGTTGCCGCATGAGAGATACATTCCAAGCAGAAGGGGTGAGTCTAACAGAGGTAATAAGCAGATGATAAAAATATGCTAGCATCAGGTAACTACAGCAACACAATACAATTACACCATATCACAACACCAGATACCAAAGGAAAAGTCCATTTGACAGTGAACCACCAAAGTTATAACATTCATAGACAATGGGATGATATGCAACCCCTCCAGTGGGCATATGCATGCGGTACCGATCACCAAAATGAGCCACGATGGGCATATCACCAATAAACACCAGAGGCAGAGCCTATATCACCAAAACATGCATATGACAATGCGACACCATGATTATGCAACAACTCACCATAACAAGTATTTAAAATAAATACTATATCACCAGAATCAAAACAAATGATTTCACCAAAAATAGCACCAAGTTGTAGCATCACAGCTACCACTAAACTCTCCTGATCATACCAGCACCGTACCTGAAATATTAACACCAGACGGCTCCACAACGCGGACATAACACACGCACACCACGCACAAGACTGGCGCACAGCGCCTAGGCACATCGCACCTACTTCAGCGAATTAATTAAAATAGCAAACGACATCGGATTTCAACAAATAAATACTTGTTGGAAAGCCCTATGGGTCTGGTTATCATCCCTAAGTTCAGTTTTTGAAGG
Organism: Astragalus glycyphyllos; assembly: GCA_963573325.1. NCBI lineage: Eukaryota > Viridiplantae > Streptophyta > Magnoliopsida > Fabales > Fabaceae > Astragalus > Astragalus glycyphyllos. The sequence goes on from OY754311.1 coordinate 63,247,668, forward strand.
AGAGTGTCCCATAGGTACAGTTTTCGAAAAGCACACAGGCTAGTTGCAAAAGAGGACAGTTTCTGTCCTTCAAATTCAAGCAATTCCAAAGTGACCAAAACTCAATCAAATTGCATGAAACTTGTGCATAAACTGGGGCAAATTTTGTCTAGTTTTCAAAGAAATTGGATTCGTTTGAAAAGGAATTCTTTTGAAAACGTGGTAACCAAAACACTGACCCTGTGTCCAGATTGTTTCCAGAATCTTACTCTAACTTGTGGAATTCATATCTCGAGCTACACAACTCTAAACGCAACCAAACCAGTGCCAAATTAACAAGCATTAAGTCTATTTTCCAGAAAAATAAACCACATAATTTTTCGGTCAATACAACGTTCCCAGCCACCGAAATACCGAATCTATACCCAAATCGTTTCCAGAATTTTAACCTAACTTGTATCGCCTATAACTCGAGCTATACAACTCCGAATTTGACGAAACCAGTGCCAAAACGACCGGCGTTAAGTCTATTTTCAAAAACAATCAACCTCATAATTTTTGGATCAACCAAACAGCTCCAGTTTTAGAAAAACCGAACCTGTGTCCAGAATCGCTAAATTGCCAAACACCAAACCCTAACGGCAACGACACCGCAACCACCACAACAAAAACGACAATTCGACAACGCGACAACAACAATCAACCACGCACAGCAACAACAAAAACACGAACAATAACAACACCATCATCGTGATACAACAATCACGCAACAACAAATAACGAAACAAATCACAATAACGTGCAATAATCATCAAAGCACCAATCTCAACGAAAACACGATATGCAACAACACGAACAATTCAACAAAACCCTAGACTACCCACACATAATTATCATCAACCCATTATCAAGGTTAAGCCCACCCTTACCTCGAATAACGTAAGCTCCGGAACACGACGAACGAGACACGAACAAAACCACAGCAACACGAACGATCTCCTTTTGAAATTCTTCGCGAAACCCTCCTCTTCTCTCCCTCTTTGCGCCGCGTGCTCTCTCTCTCACTCTCACTTTCGTTTTTCTTTTGCTTGCTGCGAATGAGGGTTTGGCTTAAACCCCCAGGGTTTAAGTTGAGGGCTCAGTAAACACTGGGCTCTCTACGTCACCACCTCCTTTACTCGTTTCACCTCCTACGCATATAAAATATTAACCTTTTAATTTATCTATATCCCGCCTCCAAATTATTTTAATAATTCAATCAACTATTTTAATTAAATTATTTCGGGGGTGTTACAACCCTCCCCCACTTAGAATCTTTCGTCCTCGAAAACATACCTGATTCAAACAGCTCCGGATAGGACTCTCGCATCTTGCTCTCCAACTCCCATGTCATGCTTTCACCAGCAGCTCCTAACCAGACCCCTTTCACCAGGTTTATCTCTTTGCCACGTAAAGTCTTCACTTCACGATCTTCAATTCGCACAGGCATTGTCTCCACAGTGAGATTATCCCGCACATGCACATCATCCATCGGAATCACATGGGACGGATCCGAAATATACTTCCGAAGTTGCGACACATGAAATACATCGTGCAAATTCGAAAGATTAGGCGGCAAGGCCACCCTATAAGCAACATTACCAATTCTCTCAGTGATCTGATACGGTCCAATGAAACGAGGAGTCAACTTCTTTGTCTTCAATGCACGCCCAACACCAGCCATAGGCGTGACTCTCAAAAACACATGATCACCAGCTTGGAATTCTAAATCCTTCCTTCTCTTATCATGATAGCTCTTCTGTCTACTCTGCGACGCTTTCATTTTCTCACGGATCAATTTCACCTTTTCAGTAGTCTCTCGAACAACCTCGGGTCCAAGAACAATACTCTCCCCAGATTCATGCCAACACAACGGAGTCCTACATCTCCGACCATACAATGCCTCGAACGGTGCCATCCCGATGCTAGAATGGTAACTATTGTTGTAAGTAAACTCGATCAACGGAAGGTGAGTATCCCACGCACCTCCCTGCTCAAGAACACAAGATCTCAACAAGTCTTCCAACGACTGAATGGTCCTCTCTGTCTGCCCATCAGTTTGAGGATGATAAGCTGAACTCAACCTCAATTTAGAACCCAACGCTTCTTGCAAACTCTTCCAGAAATCAGAAGTGAACCTAGGATCTCTGTCAGACACAATGCACAAAGGAACACCATGCAACTTCACAATCACCTGAATATAAATCTCTGCCAATCTCGACACCGGATACGTGATATTGATAGGAATAAAATGAGCAGACTTCGTCAATCTATCCACAATCACCCAAATCGAATCGTGCCCCCTCACAGTATTAGGTAACCCTATCACGAAATCCATAGAAATACTATCCCACTTCCATTCCGGAATCTCCAACGGTTGCATCAACCCAGCAGGCTTCTGATGCTCAACCTTCGATTTCTGACAAGTCAAGCAGGAATACACAAACTGCGCCACATCACGCTTCATACCAGGCCACCAAAACATCTTCTTCAGATCCTGATACATCTTTGTAGCTCCCGGATGGATACTCAACTTACTCCTATGACCTTCTTCTAAAATTGCTCTTTTCATCTCCTCATCATCAGGAATGCAGATTCTTCCACGGTACTTCAATACATTCTGCGCATCCAACTCAAAGTCTTTATTCTCGGATTGATCAATCCCAACCATCAGGTCAACTAATTTAACATCTAACTTCTGAGCTTCTCGAATGCTAGCCATGAATTCATTATCAATCTTCAACATCCCCAATCTGACACTCTGAGGCGTCACTTCACAAACTAAACTCATATCCCTGAACTGCTCAATTAATTCGAGTTCTCTAACCATCATTGCTGACATATGCAACGTCTTTCGACTTAAAGCGTCAGCTACCACATTAGCCTTTCCCGGATGATAGTTCAAGCTAAAGTCATAGTCTTTCAGCAACTCCAACCATCTGCGTTGTCTCATATTCAACTCTTTCTGATCAAACAGATACTGCAAACCCTTATGATCACTGAACACCTCAAACCTCGAACCATACAGATAATGTCTCCAAATTTTCAACGCGAACACAACTGCAGCAAGTTCTAAATCATGGGTAGGGTAGTTCTTCTCATGAGTCCTCAACTGTCTCGGCGCATAGGCATCTACCTTACCATTCTGCATAAGCACACCTCCCAACCCCATCTTGGAAGCATCACAATACACCACAAACGACTCTTCCGGATTAGGCAACGTCAGAACAGGAGACGTCGTCAACCTCTTCTTCAATTCTTTGAAGCTCTCTTCACAACAGTCATCCCAGATGAAAGCTTTACCCTTGCAAGTCAACTGAGTCAACGGAAGTGCCAACTTCGAAAATCCTTCTATAAACCTCCTATAGTAACCTGCCAGACCCAGAAAACTTCTAATCTCAGTAACTGACTTCGGAGACTCCCATTGTAACACGGCATCAACCTTAGACGGATCCACGGCAATTCCATTCCCCGAAATAACATGACCCAGAAAGCTAACCTCTTTCAACCAAAACTCACACTTAGACAGCTTCGCATATAATTTCCTGTCCCTCAGAATTTCCAATACCAATCTCAGATGTTCTGCATGCTCCTCTTCTGACTTAGAATAAATTAGGATGTCGTCAATGAATACCACCACAAACCGATCCAGATACTCACGAAAGATACGATTCATGTACTCCATGAACACTCCCGGCGCATTAGTCACACCGAAAGGCATCACGGAATACTCATAATGCCCATAACGGGTTCTGAAAGATGTCTTCTGAATGTCTTCGTCTTTCACCTTGATCTGATGATAACCCGATCTCAAATCTATTTTACTGAACACCTGAGCACCCACTAACAGATCCATTAAGTCATCAATCCTCGGAAGCGGATACTTGTTCTTAATAGTCACCTTATTCAGCTGCCGATAGTCTACGCACAACCTCATACTACCATCTTTCTTTTTCACCAACAACACTGGAGCTCCCCATGGCGACACACTTGGCCTCACAAATTTCTTTTCGAGCAGATCCTCGAGTTGCTTCTTCAGTTCTGACAATTCAGATGCAGACATTCTATTCGGTGCCATAGACACAGGTTTAGTATCAGGTACCAGATCAATAGCAAACTCAACCTCTCTCTCTGGTGGTACATCCGGAATCTCGTCGGGAAAAACCTCAGAAAACTCTCGCACCACCTGCAACTCATCAACCTTCGCTTGGCTCTCAGCAGACAATGACGCCATTAATGAAAACAACTGGACGTCTTCCCTCATTACCCTATGCAACTGACCAGCAGAAAACAAACCAGACTCTTCCTCTTCAGGAGAAAAGAAACTCACAGACCTTTCATGACAGTTGATATGAACATGGTTATCAACTAACCAGTCCATACCTAGAATAACATCCATTCCGCTCAGCGGCAAACAAATCAAGTCAACGAGAAAATCATTACCGAATATCGATAAAGAGCATTTAGCACAAACAACCGAGGTAGTCACCGAACCCTTAGCCGGAGTATCGATAACCATCTCCCTCAACATAGAAGATAAAACAAGATCTAATTTCTCAACACATGCAGTAGCAATAAAACAATGGGTAGCACCAGTATCAATAATAGCAATAAGAGGAGAATTATTAATATAGCATGTACCTCTGATCTCATTCACTGCATCTGACCCCGCCAGAGCGAACACCTTCCCAACGGACCTTTCTTTCTTCGGTTTAGGACACTGAGTGCTGATATGACCACCCTCACCACAGTTGTAGCATAACACATCCTTTCTATCACAGCTAGACGCCATATGACCCTCTTTACCACACTTGTAGCACTTCTTCACATCACCTGGACAGTCAGGACGCTTATGACCGGGTTTACCACACTTGTAACATACCACACTAGCAGCAGCATCTCCCCCACTAGGTCTCTTACCCACAGCAGTTCTCTGATTGCCCTTACCAGCTGGAATCTCATACGGCTTCCCACGACTCGAGAAATTCTTCTACCTATCCCTCATGACTCTAGAATGAGCATTACTGTCTTCCTCGAAGATTCTGCAGCTGTCAATCAACTCCGAGAACACCCGAATTTTCTGATACCCTATCGCCTTCTTGATATCAGCCCGCAACCCATTTTCAAACTTGATGCATTTGGAGAATTCAGCACCAGCCTCACCATAATGTGGATAGAACTTCGCCAATTCAATGAACTTGGCAGCATACTCAGTCACCGACATATTACCCTGCTTCAGCTCCAGAAACTCAATCTCTTTCTTCCCACGGACATCTTCAGGATAATACTTTCTCAGAAATTCTCTGCTGAACACAGCCCAAGTGACCTCTTCATTCACAGTCGCCAACCTCTGCCTCACCTCCAACCACCAGTCATCAGCCTCCTCTGCCAGCATATGAGTACCATACCTGACTTTCTGCGCCTCAGAGCAATCCATAACACGAAAGATTCTCTCCATCTCTTTCAGCCACGCCAAAGCACCATCAGGGTTATACTTGCCCTTAAAGGTAGGAGGATTCTCCCTCTGAAACCTAGCCAAACTGCGCGACCCAGCATCACCAGCAGCACCTGGGTTATTCTCCACAGCTTGAGCCACAGCCTGCAAAGCAGCAGCGAGTGCAGCATTGTTCCGTCCTGCCATCTCAACCTAACACTGCAACAGAAACTATAATCAGAAACGAGTAACAATTACTCAAGTGTTACTCGACTCGACGACTCGACAACTTGGCCGGACAGACCGAACTGCTCTGATACCACTAATGTAACACCCCCCTTTTACTATTACAATTAAATAGACAATTATCAGAGTCACCTCGAAGGGCGCTACATTTTTCACCATTTTAAAAAAAAGAAAATCTCCAAAATAATTTATATAAAAGAAATCACCAAGCAGCGGAAATATTAACCAGTTTAAACATCTCCAGAATTAACAATTAAAGACATCTCCAAAATAAATTAAAACAATTTCCAATAACTAAAATAATAGTTCAAAACGATAACTAACGACTCCCCGGTGCTACATATCAGAGCTGACACAGACCCAAACGAGAGAGGAAGCAAAACCTAGCAATTCCTCCACGAGCACTAGCGATCACCTGCAGCGTTGCCGCATGAGAGCAACATTCCAAGCAGAAGGGGTGAGTCTAACAGAGATAATAAGCAGATGATAAAAATATGCTAGCATCAGGTAACTACAGCAACACAATACAATTACACCATATCACAACACCAGATACCAAAGGAAAAATCCATTTGACAGTGAACCACCAAAATTATAACATTCATAGACAATGGGATGATATGCAACCCCTCCAGTGGGCATATGCATGCGGTACCGATCACCAAAATGAACCACGACGGGCATATCACCAATAAACACCAGAGGCAGAGCCTATATCACCAAAACATGCATATGACAATGCGACACCATGATTATGCACCAACTCACCATAACAAGTATTTAAAATAAATACTATATCACCAGAATCAAAACAAATGATTTCACCAAAAATAGCACCAAGTTGTAGCATCACAGCTACCACTAACGAAACCAGTGCCAAAACGACCGGCGTTAAGTCTATTTTCAAAAACAATCAACCCCATAATTTTTGGATCAACCAAACAGCGCCAGTTTTAGAAAAACCGAACCTGTGTCCAGAATCGCTAAATTGCCAAACACCAAACCCTAACGGCAACGACACCGCAACCACCACAACAAAAACGACAATTCGACAACGCGACAACAACAATCAACCACGCACAGAAACAACAAAAACACGAACAATAACAACACCATCATCGTGATACAACAATCACGCAACAACAAATAACGAAACAAATCACAATAACGTGCAATAATCATCAAAGCACCAATCTCAACGAAAACACGATATGCAACAACACGAACAATTCAACAAAACCCTAGACTACCCACACATAATTATCATCAACCCATTATCAAGGTTAAGCCCACCCTTACCTCGAATAACGTAAGCTCCGGAACACGACGAACGAGACACGAACAAAACCACAGCAACACGAACGATCTCCTTTTGAAATTCTTCGCGAAACCCTCCTCTTCTCTCCCTCTTTGCGCCGCGTGCTCTCTCTCTCACTCTCACTTTCGTTTTTCTTTTGCTTGCTGCGAATGAGGGTTTGGCTTAAACCCCCAGGGTTTAAGTTGAGGGCTCAGTAAACACTGGGCTCTCTACGTCACCACCTCCTTTACTCGTTTCACCTCCTACGTATATAAAATATTAACCTTTTAATTTATCTATATCCCGCCTCCAAATTATTTTAATAATTCACTCAACTATTTTAATTAAATTATTTCCGGGGTGTTACAACCTTGGCTTCCACTCGATACGCCATGTTGTCTTCTTCATAGTTCATGTACTTTTGTGACTTCAGAAGGAAATCATCCAAGCTTCTGGGTTTGTTAATTCCCACGTCAATTTGAAACAAGCTTCCTTTCTTGAGGCCATCCTTCATCCAAAAGAGCCTACTCTTGTCCTCAAGGTTCTGGATGTTCGCAGCCTCCTTATTGAACCTCTCCAGATACTCTCTACGTGTTTCGTTCCCCCTGCCAGATTACCTTGAGTACCTCTTCTAATTAGGGCTTCAAACGGGAAGCAGCAAAGCGAGTTGCGAACATGGTAGCTAGTTGCCCCCTGAATCCATAAGAGTGAGGGGGAATATCTTACAATGGACGGGCTCCCTGGCGCCTCTATAGCGCATCATCAGAGAGAAGTGTGTTAGGTGGCGGTCTGGGTCTTCAGTCCCGTCATACATCTTGAGAGCTGGCAGTTACTCTAGGGCCCTTGGGATTGGGCATTCGTCCACCTTCTGGTGACGGGTCCTTCATTAGAGAACCACCTTGAGTTGGGTGACCTGTCCTCGAAATCCATGTCATGATAATTACGCTGGTCAGGGGATCTCCTCGAAGGTGATCCTCGATGGTGCCTTTTGTGGGTCTTCCCTCGTCTCCATGACCTCTCACGGGAATCAGAGGAAGAAAGAGATGAGATCCGGGAAGACGAGTCATCAGGCCCATAAGTACCATCTGGAGAGTATGGAGGGGTGCCTGGAGGTGATGTTGTTCTTTGGTGCCTGCTGCATAGGGGAAGAGAGTGGCAAGCTCGCTCCGTCTGGGTGGAGAGAGATGATAGAGATGATGCTTGGGTTGAGACCTAAGGTGCCTGGAGCTCATTGTCCTTAAGGGGGAGTCTCCAGTTAGGATGTGGTTGCTCAGGCATGGCTGCCATTCGCCTCTCAATCTGCCTACTACAACATAGTCTAGGTGCGGATGCGCAGCAGGTCCAAGAGCTGGCGAATGGTCGCTACATCCTCAGGTTGAACGGGGATCTGGATCGAGACTGACTGGGGTGCTGGAACCTGGATGTCTTATTCCGGCATAAAAATAGCAACGCCTTCGGGAATACCCTCGGGAAAGCTTGGGTGGAGACCTAAGGCGCCTGGAGCTCATTGTCCTTGGGGGAAGGAGTCTCCAGTTAGGATGAGGTTGCTCAGGCATGGCTGGCATTGGCCTCTCTATCTGCCTGAGGCGCGCTTCTTACTGCAACATAGTCTAGGTGCGGTTGCGCAGCAGGTCCAAGTGCTATTAACTTGTCAGCAGCCCGGTTTGACTCGTCAGTAGCCCAGTTTGACTCGGTAACACTCGTACTCATCCAAGTCAAATCCATCTTTCTTCCAATTATATATTGCAAAGTTAATTAAAAAAGGCCTGGGTCTTCAGTCCCGTCATACATCTTGAGAGTTGGCAGTTACTCTAAGGCCCTTGGGATTGGGCATTCGTCCACCTCTGGTGACAGGTCCTTCATTGGAGAACCACCTTGAGTTGGGTGACCTGTCTTCGAAATCCATGTCATGATAATTACCCTGGTCGGGGGATCTCCTCGAAGGTGATCCTTCATGGTGCCTTTTGTGGGTCTTCCCTCGGCTCCATGACCTCTCACGGGAATCAGAGGAAGAAAGAGAAGAGTCCTGGAAGAAGAGTCATCAGGCCCATAAGTACCATCTGGAGAGGATGGACGGGTGCCTGGAGGTGATGTTGTTCCTTGGTGCCTGCTGCATAGGGGAAGAGAGTGGCAAGCTCGCTCCGTCTGGGTGGAGAGAGATGATTGAGATGACGCTTGGGTGGAAACCTAAGGCGCCTAGAGCTCATTGTCCTTGGGGGAGGGAGTCTCCAGTTAGGATGTGGTTGCTCAGGCATGGCTGCCAATCGCCTCTCAATCTGCCTACTCCAACATAGTCTAGGTGCGGAAGCGCAGCAGGTCCAAGAGCTGGCGTATGGTCGCTACATCCTCAAGTTGAACGGGGATCTGGATTGAGACTGACTGGGGTGCTGGGACCTGGATGTCTTGTTCCGGCATAAAAACAGCAACGCCTTCAGGAATACCCTCGGGAACGCTTGGGTGGAGACCTGAGGCGCCTGGAGCTCATTGTCCTTGGGGGAGGGAGTCTCCAGTTAGGATGCGGTTGCTCAGGCATGGCTGTCATTCGCTTCTCTATCTGCCTGAGGCGCGCTTCTTACGGCAACATAGTCTAGGAGCGGTTGCGTAGCAGGTCCAAGGGCTATTAACTCGCCAGCAGCCCGGTTTGACTCGTCAGCAGCCCGGTTTGACTCGGTCAAACTCGTACTCAACCCAGTCAAACCCATCTTCCAATTATATATTGCCAAGTTAATTAAAAAAGGTCTGGGTCTTCAGTCCCGTCATACATCTTGAGAGCTGGCAGTTACTCTAGGGCCCTTGGGATTGGGCATTCGTCCAGCTTCTGGTGACAGGTCCTTCATTGGAGAACTACCTTGAGTTGGGTGACCTGTCCTCGAAATCCATGTCATGATAATTACGTTGGTCAGGGGATCTCCTCGAAGGTGATCCTCGATGGTGCCTTTAGTGGGTCTTCCCTCGGCTCCATGACCTCTCACGGGAGTCAGAGGAAGAAAGAGAAGAGGTCCTGGAAGAAGAGTCATCAGGCCCATAAGTACCATCTGGAGAGGATGGAGGGGTGCCTGGAGGTGATGTTGTTCTTTGGTGCCTGCTGCATAGGGGAAGAGAGTTGCAATCTCGCTCCGTCTGGGTGGAGAGAGATGATTGAGATGATGCTAGGGTGGAGACCTAAGGCGCCTGGAGCTCATTTTTCTTGGGGGAGGGAGTCTCCAGTTAGGATGTGGTTGCTCAGGCATGGCTGCCATTCGCCTCACAATCTACCTACTACAACATAGTCTAGGTGCGGATGCGCAGTAGGTGCAAGAGCTGGCGAATGGTCGCTACATCCTCAGGTTGAACGGGGATCTAGATTGAGATTGACTGGGGTTTTGGGACTTGGATGTCTTGTTCCGGTATAAAAACAGCAACGCCTTCGGGAATACCCTCGGGAACGCTTGGGTGGAGACCTAAGGCGCCTGGAGCTCATTGTCTTTGGGGGAGGGAGTCTCCACTTAGGATGAGGTTGCTCAGGCATGGTTGTCATTCGCCTCTCTATCTGCCTGAGGCACGCTTCTTACTGCAACATAGTCTAGGTGCGGTTGCGCAGCAGGTCCAAGTGCTATTGACTCGTCAGCAGCCCGGTTTGACTAGTTAGTAGCCCAGTTTGACTTGGTCAAACTCGTACTCAACCCAGTCAAACCCATCTTTCTTCCAATTATATATTCCCAAGTTAATTAAAAAAGGTCTGGGTCTTCAGTCCCGTCATACATCTTGAGAGCCGGCAGTTTCTCTAGGGCCCATGGGATTGGGCATTCGTCCACCTTCTGGTGACGGGTCCTTCATTGGAAAACCACCTTGAGTTGCTGGGTGACCTGTCCTCGAAATCCATGTCATGATAATTACGCTGGTCAGGGGATCTCCTCGAAGGTGATCCTCGATGGTGCCTTTTGTGGGTCTTCCCTCGGCTCCTTGACCTCTCACGGGAATCAGAGGAAGAAAGAGAAGAGGTCTTGGAAGAAGAGTCATCAGGCCCATAAGTACCATCTGGAGAGGATGGAGGGGTGCCTGAAGGTGATGTTGTTCCTTGGTGCCTACTGCATAGGGGAAGAGAGTGGCGAGCTCACTCCGTCTGGGTGGAGAGAGATTATTTTAGTATAAATTTTGTTCATACCGGGTCATGCGGTCGAACTAGTGATCCTTCGATCCGACCATTGACCCATTGACCTGATACCCTGTCCAGGTCGATGACCGGTTCGGTTTTAATAACACTGCCTGCGAAGCCACTCCGACGCTCAAGTTAGTATTGAGAATATATGAATGATTTAGCTAGGAATGAGAATGTACCTAATTATGGCAATGTGAGCCAGTATTTATAGGGAATCGTGCCCGTTGTGAGCCGTCGGATTGATAGGGTTGATTTGAGCCATATCCAAGTATGAGAGTCATAATTGGGCTTGTATATTGTGGATATGGATCTGAGTCAATCCATGTCCAATTACTGAATGGGCCTCTTGGTTCAGTCCAGAATAATATTAATATTTTCAGTAATTAAGTACATTAAAAATATTTGACCAAAAAAAAAAGTACATTAAAATTACAAAGTAATTCTATTATTCTAATGATTTTTTTTTAGATAAGCATATTATTGAGGGGGCCTCGTTAAAAACCTCTGAGGGCCAAAACCCAATAGGTAAAAGATCCGAGGAGGAGAAAGAGTACCCCGATTACATTGGTATTATTTTGAGCACAAAGAGCCCAAAGGGAAATTAAAAACAAACAAACAATAATACACCACTATTTATTCCTCTCCTAGGAATAAACCAGCCCCAAGACATATACTTAATACACTACTATTTTGATGATATTACATCTCGATCTCCTTCTTTAATCTCCTTTCCTTCTTCAATTCAATTTTTGGGCTTAAATTTAACCCAACCATTTGGATCGATAATACCGTACACTGAAGAATAATAAATCGGTTCACCAGCACTGTCGTAGATACCTAAAGCTTTGAAACCAGCAGTTGAACTGATGAGCAGTGTATCCATCTCTAAACTCACATCTAAATTCATATCATTCCAATATACATGTAATTTGTCATCAGCAACACCATTTTCTCTTCCTTTATCTGAATTAACACTCACATTGTAATTACCATCATATTTCAACTCATAATAATGATGCTCACGCCTAGCTGCAAAAGTAGTATACCTTATTTTGATAAACTCGGAACTCATAACAATGGAAACCTTTTTACTCTCTCCATTGTCAAGTTCATAAGTTTTTCCAAAAGGTGTAAACACCATCATCTCTATGCTCCCGTTATTTGCTACGTGTTCAATAGTAGGTGAAGGTGCCATCTTCTTGATGTTTGTGAGAATGAATGAAAGATCTCATTCTCTTATATAGAAATTCCATTTAGATCTACCGGTTGAGATTTTACGACACAACTAAGGATAAAGTAGGTAACAATAATGAATGAAAACTCTTGGTCTTTGAAATATTATTTGAATAGATGTTGAAGACTAGCTTGGTGATAATATTATTATTATTATTGTTATTAATTAACAATTATTTGATACAACAACCAAGAAATAACACTAGTTGTTGAAGTTTATATTTTTGTCACATTGGTAACAATAATGAATGAGAAGTTTTGGTCTTTGAAATATTCTTTGAATACATCTCGAAGACTTGGTGATATATTATTATTATTAATAATTATTAATTATTTGATACAAACATCAAAGAAGCAACCAAGAAAAAACACTAGTTGTCGAAGTTTTACCAAATGCACTATTTTTCCACCATCTTTCTAGCATGCCCGTAGCCACATCAAATTCCCTTTCTCGCAAGGTAACAGCATGACACATTCTTTTGGGGTTAGTGATTTCGAACAACCCTTTTGTATCTTTTATAAATTATTATTTGTCTTTTCCCTTTTATTTATTCTTTTATATTTTTTCTTCATCTCTGTCATGTACACATTTCATCTTTCTTTTCAAGTTCAGATCTAATTCTCGCAAATAATAAACATCCAAAATCAAAGTAATATTTATTAAAAGATAATGATAGGGGATTAAGTCGGCTGTACAACGGGATTAGTCTGCGTTTTTTGATAAATGAGTTGTGAAGTTCAAGAGTCCTAAAGTCCCTATAAAAACAAAGAAACATCAATCCAAGAACATAATCACACAAATTATTTTCTTAAGTTTTTAAAAAATAGGGGATTAAACCAATTGTACAATCGGGTTAGTCATCGTTTTAGGACGAATGAGCCGTACAACTCAAAAATCCTAAAATCCCTATTAAAAATAAATTTTCAATTCAAAAAATACCAACATGCAAATAATTTAATTTTCCTTTCTTCTCAAAAATATAAATTTTCAAAGAAAATAGGGGATTATGTCGGTTGTACGAACGGGTTAGTCAGTTTTTTAGGACGACGAATGAGTCGTACGGCTCAAGTCCTAAAATCCCTAATTAAAAAACACAAACAAACAAACCTTTTGCTACCCAAGAGCTACGTAGGAGCAAAGGGTGGACCCACCACTGTCAAGTGCAAAAATAAAAAAGTTTTTTTAGTGTTTTTCTCAATAATTCTTTCCTTAATTCACAAAAAATAAATAATTTTATTAAGTATTTTTCTTTTTTATTCACAATAAAAGGGTGTCATACCCTAATTTTGTCCGGCTTGGAACAAAACCTTAATTTTCCACAAAAAGCAATAAATTATGATGTGAAGCATCATTCTGAAGGATGTGAAGAACTATGAGCATGCATTTTTCGGTTCTAAAAGTCATTTCAGCGCTTTTAAAATCATTTTTAGGATTGGAATGCCTTTTGGAGCAAAATTAGGGTTTTTTGGGCAAAAGGGGTATTTTGGTCATTTCCAAAACTAAGCAATTTCTCACCAAAAATCATTGTTCAATCTCAGAGGAATTTATTTGGATCTAGATGATTTGGGTTATGAATTTTTGTGCGCATGCATGCATGATTTTTGGCATAAAATTCAAATTTTAAGCAAAAGGGCAAAATGGGAATTTCCATCAAGGTGAGGTCTCAAATCAATTTTGGGAAGGGTGATATCATGGAATTTTGGGCCCAATCATTGATTCCTAGGATATGGCCCAAAGTGGCATGATTTTTATGGAATTATCTAGAAAAGAATAATCAAAAATGGTGAAAATAAGGAAGTGTCCCCAATAAGACAAAATGTACTATTTTTCTTGACAAGCTTGCAAAACTTGGGCACCAAGGCCTCATTTGCTCCGAATTTTCCAGCTCATTTTCACCTCATTTTGTGTTTCCTCATGCCCTTGATCCATGTGAGTTGTATTCCTAGCCATTGATTAAAATTCTAGATCAAATCCTAGGCTACAACTTTGTGTAGAATGACCTAGGTGCCCTCAACAATTTTTGTGCAACAAAAACTCATAATTTTTGTGTATGACCAGCTATTCCTCACTCATTTGTGTTTTCTCCTTGTCCCTAATCCATGTGCATTGCAATCTTGGCCTTTGATTCAAATTCTAGCTCAAATCTCAATGGTTTGCAAAAGCACAATGTCCTATATACCCTTAATTTTACACCTCATATAAAACCCAAAATAAGAGACCATGAGGAGGCACTCATTTTTTTACCCTAGCACCCAAATCTCTCCTCTCTTTCTCTCATTCCTTCGAAGCAACCAGCCACCATACCCATATTCTTTTCTTCAAAATTCTTCCAAAAAATCAACCATCAAACCTTGTTTATTCTTCATCCTTTCAATAAATCTACTTCTAAACTTGCATAATCATCAAAGTTTCATCAAAAACCATCAAGAATCAAGCATTTGCGAAAGGTTCAAGAGGTTCTTGTGATGTTCTTTAAGTGTTCTTGCTTCTATTCTCTTTCCTTCTTCATTTTCTAGCTAGATCTAGAGGTAAGCTCACTAACCCTTGCATTTTCTTTAATTTTCATCATGTAATCTCTCTTCTATTCCTCTTTCCTTCTTGAAAGAAGCTTTGAGGACTCATTTCAAACATTATTGGACAAGGACATTGGGAGCCTTGGGTGTTTGAGATGAGTCCTTGGCCTTGAAGGAAAGATTCTTGTGTTTTCTCATCATTCATTGCATTTCTACCTCATTTGCATGATTTTGGTGAAATAAAATCTTGTTTTCCTACCTATTTTGCTTCGGCCATAGCATGGATTTTAGGGTTCTTGTGTTCATTTTATTCATTTCATGATTTTAAGTTGAATTTTGGCTTGATTTTGGTGTTGGGTGCCTCGGGTTGTTGCTTCAAAACCTAGGGTTTTTGTTGCCTTTCTACTTCTTTGATTTTGTGAAGAATAAAATACATGATATGCTTGATGCTTACCTTAGAACATGGCATGATGATCTAGGGTTTAGTCTTGTGAATTGTTTCATGTATTAATTGTGAATTTTAGCATGAAATTTGATGGTGATTTGTGCTTAGCATTGCTTCGGCCTTAGGCCACTTTTGTGCATATTTTGTGCTTGAAAACGTGTTGTTTTGATCTTGTGTGAATAAATGCAATTGTGCAATTGTGTTTTTACCCTTTTACCTTTTTACTTTACCATCTCATTAAATAATTACCATTTACCTCATGCATTTTTACTCTACCATTTCATTAACTTCTCACTCAAACTTTTTACCACTTGTAAATTTGCATAAAAAAATCCCAAAACATTTCAATCATTTGCATTTTAAACTTTTACTACTTCTCATTTAAAACCCCAAAACATTTTTACCACTTCTTACTCAAAACGTTTTCAAACTTTGCATTTCACTTATTTGCATCATCTATGCGACACCTTGCATGCTTGCACTCACATTCACTCATACTTGTATACCATGCATAATAAATGCTCATGCATTCTTGTATGCTCATGCATTCTCTTGTATACTTATTCATGCATTCTCTTGTATGCTCATGCATTCACATGCTTGCTTAATCATGTATCATCGCTCACATGTTCATTCATTAAACCTAGAATACTCTATGCCTATGATCAATTGTGTTCACTTGTTCTTGATGCCATTTGAATGACTCGATTTAATTGTGTGCCCTTCCTTCCACTAGTATGTATTCTTAATGAAGACGTAAGCCTACTTTTCCGGTTGTAGCATAGAGTCATTAAGGTATATGCACCCCTTTGAGATTGTTGCCCGTCCCGTAGCAATTCTCACACACACACACAATTGTCTTGAGAGCTTTGTCTTGCATCCTTAATAATTGGATCTCTTGATTATATTGGCATGCTTAATCTTGGTTAATAATCAACATGTTTATGATTGCTTGATTGGTGAGTATGTTTGAATCTTGTTCACTCATGGTTGCATTTGGTTATGGACTTGGAATTGATTGAATAATGTTCTACTTGTTTTCCAAAACCCATTTTCTAAACTCATTTTCAAGCGCTCCTTGCTTTGCGAAAACATTTTCTTCCTCCATTAAATAAAACAAGTTGTCATTGATGATCACTCGCGCTGTTGCCGTTTGGATCGTTAATGATGATTGTATTTTCAAAAAAAGAGTTAGTAGTGAGGCCATTCTAACCGTTGTTGTTCGGTCTTCACAAACGCTCACCCAATTGCGAAAAACTCTTAAGCCGTTTTCAGACGCAAAAGCCGAGAACTACGTAGCTTTGATCCCTCAACCCAGTGAGGGTACGTAGGAGCGGGTCCGTCCCGTCAAGCACCCTTTTAAAAAAAATCTTTGTTTTGTTTCCACTTTTCAAAGATAACAAAAATATTCCTGTCTTCCGTTTTCAATAAAACGATTTTTCAAATAAAAAAAAAAGAAAAGAAAAGAAAAGAAGTAGAACAAATCGCTTTCAACTCAAACCTTTGTCAAACCACACATCGAGTTAATGGTTCCCTTTCAGTAGAAAGGACGTATGGGATGCTAATACCTTCCCCATGCGTAACCGACCCCCGAACCTACATCTCTGATTTCGAAAGACCACTCGCTTTTCCAAAAAAAGGGTTTTTCCGATGTTTTCCCAAATAAATATTGGTGGCGGCTCTACTATTTTTCACGTTGCAAAACGAGAAGTCCCAAACCGGATTTTTCGGGCGCAACAAAGGGTAAAATAAACCTTTTCAAAATTAACACCATTTTTACACAACTAATTACAAGGTAACCTTCCTTAGGAAGGATGCCGTGTGGTGCTAGCACTTTCCCCATACATAACCGGCTCTCGAACCCAAATCTAGTCTCAAGGACCCTTATCCAAACCCAACAACGGAATTACTAATGTTTTCCCTTATAATTAAACATTGGCGGCGGGCGGCTTCTTTTTCGAACTTCGAAGAATCCTTTCCCGGATTTTTAGTCATGTTTAAAATCTTCACCCATGTCGTACAAGTCTCTTGGTTTCAAATGAACTGGTATACTCCAACCTTGTTCATTCTCATCCTCTACATAATAGACCATTTGAGCTTCGGAAGCTCTAATGTATGGTTCATCATCTTCATGATCTCCACTATGTATAAGTCCTGTAAAGTTGATAGAGGTAAAGCCCAACTTATCCATCTCCATAACTCTTGAATTAGTGGTACTAGCCCATTCACATTTAAACATGACTACTGTGGAGCCAATATAGCTCAACTCAATGATGTCTACTAATCGTTCATAATAAAGCACCCCTCGAAACCTCATTTGGGTATCACACTGGATGCATAACTTCTCCTTCCAAACATGCTAAAAAATCTACTATTTTGAGTTTTTAATAACTTGTCTTGTTCTAACGTCCAAAATTTGTATCCATTAACATTAAATGAGGTGAACCTTCTAACTTGATGAAAAGGTCTTTGTGCGAGACTAACAAGAACATCTTTATCTAGTATGCTAAGAGTTTCAAGATTATTCCCAATTTGGATGTCATAATGAAGATTGTTAGTGTCATTCCTGTGAAAATATAAATAAAATACAAATAGCACAAACCCCTTACACAACTGGCGAACCAATGAACAACTTCTCTATGAATGTTTTTGTCTACTCAGAAGCATTTTTTGTCCAAAAAGTTTCCTTCGCACAATAGTTCTATGTTGGCTATTTTATTATATAGTATTAGATGTACTGAATAATAAAATGAATAATCAATGTAAGTGAAGAAACACTTACTAAAAATAATAATTAAAAACTTGACAATTTGTTAGCACGGCCTGTAACTTTTCTCTTGGTGTAAGGGTAAAATACGAAGAACCACCAACAAATTTTCCAATTATAGGAAATAATTCATCTAATCGTGACTGAACCTGCATGGCATTGGGTTTATCATCTACACGAGGACGTCTATTCAGTCTTCTATAAATATTGTCTAAATACCTTGAACATAAGCTAAGGATTTCTTCCATTAGGTAACCTTTCAATATTGTTTAAATGTCCAAGATACCTAATTATAAACCATGCAGATGTCATTTACAATAACCATTACATTGTCAAATTGAAAACATGAAAAAGAAGCTCCAACCTTAGCTTCTTCAACAAGCTTCTATTGGATACATCCAGCAATAATGGACGGGACCTCCAACCTTAGCTTCTTCAACAAGGTGGACAACCAAGGGAACCATAAAAGTGAAAAATGAAGGAGGAAATAACATTTCCATGTGGCATAAAGTGAGCACAATTTGATTATGCAATTTGTCCAAATCTTTAATTTTAAATACTTTACCGCATATTTGTCTAAACAATGAGCATAACTCAATCAACACTGCTGAAACCTCATTGGGCAATGATGCTCGCATGGCTAACGGTAGCGACTGCTCCATCAATATATGACAATCATGACTTTTTAACATTCCATTTAACTTGAAATTATCTAAGTCAATGCACCTAGAAATGTTGCTCGAATAACCATCGGGCACAGTCATCTTCTTTAAAATTGCTAAAAAAGCCCTCTTGCCCATTTTAGTCATTGTAAAGACAGCTAAAGATATTTTCCATTTTCATCTAGCCAAAGGTCGATTCTTATGCCCATTTTATGATCTTATCACATACATTCTTTTCAATGTGCATCACATCAAGATTATGGTTTAAACAGTTATGTTTCCAATATGGATGTTTAAAGAATATACTTTTCTTTTTCCATTGTTGAGTGCTTCCCTGTGGAAATCTCCCACCTCTTGTTATTTTTGTTGTCCCTTCATTCTCAAGTCTTAATCCAAATGTTGCATCAATGTTAGAAACCTGCTCAAGAGAATCGGAACCATACAACATTTTTGGCAGACTACGCATATCTTGCTCACCAGTAAAGGGAATCTGGGTCAATCTAAATTTGTGCCTCCTGTCAAGAAAATGATGATGACCCATGAAACACCACTTTCTACTATGAGAAAGACGACAAGGAATCGAGTCAAAGTTACACGATGGGAAAGCAAGTCCGGTGTATGTGTTCCACCCTGAAAGTGTTCCTAGCCCAAGAAAATCACTTATTGTCCACATTAACGGTGCATGTAATTTAAACATCTCAATCTTGAAAGAATCATAAGAATCCACACCTATTGTCCATAACTCATTTAACTCTTTGATAACAGGTTGCAAGTAGACATCTATATTTTTGCTTGGCATTTTTTTCCAGGAATTATCATCGAAATTATAAAAGATGTTTGTTCGATGCACATCCATGGAGGACTGTTGTATGGAAAGAGAATAACCGGCCAAATAATCATTAAGCACAGAACTTCAAAATCCTTACAGCAGCAACCTTCACCAATAGATTGATCTAGGGCTTTAAGCTTCCATAAAGGTTAGGCCACCAAATCCTCAAAATTGTACAATAATGTGTAAGAGAGCAAAAACTGCTTTGATAAGTGTATTTAACTACGACAAAATGAAAACCCTAATCTACTAATTTGGTTCTCGGATAAAAGCCTGCTAAAAAGTAGTAATTGTTATCGGACTTTTATCCAAGAACCCATTTGGGGATTAAGTTTTTTGTTTTAGTCTTATATATTTGGATGTTTAGTAGCCATTTTACTTCTTTTATGCATTCCTACTTTTCAATTTTACATCTTTGAGCTCTAACCTCTAGGGAAGCATAAGACCCGAAGTCAATTCATTGGTGAACGGGTGTCGTTATACGGATTTTGAGATTTGGCTGTTTATTGTTTATGATATTTCGTCTTAGTTTCGAGTTAGTCTCTATCATTTTCATTTTTGTTCTTAATGGTTACAATTTCAGTTCTTCTTATTTCGCTTGAATCATTTGAATTCTGTTTTTGTAAAACGCGATTCGTTTTTGTACGCGCTTGCTTGTATACAATCTCGTTTCGTAATCTTTTATTTTTTCAAGTTATTTGGATGCTTAATTTATTTAATTCGAATAGAAATTGATACAGGATTGACATGAATTCTGTTATGATATTGGTTATGCTTTGAACGACGCTTGTCCCCTTTCGTGACCGATTGAACCCACTGTTTCGGCGCTTGCCCGAAATTGTGTGAATTCGTATAAACTAATCAACGTCTGTTCTAGTTTGTTTATATCAATATGGAAATGGAAATCATTAAAGACGTTACTTTTTAGAACCTATGCTAAATCCGAGAAGCAAACCCTGAAACAGGTGAATTGATTGTTTCTTGCCATTTGTTTCTCCTATCAAACAGAAACCTCTCCAATTAAAACCCCCCTTTTTATTGTTAATTTCGTGTTTGTTGTTGGTAATCTTAATCTTAGAGGTCCTTGTGAGACGACCAAGGTTATCTCACCTTGATACTACATTTTAAAACTTCCTAATTATTTTGACCCGCGTACAACCGCTAATCATATATATATATATATAAACACACACACTAAGCACATCAATGAGAGTTAGCACTGCCATATGCTTGACAAGATTGTAACATCGACACTTAAGAACACATGCACATAAGATCAAAAGGTCTTTATAGGGGTTGTAATGGGGCCAAGGTCAAGGTGGGATAATCCTAAGGTGGAACTAGGCAAAAAAAATCAAAGAGGATAAAGAAGCAATAAAAATCAATTGTAAAATGAGCAAGAGAGGATCCAACTTGAACAAGGTATGATGAATTTCTCTATTTTGATATCCTTCTCCAGATAAGTCTCTCCATACAACTTTCACTGTTCTTGATACAAAGATAAAAAAGATATATATACTTTGCATTCTTTTTTTCTTTTCTTTTGACAATTTTTTTCTTTTTTTTTCATTTTTTCTTTCTTTCTTCTTTGTTTCTTTTTTGGGGAATATTTTTCTATACAAATATACTTTCCAAACTTTCAATTGAGAACCCAAGAACTAACCTAAGTGAGAACCACAATTGCGAAATTTGGAGACCCCCACACTTATGGATATGACAAATTTCAATTCAAAGCTCCTTCACCCTCTAAAATTGGGTAAAAACATTGTTTTTCACTTTTGGGTTTGTAATGAGCTATAAAACAAAGAATGGGATAAAATGCTCAAAGGGGCTTACACAAAGGGATAAATTGAGGGTAGGCTTATTTGGCTATAGTTAAGAAAAGAACAACTTGTCAAAAAGAAAAGAACAAAATTGCCTAGAACATTTCAAACATGCATGTGAATAAGTGCTTCAACAAGAATCAAGTCAAGTTTTATAGTAACTAACAAACATGAGTGAGTCACACACAAGAACAGGGAGAATGGAAAAAGATTAGTCCATCGATTATAAGGCTAAATTATCACTAGAGACAATGACTATCACAAATGATGCAAAAATTAGTGCTCATATCCAACTTATTATACCAAGAGCAACAAGAAATCAATCAAGTTATGTCATAACTAGACCCAGGACCCGTAAATTTATCAAAGGGGGAGGGTGAATATCGTTTTTGATTGTGGGCACATGAAGGAATCGTAAATTTTTAGTATGTGTAATGACAATAATAATGAATATTAATATATATTTGTTGAAAGCAGCGTCGGTCATCTAAATCAAGCAGAATTACAGTTGATGTGTATGAAGTGCCATTCGAAGAGTTGGTATGGAAAGCTGGGATCTAATGTAGTTTCTAACTCGTGGGTCAGAAATTGGAAATAATTATTACGCGTAATGATAGTAATTAATGAGAAAAAATAATAATATGTTTTCGTCGAAATTAATGTGGTGTTTTTTCTAAATTTTACAATCCTTATATATGCAAATACGAAATCGACTAATACAAAATAATAACAGAAGTAGGAAATTGGTGAATATGTATGCAAGTTAGTCATATTGGTTTGTTAAGAATTATATTGTATTATGCTCTAGAAAAAATAATGTTGATAAATAAATTGAATTATTATTTATAATTAAAGTAATGGTTAGATATGTTTTTGTATTGTTCTTTATTGTTAGCACATGGTTGATTGCAAAGAGCTGCTGATAAGAAACGACAAATTTGTATTACATATTATGACTATTTTATTGGCTTAAATTAAATACAGCAACAATTTGTTTCAAGCAAATGCCGATTCAAGACGCTTTGAAGAATTATATATGTAATCATATATTTGTATCAAATATTATCCTAATTGTGTTTTGGTGTTGCTGGGCAGCAATTCCTTTTGGTAAGCAACACTATCAAGAGACTTTGGAATGCACTTCGTGTTCCCTGTCACATCATACTTTCGTTATATTAATCGATTCGTGTCTTTGACATTCAATTAATTAACAGTTTGTTCTTGAATTGTTAAAAATTATAGTCTATACATACATAAGAAAAATGATTATGTGCATGCATTGAGTTATTATTTTTGAATTTCTTTGTTTTGTTTGTGTTGTCTGGCACCGATTTTTCTTGCTCAGCAACATCGTCTAGTGCCTTGGGAATGCAATTGGTGTTTTCTGTCATTTTTCACCTTTCTTAGATCAATTTTTTTATCTCCTTGAAATTTACTTAAGAGTGTGTGCTCAAAATTTAAAAAAGTAGATTCTATACATGCATTCTCTTTCTTTATCAACAATCAAATCATTGTTAAAGATCCAGAATTCTATGTTATCATCAATCCTTGAACCATCATCATTCAATTTAATTAATTAATATATTTGATAGAGAGTTTTATGGATTTTTTTTGTATATTGTTATATATGCCTGTATATAAAGTATATATGCAAAGAAGCATAAATTTAAATGTCCGATTTCATTGTTATAAATTTTGTTTAGAGGTAATGCTGAGCACTGGAATTAACTATATATTTGATAGTCATTGTAAAAGAAAATATAATTGAAATCAACTTATCTCATGAGTTATAAAGCTTTCAAAGGTAACTTTAAAGAATTTTGCAACAGTTTAAAGCAAAAAGAATAGGTGTAAATAGTAGGTTCTTTCAAAAATATAGGTGCAAATAAGTTTTGAAATAAATAAAGTCCATTACCAATAAGCCCATTATAATATTAAAAAAAAGTTGTTGAAAAAAAAAGGAATCAAAAGCAGTTAGTAAGAAGTTGAAGCAGTTAACGAAGAAGGATTGTCAAAAGTACAACATCACGTTTCCTCTTGTCTACCTTCAGTTTTAAATCGAACAAACAGTTAGCAAAAGAGAGGGTAACGATTTTTCATAAACGGAAGTTCATTTTTATCACCGGGTAAGTGTTTACAGTGTTTTGGTCTGAAATCATTCATTGCATGTAACTAAATTTTCATCGATGATCTGGGGAGTTTGCTCACACAAATCTTTCAATTACTTTCATCAAAGAGTAAACTATAGCAAAATAATCTAAAAAAACTTGCATTAAAAGTGTGTAATTACAATTAGGCATAAACAGAAAAGATGATTTAGGATTTTACCTTTTCCAATTATCTTATCTTGCGATTTACCCGTGCATACGCACGGGTACCGTCGTATTTTTTATATGAATTTACTAAGTTAGAATTTAATTAATCCAAATATATAAAAAGTAAATACATATAAAAAGTCAAAAATATATAGGTATAACTTTTTATAACAACAACATATAATGTATCTCGTTGGAACTCAAAAACAACATATAAGTATAAATTTTTATATGCATATGTGAATATATATATATACACACACACACACACACCTATAAAAACAAACATAAAAGAAAATATTGTCTTGTTGAGACGTATACTTTATCTGTGCTTTTTTATATATCAATGACAATTATTTATCTTTTTTTAAGTATCAATGACAAATATTCCTTCAGTATTTTTTATATATCACTGACAATTATTTGTCCTTCTTAATTACACATGACAAAAATTTGTCACGCTGTGTCAAAAAAAATTTGTCACGTGTTTTTTTTTAATATTTATCATTAGTTTGAATAGTCATTGAGTCTTCTCATTAGTAGTCTTCTAAAATCATGATTATCAATGAAAAATATTTACCCCATGTATTTTTATATATATCAGTGACAGTTATTTACGCTTTTTTAGGTATCAGTGACAAATATTTGTCACATGTATTTTTTGTTTGAAAACTTTGCTAGTATTCAAAAGATAGATAGTAGACTTATAGTAGGCTTCTAAAATTATAATTATCAATGACAAATATTTACCCCCTGTGTCTTTATATATGACAGTAATTTATCTTTTTTTAGGTATCAATGACAAATTATTTTTTCCATTTCCTTTTCTCTCTCACTTTTTTCCCCTAACACATTTTCTTTCTCTTTTTTCTCTCTCCACCTTTCCTTTCTTTCTAAGTCACTTTTGATTTTTGAAAAAGTTGGTATCTTTTTAAACAATTACCATATTACCTTTCAAATGATGTATTGCTAACTTTTTGAGTTATGGGTATTTTAGTAAATTTGGTGGTGGTTTGTTTGCTTAGAGTATAATAGATAGATAGATTATTTCTGGAAAAATAACTTGTGTGTTGTTTATTTGAGGAAAAATAGCATCTGTAATTCAGTGAATGTTAGCATTACAACGTTATTGATATTACTATTATTACAGGCAGTATATTGTGTATTCGGAATGGAAAACTTTCTTGTAGCGCATGAAGATGAGGACTATACAGACATTGTAAGTTAATTCTGTTTTATATTATTATTTTTTATTTAAAATAAATTGTATCTAGTCTTTTCTAAGATAAAAATATAATATTTTTTCCTTCTAGCGACTGCCTAGATTATTTGTTTCTCATTACAGACGTAGCCTGCAAATTCCGTTAAAAATAAGAATATCAAATGGAGTTGTGTGGAATGTAGAGTTTGCCTGTAAACGCAACGAAGTTTGGCTAACAGAAGGGTGGAGTAAAGTTCGAAAAGCGTACAATTTGTGTCTTAAAGATGTGGCTGTGTTTAGTTATAAAGGTGATTCCAAATTAGATGTGCTATTTTTTGATACCACACACATTCTAGAAGAACCTGCTGGAACTACAATCAACCTAGAAGCAAGGAAGTTCATTAGAATGATGACTACTGATATTACCAAACAAAGATTGGTAAGATATTATGCATAATTCATGTGATATACTTAACAATGAGGTATTATAATATTAAATTTCCTAAATTTACGTACTTGCAGATAATTCCTGTAGAGTTTTGGCAACCAATAGACGGAATCATGTCAAACCCTGTGATAATCATGATAGAAAGTGGAACTACATTTTTGGTAAAGTGGACAAAGAAAAAAGGTAATTTAAATTTGACAGAAGGCTGGGTAAAAGTTATACATGACTGTTCTATAAACATTAATGACTTTCTAGTCTTTTGGATGGAAGAACCAGAAGAACTGAGGATGGAAACAATAAGAATGCACCAAGAGAACATGGTTAGTGCGCATTATGCAGCAAGTGTAGGCTTGACTATAGGATCAATAGCTAGTGTTTTTTGAAGTTACAAATGAGACTGATGAATATGAAAAGGATGCTGACAGTCACATGAGGTTATTTAATGGGGTGGATTATATGGTTGTCGTGTATAATACACAAGGAGAGAGATATATTGTGAGTATAAAATCAAACTAACTCCAAATAATTGACATATCGCTATAAATGTCAATTTATGATGCCCTCTTTTTTTGTATCAGCATTTGTCGCGTGAGTTTACATCGAAGTGGGAATCTGAACTGCAAAATCCATTGTTGCTAAAGACTTGCGACAATATTGAACGAAATGTGATGTTTAGTAAGTGTGATGGTAAGATTTGGCTGACTCAAGGATGGAATTCAATAGCAAGTGACTTTAAGTTTGCAAGTTTTGACACTATACTGTTCAAGTATAATGGTAGCTCATCAATTGATTTGCAATTCTTTAATGGCAAATTTGGTGAAAAGACACTACCTCCAACACGACCAGGACGCTTTCCATTCAGTATGCTGATATGGTATACGATGAACTGTTTTGCAGAAAAACTGGTAGGGAATTTTTATGCAATTTTACTGAACATTTGATACTAAAGCACTCTATTCATACAAAAACTTGTTGAGTCATTAATTTTATTTATTTTATTTTTTACAATTACAAATGTATATAGATGTTGACCGCCTGCTTTTCAAAGAACTATCGTGGCAAACTTGCACTTATCGTTACAATTTTTATCGAAGATGGAACTGTTTGGCCGGTAAAGTGGTATAAAAATGAACAAAAGATCTGGTTAGAAGATGGATGGGAAGCTGTAGCATCACATTGTGGATTTAGATATGAGGATATTTTACTCTTTAAATTTAAAAGTAAGTCAGAAATGGAACTAAGGGTTGTGAGAAGGAGTGCACATCGTTTAAGTGTTACCGAAAGGAATCTACCAATAGTATTAATATACATGAAGAGGAAAATAATAAATTAGAGCTTGTTATTAATGAGGAAGAAGAAGTGTTGTAGACAACAGAGTTAACAAAATTATCAAGAAGACCAGGACGACCTTTGGTAAATTCTTACAATTTTTTAAGTACATATAACATACTGAATACCACCATATTGATATTTATGTATTTGATCATATATAACAGCGAGTGACGTTGTTTTGGAGTACATACCTGCTGCTGTTATGAAGAGTAAATTTGCTCATAAACCTGTCAAATTTAAAATCATGTTGCCTGAAGGTGAAATCAAGGATTGGTATTTCATATGGAGTGGTAGAGGAAATGAGGTGCATTTTGGTGTTGGTTGGAACGATTTCGTGGAGCATAACGATCTTTCAAAAGTACTGGAAATTCAGTTCAGCCAGAACCGTGGAGAAGACTATCTCCGTTTGAAGATACATGTGTGAACTGATGCTTTCTTTTTAAAGTTGTTTATATATTTAACTCTATTTGAAATTTATGTGAAATACAACTAAAGAAGGGACACATTTTCTAAATTCGTAGCTTTTTTTTTAGTGTGATGACATTTGATGTAGTGGATGCACATGAATATGAACTTGACTATGTGTCTTTCTCCTAACAATACAATTAATAAAGATTAGTTTTGAATTAGCCTCTCAACATATGATTCACTTAGTTTTTGCTTCGTATATTGATTGGTTGACTATGAAAGATGTGGTGGGTCTGAATAGATGTCAAAGAATTGTTCGGATAATTGGAATGAAAATGGCAGAATCATAGTTCAATGGTAGGATTTTTTTACCTCCCTCTTAAAAAACAACCATTCATGTTTATGATATAAGAAAACTTAGGAAAAGCCACTTCAAGAAACATAGATTATATTATATTAGAGAGCTGTTACATTACAAAATAGTCTAGGACCTATCCACATAACTAAAAAGCCTAGTAAGTTCATATCTGGTACTATCCTTGGAAAACAGCTAGGGTTCAATATCACACATTCATTAGCATAAGATATTCTAGCTAATTAAACCAACTTAAACTTAGGAACAAGATGTTTGGGTAGTCTTTGTTGATTCCCAATCGAATTGGGTCACCTGCTTTCAGTCCAAGAACCTTGCATAAAAGAACCCACTCCCCTGCAAGGTAGCATTCAGTGTTGGCTCTCTTGGTTTGTGATGTGAAGTGTGTTGTTCTCTCAATAGAACAAATCCAGCCTCTCTACCATTCATCCACAACAATAATGTTGACTAAGTGACGTGGGATGGCAGTTTTGCAAAACTGTGAGTGGAGGTGCTGCATAAATAATAGGAAAACATATGTAAACAATGACCAGAGAAAAAATATTAATCAAAGACAATTCATAGGACAAATATTACCAAACGTGTTGGTTCTCCTGAAGGCACTTTGGTACACACAGAATCTTTAAAGTAATGTCTAGGATGAGGAACCATAGCATTGCTACATGAGTCATCCTTATAGAACGCAATAGGCACATCAATAGTATCAAGATAAAAAGTTCTAGCTGGAATAGGAGAAATGACTTGCGCCAAAGTCCTATCCATAACGCGGATATGAAGATGAGTCAGTGAAGCAAAAGTTATCTGTATCCACCCACCATCAATAAGACCATAATAGTTCCCTAGGTTCTTCCAATCTTGATATAAGTACATAATCCCTTTATGTACTCTAGAAGTAACATGAAATTCATTCTCCATACAATCAGTTAAACGTAGGAATGCAGGAAATGTCTGTGATATTGCTCTAGAAGCAATGAAACAGAACCATATTCCTAGTAACATTTAGAAAATTAAAACAGAAATTAGTCAAATAAAATGTGAATAATAATAATATATTAAAATTTAAAAGTATATGGTGAAAAATGTAAAACTGATGATGGATCATATCCACATAGATAGGTCTTCTTCCTCAGCCCAATGTCTGGAATATATTGATCCAGATCAATTACTAAAGGGGGAAAGTCATCCTAGACAATATTTGGCAACAAAAGAAAGTCAAAATAATACTTCTTTATTATCAAATAACAGGTGATGTGTGTAAATATCTTATAAAAAAGTAAACTATAAGGCAAAAGAGAAATGCAACAAAGATAACTTCATTTTATATAGAACTGAAATTGCATGCAAAGTAAGTCAAACGCAAAAAAAAAGCTGAAGTTGTAAGGGTGAAAATGGTGGATGAATGTTGGAAGTATGTTTTTCGAATTGCATGCTAGCTAAAATGAATGTTGGAAGTATGTTTTTCGAAGTACATGATGCAAATTGCAAAGATGGAAGATATGACACTGATTCCACTAAACAGAACAACTAAAAGAAACTGGTGGAAGTGGATGTAAATTACATGCAAGAAAAACAAAGAATGCTTGGTAAAAAACAAAAAGAAAATATAAATTATGACTTTCTGATAGAGAAAAGGGAGTAAAGAAATATGTTAAATGCGTGACACAAATAATGTTAAAATAGGCAACCTTTTCAGCATTTGGAACTGGAAGTTTAGGAGAAGGGAAAGACATTCTGATTGTGGAGAATTAGAAAATAAGAGTGGATCATCTATGGTCAGTTAAAGGAAGTTATTTATGATTAAAATGAATCCAATTAATCACAAACAACACATAAGACTATCAACAATGACGTGTCCAATTTTTATATCTCACAAACAGTAACAAAACACAACAAGCAAAAACATCTGGCCTGTAAAAATGTTGAATCACTACCTAATCCCACTATAAAAGTTTTAAGGGGTATGTGGCATTACAATTATCCAACACTTAATCTATATAACTGCTAGCATGCAAAATATAATTGTATAAACTTATTTGTGTTTTTTTTAAAATGAGTTAAACAACATCAATCCATAAGCAAGTCTATAGATTGTTTTTTTGGTGAAAGCAAATGTATATATGTCGTTAATTTTAAGTTGGTTTAATTAACTGTCCTATTATGGCAGATATAAGGTTACTAACTTTTTTAGTTATTCGAATAGGTTCTAGAATATATATTTTGTAATATTGGTTTAATTACTAAAATAAAAAAACATACAAAATTGATTATGTTATTATCAACTAAAAAAATGGTAAAAGAGTTTTACTATCCATTCTATTCCTACCTGAGTGGAGTAATTAGTTTATTTAGTTGCACATAGATGATACTTGATTTATACTAAAAAAATAACAAAAGAGAGGTATTTTAGAATACCCCATTTTCCATTTTGTATTGAGAGTGGAGAGATAAGTTTCTGTTGTCGTCAAACTCTTAGGTCCTAGCCGTGGTGTCGGCCAGAGGTTTGGACAGTCTTTGATTCCTCTTTTCTTCAAGCAATTGTGTCGAGGAGGGAACTCTGCTCCTCAACTATGTGTTTCCTGACTTCTCTAGAAAGGGTCAGACAAGGTAAGATGGGACGTGAGTGTTGGATTATTCTACAGCTAATGCTTAAAGTAAAATAAAGTAAATGCGATAAAGGAAGATAAATTGAAATAAACGTAGAGTTTGATTGATTGATCTGTCCTTTACATTTCACTCTATTGCTATATATATACACAGGCCCTCGTCGGCCACTATGCTAGCCAACATTTACCTGCCGTTGGATTGATCTAAGATCAACGGCTCTCATCGCTTCATAGGCCCTTAACAAAGTGGAATAATTGCCCACGATCCCACTGGCACGGTTAGTGGGGTAAGTGCTTGTTGCTCCGTGTTTTCCATCCTCGCTCTTCCGCTTGAACTTCAACCGTTCCCACGTTCTATATTCGTGCCGTGTTTTCCTTCCAAACAATGCCCGCCTTGCCTCGACCGTGTGGGGGCTCGGCTACTCTGGCTCATTTTAGGTAATGATTCAGGCGTCCGAGCCCCCTAGGCCTTGGCACTCTATAGGCTGGGGCAATTACTTTCCCTCGGCTTGGCTCACTGGCCCTCGGGCGTAGCCCTCCCTCGGGGGGTTTTTGTCATTTAGTGCTCTCCGAGGACCTCCTTTTGGTTTCACTCTTTCTAGAAAATACCTTTCATGCCCTTGTCGAGTGGCTTGCCTTTACACCATAATTCCCTTTTTCTTCTCTTAGCACTCGGCCTACGACTTACTTATTTTTGGGTGTTAACAATTGCCCCCATTTTTGTGCTGTCGTGCGGCCTTTAGGACGTGATTAACGACACAAAAACCCTTGAAATGAGTTGAGGTGACGGTTAGAGGGGACATAACTGCTGCTACGTGACACTTGGCACTTCGCACGAATCAAAACCACTACGCGACGGTTCCCAAGGACACGCCAGTTGAGATTTCTCCCGAGGCTATAAATAGCCCTCATCATTACCCCTGCACAGTTACTTGTTCGTTCCGAAACTCCCTGCTTCTTTCCTCAGACCAAACTTTCCCCCAACCTTTCGTCGTCCTCCTTCTTGCTCATTATGTCTTCAAACTTCGATTCCCAAAATGAAGGACACAATTACGGCGGTGGAGACAGGCTGTCGAGTTCTCCTCTTTCCTCCAGGGGTCCCATAGTCGAGGTTTCTTTGCGAGACATACTATTTTCCACTGGTGGAGGCGTGACCGTCCAACCTATTGCGTCCACAGTCCTTGAGAGTTTTGACGCCATCAAGAATGTTTTTTGCCTCGCCAGTGGCCTGCCCATCTCCCAAGACTGGGTCACTTTGAATGCCAAGGTGACCGAGACTAGGGGTCGGGCCAAGCCTACCGATGAGTACCGCGCCTTGTTCGATCGCCTTCGGGCCTCCAAGAAGGATACCTGGAATCAGTGGCGCTGGTATGACATGATCTCCCTCTCTACTTCTTACATTCCCTATGACTTCAACATCCTGCTCCCTCTTTTGGGCTTCTGGTCCTCCGATCTCAATGCATTTGTGTTCCCTTGGGGCATGCTAACCTCCACTATTTTGGACGTCTCTGCCATTACTGGCCTGCCAGTGCACGACCTCAGCATTCATCCCGCCAAACTGCCCAAGAACGTGGATCTTGGCCATACCCACGCAGGTGGCCTATACTCCAAGTTCCTTGCTGTAAATGCCAGAACCACCGGGGAGATCACCGATGCGGAGCACACGGCATTTCTCATGTACTTCTTTTGTCGATTCTTCTACGGTACTACTTCAGCCGTTGTCGTTCAGGAGTTACAACCCTTTGTCGCCATGATGTGTTACAGGGGTGAGGTATTTGCCTGGGCCCCCTACTTCCTCTGTGAACTCTACAGGGGTTTCAAATCAAGGATTGTGGCCGTGTCTCCAAGCTACAGGGACCCTTGTGGTTGCTTCAATTGTGGTCCAAGCTCTACATCCCCCACATCCTGTCTGTTGGTCTTGCCATTCCTAGATCGCCGACGACAAGGTTCCTGGGGCCCCAACTCTAGGAGACGCCCGTTCATGAGACGACCCCAGCGCGGTTCGTGGAGGCCCTCTTGCGGATGTCATCATGTGAAATGGCTTGGTGCCCTGTTCTTGATGAAGAATCAATCTCAACTAAAGCTCTCGGCCCGCATTGGATCTTCAACCCTCAAAAGAATCAATCTCAACTGAAGCTCTCGGCCCGCATTGTTGCTCGTGACAGCGGCCTGTCTGTCGTGGTGGTGAGGGACTTGCCAATTGGCAACATTTCTACCTCCCGGTATAGCAAGGCCCTTGTAGGATGATTGATGATATCAACATTGTCAATGGCGTTTCAAAATCACGCAAGAACATTAGCGAGATCTCGATTCCGACCTCAATGTCGTCAACTTCTACATAGTGTGACGGTGGCAGTGAGTCGGCTCTGCTGCTCAACCTCGTCTTCTTCACTTAGTTCAGCAAGCATCAAAACTTTAGTTCAGTTTTCATTTTCGCTATCGACGCCGACGTCGACGTCATCGCCAAAGTTAGCTCCAACCTCGGACGCCGAGATCATGGGTCTTACTCGGCGAACAGGGTGCGACGCTGAAAAAGTTAATCTCTAATTTCCGGGGAGCGTTCGAGAGCTGTAACTCGGCCAAACAACACTGCCAGAACGACTTGACAGGGATGTTCTCTCTACTCTTTATTCTATTCTGTGCAATTTTTCATATCTTTGCTAGTCTCTACTCTGTATATCCATAAATGTTGGGGATTCCAATTTCAATGCATAAATGCATGTCTGTGCTAATTTCTTATCACTAAGACTTTTATGCTTTCTTTGACTGCAAGCCGCGGGTCACAAGCTCATGGAAACTTCATTCTAGTGATGCAATAAAAATGGAGATGCAAACTTAAAGTTGTGGAAGCTCGGGCCAAACACAGTGAAAGAGCCAAAATGGATCTAATCATTCACGCTTTCTTACCCATATATTGTGTTCAAGCCATTTACATACAATTTTAATTCATGTTTTATTGAAAAAGGGGCTAGACCCTATATTGTTTGTGTAAAGTATATTGTCACTGATTTATTTGTTTGTGATGAGTTTGGACATCATAGCAAATGTGGAGCTCCAAACTAAGTCGGCCAACGAAGGGACAAGTAAAGTGGACGTTGACATTGATACTACCAAGTGTTCGGTACCAGAGTACAGTCCTGAGATGCTCGAGCTCCATGAGTGGCCGAACCCGGGGCTTAGGATAAGTGAATGTGCTTCTAGTTGGAGTGCTTCATAAGAATGAAGATTGAGCTTGGTAGGTTGGAGCTGGAGGTCGGATGGTCCGAGGTGATCCTCTGTCCACGTCGGGTGGGGGGGTACCTGCAAGCCACTCCGACGCCCAAGTCAGTAAAGAGAAGAGAGAAGTAAGACAGAGAAGAGTTAGAGAAAATGAAAGTGTAGTTGTGTTGTGTTCGTTGTCGTACCTGGAAATGGAGGGCGGAACCTCTATTTATAGACAGTGTGTCGTACCTGAGCCGTTGGATGCATGGGAGAGATCCTGACGGTCGGGTACGGATCCAACAAGGAGGCGGGAGTCCTGAAGTACGGAAGTGGGCCAGGCCCAAGCCAACGAAGGTTTGGCCCGCTCCGAAACACTAAGCTTCCGACTTCCAACTCCAACAAAGGACATCTCCACCGACGCTATTGTAAAACGACATCTTGGAAAGTCTTGAATGTAGTGGCGGTGTGTTAACTGAGTTGTTAATTAACATAAATTTCTGACCCGACCTCGTCACAACACTCTGCATTCTACATTCGGCCTCAGCCTCTTATCTTCAGCCGGTCTCTAGATCAACCCCGGCCTCAACTTATTATCTTCAGCCAGGTTTTTAATCAACCTTGGCCTTAGCTTCTCATCTTCTGTCGGGCTCCAGATCAGCCTCAACCTCAATCTCTTCTCTTCGGTCAGGCTTCACACCTTGTCTTCTTAACATGCAGGATCCTTAGCGACATCGGCTCCCAACTTATTACAACACCCCTCTCACACGAGTCCGACACCGAGCTGGCCACTCGGCGGATGACGGTAGGAGGCGAGGCACTCAAAGAACGACACACACGTCCTCCCTGACTCCGAGCTTAAATGCTCAGTCATGGAGCGCGCCTAAGTCCACAGCGACTATGTCCTCCTTGTCTTCGAGCTTAAATGCTCAGTTAAGGAGCGCGTCTAAGTCCACAGCGACTACGTCCTCCCTGACTCCAAGCTTAAATGCTCATTCAGGGAGCGCGCCGGAATCCACAGTGACTCCGACATCTCCGCTCCTCGCGAGCGAGCCTCCTCTTTGGATTGGCTTAAATGCTTAGACAAAGACCGGAGGAAGAAGTCCTTGCGGCTTCGACCCCTCTTGACTCCAAGCTTCAATGCTCAATCGAGCTGCCTCCTCTCTGATCTCCGAGCTCAGCTCCATCAGAGACCGAGGAATAAGTCCTTGTGGCTTCAGACCCTCTTAACTCCGAGCGTCAATGCTCAGTCGAGAACCAGACGGATCCACAGCAGTCCCGGAGACGGATCCATAGCGATCCCGGAAATCAAGGACAAACGCCCAAGCCTCACTTCAGGTATCTCTACCTCTCTCTCATGTATCACAAGTTGAGGCCGCCCTTGCCTTGCCCGGCCGACCTCGACTTGGGGGGTTACTGTTTTGGCCTGGGCTCCAGCCCAATCCAGACTTTGGGCCCAACTTTGTGGTCCAAACACACCGAGGAACTCACATCATTGGCAATCCGTGTGCCATGCCTCAAGAAAGGTGGAGATCAGGCGGCCTAGTTGAACGACTTAGATCTCACCTCTTCCTTGTGCACCAAAGCACTCCTTACTACATCGTAGAGCTATAAATAGGCATCCACTCAAAGCCAAAGGTACACAATTAATTTATCCTAACTCTTCCTCATTATGATTTCCCTCTCTAACTTGAGCATCAGAGTCTCTTTGCAGGTACCACCACCGCCGTCCTCAACCTCGGCTCGGGGATTGACCTCAAACGACCGATCTACTACCGCAAGGTATCTTTCTCTCTCTCTCTCTTGAGTTCGGGTACGAACACGATCAAAAACTCCCGTAGCTACGAGGGCCGGTGTGACAACGAGGGTTGTTCCCCCCTCTTACGAAAAGGTACAAGGTACGGTACCGTCACCCTTCCCCTCGTCTTCTGCTTTTAGTCTTCATTTTCCTCATGGCCACGTTCTTCTGTAGGCTTCTACCTCTGCTCAATGCTCTCCTCTACCTCCAACACCCAACTTAACTATTGGTGCTGAAGTGGCTCAATTTTTCGCCTCTCAAGGCAAAACTCAAGCACCTCCCCCTTTGGAGACGGTGTTGTAGAGATTGGAGGATGCCCTTCAAGGGGAATTTATTACTGATCCTTCCCAGTTGGCAGATTTGAGATCTGATGCCTTTCGGCTAGTTTCCGTGGAGGGTTTTTCCGGAGTCCAGACGACGGGCGCTCAAGGAGATTGGTTACGGTCTTTTGGAGGTTTCCCGGAGCTACTCGGTGGCCAAAGCTGTTAGGGATGGTGGGCAGCAAGCCATGGACCGCCTGAGTGCCCGGCAGGCAGAGCATAGGAATTGCCTGGTTGCCTATGATGAGAAAGAGGTGGAACGCCGGTCGGTGACAAATGAAACCTGGACGGTTGAGCGTAGGATTGAAACAATCAAGGGTGTAATGTCGGACCTTCAGCTGGAGCTGCAGCTCCTGCTTCCTTAGAGGGAAGAAGCGGCCAGCAAGCTTGCTAAAATCTTGGAGGACCAATCACGTCTGTACAATCAAGCCAAGCCTCTAGCCTGCCAGGTTAAAGACTTAGAGGCCCAGAAAGAAGGTTTTCCCTATGATTTGGAGGCTGGTCAGAGCAACCTATAGTCCGTCGTCTCTTTCAGGGGGAGGTTGCGTGCTCGCTTGGGCAATGCCCCTTCTGGTGTTGCTGAAACCGCTGCGGCTGCAAATTCTGGCCAG
Source organism: Astragalus glycyphyllos (assembly GCA_963573325.1). Classification (NCBI taxonomy): domain Eukaryota; kingdom Viridiplantae; phylum Streptophyta; class Magnoliopsida; order Fabales; family Fabaceae; genus Astragalus; species Astragalus glycyphyllos. Next base: position 63,283,681 of record OY754311.1, read on the forward strand.
GCAACCACCCAGCAAGCATCTTCCCTTGTTGAAGGAGAAGACTCCGCTGTTGAGAACTGAGGGTGCTCCGATGGTGTCATTTTAATTTTATGCTTTTGTTTCTCACTAGGCCGCCAGTGTGTGGCGAGCCACCCTGACAATATTTCCTGTTATTTCCTTAATTCCATCTTTCAATTCCTTGCATACTTTCCCGTAGAGTAGGATAATACGCTTTGAGGTACTTGCATTTTATTTTCGTTTCAAATTCTTCTCTGTCTAGAGTGATTAGACGATATGCTCCACAGTGGAATACTTGGCTGACGATGTAGGGCCCGTCCCAATTCGGGGACCACTTGCCCAACTGGGGGTCTTTCCTCCCTAGTGGGAAAATGGCCTTCCATACTCGATGATGATCTTGTTGGTTGCCTCCGCATGTCCGTTGGCTTGGGAATAATAAGGAGACAAATGTCTCATCTTAATGTCGTATTCCTGGGCAAAGGCTACCACCCGTTTCGAACTTTTGAACTTGGAGGGTATATCTTGCCAATTAAATCCATGGCCCACCCTCTAAACGGCCAAAGTTTGACAATGGGGTGTAGCTCATCTGCCAGCACCCTTTGGATTGGTCCATGCAGCTGACAAGCCTCGTATCCCTTGGCAAACTGGAAGCAATCGGCCGTGATCGTCAGCCATTAATACTCGTGCCTCTAGATGAGCCATTTCATGATGGGGCTAGACCTGTGGGCACCACAGATTCCTGCATGGATCTGTGCCATTACCATATAAGCGTCCTTCATCTTGAGGCACTTTAACAGTACCCCATTGGCACTTCCTTTGTATAGGTCGTCCCCTATCAAGATATACTTCAATGCCCTTTGTTTGACCTTGAAGTCAGTATCAGCCGTTGGGTTACGGAGGTACCTTCTCAACACCCCAATCCAGGCATCGGCGGGGTCCTCCTCGGCGGGGGCCCTGGTGCTTTGTTGTAGTACCTCGACCACCCGTTCCTTGTATCCCGAGGCTCGTTGGGCCAAGTCATTCGCTTCTTTGTTCTCACTCCTGGGGACATACAGGATGACGACATCGGTAAACAACTTCAGCAAATCGTGCGCGGCCCTTAGCTCTTTGATCTTAGCATTGTAACACTGGTATTCCCCGGTGATTTGTTTGATCACCATTTGTGAGTCACCCCTTATCTCCACGTAGTGAGCTTTCATGCCGCCCAAGATATCAAGTCCCATGATCAAAGCCTCATACTCGACCTGATTATTGGAGGCTTGGTCCTCTATTCGGCACATGAACCTCCATGTCTATCCGCAAGGGCTGGTGATTACTATCCCTACCCCTGCCCTCGTCTGGGTGCTAGACGCATTGAACATAAGGACCCAGGGCTTAAGGCCCAAGTAATTAGTAGCTTCGGCCGGATCATCGTGCACTTCTACACATGGGTGCTGAGCCAAGAAGTCTGCCAAGGCTTGGCCTTTTACGGCTGTCAAAGGTACATAAGTTAAATCAAACGGGTTCAACATAATGGCCCACTTAACGATTCTTCCTTGTAAGACGGGCCTATTAAGAAGATATCGAATGATGTCAACCTTGCATACAACCAAAACTTCCTTAGGTAAAAGATAGTATTCAAGTTTTGTACAAGCATTAAACAAAGATAAACTAAGTTTCTCGATAGTAGAGTATCTAGTCTCGGCATCATTGAGGATCCTACTGAGATAATATATTAAAAATTGTTGATGGTGACCAATCGACCAAAAAAATCTTGGGACGAGGCTTTATTCCTCAGTATTATGAGCCTCGTACCACTGTTCCAACATTTTGGCCGTTAGATCATTTATTTTTGCTATTTTGTGTCATGTTTTGTGTGTTTTGCCCGGAATGCAAAAGCTAAACTGTAGGAGAATTTGATCAGTGCATTTTAATGCACTTTTTATTGTTTTTCACTTGGTGTTTTTGATTGTGTTCTGTTTCTAGTATTTGAGTCTTAGTATGTTTCTAGACTTTGGGTCTTATTTGAGCAGTATAGCATTTTCCTGATTAATTCTTATTTTTATTGCATAACAACCCCTGTCTACTCTGTCGGCCATAATTTTGTCGGTGGTTATTGAAGTGAGGCATGCCAGCATTCTTTAGAAAGCTAACAAAACAAACTACAATTCTTCTGTTAAGCGTGAATCCAAATTCTTAGGTCTTCGAGGTCAACACGGCAAATTACTGAAGTATTACTGTGTAAAACGGCTTTTTGGCCGAAATCTTGTTTGTTAACTTTTATCATAGAACCCGTTTAGGGATTAAGGTTTTTCGTTTCCTTTAAGACTAAATACACTTTTGACAGTCGTCTTTGGTGCCTAACCTCCATTGAATCTTAAAGTCTTAGATCAATCTATTGGTGAAGGGTGTTGCTGTAAAGATTTTGAGGTTAAGTGCTTAACGTTTATTTCGTTTTCATGGATTTAATTCTTTCTCTATCAATTTCATCTTCGTAATTCTTGTTGCAAATTCCGTTTGTGTTTTGCTTAATTAGTCAAACTCTGCGATTTGCTTATGTAATTCGTTTTATGATTCAGTTTTGCTTAATCACTTAATCATGATTCTGTTTTGAAGTTTCTGTTATTTGAACTATCTTATCTCTTATTTTAATTTAGTTTGAATAAAAACTGATAGAGTCCATGAAACTTGTTCATAGGATTGATTGAGTTCAGTTATGATGTTAATTGTGTTCTGTGCCAGTTGTTCACCATTACAATTGACCGAACACATTGTTTTGACGCTTTCTTTAAATGGGTGCAAATTCGTATGAACTAATTGGCGCTTGCTTGATTAGTATATTGTAAGTTAAGAATTATCTAGCTTGGGACAAATCTTATTATTAGAACCGATGATAAATCGAAGAAACGCACCCGAAACAAATGAATTGATTGCCTCTCTTTAATTGATTTTCTTTGTTAAACATCAAACTTGTTTCCTCAAAAACCCCTCTTAGTTTTAGTTTCAGTTTCGTTCTTGATGCTGGTAGTCTTTAATTTAGAGCTCCTTGACGACGAAAGTTAACTTTCTTGTACTATATTTTATATCTTTATAATTATTTTGACCTGTGTACGACTGCTGATCAAATTGGCGTCGTTGTCGGGGACCTCTCACTAATGGTTGCCAAATTAAGAACCCCACCAACCACTAACCTTTTTTTTTTTAGTTTTGTTTCTTTGCAGGTTCTGTCAGATTGCGTTGGCGTCCGTTCAGCTCCAACTCTGATTAGGTGGGAAAAAAATCAGCTTTCCGTTGATCTGGTCAGATTGCTTAGAAAAATTGTCAAAAAATCAGAAAAAATAAAGGAGTAAGACTCCCTAAGAGGGTGCTAAGGTCGAAAAACCTAAAATTCCTTTATTTTCTATTTTTAATTTATATTTTGAATTTTTGATAATCTCAAAAAATCCAAAAAAATATATATAATCTTCTTTTAATTTTATTAGATATTTTGTTGTGTTTTTATATTTTTAAGATTAGGTTTAATTCATTTTGATTTTCTGCTTAACTTTAGCATAACCTTTAATATTATGATCTTTATTCTGTTGACTATAACATGACTGCTATTTATAAACCTTCAATAGAGATGGCTATTCAAAATCTCCAACTCCAACAAACAGTGGATTACACACTTAAGAAATTGGAGATAATAGTTGGTCAGTTAACCACTGCAGTTAATTAGATACAAACCTAGAAATCAAACAAATTGTCTGCCCAAGAAGTAGTGAATCCTAATGTCCCAAATACTCCCATTGTCAGTTTAATCTTATCTCCCAAATACTCCCATGATTCTATTTTGCAACTTTTGTTATTTGAACTATCTTATCTTTTGTTTAATTTAGTTTGAATAAAATTTGATAGAGTCTATGACACTTGTTCATAGGATTGATAGAGTTCAGTTATTACGTTAATTGTAATCTGCGGCGCTTGTTCTCCATCACGATTGATTGAACACGCTGTTTTGATGCTTGCTTTAATAGGGTGCCAATTTGTATAAACTAATTGACGCTTGCTTGATTAGTTTATTATAATCTAGAATTATCAAGCCTAGAACGAATCTTTATTTTAGAATCAATGATAAATATAATAAACGCACTCGAAACAATTTGATTGATTGTGTTCAGTACATTGCCTTTAGAACCAATGATAAATCTAAAGCAGTTGGTAGGTTGAGTCTCGAGGTCGTCCTTTCCTATGTCGAAGTCGGGTTGATATCGTTTAAGTCGACTGCTTCCGAGGATAGGCTTCCCAGAGTCGTCTTACCCCGAGGTTAGACTCGCTGGGGTTGGTACCTGCAAACATTCTAATGCCTTAGTCAGCGATCAGAAGTCAGTGAGAGGTACACATGAGCAAAAGGTAACTGATATCAGAGGTTGTTGTTTTATTTATAGACGCGGAAATTGGGACTCTGTGAGCCTTGGCCGATTCTGAAAAGTGGTATCGGAGCGCCTAGATGTACACCGTCGATCTTGGTCCTGTGTTTCCTGTGAGTTAGTTGGCCGGATCCAGCACTGGATTGGGCCGGATCCTGCGTTTCCGGAATAGTTTCCCCCCAACTTGAGGTCGGTCACGGTAGTGTGGCCTCGGCTTGAGTTGTATATGTCAATTATTGTCATAAATTGAGTTGAGTCCAAAGTCGAAGTCAGACGATCCACATCGTGTTGGGGTCGGACGTGTCTCATTCTGAGTGATGAGGAGGATTTCCTAGGATCTGAGGAGTTGGACATTCTGAGTGAAAATGATGAGGTGGAGACAAAGAAAATCATGAGGGAGATCAACAGTGAGGCAGAGTAAGAAGAATCATCTGAGGAAGAATCTTTGAGTGAAATAGAGGAGATACAGTGTGATCCCACCCCTAGCCCCCAGAAAACCCAAAATTCCTTAGCCAAGTTCCCAAAACCACAAACAAACCCCACACTTATCCCTAAAAAACCACAATCACCTCTCCTACCACTCCATCAGACCACGACCACCATACCCACCTCACCACCATCAGAAGCCATCCAAGTCCAAAATGACCCACCCAAAAGCCCAACACCCATCCTTGAACCACAAAATGACCCACAACCAGATATTCTAAATCCCAACCACTATCACCCCCTCCACACCAAGAGAAACCTGTTGAAGAGCCACCACAACAACAACCCAGCAAGAAGCAATCACCAATCCTGGCGCTGCAGCGGCTGATGCTGTAGTGTCTTCTGATCAAACATGTGTGACAGATGTTTTTGTCACACCTTCAAAAGCACCAAAGTTCAAACAAAGAGCCCAGAGGAATCCTAACGCAAAAATGCAGGATTTCACTAGGGAAGATGCTAGTGAAGATGCTGGTCAGGAAGATGCAGCTGCCAACAAGTTTGTTAGTGCTATAGCCCCTGAGGCTACAACACCAAGAATGAAAGAGAAGCATGTGGCCAAGAAAAGGGTCCCCACTTATCATGAAACAAGGGAAAGCCCTGGTGCAAAGCTGGTGGACATTGAGGAAGACCAGAGAACTGAAGGGTCAACTAATGAAGAAGTAGAGAGTAACGCTGTAGCGGGTAATGATACAATGCTTGAAGACCAACCTGCTGAGGTCATGATTTCTGAGGAGGTGCCTCAAAAGGAATATGCAGAGAGGGAAGCAGCAACTAAGCTTGTTGAGATGGCAACCTCAAAGGAAGCAGAGGCAACTCAAGTTGATGCTACAACGTCTGGTGCTGTAGCGGTTGAAGTGGAAGAGCTAAAGCAGCCAGCAAAGAAGAAAGCCAAGCCTGGCAAAGCAGCACCTGCACCCTCCAGAGCAAGTAACAGGCTTAGGTCAGGGGTAGCAAAGAAGTAGTCATGCCCTTTTAATATATATATATATATATCCATGTGTTTTCTTGTTTTCCAACAAACCTGTTAGGTGCTATAGTGTTTGTTCCTGCACTTAATAGCATGTTTAGGAGTTTTTAAATTTCTAGTTATTGTATGTTTTAGAGTCAGTGATAGGACTCTCCCTTATGTTATGTTTTGTTAATTCTGTTAAGTGTTTGTTTGAATTAAATGCATGATCAGTCAGTTGAATTTTCTAGCCTTTCAACTATAGAAACTGTTCTTTTTTGGCTAATTTTAATGATGATTAAGTGAACAAGTGTAATGTTGCCTTGATTAATGACAACCTTTTTGCTGCTTCCTACACAAAGCTCTGAACTTAGGAAAAAACCTAGTTAGCTAAGGACTATCTGATGCTAAAGTTAGTTCTGGTTAACAAATGTTGAATCAAATTTCTACTAAAAACTTAGAGTAGCTTTTGAAGCTAAGTTTGGGGGTCATTGGTTATATTAAGGCTAGGTATGACGATCAGTTGATGGTTGGTGATTTATGAGCTCACAGTGTGCAAATGTAATTTTAGAAAAGCTTGTATTTTGTAATAGCTGCAATAGCCCGAAACAAATGTTGAACTGTTCCAAAATGCAAATAAAAAATAAAAAAACATGTAAATAACGGGATTCAGTAATGAGGGCATTGCAGCTAAAACTCTGTTCATCAAATTGTCAACGTTATAGCAGCTACCGCTATAGCACTGAAGAATCACTATACAACTAATTAGTGCACTAATCAGGATCTGATATACCTAATCAAGCCCTTTGTTGTGCTTTGACGCCCCTCATTTCTTATATGAAGTTGTTAGTCTACTCTCTGTTTTGGAAAACTCTTTGACTACACCAAAAGAAGGCCACTCTTTCCAAGGCTAAGAGAAATGCTGAACCTAGCTAGGAATGGAGATAAGTTAAGAGATCACAAACTAACAATTTAGCAGTAATAATTCTTAATGTTGTTAAAACAATTGAGCAGTAAAATTCTAGATGTTCTTAAAAGCAATGGTGTGTGTGTGTGTGTGAGTGTGAATCTGAAAGGTTAGCCCCTTAAGAGCAGTTTTGACAAATTGTTTGAGCTAGAGAAGAAACTGATTGGGTGTGAAGTTCTGTAAATATGTATTATATGTTTTCTTGTCTTAGTCAACTGTCATTACTTGAGGACAAGCAATGGTTTAAGTTTGGGGTGTGATAACTCATATTTATATGAGTTATTTATTCTTTTATTACTTAAATTCATGTAAGTTCTCTAACAATATTCCTATTTGTTTAGTAATTGTTGTCGTCAAACTCTTAAGTCCTGGTCGTGGTGTCGGCCAGAGGTTTGGACAGTTTTTGATTCCTCTTTTCTTCAAGCAATTGCGTCGAGGAGGGAACTCTGCTCCTCAACTATGGGTTTCCTGACTCCTCTAGAAAGGGTCAGGCAAGGTGATATGGGACACGAGTGTTGGATTATACTACGGCTAATGGTGGCTTCGCGTATTCTGGCCTCGCTCTCCCGCTTGAACTTCAACTGTTCCCACGTTCTATCTTCGTGTCGTGTCTTGCCTTCCAAGTAATGCCTCCCCTACCTCGGTCGTATGGTGGCTCGGGTGTCCTGGCTCGGGTGTCCTTTTGGCTTCACTCTTTCTGGCAAATACCTCTTCTACCCTCGCCGTGTGGCTTGCCTTCACATCATGACCCCCTTTTTTCCTCTCTTGGTCCTCGGCCTACGACCTATTTATTTTTGGGTGTTAACAGTAAGTATCCAGTATTTAGGTAATTGAAGGGTTAGGAGCTAATTTGTTATCATTTGGCACATCTTGTGAATGTTTTAATGGTTTGTTCAGTATTACGGCGGTAAGCGCTATAGCACTGCATGACGTGCCCAGCCGAGGATCAAAAACAAAAGTTACATTTTGGTGCCTATTGCTTTATGTCAAGTCAGCGTATCTTTCCTCTTGCTACAAAGCCTGACGCGGATGCCTCCTAGCTGCTAGCATGGACACTTGTCCATTTATTAATGAAGAATAGTTTTGGTTGGTGAGATATGTCATAGTCACCTTTTTGGAAAGCTACATTAAGGGGAATAAACATATATATCTATCATCTTCTCCACTCCATTCACTCATTCGAAGACTTGGAGAGTTTTTTGGGGAGAAAAACTTGACACACATTTCCTCCATTAATCCTCCATTTCAAGCTTTGTTTTCCAAGTATATTTTTTCATTTTCTACGCTATGAAGCTGTGCTATAGCGTCGCCTAGCCGTTCATGACTAGGAGTCCACGGAGTGTATCTTTTGCAACCGTGTCTTCTCTTTTTGCTTTCGGTAATATGGACATTCTACTTTGTATTGTGTTGATGATGCTCACCATGAGCTAAACACTTATTAGTTGGATTGCTTTAAGCTTTGTAGTGAACCTCTTTTTGCTTTTGGTAATATGGACATTCAATCTTTGTACTTTAATGCTTTCAAACTTGTTTTGGGATTGGCCAACTAAAATGAGTACATTCGTGGGTACAGACATGGTCCATGATTCAAACTCAAAGGTTGATATGAACGAAAGGTTGTTTAAAGACATTTTAACAACTTTTTCGTAACTTTAGATATAGGGGAGCAATAGTTCATAGGGTGAACACTGTGGGTTCTTCATTATACAGGGGTGGACTTATTTAGAACTTAGAAATAAGAGTCTTGTAACAAAACCCTGGGGTCAGTGACCGAAAGGCACAACATCATATGCTACAGCACTTAGCGCTATAGCATCCAATGTTAGAGCGTCTTACTTTTGAGAAATTATTACTTAACAAAGAGCAGTCCCACTCATTTCTTAAATACTTGAAACTCGTTACTGTTTTTACTCAACTTCTTTACTTTTTATGTCTAAAACCATATCACTTTTATTTTGCTTACTTCACTAGTGTTTTAGTTACTTAAACATTAAAATTAACATCAATCTCTATGGGTATGATCTCTACTTTATCATTATATTCCTTGTTGCGATTGTGTACACTTGCACAACTACTTCTCGCACAACACCCATCCACAAAATTGGGTACCCCTTGGGGCCCAACCCAATGGATGAAAATCCCACTTATAAACACTCTCATAGTGTGTATTCCATCCAATGTGAGACTTTTTCAATTCACACAATTCATCATAGTTCCAACACAAAGTGAGAGGTCAAATTCCTTGATCCGGTTCAGCAAGGCGATGCGCTTACGTGAACTTGGATCCAAGGTGTGTCTATCTCAATAGATCGGACGTCGAGAGCGACCCTTCAGATGAAGGAAGTCGATCCGAGGTCACCTGCGATTAAGACTTTGTTCGGTCCAGTTCACCAAGCGCCAAGCTTGGAGTGATCGTGGAGTGAAGAAGTTCGTTCCAGGTCGTCCTACTTTCTTTGTTAGACGGGAGAGGTTGGTCTCGAGCCCAGAAATGATCTGCTGCCTACTTCGGTCCAGTTGACCAAGCGCTAGGCTTAACTTTAAACTCGGAGTGACAAGGTTGAGGGCGAGGTCAGACTCGAGCCCAGAAATGATCTGCTACCTGCTTCGGTCCAGTTTACCAAAGCACTAGGCTTGAGGTGAAACTCGGAGCGAAGATGTTGAGGGTGAGGTCGGACTCGAGACCGAAAGTGATATGCTACCTGCTTCGGTCTAGTTTACCAAAGCGCTAGGGTTGAGGTGAAACTCAGAGCAAAGAGGTTGAGGGAAAGATCAGACCCGAGTCCGGAAACGATCTGCTACCTTCTTCGGTCTAGTTTACCAAGTGCAGAGCTTGAGGTAAAACTCGGAGCGAAATGGTTAAGGATGAGGTCAGACTCGAGCACAGAAATGATGCAACGTTTCGTGCTGGATGTAGGATGTTGTGCCGAGGTCGGATTAGCAATTTATGTCGGTCAACACATTGGTTAATGCGTCACTTCTAAAATCAAGACCACCAAGATGTTGTCTGTGTGGTGACTTGAACCAGACCTCGATGTCGGTATCTCAGTTTGTTACTCGCCAAAAGAAAATCAAATTAGCAAATATAGGCTGAGATCAGATTTGGTCTGCTTTAATTGTCGGACTGAAGGGAGGGGCCGAGCTGGATTTGCAAGATCGGATGTAGGACGTCGTACCGAGGTTGGATTAGCAAGTTATGTCAGCCGATACATTGGTTAACACACCACTTCTAAAATCAAGACGTCGTTGGTTCCAAACGCACCGAAACAAAATTGATTAGCCATCAAGAGTGTAGCTTACCTTGCTTTTAATACTTATTAATCAAATAATCAAATCACACCCTATGCTTGAGACCAAGTCAAAAGTGTTGGCATAGCATTCAGGCCCAAATGTAATGGGCTGACCACAGCCACGCGTACAAGGAATTTGCCTTGCCAGAGGAATGAAAATATCAAATTTGAGAGACCATGATATTATTTAGGAGGTTATACCCAATTTGGTCCCTGACTTTTCAAAAATGTTGAATTTAGTCTCTGACTTTTCATCAGTATCAATTTAGTCCCCAACATTTACAAATCTGTGTCAATTTAGTCCTTCCGTTAACAACTGTTAGTAACAGAGCTGACGTGGCTGTTAACTGCAAACATGGCAAAAGTCAGGGACTAAATTGATACTCCAAAAAAAAATCCAACTCAGATTCTGATTTAAGTCAAAAGCAGATTTTTTTTATTTTATTTTCAATTCAACTTCTCACCCACGTTTCTTTCTTCTCTCTTCAAAAAAACTCTTCCCATTCCCGCGTCACTGTTCACCATCATCTTCACTCACAACCAGACTTCACCGTGACCCTTCCGTTCGCCATCGTTTGCTTCCGTTGCGCCACCGTTCATCGTCATTCACCGTCGCAACATCATCATCTTCCATCGTGCACTCTCTGGTTCTCGTTTTCACAGGTTAGTGTTTTTCTCCCTTTGAGAAAAATCAGTTTTTAGTTGCGCTTTTCATCTTCTGTTAATCGATTCTTGCTTCCATTAGGCCAAACATTGTGATTTTAGGGTTTATTTTGTTTTAATACTTGAGTTTAGTTTGTTAGAAATACTGATTTTAGGGCTTTTTTAGTAATGTGATTTTTTGTTCCATTTTCACTTCCATTGGTCCTATTTTCGTTTCTTGTTTGAATTGTTGAACCTGTATGTAGATGGTTTTTGCGTTTCTGTGTTGAAGTTGTAGTTTTTCAGTTGAGCACCTAATAAAGATTGTGTTTATTTGTTAAAGCTGTGGTTTTTCAGTTGATAACTTTATAAAGCTATGGTTTATTTTGTTTTCTGCATCAGATACATTGATTTGGTTGTTTGTTTAAATCTTTTTTCAAAATGAGTTCACTCATTACCGATGATGAGCCTATTTTGTTGATTCCAAGTAGCGAAGAGGTACCCGGTGATGAATCAAGTGATAGTGATCATAGTTGGAAGTCTGAAGAAATGAAAGAACCGATAAGCACCGATGAAGATGATGTTGACACGTCAAAGTTCCCACAATTTAGTGAAGCTGCCAAGTTTGGCAATGTTAATTTGGAGTTGGGGATGGAGTTCAGTAATTTAGAATCATTCAAGCAAGCTGTGAAGGGGTATACCATCAACACTGGGAGGCCCATAAAATGGGTTAAAAATGATGGAGACAGGGTAAGAGCAAAGTGTCAAGAACAAGAGTGTAAGTGGGAGATTTATTGTACTGAGAACAAGGGGAGAGGAAGCTACCAAGTGAAGACTTTTAATGATGAGCACATTTGTTGTAGGACCAATAGGTTACCTCAGGCCGACAAAAAGTGGCTGGTACAGAAGTTAGAGGCAAAGCTTCGTGATCAACTCAAGATTACACATGTTGAGGTCTTTGACTTTTTTAAAAAGGAGTTTAAGGTTATCATCGATCGGAGTATGATTTTCAGGGCTCTTAAGGAGGAAAGGGAATTAGTGGAGGGCAGTGAACGAGAGCAATATGCTAAGATGTGGGATTATGCCAATGAGTTGATAAGGAGAAACCCTGGATCCTTAATTAAGATGGACACAATTCCACAACCAGATTTTGGGCCTCAGTTTCATAGGTTTTTTGTGTGCTTAGATGCATGTAAGAAGGGTTTCAAAGCTGGTTGTTGGCCTTTTATAGGTTTGGATGGTTGTTTTTTGAAGGGTTATTTTCCAGGACAGTTGTTGTCAGCTATGGGACAAGATGCTAACAAGCACATTTTTGAAATAGCTTATGCTATTGTGGATCTGGAAAACAAGGGAAATTGGAAATGGTTTTTGACATTGCTCCATGGAGAGATAGGTGACTACGTGCAACATGGATGGATTTTCATGTCAGACATGCAAAAGGTATATTTTGATTTTCGACTGTTTTGATACTATTTTAGTTATTTCGGGGACTTAATTGATATTATTATGGTGTAGGGTTTAATTCAAGCCGTGCAAGAGGTTGTGCCTAATGCGCCTCACAGGTTTTGTGCTATGCACTTATGGAGGAATTTCATAAAACTGTTTAAAGAGAAGGAATTGGGAGGAGTGGTTTGGGAGTGCTCCAAAGCCACAACTCCGGCACAGTTCAATATGGTGATGGAGAGGGTCAAGAGGCTGAACGAGAAAGCATAGGAATATCTAAACAAATGGCCTAAGAAGGCATGGACAAAGGCTTATTTTGACGAGCACTACAAAGTGGTTGATATCACAAACAACACATGTGAGATTTTTAATTCTGCCATTTTGCCTTACCGTGGTAAGCCATTTCTAACTATGGCTGAAGAGGTTAGATGCTATGTTATGAGAACCATGAGTACCAATAAGTTGAAGCTTGAGGGGAGGTCGGGACCGTTATGTCCTGTCCAACAGAGTAGACTTGATAAGGAGAAGATAGAAAGCAACTACTGAACCCCGATGAGGTCTGGCGAGACTCCCTATTTACGGTATCAAGTTGAAAATCATTATCATAGGGTGGATGTTGATTTGAGTGCACATACATGCACATGCAGATTCTAGCAAATAACAGGTAAGTTTGTATTTTTATGTAATTTTATATATTGTAAATGAAGAACCTATTAAGGGATCTTAAATATCCTGTCATTTTGTAGGGATGCCTTGTATGCATGCTTGTGCTGCAATGGCACACAAAGGTTATAAGCCGGAAGACTACTGTCATGCTTGGTTAATAGTAGTTGCGTACTAGACAACTTATGAGTTCTTTGTGTAGCCAACACAATCAGATCACTACCGGACACCCACTGAGTATGAAAGGCCTCTCCCACTTAAGGTCACGAGGAAGGCAGGAAGACCAAAGAAACAAAGGAGGAAGGATGGCAATGAAGAACCTATTAGTGGAACCAAGTTGAAGAGGAGACTTCACATTTGGACTTGTCAAAGATGTGGATTAGAGGGTCACAGTAGCAGGGGGTGTACTAACCAGGGGGTTGAAAGAGGACCTAAAAAATCATATAGGTCAAGTTGAAACTCAACTAACACAATCAATGCTACAGTCAAGTCAAGGAGTGACGGAGCAAGCAAGTCAAGGAGTGACGGAGCAGACAAGTGGAGGAGGTGCTCAGCCAAGTGAAGGTGCCAATCCAAGTGTGCTCCCAAGCAAGCAAGCCTAAAGGTACAGGGACTTAATCCTTTATATCTTTAAGTCTAAAAACTTGTTTAGTTGCTGCTGCTGCAATTAATAGTTTCATGTTATGCCTTCTGTTGTTTATATAGTGCTCTTTCATTGTTCAAGTAGAAGTTCAAGTAAAAATAGAACCTGATTTCACTAAACTAGGTAGTGAAAATAATTGAAAGAAGTTGCAATATTTTTCATTTGATTCTAGACAGTGTTATAGTATAGCTATCCTTCTGAATCTGATTAAGGCTTAGTTATAATATAGCAATCCTTTTTGGAGAATTTGCTCACTTTTTATTTAGTTTACATTTATTTAGTTTATCATTTGGCATTTAAATATTTGTTAAATACAGGTTTTATTTAGTTTACACTGTGAATGGTTGTATACGTTTATTTAGTTTATCATCATATGGTATTACACTGTGAATGGCGCATTGAGTATGAAAGGTTGTTAAATACACATTTGTTTAAATTTGGTGTAGGGAAGGGGAAGGAGGTATGGGATAAGAGGGCCCGTTATGCCTTCTACATTGAGATTGAAGGAAGTTCCAATAAGGGGACCAACTCCAATTAATCCGGCTAGGCCTTCTAACGAACCACCACCATCATCCATGATGCCAACTCCACAAATACCAATGATGCAATTCATTCCAACACCAAGTCTTCACCAGCTGCGTCCAACACAACCATGATAGCGTGGAGTTGTTACATTATTTTGCACTTTATTGTTTGGTTTTTTTGGATTAAAGAATTTATGTTTTATGTACGAATTTATGTAATTGCACGTTATTGTGCTCAATTTGAACTTTAGGGTCCAAGACCAAGTGTTTCATGTACGAATTTATGTAATTGAACGTTATTGTGCTCAATTTGAACTTTAGTTTATTTATGGATATGATCATATCGTACTCAATATGAACTTTAGTTTTATTATGAATGTAGAAATAGAACCATAAACAAGGCTGAAAAGCTTAAAACGGGTGCTATCAAACCCTTACATAACTCAGGCACTCTTCACTTAGGATACCCCACCTTCACGAAAGAACCCTCAAAAACAATTGATAAACAAGAGATACCCCACTCTTGTTACAATCAAAACCCTAGAGAGATTCCCCACTCTCTAGTACAACCAATTGACAAATAAGAGATATCCCACCCTTGTTACAATCAAAACCCTAGAGAGATTCCCACTCTCTACCCAATAAGATCAATTGAACAAATTACAAGAAATAGAAATACATCTAAAGTAGGTGAATACAACAGATTGAAGCTTCCCAACCTAACCCTCTAGATAGATCAATACAAATTGATAGAAACGGTGAAGAACAAATGCAATAGTGCTTTAGGGTTCAATGGTGTGCTATCGATTCGCAGGTTGTTATGTTTGGCAGGCCCTAGGTCCCTATTTATAGTTTCTTTCAAAATCTAACCGTTGGGACGATTTTTAACACTGATAATCGATTATCAGTTAAGTGGATAATCAATTACCACGCGCACGAATTTCTTTTAAAAAAGCAATTCTTTATAATCGATTGTCAATATGGGATAGTCGACTATTGTAATCTATTATCCTAATCGATTTTAATTCTTCTAACTTTTGTGCGTATGAACTTATTCTATTGTGTAAGCAATTTTTTGCCTTTCTGTAATCCGCTATGGACCTAAATAATCGATTATCACTTTGTTGTAATCGATTACTAATCAACCTATGGTCATAATCAATTATCTTCTTTGTTGTAATCGATTATGTACTTACATATTGCCATATTGTACTTCAATAATCGATTATGGACTCTATTTTCTCCTAAAAGCGAGTGCTACTACTTATAATCATTTTGGTGCTTGTGCCTAAACTATTTAGCATGGTTTTATCAATTGAAGGCATATGTTAGGTTAATTATGTGAGTGCTAATGTGTTAAGTGATATGAGCCGATCCTCAAAAGCGGTTTACATTTCATTCCTAAGACACGACCGGAGTTCCTAATGTCTACCCTTGACACGGACATTCTTCTTGAGTTTGTTGTGTCTTGAAGTTCCTTTTTGTCACTTTATTTAGAGATGTTTCATCATCAAAACTTAACCTGCAACACAAGATATCAACATTCTCCCTCTTTTTGATGATGACAAAATTTTGATTCATCTTAGATGGGAGGTTAGTTCATCCACCAAAATAATGCACTAATATTAAAGATATGTATCTAGACTCCCCCTTACTCGATGCTCCCCCTATGTAAATGCAAAGTGACAATACTATTTTTCTCCGCCTTTTTGTCATGATCAAAAGGGTTAATGCGAGACTTAGTTGGTGAGTCGAAAACGCAGCTAATAGTGAAAGTCAGTCCATTGCATTTGAAAAAAATGATAGGCATACACCCCAAAATGGTGTGAGAGTTGGGTTTCAACACAAGATAACCAAACATCATTCAATCAAAACTTCACATGACATTTCAAGGAAAATAGAGAGGCAAAGTGTAAGGTTTTTGAGAGAACAACACGTGAGTGCTGTTTAAAGTGGAAAACACGTGTTCAGTTTTTTTATTGAAAACCAGAATGTTACTAATCTATTACGCTAATCTATTATGCTAATATATTAAAATGTGTGAAAGTACAAAGATAGACCAACAGAATGTTCCTAATCTATTAAGCTAAAAGATTAAAATATGTGAAAATTGTTTTTCATGGGAAATACATTAAAAAATTCATCTAGATGTAGTTTTCTTGAAATTTTATCATGGAAAAGCACTTAATTCAATCAACAGTTCATATTTCATTCAGATAAATGATAAATTAATGATTCGAAGTTCTCTTAGAATGAAAAAGAAACTTTCTTTTTGCAATGCTTTTGTAAAAATATCAGCTAGCTGTTTTGAATACTCAGAGAAATCAATCAGACAATCGTCTTTTTGAACATGATCTCTAAGAAAATGATGTCTGATCTATATGCTTAGTTCTAGAGTGTTCAACGGGTTTCTTTGTCAAATTAATTGTGCTTGTGATGTCGTATTTAATCTGAATGTGATCTATATCGATGCCATAGCCATGAGTTTCCATTCTTACTAATGTGACAACATGCTTTATGAGATGAGACTTCATCAAGATTAACCATGTAAATGTTGTGTACTCTATTTCCTATTATTCTATCCTGTTTACTAATTTTGTTGAAATAATAAAGACTTGAATATAATTGATAATACTTTTGATAATGGGTTGGTTGACTACAAAAGACTAAATATTAATCCCTAATTATAGGGATAAATTGACTCAACCCTAAATAACTAAATCAAGAAACAAATCATAATAATAATGACGTAATATGAAAACTTATCCTAGATGATACTATATTTTACTAAAAGATATGAAACTAATTTAACTATGATACTCTAACATAATATCATGATATTATATGATACTTTCTTATATTCTAACACTCCTCCTCAAGCTAAAGTTTATTAAGCTTTTAACTTGTTACAAAATATGCCTTTGAAGAAGAATAACCAAACTACAACGGTAATGGGCCAGCGCTACATGACGGCTGAGACCACAATCGGAAGGTGTCCCCACATCAAAATATATCAAACTGGACTAGTGCTCACTCTGGCCGACGAAGTCCGAACTTGAAAATGTCACAACTTCAAAACAAGGAAGATATTAGGCAAGTGCTCACTTTGGCAGCTGAAACCTTCACATGAAATGTCACATCTTCATACCAAACCAAAACAATATTGGGCCAGCGCAAACAGTAGCTGAAGCCCCAAATGGGAGAAATACATCTTCATACCAAACAAGAAACGATATTGGACCAGTGCTTACAACAGCTGAAGTCCTAACTGAAGGTGTAACAACTCCAAACCAAACTGAAACGTTTCATATGTGACTAGTGTCGAGGACTCAACTTGGACCACGAGACTACCAATGGACTCTTTCATCTATAATTGGGGCCGACGACTCAACCTTGACATGGTTGGACAACAGGACTACCGATGGATTGTTTCATCTGTGATTGGGGCCAACGACTCAACCTTGACGGTGGATGGACAACGGGACTACCAACGAACTATTTATAGTGTGCTCGGACTGTTAACAAGAGAACTTGCCATTAGAGATCGATTTGAGACAAAGCAGAAAACACACTGGATAAAAGTGACCTGGGCAGATGACCAACAAAAAACTTAAACCAACGAACAACCTGAAACAAAAAGATGTGCGAAACCAGACCCGAAAGCAAAACACTGTGACTGAGAAGTTAATATGACATAAATGCAGAAACAAAGGGCCAAGAATTGATATTTCTTGACTAAAATAGACTAGAAACAGACCGAGAACACTGAAACAAACCCGAAATAGACCAAGAACACTGAAACAAATTAGAGGCAGACCAAGAATAGTATAAGCACTGTTCAACAGTACCTAATCAAGCAATATCTACCAGAAAAATGCATAAACCAACAGAGAGAAAAGTCTGTTTGTATTGTACCACGTATAACCATGGACCAAACCTAATAAATAACCATATATCCGGGACCATGAGAGATAGGCGACGCCGACGATGAAAAGAATCACCTAAACGGTTGCCAGACGTGCTGCCACGTGTTGGTACGGCGGATGGGCGTGCAACAAACACGCTGACAATGTTTCCACGCGTGACGACACGTGACGATAGTGATGGAAGCGTGATTTCGGTGGTGGGCCAGTCTAACATAGGTGGTTCTAATGGTGGTGGCGGTGTAGGATGATTTGACCTGAAAGATGGGTTCCTGGACTGAACAATGTTCAAGGAGACAGAAAGATGCACCTCTGAACAGTTGAGTAGATCGGTGAATTCCACCCCTATTGATGGTGGTTTCTTCGGAAACGGTGGCCGGAAAAATTCTGTCGGTGGCAGCTAACGGTGGTGGGCCTGCCGGAAACTAAAAAGAGACACCGTAAAGTTGAAAACGACGGAAGGAAACAAACTGAAAGGGGTTATAGAAACGCTAAAAAGATATAAATTGGAAATGGTTTAAATATGTATTTAGTCCCTGCAAATGTCACTGTTTTTCGATTTAGTCCCTGCAATTTTTTTTAAATACGTCCCTGCAAAATAACTTTATTTTTAAATACGTCCCTACAAAATAAACTTTTTAAATACGTCCCTGCAAAATAGATTTTTTTTTTAAATACGTCCCCACAAAATAACCTTTTTTTTAAATACGTCCTTGCAAAATATCACAATTTTTTTTTGTTGAGACGTATTTCATAAAAAAGGTTATTTTGCAGGGACGTATTTCAAAAAAAAAAAATTTGTAGGGACGTATTTAAAATTCCAACTTTCGGAAGGGCATATTCCAAAAAAAGCTATTTTGCAGGGACGTATTTAAAAAAAATTGCAGGGACTAAATCGAAAAACAGGGACATTTGCAGGGACTAAATACATATTTAAACCATTGGAAATTAATAAGAGATGGTGCTGCCGGCGGCAGCTGCCGCCACCGTCAGCGTTGGTGAAGCTCAAAGATAGGTTACAAGATTAGAACTTGGTTTAATACCATGTGGAAATAATAAAGACTTGAATATATTTGAGAATACTTTTGATAATGGGTTGGTTCGTTACAAAAGACTAAACATTAGTCCCTATTTATAGAGATAAATTGACTCAACCCTAAATAACTAAATCAGGAAACAAATCTTAATAATAATGACGTAATATGAAAACTTATTCTAGAAGATACACTAGTGCAAAAAAGACATTTAGCATCGACTGTTTTGGACGTTTAGCATCGGTTATCCGACGATGCTAAATCCCCAGATACTAAATGTGGGACATTTAGCATCGGTTATTTAACCGATGCTAAATGTCTCCTATTGGTACATTTAGCATCGGTTTAATGTACAATCGATGCTAAATGTACCTGTAGGAGACATTTAGCATCGGTTGTACCGTAAAACCGATGCTAAATGTACCAGAAGGAGACATTTAGCATCGGTTGTACAGTATAACAGATGCTAAATATACCTGTAGGAGACAGTTAGCATCGGTTGTACTGTACAACCGATGCTAAATGTACCTGTAGGAGACATTTAGCATCGGTTGTACAGTATAACTGATGCTAAATGTCTACTGTTGGTACTTTTAGCATCGGTTATACTGTACAACCGATGCTAAAAGTCTCATTTCTTTTATATTTTTTTTTTGTTGTTGTCCATACCAGTCATCTAATACATAATAATCTGTTATATACAGAGAGATATTCCAGTCATCAACACATAAAAGTACTTAAAATTCCATAAACTTAATAATCTCTTGAATAGTGAGAACATAAGTTAAACTAATTAGAAAACAAAATACATAACAAAATGTGGTATCCACCATAACATATATAACACTATTGTGCACAAAATGTGGTGACCCTTTCCTAATTACACAAGTTAAACTACGCACGAAATAGTGTATCCTTTTGCTCTGTACGTATCTTGAAAAAGAATTCCGCCCAAAGCTGACGAGTCTCCTCAAGTTCCTCATCGGTGTATGACTTTGCATTATCAAATACCTACAAGTTTAAAATTTACTCAAACAAATTAGATTTCAAACTTTTATACCTTCTCCTAATTATCAAATACCTACTAAAAAAGAATTTGCTTTGATTGAATTTAATACCTTCTCCCAAGTATCAACAATATCGTCGCTCACAATGGTCAGCATAAACTTCATAACATAATAGCCACAATGAAAACCATTCGGTTGTATTGGCATCTACACACATGAATTAACAAAGTTAACCAAAAAAGAATATAATATATATATATATATATATATATATATATATATCAAACTCTAAAGTTCTCAGTTTTCCCAACCATTTGCAACTGTACCATATAATATAATACTAAAACTGTACACATCTTATTTTTTTAGAACTAAAGAGAAAGAGAATTACTAAATTTTAATCGGAATATCTATCACAATGATTTAAATTATTTCACATTTAATGGTATGGTTTTTAGGCCACTATAAATATAAATTCACGATCATCTATAAATAATGGACTTGTTTGTTTCCACTTTATGTGTGGAAATGTAGCCTAGCTTCTGATACTGAATTTCAGTTCACCAAGTACTATTTCCTGAACCTATCAAGTGTGATAAATACAATCACACTGATCAAATCTATTTCCTAAGAAATTCAAAGAAACATGTTAATGTTTTCTCATCAAAACATTTCCAGCCCAAAAAAGCCAATCAAAATTTATTAGGCAGCTGCTGTATCTGATTAGAAGTAATAAAAAAAAATAGCCACAAAGCCTTCTACATCTCCATTTCTTCAAAAAGAAAAAACTACTTTAGCTAGTTTAGCAGGCAGTGTGTAAATTGATATTCCAGTAAATTGACATCTCTTAGCCTGTTACAAAGAATAAACACCACCACATATATAACAAATCCATGATATTGTTTAAGAAACTAAAATATTTGTGGTTAAAGCAATATCACAAACTCCGGAGTAGTGTGAGATTTTACAAATGCGGCCCATGTCTCGGTAGATATGGCGCTATACTTGTCACATGGAGTTGTTGCACCGCTATTATCGTCATTGCCATAGACATATTCTCTGTTGAGTTTTCTCTTGAACTGTCTCCAGCAGAGATTTATATGAGACATCCAAGTCTTCTTGAATTGCTCATTGTCGGGAACATCAAATGTTTGCTGAACATCATCCCAAGCATTTTTTTTTGTCTCGGCATCAACTTTATCCCAGGACATGGGCAATATGCTTACTTTTGTTCGTGCAACCACCCCTAAATAGTTCTTGAATTGGTTAGCATATGGATCGACCAATAAGGTTGCCTTTACTATCAACAGCCACACTATATTTTTGACCACTTGGGAGCCTATTAGTGAACTTATTTAATGATGTCTGTTTGGAGGGTCGGCACTGGAATCATCCATGATATCTGTTTGAACAAAGGAAACAAAATATATCAGTTACAATATCTCAACACATGCTGGAACACCTAAATATATCAGTTACAAAATATATCAGTTACAATATCTCAACACAGAATCAAAGAAGAAAAAGACAAAATTAAAACAGGCCATTTTCATACACTCCAACAAACATTGTGGGAACAATCATTGTCATTAAAGCTCAACAACACAATTTCACAGATTCCAAAAAAAAAATAACAAATCTAAACTCCTTCATATAAAATCCCTTCATTATGATCATTGCGAGTGGCATGTTCATCGTCAACTTCATTGTCATCAACTAAAGTAGGCACTTGTGTTAACAAACAAGGTGTCTCTGAAATTGCAAGACTTGAATCTTCATCACTTGCTATTTTTCCTTGTAGGACCACTGACCACTTTTTGTTACAAGGATCTTTCACATAAAATACTTGTTTTGCTTGGTCAGCCATGATGAAAAGTTCCTCATTATAACTTACCTTGTCAAGGTCCACTAGTGTAAATCCCATTTCGTCGGTACGCACACCATTTTTGCTGCTAACCCACTTGCATTTAAAAAGAGGCACTTTAAATTTACGGTAATCAAGCTCCCAAATCTCATCAATGACACCAAAGTAAGGGATGCAAGTACGGGATTAGCATCCTTTGAAGTAGAGAAGTGCATTGAGGAAGCCATGATCATAACTCCGCTGTTTTGCATGGTACTCATGTCATCTTTCGACTTTGTGTAAAAGGAAAAGTTATTTATGTCGTACCCGCTCCAACACACGACACTAAAGCAAGGGTCATGTGCTAACCATCTCAAAGTCTCAAAGGCAGTCGCATCTTTCTTAATCTGTGATTTAAAACAATCTATGAATGTGTTGTTATGCTCGTTCAATAACGATATTTTTTTCATTCGAGGGTTTTTGGCCTTCACTATATCTTTATGATGAGACAAGTAAGGTGTAACCTCATCTGTGTTATTCAAAACATACAAATGTGCTTGAAGCACTTCAGCTCGACCCATGCTCTTAGTGGCCGGCCCATGTGTACCTTTACCTTGGCATCTCCCTGCATAACGAGACTTTGGTAGTCCTACAGACTTCGCTTCTGACAAGTAGTCTGAACAAAACTCAATAGCTTCTTCTGTGACATACCTTTCGACAATGGATGCTTCAGGACGATATTGGTTCTTCACATACCCTTTCAAGATCTTCATGTATCGCTCGACTGGGTACATCCACCTTAAATAAACAGGTCCACATAATCTAATCTCCCTAACTAGATGAACAATTAAATGAACCATGATATCAAAGAACGAGGGAGGAAAAAACATCTCCAACTGACACAAGATAATAACAGCCTCATTTTCCAACTCGTCCAATTTTTGAGGGTCGATGACTTTAGCACATATACTATTGAAGAATAGGCACAATCTAGTTATGGTATGTCGGACATCTTTCGGCAAGATGCCACGAATTGCCACAGGTAGTAGTTGTTGCATCAAGACGTGGCACTCATGCGACTTCAAGCCAACTAATTTGAGATCTTTCATTAAAACCAGTCACTTTACATTTGAAGAGTAACCATGTGGCACTTTGATTCCCCCTAGACATTCACAAAAGCTCATTTTCTCTTTTTTTGACAAGGTATAACATGCTGGAGGCAAATATGTGCCTTTACCTCTTTCCAATGGATGTAATTGTTCTCTTATGCCCATCTCACGCAAATCTAGACGAGAATTTATACCATCCTTTGTCCCTTGAATGTTGAGAAGAGTCCCGATGACGCTATCACAAACGTTTTTCTCGACAATAAGAGGAAAACAAAGCAAAAAAGTTTCCAACATTAATGGATTACAATGTGTATATCAAGATAGAAGCAAAAAAAGAATTCAAAAGAGATTTTTTAACCACATCACAAACATAAAAGAAAAAAGATGAAGTAAAATGCAAAAGCCTTATTCTGTAGCCAACTCTCTCATTAACAATGCCAATTGATTTAGTTAGATGCCATTGTGAGCTTTCCTTTTTTCTATTTTCCAGCTCATGACAAAAGGAGTACAATTGGAAAAACTAAGCAAACACCATTATTTGCATGTCCCCAACAGCAAGAATCCTATAAGATAACATCAATCAATATCATAGCTCAAAGAAACACAAAGAGGAAAGGTAGCTTACCAGATAACTTTGAAGTTTATAGGCTCCCCATTCTTGCAACACTTGAGTTCAAGTCTTCATAAGATAGGAGAGAAATCTAAAGTTTACATCACAAGCAACTATGATCAAAACACAGCTAAAAACACATAAATGGTGAATTGACAACTAGTCAACTACTCCCACAGAGTCAATATCCCAAATTTTCCAAAAAGCCAAATGAAAATCAATTAATTAAGAAATGATCACAAACAGACTATAATTTTTTCTTAACACAAAATTTATTCAATCCTCTTTGGTGCTTGGTATGGAAAATATTTTCCAAAAAAACATCTTCAGTTTGATCTTAGGAAAACATTTCCCAAGTTTGGTGTAACAATCAAAAAATATTCTCCTACTTAGTTGCTACAATTTACAAGACAACCACTTCGAACAAAGCAACAAAAACAAAAGTAACAACTACAACCAACCTTGCATAGTTAACAAATACTACCAGGTGAAGTTAGCAACATCAATACTGATGCTTAGGCTTTATGAAAAAACTTTAAATAAATCAATCAACTCAAGAACAGAAAATCTTGGAAAAAAGCAGAAATTTTGAAATCTGTTGGTATCTACTTTACTTTTTTCATCTTTTTTTTCTCAATTTTGGAATATTATGTTTACATATATTCACATCCTTCAGACAAATCAAATGATCTTTTATCAACCAGATAATGATCACCATTGATTCTTAGCATGAAACACATGCTCTAGAATCTTGATACATAGTAAAATCACTTCCCCCACAACTGAAATTATAGTTATCAGTAGTATCATAAATTTTCTATTGACAAATCTTCAATCACATAAGGTAAAACTCTGCATATCTATCCAGTAAAAGCCATTCACAAAAAACAGTTCTAAATTATTTCCTCAACACTAAAGATCTAGTCATATACTTTCTCACTGTCTTTCAACTAAAAAGAAAACACAATCCAAATTACAAATAGCTATTAGATGAATTTTCCTTTATTAGATGAATTTTCCTTTATTAGATGAATTTTCAACTAGTATTGCTATTGCTAAGAAAGTTATAATGATGGTGTTTCTGTTTCTGATATTCAACTTCATCATCGTACAATCACTCACTGTTTCTGATATCACTCACCACCGCCCAAACATGTATTTTACCAAGATTAAAACGAAACAAACTTAGGGTTCAAGCGGAGAACATGAAAACGAACTTAGGGTTTCAAGCGGAGAAAACGAAAACAAAGGGAGAGGAAGAGAACGAAAAGGAAAACAAAGGGAGAGGAAGAGAACGAAAGCCAAGATGCTTACCATTTGAAGATTCTGAACGAACTTAGCTTCAAGATTCTGAACGAAAACAGTACTGAACGAAAACGAAAACAGTGAATGAAGTGAGGACGGCGACGGCGACGGCGACGGGGAGGGAGGATGGCGACGGCGAGGGAAGACGGCGACGACGAGAGAGGGTGAACGCGTGAATGAGGGTGAACCTGAGAGCCTTCAGAGTTTGAGACTGAGGGGAGAACGCGTTCAAATGGTACCTGAGAACGAAAGAATGAGAGTGAGAGACTGAGAACGCGTGAATTTTAGAAATAAAATGGGACCTTTAGCATCGGTTGTTTAAACAATCGATGCTAAAAGTACATGCGTTAGACAATTAGCATCGGCTGTTCACAACAACTGATGCTAATTGTCTAACGCATGCACTTTTTGCATCGGTTGTTTAAACAACCGATGCTAAATGTAGGCGGGAAAAATGAAAACTTGCACTTAATTGCAAAATTGCCACCGCGTCTACATTTAGCATCGGCTGTTCAAACAACCAATGCTAAATGATGCTTTATAAAGTCATTTTTCCACTAGTGATACTCTATAATACTAAAAGATATGAAACTAATCTAACTATGATACTCTAACATAATATCATGATATTATATGATACTTTCTTATATTCTAACAGTCCTCAATGGTGTATGAATTAGAATCAAAGATTACTCTATTTCAATTATCACATTTTGATTAATGCTTAACTTCTTCTACATAAAGCACATTATCAATAGAGGTGGATAGATCTTTACCAATTTTACTTTCACCGAGGATTCTTCCTCTATTGCTGTGATCACAAGTCACATGATCGCTTTTTCTGGGGGTGAGTGTTAAGAACTTTTTTATATCTCCAGTCACGTGCTTTGAGCATTTGCTATCAAGGTATTAATCTGTCCCCCATACCTTGAAGCATACCTGCAATAAGATCAGGTTGAAAATTTTGGCACCCAAATTTCTTTGGGTCCTTGTGGGTTAGTACTTGGTAGAGTCCCTCTGGGAACCCACACCTTTTTCACAACTTGCCTGCTTCTAGCCATACAAACAGATGCAGTATGTCCTGGGTTGGCACAGTAATAACATCTAATATATGGACTAGTAGTGAACTTAGGCCTATGATGCACATGTCTTTTCATGAAAGTGTTTCTTTGTGGCCTAGGATGCACATGTTTGTTTTGCACGGGCATTTTTCCCGATGTCCATTCAAGCTCATGGATTTTCTTTTCATATTCATAGCACTTCACATACATAGTTAGCTTTAAAACAACCAAGCCTATAATTTTCTTTTCTAAGTTCTAATCTTTCCTTAATTAAAGCAATAACTTGGTTTTGGAGTTGAGCAACTGCTTTCTTAGATTGACTTAATGCCCTAGCTAGTTTTAAAGAATCATTATGCAATTCAAGAAATGCTTCATGTAATTCATCATATGCATTTTGTGAAGTTTTAGAGTTAGAATCTACCTCAGTTTCATTTTCACTGTCATGGTCGGCCATGAGAGCAACTATTTTTTTTAAAGCAAAAGAAAGGGATGTGGAGCCTCGTTAAAACCTTCTGATGCAAAACCCTCCTTAGGGAAAAAGCACCAGGAAGGAAAGAGTACTCCCCCTAAATTTTATTGATAAAAAGGAGAAAATGTACAGAAAACATGGGGGACTAGACCAAAACCCATGCGCATAAACAACATTAAAACTGGAGAAAAATAAAGGCAAACCTACAAAGGTGTGCAAAAGCATCACTATAACGACTCTCATCCCAACCAGGTCGGCACCAGAGTCGCTACCAATCATCTGTAGCACACCAAAAATAGGATGCAAAAGGAGAACCCAACCCATTGAGGGACGAAAGAAATTAACAAAACCTGTAGTTAGGCAAACCTAACCGATTCCTGAAAAAGTCCTCCGCAATGAAGCTCGGGATGAGATTCCACCACGTAAAGCCACTTGAATTAGTTCCATGACCTGCAAGCTTATCAGCACAAGCATTACCTTCTCTATAAATGTGGGTTCAAACGAAATTCATCTGTCTAGTCAAGTACAAACAATTGTTCCATCTGTTGCAGAGTTTCCAAGGAACAACATTACAGTTCTTAAAGGCCGAAACAACTAGTTGAGAATCACATGCTAACCACAAAAATATCCAACCTTTTTCAAAAGCAATCTCGATAGCCAACATAGCTCCAATAAGTGTTGCGTTTAAAACACACTTGAGAGCAAGTGTACTCTCTCGCAGAAGCAGTATAAAAGATTATCGTGTCCACAGGGATTAATTAACAAGTACCAAACTACTTAAAATTATTTATTGTTTAGACAAGTGAATAATTGAGATGTAGTTTAAAGAAATAAAAAGTAAGCAAATAACAAATAATAAAATGCAGAATATAATCGATGGAGAGAGAGGTCTAGGGTCGCGGGTTCCCTTGCAAGCTTCGATTCCCCTATGTATAATTCTACCTGAATTCCCTTATTTTATTTAATTACCAATCCCTTTACTAAAGCTATTAATCCGTTTGGTCATTCGCGATTAATATTCTTTTTCCTAAATTAACCCTAGTTTGGTCATGCTAGAATTTAAATTTAAGAAAAGCATAAAGTACAAAAAGGTTGAGTGATTGGAAGACTAAATTAAAGTTTGGTCATGCATTAATTATAGCCCCAATGATCCTATAGGTCCACCAACTAATTGCAGTACGGTCGCTGATCAACTAATTGATTATTAACATGAAAAGGGTAGCTAATCCTAATTATGTGATAAAAACAATAGAATAATATTAATTGAAATAAAAACAGGAATTCAAATAAGAAATTAGAACATAAAGAGGTTTCTAAACATGCAAGATCCACCTAAGACCCTAGACGAGGACTTAGGTGTCCATAATAATAAAGAACAATAAAAGAAAAATAAGGTTCATGAATTACAGAAATAAGAATAACCCGGAAATAGAGAAAGTCTTAATCTTTATCTTCAATCTCCTTCTTTAACTCCAAAGCTCTTTCACGGTCCAAATAACTCTTCTCTCCCTCCGTAGCGTTCCCGTAGCTCTCGTTTGTGTATGTGGTGTCTAGCCCCCTTTCACAAGTGAAGCTCTCCTTTTATATTAGTTCATTTTCTTTCTCTCCAAGCAAAGGATCAAGTCAAGATTGCTTCCACTTTTAATTGCAAGATATGCCAATCCCTAAATATTAGGATTTAGATCCTTCCTAAATATGTGTTGCTTGCTCTCCACTCCATGCCTCTTTCTTTCTCTCCAAGTCACATGTGCATCACTTTTGATTGAAATCTCCAAGAGGATCTTCTTTTTATTACTGTGGGCCTTCTTGCATTAATGGGCTTGGGCTTGCTTTCTTTTATTCTAACATTTCTTCTAATTTCAGCCCACATTTATATTATTTTCTTTTTCTACCTTCCTGCAAATATAGAGTAATTTAAGTCAGTTATTTATTTAATCAGTAATAATTACTCTAAAAACAACTCAAAATATCTCTAATAAATGCACTAAATTAGAGTATATCAATAAGCTCAGCATGGAGGGCATAACTGTTACCTATAGAGGCAAACACCCATGGGTAGCAGCAGTCCTGTCTCTAAAAATACCACCACAAGCAGCATGGCCAGGGCACCCTTTAGCAGCACCATCCGTATTGCACTTAATCATGTAAGGAGCAGGTGGGGTCCAAATTACCTCTTTGATGGTCGAAGAATTGCTGTAGTTCCCATTGACATTAAAGGCTTTTATAATCATAAATTCAGCAACAGAGGAGGACATTGAAGATTTAGATGCATTTCCTACTAAAGTCACATTGGAAATAATTAAATTGATAGCAGTGTGTAAGGGGATCACGTAATTATCAAATCTAGGATGATTCCTGCAATACCAAATCACCCAAAAACTGTTTACAAAAGCAGCAGATACAATATCACTCAATTGAGGACTCCAACCATGGGAAGTCAAGGATAAAATGTTCTGAAAAGAAGTGGTGTCAATATTTAAGCTTAGGATTCCTCCGAGCCAGTTCCAGATGTGTTTGGAAAAATGGGAAGGCCAGGAATAGCTGGTGAGAAGTCTCTAAAGCACTACCGCAATTGCTACAAAGAGAAACCACCGTGGAACCTCTATTCCAAAGTTGGTCATCTGTTGGCATCTTATTATGAATTGCCCTTCAAAGAATAAATGATTTTGAGGGCGAAATAAAATTCTTCCAAACTGTTTTGGTCCAAGGAACAACCTGCCCAGCGGGAGCTTGAAAAAGAAAAGCATCCCTGAAAGTCATATCTCCTGAATTAGAGCAATCCCACATCAATTGATCATCCACCAGTAGCTTTGAGGTCCTTGTGTGAATTAGAGCTTCTTCACTTTCTAAATCATCTGATGAGTCCATGTCATTGTCTTCCCATGTTATGTAGGCTTTTCTACACTTATTTTCTTTGGACCCCTTTTCCTCAAACATTGACGATTTTCTTTGTAAGTTTGGGCACTCCATCTTCATGTGTCTGGATTTTCCACATTCGTAGCAAGTTGGTGGACTTGAGGAGTTTTCCTTGCTTGAGAATCTTTTGAGTGGAAAATTCTTCTTGGGGAAGCCTTTCTCTCTCATGAACTTTTTGAATTTTCTAACCATTAGATCCATATTCTCATCATCTTCACCATCTTCATTTTCTGAATGATCACTATCATGAAGTGGATTTGAACAAAAAGCCTTGAGAGCTAAGCTTTTCCTTTTCTTGTCTTTTTCTTCATACTCTGCCAGACGAGTAAGCTCTAGTTCGGGCTTTTGTAGTATTCTAAAAAGAGTAGTGAGTGTCATAGAAGCTAAATTTCTTGATTCAGCTATAGTAATTACTTTCGGTTGCCATTTTCTGTTTAGGATCTTAGCACTTTGTTGATCAAGTCTTCGGCAGGAAATGATTTTCCTAACGAGCCCAGTTGATTCACTATGTGAGTGAACCTCTTTTGCATTTCTTGTATAGTCTCTCCTTGATTCATTCTGAATAGTTCATATTCCCGGACGAGAGTGTTTCTTCTTGCCCGTTTTACCTCACTAGTACCTCCATGAGTGACTTGAAATTTGTCCCACATTTCTTGGGCGTTTTTACTATTTGACACTCTGAAGAACTCATTGAGACTTAGAGCAGAAGTGATGATGTTTTTAGCTCGGAGATTGTGTTGAACCTTTTTCTTTTCATCATCAGTCCATTCAACCCTTTCTTTGATAGTGAGAATACTGTTTACCATGGCTTGGGAATATAAGGTCCATTATGCACAGCATCTCATACATCTATATCTACCCCTTCTATGAATATTCTCATTCATTATTTCCAATATGCATAATCTTTCCCGTTGAATTCCGGAGGACGGGTAAGAGATGCACCCTCTTGCATAGACCAACCTGAAGCCATTTCTCTTGAAGCTGCTAGGCCCTATAAACAAGTGTCTAGCTCTGATACCAGTTGTTATCAAGTGGCTTCAGTCTCAAGAGGGAGGTGAATTGAGACTTTAAAACCTTTTCCTCTTTTAACGACTTAGATTAATTTTTCGCGCAGGTTTATGGAATGAACAAATTAGAAACTAAAAGCAGTAAATAATGTAGTAGATTTATATTGGTTCAACCACCTCTTAGTGACCTACTCCAGTCCTCACAAACCCTTGTCAGATTTTCACTATCAAAACAAAGCTTAAAACAGGTGCTTTCAAACCCTTACAAAACTCAGGCACCTTCTCTTAGCATACTGTACCTTTGTGAAAGAACCCTCAAAAACAATTGATAAACAAGAGATACCCCACATGTTATCGTCAAACTCTTAGGTCCTAGCCTTGGGGTCGGCTAGAGGTTTGGACAGTCTTTGATTCCTCGTTTCTTCAAGCAATTGCGCTCAAAGAGGCGGAGTAACCACCCACGATCCCACTAGCACGGTTAGTGGGGTAAATGCTCGTTGCTCCGCATTTTCTGGCCTCGCTCTCTCGCTTGATCTTCAACCACTCCCACGTTCTATCTTCGTGCCACGTCTTCCTTGCCTTCCAAGCAAAGCCTGCCTTGCCTCGGCCACTTGGTCACTCGCATGCTCTTGACCCTCAGGTAATAGCTTAGGCATCCGATTCAACTTGGTCGTGACACTGTATAGGCTGAGGCCATTATTCTCACTCGGCTTAGCACATTGGCCCTCAGGCGTAACCCTCCCTCGGGGAGTTTTGTCTTTTAATGTGCCCTGAGGACCTCCTTTTGACTCCACTCTATTTGGAAAATACCCCTTTTATCTTAGTCGTGTGGCTTGCCTTCACACCTTAATCTTTCTCCCATTTTCTTAGCCCTCGGCCTACGACTTAATTATTTTTGGGTGTTAACACCACGTTTGTTACAATCAAAACCCTAGAGAGATTCCCCACTCTCTAGTACAACCAATTGACAAACAAGAGATACCCCACCCTTGTTACAATCAAAACCCTAGAGAGATTCCCACTCTCTAGTAAAACCCAATAACATAAATTGAACAAATTACAAGAAATAGAAATACCTCTAAAATAGGTGAATACAACAAATTGAAGCTTCCCAAGCTAACCCTTGAGAGAGATCAGCTCAAATTGATAGAAACGGTGAAGAACAAGTGCAATAATGCTTTAGGGTTCAATGGTGTGCTCTTGATTCGCAGGTTGTTATCTTTGGCAAGCCCTAAGTCCCTATTTATAGTTTCTAACTCTGACCGTTTGGACGATTTTTAATACTGATAATCGATTATCAGTTAAGTGAATAATCGATTGTCACGACACGAGCGTGGTCTTTCAAAAAAGCAATTCTTTCTAATCGATTATCATTATGAGATAATCTATTATTGTTATCTATTACCCTAATCGATTATAATTCTTCTGACTTTTGTGCGTATGAACTTATTCTATTGTGTAATCGATTATTTGCCTTTCTGTAATCGATTATCACTTTGTTGTAATCGATTATGAACCTACCTATGGTCATAATCGATTATCTTCCTTGTTGTAATCGATTATGTACTAACATATTGCCATATTCCACTTGAATGATCGATTATGGTGCTACTAACCCTAAAACTAGTACATATTGCCATATTCTAAGAAAAGGCTTTAAAATGTGTCACAGTTCAAACCCCCGCCCCCTTTCTTATGACTTATATCTGACTTCATGTATGTAAGCTTCATGAATGCAAGGTTTTAAAGTATCTCTATGCATTCTAGTTCCTTTAAGCATGATTTATCTTAAAAATAAAAAGAACGTTTGAAAATCATTGAGTCTTCATCCATGTTATGCTCATAGAATAAAATACTAGTTGGGTTTACATTTTGATACTATATTTGTTATAATTTGCCATGAAATTATAAATACTTTAAAAGTTGCAAAATATAATAAAAGAAAAAGGAAAAATTCCATAAAAGGCGATATTTCAAATTTATTAAAATAGTTGTGTTGCAAAAAGTTTTAAAGAAAAGTTGGTATCATTTTATAATATTAATAATAGAGTAAAAATGATGAAAACAGAAATGAGATGTAACAATAGCGGCATCTTCTTATAATAATGGCGCTCCTATTAGCGTGCCTGTTACCAAGTGGCTTCAGTCTCAAGAGGGGGGATGAATTGAGACTTTAAAAAATTTTCCCCTTTTTAACGACTTAGATTAATTTTTGCGCAGGTTTATGAAATGAACGAATTAGAATATAGAACAGTAAAGCACGCACAAGATTTATACTGGTTCGGTCACCTCCCAGTGACCTACGTCCAGTCCTCACAACCCTTTGTGACATTTTCACTACAAAACAAAGCTTTCAACCGGGTGCTTTAAAACCCTTACAGACACAGGCACTCTTCACCAAGGATACCCCACCTTGTGCAAGAGCCCTAAAAACAATTACAACAAGAGATACCCGACCCTTGTTACAATTAGAAACCCTAGAGAGATACCCCGCTCTCTAGTAAAAACCCAATACAGTATTACAAGAAATTACAGTAACAATGAAATAACAAATACCTCTGAGAAGGTGAATATGACAACTTGAAGATCCCCAACCTAACCCTTGAGAGAGATCAGCTCAAAGTGATGAAGAACGCGAAAAAGTGATTGTGACAGTG
Source organism: Astragalus glycyphyllos (assembly GCA_963573325.1). NCBI lineage: Eukaryota > Viridiplantae > Streptophyta > Magnoliopsida > Fabales > Fabaceae > Astragalus > Astragalus glycyphyllos. The sequence goes on from OY754311.1 coordinate 63,316,608, forward strand.
AGAAGTTTCGCGTTCTACGTTTTAGAATTTTAGGTTGTAATTTGATCGTAAAACCTAGGTCCTATTTAAAGAGTTTGTAAAAATATGACCGTTGAAGCAATTTGTTTTATAAGTGAGTAATCGATTATCTTCTTTAAAAACATAGTAAAGAAATCGATTGTGTGCTTTAAAGGAATAGCCCCATAAGTGAATAATCGATTATGTGCTTAAAAGAAAGAAAGATAGGAATCGATTATGTGCTTAAATGAAAGAAAGATGTGAATCGATTATGTGCTTGAATGAAGGAAGTACGAGAATCGATTATGTGCTTGTGCTTCACAAGTGGATAATCGATTGTTGGCTCTACAAAGTGAAGTTTCACAAATTTGAGAATCGATTATCTTCTCTGAAAACTATAAACCATAATCGATTCTTTGCTTTAGAGAAGGAGTCAAGAATCGATTCATTTGTTCCAAAACAATTCCTTAAACATTTTAATCGATTGATAGCTTTAAGCATAAGGAGGAAATCGATTTCTATCTTTGAAAATATGGAGGAAATCGATTTCTAGCTTTAAAGTGCCAAATCAAGAATCGATTCTTTCCTTCAAAAGCAATTTCTTTTAAAAACCAGTAATCTATTTCTTTAAAAACAACAAGTGCCTAACCTATTTAACATGCTTTGTGTGTTGAGTGATTTGAGCCGAGCTTCAAAAGCGGTTTCCTAAGACATGCCCCGACTTCCTAGGGACTACTACCCATGGCACGGACTTACTTCTTTAGTTGGTTGTGCCTGGGAATTCCACTTGTCACTTTGTGTTAGATTGCTTCATCATCAAAACTTAATCTGCAACACAAGATATCCACATGTTGGCGCTCTCTTGTTGCTGTCGTTGGCGCTTCTAATGGCGCTCACATTGGCGCTGTCGTTGCTGCTCTCGTTGCCGCTCCCGTCCGACTTATGAAAAAAGGTGGATGAGATTTAATTATTGATTTTTTTAGGAAAAATAAATTTGGAATTTTTGCTAGCGTTATCGTTTTTTTGACAATCGGTAATGGTTAAATTAATTGAGTCTAGTAACTTTTAGTAGATTAAAGCAAATAATGAATTCTACATAATTTAATATTAATTTTATTAAGTTACTGATTTTTTAGAAAAAAATAAATTAAAAAATAAATTTTTTTCAAAAAAACTTGTCTGCGCGCGTCAGCCCGACAGGAAGCTTTTGCTGCTCCTGTTGGCGCTCTCGTTGCTGCTCCCGTTCGACTCACGAAAAAAGTGGATGAGATTTTGATTATTGCTTTTTTTTAGAAAAAATAGTTTTGGAATTTTTGATGACAAAGAGAAGCTACAAGACCACTTTATTTTGCACTAAAGGAGTACTGGTTTTGGAGCTTCTCTTTGTCATCTATATTTTTTCTTTTACTGAAACTATTACCCTATATATGTATTTATTCATTTGGCAAGATATTTTGTGTAGAGCTGAAACTTTGAAGAAGTATACAACATTTTCTCAATGTGTACAATCGGGTGGCTAAAATCGGGTTACACTATTAAGGTTGATGGAGGTAGAAAGCCAAAGGGGGCTTAAACAATAGCCTTATTCTAGGTTTTTTTTTAAATAACAATCTTAGATCATTTCATTATGTAAAATAGTGTCAATACAGGATGGAATCAAATCAAAAACATTGGATCTAGCGTATAATCTTGATGCTCGAGCTAGAGTATGAACGACAAGATTAGCTTGTCTCCTAATAAAGCTAACCTGAAAGCTTGGAAAATTAACCGAAAAATCTTTACAATATGAAATTAGCGTACCAAACTCGATATTTGGTAAAGGGTCTGCCATCAAGCCATTGACAACCGGAAGACAATCCAGTTCTATGGAAATAGAAGTCAGCCCCAATCCCTCCAAACAGAGTAAGGTTTGCCAAAGTCCCATAGCCTCAGCTTCTTGTGGTGTTGGAGTACCCGGTAACCACATAGTCTTGCTCTTGTAAAAATTGTCCGTAGATGTTCGAATGCACATACCAATACCAAATTTATTCTCATTAGCAAATAGTGCAGCCTCCACGTTACACTTATGAGTACCGACAGATGGTTTCTGCCATTGAACCTCCTCCCGGCGCTGCTAGTCCCGAACGCCATCTGCACCAGAATTTTTCTTTCGCGCCCAGGACCATTCTCGAAGAGAATCTGCCGCTGCTCATACAGTGTGAGTGACCGATTGTGATACACCCTCCCAAACTTTATCATTTCTCCTACGCCACAGGGACCAGAGAATCATCACAAACTTGTTTCGGTTAGTGTCAATCAAGGACTGCATCAACCTAAAAAAACAGTCACGAAAATCAGCAGCAATGCACATAATTGAATGAATATCCTGCGCTAAACCAGCAGCCTCCCACACGGCAGTAACCTGAGGGCAGCTGAGGAAAACATGCCACTCTGATTCTGGCTCGCGATCACACATAGGACATTGTATATCACAATTTACATGTCTTCGTTGAAGGTTTACACGAGTTGGAAGACATCCACGTGCAAGCCTCGAAAGTAGCAGCTTGACCTTTGGGGGTATACGACACTTCCATATAGACATCCAAGCGCCATCTACTCGTAAGTGTGAGTTGACAATTAGATCTTCCATGCATGAGAGCATAATAAGCCGAGCGGACCGAATAGCAACTTGTCTTACTTCTCCTTCAGCACAATCTGTCTTCCTCAATAGCATTAAACCGTGGCATAGACTTAATTATGGCAGCCTCATGTGGATTAAAAATCTGATCAACAAAAGCCTCATGTGGCATAGACTTTTTCTAGCTTTAAAACTTAGAAAAGTTGATTATAAGTATCAGTCGTTTCTTCTATAAATTAAGGTTGAAATGTGGAGGCACTTCTCGGCTGCTTGTAGTTGTAGCATCCATGATAATGTTGAAATCTATTAGGATAGAAGTTAGTGGGTTAGAGGGAAGCATTCAGATTTGTATTACTGGTTTCTGAGCCTAAAAAAGTATCGTTGGTTGTTCTTTAAACCCATTGGCTGTATATTTCCCTTAGTAGAATATATCTTCAAAATTCTCCCGGTTAAGTGAATGGAAACTAATAGGAACATGGTATTGGAAAATATAAGAAACTATGCAGCTATATTCCTTACAATCACAAAACAGAATTAAAAAGAAGAGTCGAACAGAAAAAATGTTGAACTGTAAATGAGAAATAGCATATGAACTCCTAAAAGCGAGTGCTACTACTTATAATTATTTTGGTGCTTGTGCGTAACCTATTTAGCATGCTTTTATCAATTGATGACATATGTTAGGTTAATTATGTGAGTGCTAGTGTGTTAAGTGATTTGAGCCGATCCTTAAAAGCGGTTTACATTTCATTCCTAAGAAATTCCTAGCGTCTACCCTTGACACGGAAAATCTTCTTGAGTTCGTTGTGTCTTGAAATTCCTTTTTGTCACTTTATTTAAAAAAGCTTCATCATCAAAACTTAACTTGCAACACAAGATATCCACAGTAATGATTATTGTGTCTGTACAATTGTTTCTCTTAATATATCTATATATATATTTATACACACACACATAGGCCCTCATCCGCCACTATGCGAGCCAACATTTACCTACCGTTGGATCAATCGTAGATCAACGTCTATCACTGCTCCTAAGCCCTAAAAAGACGGAGTAACTACTCACGATCCCACTAGCACGGTTAGTGGGGAAAAACTCCCTCGCTCCACTCTTCAAGGCTTCGCTCTTTCGTTTGATCTTCAACTGCTCTCACGTTCTGTCCACGTGCTACCTCTCTCTTGCCTTCCTAGAAAGCTTGCCTTACTTCGGCTATTTAGTTCCTTGGCTGACCCTTGTCCTCGGCCTGCATCTACAAACGTGGGCAACCGAGCCAGCATGGCCGTGGTACTCTATAGGCTGAGACTTACTCTCCCTCGGCCTCGTTCACTATTCCTCGGGCTTGCCCCTTCCTCGGGGAGTTTACATTATGATTTCCCTCGAGGCTCTCCCTTGAGTTCATTCTTTCAGCAAACATCTTCTAGGATTTGTCTAATGGCCTGCCTCGGCGCCCTAGTCGTTTTCCCTTTTTTCTTCTTAGCCCGGCTCACGACTTAATTATTTTTGGGTGTTAACAATTTCCCCCCTTTATGTGATGTCGTATGGCCGCAAGGACGTGACTGATGGTACAAAAACCCTTGATACGACTTGATGTGACGGTTGAAGAGACTTAACTGCCGTTTTTGTGACACTTGGCGCTTCACACAAATCGAAAAGGCTGCACGACGGTCTCCAAGGTCACGCCGGTTATCTCCCAAGGCTATAAATAGCAATCATGCCCATTTTTCAAGGTTCCTTGTGCCCTCTTTCTTCTTTATCCTTCAACAGAAAACTCTTGCATTTCCTTTCCCTTTCGAACATTTTTTCCTTTGATCGAGCATGGTTGCCCGTGTACAGTGTTGCGTTAAAAACACACTTAGAGCAAGTGTACTCTTGCGCAGAAGTAGTATAAAAGATTATTGTATCTGCAGGGATTAATTAACAAGTACCAAACTAGTCGAGATTATATATTGTTTAGACGAACCAATGGTTTAGTTGTGAAGGAAACAAAACTAAAAGAAGTAAATAACAAGAATAGGAATGCAAGATATAATTAATGGAGAGAGGTCTAGAGCCACGGTTTCACTTGCAAGCTTTGATTCCCCTATGTCTAACTCTACCTGAATTCCTTTATTTTATTTAATTACCAATCCCTTTACTAAAGCTATTAATCTGTTTGGTCATTCGCGATTAATATTGTTTTTCCTAAATTAACCCTTGTTTGGTCATGCAAGAATTTAAATTCAAGAAAAGCATAAAGAACTAAAAGGTTGAATGACTAGAAAACTAAATTAAAGTTTGGTCATGCATTAATTATAGCCCCAATTATCCTATAGATCCACCAACTAATTGTAGTACGCTCGCTAATCGACTAATTGATTATGAACATGCAAAGGGTGATCAATCCTAAATATGTGATTAAATCAATAGGACAATATTAATTGAAATAAAAATAGGAATTCAAACCAGAAATTAGAACATAAAAAGGTTTGTAGACTTGCAAGATCCACCTAAGACCCTAGAAGAGGATTTAGCTATCCATAGTTATCAAGAACACTAAAATAAAATTAGGAGTCATAAATTACAGAGATAAAAATAACCCGAAATAGAGAAATTTATGATCTTCAGTATTTAGTCTCTTTTTTCTGCTCCAGAGCTCTCTCACGATGTCAAGAACGATACCCAAATACTCTTTAATCTCCCTCCTGTGTGCACTGTTGTCGTCCTATGCGTCCTCTCTCCAATTGTTTGCGTCAGGTCCCATATATTAAGTGTATCAGTATGCGGCTCCTCCTCCAAAGTACAACTCTCTCTTTTGTAATTACTAGTCTTAATGCCCGTCCGATGGAAGGGGAGCCCTAGTAATGGCCAAAATAGAAAGGCGAATCAACATGCTAGAAATATAAAAATAAGCATAGACAACATAATAAAATAGTGCATAGACAGCAAACAAAAGTAAGAAGTTTTACAAAGAAAAATATAAAACATTTAAGATCATCTAGTCAAGGACAATAGGATTGCCTTCAATAAATCTAGCAACATTGTATTGTTGATAGTCCACTTGTAGAGGCAATGGTTGATTACGCATCAACCTAGGCCTTCGACGATCGGTAGTCATTGGAATATGAATACGAAAGCATCCTCGTGAAGTATAAGTCAAGTGAACCATCCTACGTGTAGGTGCACCAAGGAGACCGTTAACCCCAAAAAGATCCATTATGTTAGCAGTGTCAGTATCTATGTAGGGAACTCCATTAGAACCAACATAAATTGAAGCAGGGTAACGTGATCCAGACACAATCTCCACAATGAGGTTTGCAGGTAAGACAAATGTGGTAAGCATCATAAAAGTCTGCATTCACCCTCATCAATCTCTGAAAAAAACAAACAGAAACTTAACCGTTTTTATATATTAAAGAAGATAAATTATGAAGGAAGTAAAAGTGTTGGACACCATGATACTGTTGAGGAATCTACATCAACACATTTCATCATAAACAGGCACAAACAATAGGGGGGAGAATTTACTTCTTGAACTATATTGTTAGCATTTTTGATATAACTCCAGCATCAAACTAATAGAAGATAGGGGAAAACCCAAAAGTGGAATTTGAACTAATCACAATAAAAGAAGAAATAATAAGCAATTCAGTTCACAAAGAAACAAATAGAAGTGATCCATTGTAACTCTAAAAATTCGAAGGCACTAAGTTGAGCATTTGCAATTTTTGTGGTTAACGGAAACCCTAAATTTGAGTAACACGATTTGGAATAAAGTCGAAAAACAAGAAGTTGAAATTGAAGTAAGAGAAGCATACCTGGTGATGCACAAATCGAAAATGCAACATTAAGAGCAAAGCTAACAAAGAGAAACAGAAGCAGCAATTTCATGGAAATAAAATAATATAAGATTAGGTTGTGGAAACAAATAAAAATGCAAGCATCTGACAATGAAGTAAAGGGGAAAACAGCGAAAGAAAATGAAAGAATAATGGAAACAATAATAGGTGCGAGAAAGGAATAGAGCGAGTAAAGAAAAGAAATGATACCTAAGAAGGAGAGACGGTGAAGTGCGAGAAAGAAAGAATATCTGAGAATAAGAGAAGGAATTGTGGTAAACAAATGATACAAACAATTGGGGAAAAATGGACCGAATACGGAATATAAACTTTTTCTACAATATTGTTCCCTGAAATAACCTTACCTTCAACAACGAACTTACCCATTTTGGCAATTATTAGACGTGTTCCATTACATAGACCCAATGACTGATCCATATTCCTTAACAACATAACAGGGACGCCATCCTTGGGTTTGAGAGCATGGTTAGGCATACCAGATGCAACAATAGTATTCAAAAACTCTGGAGTATGAATATCGTCAGGAGAATCTATCTCAGAAGTTATTGAACACGGGGTATCAAAACTTAAGTAAGTCTTCTCTTCCCCAGGTAGAAAAGACAATGTATACTCGTTTAACTGGTCAACCAAATCATTTGTGGGAGCTAGTATAGCTCGGTATCTGAAAAATGATGAATCAGTAATATTTGAAACAAAGTTTGGATAAACAATATCAACTATAGTTTGGGGTGAATTAGTAGAAGGACGAATAAGAAGGTCCTCTGGAATATTAACAATTGCATCATCAAATCCATTAGACTCACCAATGTCACCATCACCTATCTGCAATACCCAATAAGAGAATGACCGCAAATGCTCAACATCAAGAGGTGAACAACCATTGAAAAGCCGCATATTAGTTGTGAGATTAAGAACTTCACAGAATTTCCAAAGATAAGAAGAGTTAATGCATGAATGAACTATTTTCTGTCTAGTACCTTCAGGGATAACAGGTAGAATCTGACGAAAATCACCACCCAAGACAACAACTTTCCCACCAAAAGGAATATCAAGACGCCCATTATTCACAAACCTAAGTATATCTCTAAGTGTTCTGTCAAGCGCTTCAAAAGCATGCCTATGAGTCATTGGAGTCTCATCCCAAATAATAAGCTTACACCTCAATATAAGCTCGGCAAGAGGACTGTCAAACCCTAATTTTGTCCGCCTAGGTCAAAACCCTAATTTTCCGCAAAAAATAAATAAATTGAGAAGTGTGGTTTTATTTTGAAGAGTGAAGAGCATTGTGCATGAATTTTTGGATTTTAAAAGTCATTCTAGGGCTTTTAAATTCATTGTTAGAGTGGAAATGCATTTGTTGTTAAAAAACAAGGTTTTTAAGGCAAAGGGTATTTTGGTCATTTTTCAAAAAAAAAGAGAATAATTTTTCATCAAAAATCATTGTGCAATTTTAGAGGAAATTATTTGAAGCAAGACACCCTTGGTCATATATTTTTTTGCGCATACATGCACGCATTTGCATAAAAATTCAAATTCAAAAAAGGGATCAATAGGGAATATTCTACAAAAATTTCAAGATGAGGTTTTTATGATATTTTTGGTCATGGTGATCTCATAAAATGGCATATTCCTAAGATTCCTAGTATGTGGCCTAAATTGGGTGTATTTTTGTACAATTATCCTAAGAAGAATAATCAAAAATGAAGGGATAATAGAATGGTCATATAATAGTACAATAGTACAAGATGACAACTTGCAAAACTTGGGCACCACTCTCCCTTGCTATTTCGAATTTCACCCTCTCTATTCTCTCATTTTGTGTTTTCTCAATGTCCTCAATCCATGTGAGCCTCAATCCTAGCCTTTGATTCAAAATTAAAATCAAATCCTAGAGCACAACTAGTGCATATTGACCTAAATACCCTCAAACCTAGATGCATTCTATAAATACCCTATTAACCTCACCTCTCACAACTTTTGGCCTCATTTTCACTCACACAACCCTAGCACACAACTCCCTCTCCTAATTCCCTCTCTTGGCCGAAATCATACCACCTTCTTCCTCCATCAATTCTTCACTTCTCCTTCACCAAATCACCATTTTCTCACCTCATTTCCATTCCTACTTCATATATCTTCCTTCTCTCCTAATTTAATTCAAGCTTGCATCATCAAAGGGCATTTTTAAGCAAGCATTTCGTGGGTTTCATTGAAGTTTGGTGAAGATTCAAGTTGATTTGTGGTCTTTTTCTTCATATTAGTCATTCCTTAGCTTGGATTTGAGGTAAACTTCTTAAAACCTAGCATCATCTTCAACTTTTTTGCATCAAAATGTAGATATCATGTTTCTAATTTTGCATCCTACCATATTCATGCATTTTAGTGTTGTTATATTGTTGATTTGTTGATTGTTGTTGGTGAGAGGTATCTCAAACATTTTGACAAGCACTTAGGGAGGCTTGGGTGTTTGAGATTGCTTCTCACCCTTGAATAAATTGTGATTTGTGTTGTTATCATTTTGTTTGTTGCATTTTGTGAAATAAAATTGTGTTAGGAAGCTATGAATGTTTCGCACCCTTAGCATAAAATAGGTTTAATCGAGTTTTGATGCATTTCTTTATGCAATCTTGTTATTGAGGCTTGATTTTGAAGTTCCCATGTCCAAACATGTTGTTTGATTTTGCAAATATTCATTTTTCATGCCTTCTTATTTTCACAAAAATCAAAAAAATATGAATAGTTGTTGATTTTGGTGTTTGATTGCTTGGATCTTGTGAATAAATATTCCTAAGTCTTGTTAGTGTCATTTGCTCGCTTGATTTTGTGTATTTGTTGAATGAATTTGTTGTTTGGTTATGTTTTGGTTCGCAAGTTTCTAATAAGATAGGGTTTTTGTTATTTCTTTGTGAAAAGGGTTTGCAATTGTGAGTAAAATGATTTCTCAAATTGTTTTGATGTTGGTTGTTATGTACTTTGCTTGCAAATTATTCTATGTTGATGATTGGCAAGAGGACTCACACTTGTGCCTTAGGCATTTCACTTTAAGTGTTGAGGATTGCCTAAGATGATTCAACACAACCTTGTGCTTTGATTGAAAATTTTGGTTTGCTTGTTAGTAACTTGTTTGCAAAATTACTCTATGTTGATGATTGGCAAGAGGACTCACACTTGTGCCTTAGGCACTTCATTTTAAGTGATGAGGATTGCCTAAGATGATTCAATTTTCTTTGTGCAATTCTTGCTTGAAAATGCAAATGCTAGTTTTCTAACTTGATTAATCAATTTTGGTTACAAAAATGACTTGTTAATGCCCTCTTTTGGTCACTTTTGGTCTTGCAAATGTGATGTTCTTTCTAGGTCAATGTTATGCTTTAATGTTGATGATTTGGTAAAAGGACTAGACACTTATGCACTTGTGCATTGTCTCAAGCGTCAAGGATTACCAAAAGGGATTCAACCTTGTGCTTTATCTTGTGTTGACACCTAATTGAATTGAACTTTTGTATGATCTCTTTGTGTGCCTATTGTTGATCTTACGTATGCATGCCATTAGATGTTGATGACTAAGTGTCATTCTTGTGCTCAAATGTTGTAATTGGTAATGTTTATGCTTATGCTTACATTGTTGATTGCTTTGCTTGCAATTTGTTAAATGTTGCACTTTGGTTCTTGACTTGGAAATTGATTGAATGTTCTACTTTCTTTTCCTTTTGGATGCCACGCCATCCCAACAAACCTTTTGTGACCAATGTCACCCTCAAACTCCCTTCTCCTTTCTTCAAATCAATCATTTTCTAAAGCTTTTTTCCAAACTCAATCTTTTCTCAAATTGTTTTCATAAGACAATCAAATTCTTTCTAAGATCAACAATAAACCTTTTTGAAAACTCATAAGGAGGCAAGTCGGACGTACGGCCGGTGTTGTCTAGCGTCCTAAGATCAGAGCTGTACAGCTCAAACATCTTGGGATACTTATGAGAATTAAAACAAGTAATTAACAACTTGAACCCTATTTCAAAAAATGAGTAAGGAATCGAGTCGGATGTACATCCGGTATTGGTTAGCGTCTTAGGGTTAGCGAGCTGTACAGTTCGTGCGCGCCTAAGATACTTGCTCAAATAAAAGCAACCAACCTCACAACAAATCTTTTTCTTCCCTATCAAAAAAACATTTTCAATAAGTAGGGGGCACGTCGTCTGTACAGGCGGGGTTGTCTTTGTTCTAGGTCTAGTGGACTGTACAGTCTAGGACCGAAAACCCCTACAATAAAAAACACCAACACAAAGTTTCTCGACTAAAGAGAACTACGTAAGCTTTGAATTCTCCATCGTACCGGGAGATACGTAGGAGCGGGTCACATCCCGTCAAGCACACTTTTAAAAAATAATAAAAAGATTCTTCTTTTCCCCAGTTTTCAAAAACACTTTTCTCAAATAAAAAAGAAGTAGAACGAATTGTTTCAAATCAACTCTGTCAAAACCGCACATCAAGTTAAAGGTTCCCTTTCGGTAGAAAGGAGGTGTGGGATGCTAATACCTTCCCCACACCTAACCGACCCCCGAACCTACATCTCTAGTTCTCAAAGGACCCCCCCGCCTTAAAAAGGACCCTTTTTCAATGTTTTGGTCCCTAAATAAAAAATGTTGATGGCGGCTTCACAAATTTTCACGTTGTACGATGAAAGGTCCAAACTGGATTTTTTTCAGGGTGCAACAAGGACTACCCTGGTTGATGTTGCAAGTAGAATCCTTAGTTACATTAAGAGGAATAGCAAAGCAGGAATGAGCTGTACGACCACCGGGAATTAGAAGAGCAGCAATACCACTTGAAGCAACTGTAAGAACATTCTCCCCTTTTGAGTGCAAAGCAGCAGATAAAGCTCTCCAAACATAGGTTTTACTAGTGCCTCCGTATCCATTAACGAAAAAAAGGCCCGGCTTACAATCAAACCCGGAACTTGTTTAATGGCCAACACCAAATCCGAACATCAAAAAGGCCCGGCTCTCCAAACCTAGGTTTTGCAAAAGGATTGCATTCATCCAAAACTTGTTTAATGGCCAACACCAAATTCGATCTTATAGAAGAAGCATCGTTTTCCATCCTATAAAAAATTAAAAGGTAGGAAATAAATCAAATTAAGATGCTAGTAATTTTTAATTGTAACATGAGCATTAAAGCAACTCACCCGACAACAGACATTCTATTATGAACCTCATTATTAGTATCATAGATATACAACTGAGAAAACTTAGGAATATCGCCAGGAAGAGGAAGCAACCCACCAATTTGATGGTAGTTCTCACCATTGAGAACAAATATAGGAGGAGCACGACCATTATTCATTGTTCGATCAACTTTTCCACCCATGGACGTAAATGCAAACATGCTATTGAAAGATCTAATATCATCAAGAAAATATTTACTCCAAGGATCTCTATTATGAAAGAGATTATCAAATAACTGTGGAGGATCTTGATATGGAGGAACAACAATTGTCCCTTGTGAACAACACAAAGAACATTTTGGGGTACGCGCCCTAAAATGTTTATCAAGTCGTTCCTCATACCACATAAGAGCACCACAACATTGGCAAGTAGATGATGGCTCTCCAATATTCCAATAAGTCGAAGGAGGATCTAGAAAATGGAAAGAATTTTAAAAGGGAGAATAATAACTAAAGACCTCATTGTAAGAAGTGTAAGAAATACTTACCTATATGAGCATCAACAAAGGAAACGATGGAGGAAGAAGGATCATCAGATAAAGCATCAATTTGTTGCAAAGATGCATTTGTTGGAACTGGTTAGACAAAAGCAGTAAGAAAGTCAATAAATATATAGTCAAGATTACCATAGCAAATGATAGGACAACATGCATCTGTTATCCTTTGTAAAAAAAATATACCAAACTAAAAGTGTCATAAAATAAATTAAAATATGAGCCCAAAGCTGGGAAAAAAAAGCATCTACCAACATCAGTAGCAACTAAAGCAACATTTGAGGTAGACGGATGATGATGTGAAACATCATTAGTTTGCAAAGTTGCATGAGCTTGAGCGGTTTAAGGAAGAAAAAAAAAGAGAATGAATTTACAAAAAAGAAAGCTTAAAATAAAAAGTAGCAAGACAACATGCAAAATGACATACATGTTAGAGCGATGTTGATCTAAGAACGTGTTTTCCAGAAGGAAGACCCCTGCGAAGGGTAGGAGGAGGAGGTGAAAAGGTAACAGCGGTAGAAGAAGTTGCATTTCCACTATTTGAAGATGAATGAGGTATAGCTGCATGAAAAGGACCAGAGAAGGTAGGAAAAGATTATAAACAAACAAGTTAGAAAAGGAAGGCAATAAAACAAAGGAAAAAAAATAGAAGAAGATGAATACGTGGAACCAAGAGGAAAAAAAATGGAAGTTCAATATGTAGAATAGCAAAAAATATAATGAATAGATCCATACAAGGCTGGCTTGATTTAGAGCTAAGAACATGTTTCCCAGAACCAAGTCTTGACTTTATTGGAGAACAACAAACATTAGAAGTAGAGCTTGTAGCAAAATGGTTGAAAACCTGTAGGTGAATGCAAGGTAAAATATATTAAATGAGGAAAAAAGGAAGTAGGAAGCAGTTATGGAAGCCAAAGATATTACCAGCAGGATTGATATGAGAGAGCCTATTAGAAGGCATTTTACCTACTAAGAAAAGAAGCACACAATAAATGGAGTTAAATAATGTGAAGTGGAAGCCTTGAAAGACTGAAGAAACTAAGCAATGCAGGGCCAAATGTCAACCACAAATGGATGGTAAAGATTACAAATGGAACAAATGAGGAATCACTAATGCAAAAAAGGCTTCAGGAATCGGTTGTTTGGCACATTTGGAATCGGTTATTGGCAGATTCGTATACTCCCGATTCTAAAGGTGAGGACCTTTGAATCAGTTAAATAACCGATTCAAAATGTGACTTTGTAAATTGGTTATTTAAACAACCGATTTTAAAATGCCTAAAAAAAGAATTTTAAAATCGGTTATGTAAAGAACCGATTTCTAAAGTCCCATTTTTTTTAAGTTATTTTGTTTTAATTCATATCTATTAGCCAATTTGTAATACAAAATGATTTCCATATAGATACTCATAATAATTCATAAAAGTACTATAAACACAAAATTCCACCAATTCATTAAACTTGAAAGTTATACAAGATTCTTAAGCAAAACTTTACAACATACTATGAAGACATATGGCCAAATTACTTTAATCATGATAGAAGAGGAAAGAAGTAGCAAGAAATAATAAGATGCTCACTTACATATAAAAGCTTCTTTTGTTCTTCATTGCTAAGTTCCAGTGTTCCACTGCTTTTACAGCTAACCAAGAGCATTTGAAATCTTTAGAGCACTTAAAATCTTCAATATATATGTCTATCTGGTTCCACAGATAATTAGGATGAGAAGAAAGAAAGGGACATCAATGTTTCCAGTATCTACCTATGCTCACCTTTCCAATTGTTTGAGGATCACCAAAGAAATTCAAATAATCATCCTAAAATAAGAAGGAAAAAAGGATGAGATGAAATATGTTGCAATACCGTTTTTAGAAACGACTTCAAGCTATACGTAGATGTCACGACCACCCTTAGGCCGTGACCGGCGCACAAGCTAAGACCAACACGTCATAAGCTTGGCAAGCCTGACACACTTTTTAAGGTTACCAAACATATACAAAATTTCAGCAGAGTCTCCTCTGTTTTTCGGACATTCCATCCACAAATAAACCTGCATAACCAAGAATTACATATCCAGAATATAACAACCAAAGCCTTCATCTTATATTTACAATATTGTCAATATGGTTCAAAATAAGAAGCAGTTATATAACTTTACAAAATTCCTATTTGACCATTTGACCACTCTAGACACAAAATTTCCTGTTTCTATAGCTGCATCGCACCGAAGTCATCAAAATAAGAGTTATCGCTTAGATGAGGCCTACCCAAAATGCAACAAGTCCTGGGGTGAACCGTAAATCCCAAGGACAATCTACTCTGATATCTGCAAATCTGAAAAACAATAAAGAATAATCGGGTGAGTCATAAAGACTTAGTGAGAGCATAATAAACAAGTGGACAGGAAGGAGAAGCAAGGATAGCACGAGTGATTCCCAATCAAACACGATGTTTATACAACAAAAGATTTAATCATGGAAAACAATATCTTGTACATAGATAGGTACTATAACCATAGGATTATACTTTTTCAACAAGTCTCATATCAAAACATGACAAGCAAGATAAGCTATCTACTATGTGCACATAGGCCGTATTATCTCTTCGTCACGACAAAACGGAAATCACAGGCCGTATTATCTCTTCGTCACGACAAAACGGAAACGAAATTCACAGGCCGTATTATCTCTTCGTCACGGCAAAACGGTAAACTAAAAGGTCTATGAGCATTTCACTCATAGGCTGCATTATCTCTTCGTTGCAGCTAACGGTACCCAACAACAACAACCACAACAAAACACATAAAATAGAAATACTTTTCAGCTCACTTTTGAGAATAAAATCTATTTAAAAAAATTGTTTGCTTCTCCCATTCGAAAACAAATATATAAAAATTGCCACATTGTAAATTAGCTACTCACAACTAAGAAGAGTGAGCTAGGTTGCTTCCATTGCCTTCAACAGGAACCACCGGAGTTGCTTGCACCGAATCTGAGCATTAATACAATAAATATAAGCCTTTAGAAACTTATTGAAAGCCACTTAACAACTTGGATAACACTAATTTGTCAAAATTCCCAATTGATCAAACCTAGGGTTTTTAAAGAGCCAATAATAATATGAAATTCACACATTCTACTACTCTATACCATTATCCACTACTCATATGCTAATTATCAACTCTTAATTTAAGAGAATATAGAACTTTACCTCAAAGAGGAAAATTCCCAAAAGTGGGTATTTCCAATACCAACTCAAAACACCTCCTCAAGCTTGTATTGTTAATGGGTGTAGAAATTAGGATGAAATTGAGAGGAAATAAGATGGAAGAAGTAAAAAAATTGAGAGAGTAATTGATTTGGGGGAGAGGGGTTACGAGAGAGAGAAGAAAGGGAAACAGAGGAAACAAAGAGTGGGTTTAGAGGAAAAGAAATGGGAAAAATGAAAGGGGGTGCTGTTGTTGTTATTCGACCAACCCCCACCCCACATATTATATTATATTATTATTATCACTACTATTTACTTTACTTTTCATTCTTTCTTTTTTTTTTTTTTTTTTCAACGGGTCATTTCATTCTCTCCCCCATAAAAGAGAATTCGTCCTCGAATTCTTAAAGTCACACTAACCTTGGGTTTCAAACAAGTGAGGGTATATCTCCCGCATAATCGACTCTGGCTCCCAGGTCATCTCTTCCCCACCTGGTCCTCTCCAAACCACTTTTACCGAAGCAATTTCCTTAGACCGGAGGCGCTTGATGCATCTGTCCACTATAGCTACTGGCTGCTCTGTATAGTTGAGATTTTCATCAAGTTGTACTGACTGGTGTTGAATAATATGAGAGGGATCATAAACATACTTCCGAAGCATTGATACATGAAAAACTAGGTGAACACCTGAGAGATCGGGTGGAAGGGCTAAACGGTAGGCCACTTGCCCCACTTTCTCTAAAATCTCAAAAGGCCCGATAAATCTCGGACTTAGTTTACCCTTTCTTCCAAACCTCAAAATGCCCTTCATTGGAGACACACGTAAGAACACATGCTCTCCAACACTAAATTCTAGAGGTCGCCGCCTTCGATCTGCATATGACTTTTGTCTACTTTGAGCTGTCACCAAGCGGTCCCGAATTACCTTGACTTTCTCAATGGCTTCTTGAATCAAATCTGGACCTTCAAGTTTAGACTCTCCAACTTCAAACCAACCAATCGGTGATCTACAACGTCTTCCATACAATGCCTCAAATGGTGCCATTTGAATACTAGCTTGATAACTATTATTATAAGCAAATTCCATCAGGGGTAAATATCGATCCCAACTCCCTCCAAGGTCCAGCACACACGCACGAAGCATATCTTCTAAGATTTGTATTGTCCTCTCGGACTGACCATCTGTTTGAGGGTGGAAAGCGGTGCTTAAATCCAATCGACTTCCTAAAGCAGACTGAAAGGATCTCCAAAAATGAGATGTGAATTGAGGTCCTCGATCAGATATTATAGACAATGGCACGCCATGCAAGGACACTATCTTCTCTATATAAAGATTAGCATATTGAGTTGCCGAGTAAGTAGTTTTCACAGGCAAAAAGTGCGCAGACTTCGTTAACCGATCCACAATAACCCAAACTGAGTCATGACCTTTTGAGGTTCTAGGTAACCCTGTCACAAAGTCCATGGTGATTCTATCCCACTTCCACTCCGGTATCTCGATTCTTTGAAGTAAACCAGCCGGCTTTTGATGTTCTGCTTTCACTTGTTGGCATACCAAACATTTAGATACAAATTCAGCCACATCTCTTTTCATCCCTTCCCACCAATAAAATTCTTTCAAATCTTGATACATCTTGGTAGAACCTGGATGAATGGTATAACAGGAATGATGGGCTTCCTCCAAAATCTTCTTCCTTAATTCTTCGAAATTAGGTACACATAAACGAGTGCCAAAATATAAAACACCGTTAGAATCCACTTTAAATTCAGAAAGTTTCCCCGCTTGTACATCTTCCACAACCTTACTCAAGTAAGGATCTTTGTTTTGATCTGCTTTAATTTGGTCCACCAGAGTAGAACGAGCTTGAACATGTGCCACAAATGCATCTTTGTGTGTGGTCTGGAACTCCACTCCATTAGCTACAAGACTTTGAAACTCCTTCACTATTGGCCACCTAATCTCAACTATGTGTGCAAAACTACCCATGGACTTCCTACTTAAAGCATCAGCAACTACATTTGCCTTTCCAGGATGATACAAGATTGTACAATCATAATCCTTTAGAAGTTCCATCCATCTTCTTTGTCTCAAATTCAAATCCTTCTGGTCGAAAATATACTTAAGACTCTTATGATCAGTATAAATCTCACATGTTTCACCATATAAATAGTGCCTCCAAATTTTGAGAGCAAAAACCACTGCTGCCATCTCCAAGTCATGTGTAGGGTAATTCTGTTCATGCTTCTTAAGTTGTCTAGAGGCATAAGCAATTACTTTCCCATGTTGCATCAGAACACATCCGAGACCAACCCTAGAAGCATCACAGTAAACTACATAACTTCCACCATTTGAAGGTAAGGCTAAGACTGGGGCAGATGTCAAACAATTCTTCAATTGCTGAAAGCTTTGCTCACAAGCATCAGTCCACTGAAACATTACCTGCTTTTGTGTCAATCTCGTTAAAGGAGCTGCAAGTTTAGCAAAATCCTTGATGAATCGACGATAATATCCGGCTAAACCCAAGAAACTGCGAATTTCAGTCACCGATGTATGCCTTTGCCAATTCTGAATTGCCTCCACCTTCTGCGGATCTACACTTATTCCATCCTTAGACACCACATGACCTAAGAAGGCCACACTTTCTAACCAAAATTCACATTTAGAGAGTTTCGCATATAGCTTATGTTCTCTCAAAGTTTGCAAAACCAATCTCAAGTGTTGCTCATGCTCTTCTCTACTCTTTGAATACACCAAGATGTCATCAATGAAAACTACCACGAACTGATCCAGAAATGGCTTAAAGACTCTATTCATCAAGTCCATAAAAGTGGCAGGAGCATTGGTAAGTCCAAATGACATAACCAAAAACTCATAGTGTCCATATCGAGTACGAAATGCGGTTTTTGGAATGTCTTCACCCTTTATTTTTAGTTGATGATACCCAGACCGCAAATCAATTTTTGAAAACCATTGGGATCCTTGGAGTTGATCAAATAAGTCATCAATACGAGGCAAAGGATATTTATTCTTCACAGTCACTTTATTCAATTGTCAATAGTCAACACACAATCGAAATGACCCATCTTTCTTCTTAACAAACAATACTGGTGCTCCCCAAGGAGAGCAACTAGGGCGAATAAAACCCTTGCCAAGAAGATCCTTTAGTTGTTCTTTCAACTCTTTAAGCTCAGCTGGAGCCATACGGTATGGGGGTATAGATATAGGTTGAGTTCCTGGAAGCAACTCAATACAAAACTCTATCTCTCTATCAGGTGGTAAACCCGGCAATTCCTCGGGAAAAATATCAGGATACTCACATGCCACAGGAATACGCTCTATGTTCTTGGTTGCATTATCCACATCTTTTACCATGGAAAAATACGCACAACAACCTTTTCTCAGTAACTTGTGAGCCATTACTGCTGAAATTAAATTGCTTGATAACCAATTTCGGTCACCCTGAAAAACAAAAGCTGGTTTTCCTGGCATATCAAATTTTACCCTCTTATTATGGCAATCCAAAGTAGCATGATGAGAAGCCAACCAGTCCATACCGAAGATCACATCAAAGTCTACCATATCAAGCTCTACCAAATCTACCAACAAAGATTGGCCTTCAATCAAGACTTCGCAAGACCTATGCACAGACTTAGCAAAAAGACAATCACCCATAGGCGTGGCCACTAACAAAGGCTCATCTAAAAATGATGGTTCTCTATCAAGACAAGAAGAAAATGATGGGGACACAAAAGAGTGTGTAGCCCCGGGATCAAATAAAACATGTGCATCTTGAGAACATATAGAAAGCATACCCGTCACAACAGCATTGGATGCCTGAGCATCCTGACGAGTCAAAGCAAACACACGAGCCTGTCCTCCACCAACCTGTCCCTGGCCTCTGCCTCCTGATCCTCTGCCACCATGCTGAGAACTACCAGACCCTCGAATTTCAGAAGTAAATTGTCTCCCTGCAGCCACTGGTGTCGCAACCCCACTAGAAGAAAGCTGAGTAGGTAATGTAGGGCAGTTTCTTGCAAAGTGTCCAATTTGTCCACACTGATAACATCTAAAAGATCTTTGCCTACAAGGACCAGTATGTGTCTTCCCACATGTGATACAAGTAACTGGGGTCACACTAGAAGAAACATGATGTTGTGAAGTACCGCGTCCCTGGTTAGAACTAGCAGCCTGGCTAACCTGACTATTTTGTTGTTTAAAACCCGCTTGTTGACCCTGATGTCCCTGAGTGATAATACCTCTGGAACCTCCTCCTCCTTGGCCCTGGTGGCCACCACGAGATGAATCAAAGCGAGGCTTCTTACGTGAATCATAGGATGTCCCTCCACGGTCTCTATTTCCCCGCTCAATAGTTAAGGCCCTATTCAAGGCCTCCTCATAAGTCATGTCACCATGGCCTGCAATTGCCCTGAACAAATAAGTCTTCAAGCCATGAATAAATCTCTGAACTCTATGTTGCTCTGTAGCTACCAGGTGTGGTGCATATCGTGCAAGCCGCATAAATTGAACATTATACTCCATCACTGACATATTCTCTGCTTGCACAAGAGTCTCAAACTCTTTTGCTCTACTATCTCTCACACTCTGAGGGAGAAAATGTGCCAAGAATCGCCTAACAAACTCATCCCACTCCAAAGAAGGTAATCCCGCTGGTCTACCAAATAACATAGTTTCATACCACCCTCTAGCAACATCACGGAGTCAAAATGCAGCCAGCTCCACCATCCGTGTAGAAGAACAACCTAAACCTCGACATATCCAAGAGACATCATCCAAGAAGGCTTGAGGATCCTCTTGAACATCTGAACCACTGAATGTTGGAGGGTTAACCTTTAGAAATGCAGACAAGGAAACCTCAACTGCTCGAGTAGAAGTAGGTGGCTGATCATGTTGATGGGCAGGTGCTTGTTCTTCTTGCATCACCTCATGACTATGTTCATTTTCATCTTGATTTTGTTCTCCATGTGGTTCTTCTCCTGGATCTATTACTTTGTTGGCTATCTGTTGCACAGTTTGTTGGATATTCTGCATGTTAGCAGCTAACTCAGCTAGTGTTGGATTACCACGTCTGGCTCTAGGAATATCAACCTCAGGCATTCCACCACGTCTTCCCCTACCACGACCACGGCCACGGCCACGACGACGACCACGACCACGGCCTCGGCCCGCCAAGGCTTCCTCTTGAGGTTGAAAGGAAACCTCATCAGTAATAGTACGCTCTCTACTAGGTGCAGTCCTCGGTGGCATATCCACCTAAGACATTACAATAAGGAAAAATAGATGAATATAACAATGCGATAACAGACTTCAGTATGATAGTGGGCAATCGTAGCTTCTTGTTTGTAAGATGTGCCCGGGTACACTTATTACAAGCAAGAGTCTATAATTAATCCCAAAATGATGCAGCTACAGGACCTTCCAACCTAGGCTCTGATACCAAATTTGTCACGACCACCCTTAGGCCGTGACCGGCGCACAAGCTAAGACCAACACGTCATAAGCTTGGCAAGCCTGACACACTTTTTAAGGTTACCAACCATATACAAAATTTCAGCAGAGTCTCCTCTGTTTTTCGGACATTCCATCCACAAATAAACCTGCATAACCAGGAATTACATATCCAGAATATAACAACCAAAGCCTTCATCTTATATTTACAATATTGTCAATATGGTTCAAAATAAGAAGCAGTTATATAACTTTACAAAATTCCTATTTGACCATTTGACCACTCTAGACACAAAATTTCCTGTTTCTATAGCTGCATCGCACCGAAGTCATCAAAATAAGAGTTATCGCTTAGATGAGGCCTACCCAAAATGCAACAAGTCCTGGGGTGAACCGTAAATCCCAAGGACAATCTACTCTGATATCTGCAAATCTGAAAAACAATAAAGAATAATCGGGTGAGTCATAAAGACTCAGTGAGAGCATAATAAACAAGTGGATAGGAAGGAGAAGCAAGGATCGCACGAGTGATTCCCAATCAAACACGATGTTTATACAACAAAAGATTTAATCATGGAAAACAATATCTTGTACATAGATAGGTACTATAACCATAGGATTATACTTTTTCAACAAGTCTCATATCAAAACATGACAAGCAAGATAAGCTATCTACTATGTGCACATAGGCCGTATTATCTCTTCGTCACGACAAAACGGAAATCACAGGCCGTATTATCTCTTCGTCACGACAAAACGGAAATCACTGGCCGTATTATCTCTTCGTCACGACAAAACGGAAACGAAATTCACAGGCCGTATTATCTCTTCGTCACGGCAAAACGGTAAACTAAAAGGTCTATGAGCATTTCACTCATAGGCTGCATTATCTCTTCGTTGCAGCTAACGGTACCCAACAACAACAACCACAACAAAACACATAAATTAGAAATACTTTTCAGCTCACTTTTGAGAATAAAATCTATTTAAAAAAATTGTTTGCTTCTCCCATTCGAAAATAAATATATAAAAATTGCCACATTGTAAATTAGCTACTCACAACTAAGAAGAGTGAGCTAGGTTGCTTCCATTGCCTTCAACAGGAACCACCGGAGTTGCTTGCACCGAATCTGAGCATTAATACAATAAATATAAGCCTTTAGAAACTTATTAAAAGCCACTTAACAACTTGGATAACACTAATTTGTCAAAATTCCCAATTGATCAAACCTAGGGTTTTTAAAGAGCCAATAATAATATGAAATTCACACATTCTACTACTCTATACCATTATCCACTACTCATATGCTAATTATCAACTCTTAATTTAAGAGAATATAGAACTTTACCTCAAAGAGGAAAATTCCCAAAAGTGGGTATTTCCAATACCAACTCAAAACACCTCCTTAAGCTTGTATTGTTAATGGGTGTAGAAATTAGGATGAAATTGAGAGGAAATAAGATGGAAGAAGTAAAAAAATTGAGAGAGTAATTGATTTGGGGGAGAGGGGTTACGAGAGAGAGAAGAAAGGGAAACAGAGGAAACAAAGAGTGGGTTTAGAGGAAAAGAAATGGGAAAAATGAAAGGGGGTGTTGTTGTTATTCGACCAACCCCCACCCCACATATTATATTATATTATTATTATCACTACTATTTACTTTACTTTTCATTCTTTCTCTTTTTTTTGTTTTTTTTTTCAACGGGTCATTTCAGTAGACATGCGACATTGTAGAATTTGAATCGTCCGCAAAAAGATAAAAGGTCAAACTTATGTTAACAAAAATCACCTGAACTTGAAAATATGTTCCCATCTCTACAAGAATGTTCTTTACACCAACATTGTTATCCAGATTCTCACCCACCCTGAGCAATGCACATGCAACCTGTGATGGTAGGATAAATATATACAAAGATAATTAACTGAATAAATGATTATATATGCCATTGTGACAGGAATACTGAAAATGGATCAAACAGAAAATAAAAAGAAATGACTTCTTTTAAGTGAAGACTCATTAGAAATATCTCATTCTACAATAAAAAAAAGAGGAAATATAAAATGAAAATATGGGACTTCAAACTGCAGAACACATTCCATAAGTCTGGTAATTTCATTATCTGTTTTTTTGATGGATCAAAAATATGGAATTCTAGCTGTGTGACTGAAGAATCATCAAGTAAATAGATAAACAGTTTGTACCAAATCAACAACTAGAGCTCAAGGGGAAAGAGATTGAACTTTCTTCAATATGTCCTGACACCACAAAAAATTAAAAGAAAGAATACCATTTAAGTCAAACAAACTTTTTGATCCTAATGACATATTATTGATCATCCAAATTCATGAACAGAAAATAATAATGTAGAAAAATGATAGCACCTCTATATCACTACTTGAATATAAATAAATATCTAATTCAATCCTAAGGCGATCTGCTCTGTTACCAATTTGCTCAACACTCTGTCACATGAAACTCTTATTTAGCATTCCTTTCAGTTCTTTCTTTACAGCCTTGTAAATTCATGCCATTCTTCACAACCATAGAACATGGCAAGGACTGTTAAATCATACCAGTAAGAAGGACTAAGACTCTAATCTCTGGATTTCCTTTGACCTTAGCATCGCTCAAATTTTAGTTACCATATAAAGTACTACGTTTATGCCAAATCTAAATGCTGATTCAGCAAGAGCATCTATAATGACTAATGAGATTCAGTTGTTTGATACTTACGCATCTGCAGCTGTTGCAGCTGCCAATTTAGCGTGTGTAGCCTTAATAATTGGATAGAATTTGTCCTCCAATCTTGCAATTCAAACAAACATTACTGTGAGTCAGCATATTCTTGTTAATACAGTAAGCGAAAAATTCAGAATATTTTAATTTCACCCTAATGCTAGAAAATTGCATTCACATGTGTGCTGTTTGATAACATGATGGAGAACAATGATGTAATCAATGGGGCCCTGCATTTACTATTTTTCTTCTATTTTCTCTACCTTGTGTTATATGTTGTTAATAAACCCGTCTTGCAAGTAAGGCAAACTTGAATTGTTGTTACCAGATAGTGTTGTTGTCTATAGTTCCCTTTTACTTTTAATTTTAATGTTTGTATTGCTAATAATTTGTAATGTATAAGTAACGTGGCCGACACAATTTCAATTTCAATAAACCACTTTTTCAAACACCAAATCACCATAAACTGCAACATATTACACAATTTCATTTAACATTGAGTGTGGTTTGCTTACTGCATCATTAAACTTATTTTCAATTTTAAGCAACCAATTTTTTAAACACCAAATCACCACTACAATGCAACATATTGACCGAAATTCATTAATCAGTTACTGTTGCTTGTTCTATGCATTGCATTGATCAATATTTAATAGCTGAAGAAGCCTAGGAATATCACTCAACAATCAGTTAACAAAAATCCAGAAAGAACACTCCACAAAGAATCAGGGGGAAAAAATCAAATAAAAAATCCTTACATTTGTAGAACCAAAACAAGAAAGGGATCATGGAGTCTAGTTTGGGAATCATAATTTGTTTCAAAAACTAAAACTAAAAAATTCTAACCTGTTGCCGAGATGATGAAGAGAGATCTAGATGCAGAGAATCACAAACCGTAACCTGTTGCAACGAAGAAATCTAAAGGGAAAATGAAGAAGTTCAAATCGAAGAGACAGAGACGAAGAAATGAAATAGTTTGTCCCTAAAACGCAAGTCTCCAATTCGCAGTTCAAGCTCTTCAGAGCAACAATGGCATTACTTCAGATTGTTAGGGTTGGGGGAGAAGAGACGAGAGGGACACAAACCAAGAGAGGAGCGAACTGAGAGATGGAGCGAACTAAGAGATGGAGCGAACTGAGTGTGAGGCTGATTTAGGGTTTCTTAGTGATGGAGTGTGAGGTTCATTCTCCCGGGGTGTGGTTGAGCGGTTGGGGCTCATTCTCCCTTAACCAAGCGTTGAGGGTTCGATCCTCGCCTTGGGCCTGGAGCAGCTTTAAATCCATGGGCCAGCTGTCCCACCCTTCGAGGTGCCTCCAATCCAGCAAGGGGATTAGTCACTGCGTTCGGCGGTGGATACCCTAGTCTAGACCAAAAAAAAAGTAAGGCTGATTCCAAATGAAGGCAATACGAGTCAGTTGTTTAAACAACCGATTCAAAATGTATCAAAACATCTCCAACCATCAACTTAATTGCAAAATTGCCACCGCGCGTACTTTTGGAATCGGTTATCCAGACAACCGATTCCAAATAGTGCTTCTTAAACAATATTTTGCACTAGTGAATACAACTAAAAACATGTTAGTAGTACTTTATTTAGCAGTACTTTAAGATAAAAGAAATGGTACAAATGGAAGAATAAATAAGGAAGTAATGGAATAGGTGGTAATATATGTAGATAAATACTAAACTGTGCAACGTTATATACATGAGAAAAGCTAAATACATAAGATAGAACAATGTCGTGGTAGAGCTAGAGACAAAAGGAATGGACCAACATGCTTTTGTTGCGTCACGCATGCTAATGCAGAATCAAAACATAGACAATGAAAATTTAGAGGAGTTCAATTATGAGCTAATTTTAAGAATCTCCATAAAAAAAAGTTAGTATAAATTAGGTAGTTACGAAGTGTTAAAATATAGATAGTAAGCCCGTTAGTTAGTAGTAAAACCCATTAGTTGGTTAGTATATAAAGTAGATGGTACACTCATTTGTAATCATCATTCTCATTTGTAATATTTCATCACTTTTAATATAATAAACTTTCAGAGCTTTTCTCTCTAGTTTCCATGGATGCCATGTTTTTCAACATGGTATCAGAGCAAACATGGTATATTGCTTTCTTCTTTGAGTGTGTCAAGTGAACAGGTTATTTCGCCAATCTGATGTCTCTTAACTTATTTTCAGGTAACGAATAGGTCTCTTAAGTTTTCCTTGTAACGAACAGGTCCTTTAAGTTTTAAAAACGTTGCATCTTAGCCTTTTTTTGTAATTTCTGTTAGTCTCCATTACAAAAAAGCTTATGTGGCTGTTACCATGCTTAAGTGGCAGTACACTTGTTTTTTTTAGAACATGGCAATACACTTGTTTTTTCAATTAAATTTCAAATTAATTTTAATTAAAAATAAAAGAAATTTGTAAAGATTCTTCATCTTCTGCCATGAATCCATCAACACCCACCCGTCACCACCATGAAATTCTTGAACTGCCATGAATTCATTACTGAGACAACTCAACAAGACCAAAATCTTGCATCATAAAACAAAAATCATACTTTAATGAGTTTTTTTAGAAAACAACTTCTATATTACGAAGCTTGGTCTGGTTGTGAGATTCAGTAACAAGAATAAAAAAATGGAAGCTTGGGTGGAACATCCTCATAGCAGTCAGCAGGGAGCTAGCGCAGGGCGGCAGCGGTTCATCCTTGTGAAGAAGAAGGGTTCTGCAGTACCGATTTCAGATCTGCAATCTTGCAAAACCCATATTGAGATTGAAACCCATACCTTTCTTCGAACGAAAATTGAAAACTGGAAGTGATTAGATCGAAAATCGAAAACCCATAACCATGGATTTTCAGATTTTGGATGAAACCGATTCAAGAAAAATGAAAATGAAAATGAAAACGAAAATGAAGGTCCACAACTTCAATCAAAGATGAAACAAAAGCTTAAAACAGATATAAAAAACGAAAATGAAAACGAAGAAGAAAATGGGGCGAATCAACGAGACGAAGACGAAGAGAAATAGAGACGCATGGGGAGCCTCAACGAAGGTGAGTTCAATCTTGAGGTTCTGGGAATTTTCCAGATCTATTTTTTGTTAAAGAACTCTATTTTTTGTTTTTTCTTTAAATAAAATAAAATAAAAATAATGATTCATCTAATGACAAGTATAGACACATCAGCTATTTAATGGCCATGTCATCAAACTAACATACATCTAGGCATTTTTGTAACGGAGTTAAATAAAAACCGTTAAAAAGGACAACAATGCAACATTTTTAAAACTTAACGGACTTAATTGTTACAAAAAAAGTTAAGGGTCCTATTCGTTATCTGAAAATAAGTTAAGGGACCTATTTTTCCTTAATTAAAACCACTACAAGAATATGTTGATTTAGCTACCAAATATTTCCGAGGGATTTTTTTTGGTCGGTAATATGTTTGTTTCCGACGGATAGTTCCCTCGCAACGTGTTTAGTGCTATCATTAATGTATTGATTCATCTAGCTTCCTTTGGTGCTCAAAAGTTTATTGCTAAGGTGAGAATCTCATTTCTACATTTATTGTCTATGGCTGATTAATACTATGATGGCAGATTAATACTGATGTTACACTGGCTATGGAATTCAAATTGTATAGCGAACTAATTTCAAAGTTAATCTGGTTTATTTTGCAATGTTGCTATACTTGAAAATGAATTTTGTTACCACTGATTCATTTTCCATTAATCATTGACTTGTATATAAACTGATGTGCAGCTAATCATTAATGTATTGATTCATTATTCAATGAAATGAATTTTCTCTGCATCAATTCCTTTCTATAAGTTCATAAACTTATCTAAGTTCTTATTCTCTATTCATAAACACTACTTCATAAATTGATGTGATGATCTTTTGCGTTTTGGCATTGAGTGTGAGATTTTGAGTGATTTTCGGTAATGAGATGAGTTGTGAGATTTTGATTGGATGTCATCAGAATTTGTTGAAGAACGCATCAGAATTTTGAGTGATTATAGGTCTATAATGTTGTTGCATATCTTCTCTGCCAGCACAATATAAGTATTTAATATTTATATTAGGATAGACCCCCTGGAAGCACTAAAGGTGTGGGACCCAAAAGATATGGTAAATAGTACGCACGTAAGAAGAAAGAAAAGGGAGGGAACAATTGTAACTAATTCTGCCTAGCTGGCAGAATTGTATTGGGTCAGGATATTCTAGCACTTTATGCGTGAGATCATTGAGATGCGACAGGAAAATCGCGAGCATTTGGCGGAGTTACGACGCTTGCTCGAACGACAGGGACACTCTCGTCCACGACGCCGGCGGCGAGGACGTTCTCCGTCGCGAGAACGCCATAGAGATAGCCCAGAACGACATGACACACCGGAATGCCAACTCTCGCATCACGTATCCACTCATTCTCCCCGGTGATACTACTCGTGTGGCAGAAAGCTCATGGATGGCTTGTTCGTGTTGAACGATACTTCCGTGTGAATCGTGCGCCCGAAGAAGACAAATTAGATGCTGTTGTGATTTTGTTGGAGGGACGCGCCTTGAATTTGTACCAATGGTGGGAGGAGCAAACTGATGAACTGAGCTGGGAAGAGTTTACGCGTGCTGTGATTCGTAAATTCCAACTTGCTTTGGTGCAAAAACCCCTGGGTCCTTTGTTGAGTACGAAGCAAACTGGGACAGTTATGGAGTATAGGGAGAAGTTTGAGATGCTGATTGCACCATTGAAGAGAGATGAAAGAATTATGTTAGATAGCATCTTTATGAATGGATTGAAGGATGAAATGCAAGCTGAATTGAAGCTTCATGAGTCAAATTCCCTAGCTGAATTGATGGATAGGGCATTGTTGATAGAAGAGAAGAATGCTGTGGTCCAAAACGCTAGGACAAACCCTAGAGACAGGGGGAATTGGTAGGATCGTGCATTAGGATGGAGACAGGGTAAGGAGAGCTCTAGTAGTGGAGCTAGAAATTATGTCACTAGACCTGTTCCTCTTGCTATTGAAGGACCAAAGCCTAAAGAGGGGGAGACAAAGAAGAATAATGTGGGGAGGAAGAGTTTGAGCCCTGAGGAGTTGAGGGATTTGAGCAAGAAGGGGTTGTGCTTCAAATGTGGTGAGAAATGGGGAGATGACCACAAATGCAAGTTGAGACACCTTCAACTTGAATTAGTGGAGTCTGAAGTGGTGGAAGGGGAAGAAAGTGAAGAAGAGAAGGAGGATGAGGCTGTGACTGAGATAAAAGTCTTGCAATTATCCATGAAAAGCAAAGAAGGACTTACTTCTAATAAGTCTTTCAAGGTGTGGGGATTGATTGGCAATAGAGCAGTGTTGATTGATAATGGGGCTACAACTAACTTCATCTCTTGCAAGTTAGTAGAGGAACTGAACCTGCCAGTAGTTGACACTGAAGAATATACCATCACTGTGGGGAACGGAGAAAAGGTGCATCACAAAGGGGTGTGCGAAGGACTTAAGTTGTCTATGCAAGGAATTGAGGTGGAGCAGAATTTATTCCTCATGACTCTGTTAGGCACAGAGATTGTTCTGAGAATCGATTGGTTGGCTAGTCTTGGAAATATCAGGGCAAATTTCAAACAGCTAGTCATTAAGTGGAAACAAGGGGATGAAGAGTTCATGGTGAGAGGTGAACCTTCTCTTTGTAGGCAGCAAGTTTCTGCCAAGACAATGATGAAAGACATGCAACAGGAGGGTGAAGGATTTATGGTGGATTACTACCTCTGTGATGAGGTAACTGAGCAACAGCAGGAGTTACATGCTGACTTGGGAGGAGTATTAGAAGCTTTCCAGGATGTGTTTCAGGAGCCTACAGGCCTGCCACCAGTAAGGGAGCATGATCATGCCATCACATTGCATCCAGGAGCCCCCACACCTAATGTGCGACCTTATAGGTACCCTCACTATCAAAAAGATGAAATAGAGAAGTTTGTGAATGAAATGCTTCAATCAGGAATTATTAGGCCAAGTGTAAGCCCTTTTTCTAGTCCTGTCTTGCTAGATAAAAAGAAAGATGGAGGGTGGAGATTCTGTGTAAACTATAGAGCATTGAATAAGCATACAGTGCCTGATAAATTCCCTATCCCTGTGATTGTTGAGTTTCTAGATGAAATTGGATCTGCTGTTATTTTTTCTAAGCTTGACTTAAAGTCAGGTTACCATCAGATAAGGAAGAAACCTGAAGACATTCCTAACACTGCATTTAGGACTCATGAGGGGCACTATGAGTACCTAGTTATGCCCTTTGGCCTAACCAATGCACCCTCCACGTTTCAAGCTCTTATGAACAGAATTTTAAGGCCTGTTTTAAGAAATTATGCTCTAGTATTTTTTGATGACATTTTGATCTACAGTTCTAGTGTTGAAAGCCATACAGAACACCTAGCAAGAGTGATGTAGATTTTGAGAGAAAACCAACTGTTTGCTAAAAAAAAGAAATGCCAATTTGGCCAGCCTCAGATAGAATATCTTGGTCACTTGATTTCTGGGCAGGGTGTATCTGCTGATCCTACAAAAATCAGTGCTATGCTCAATTGGCCTGTACCAAAGGAGGTGTAAGGATTGAGGGGATTCCTTGGGCTCACAGGTTATTATAGGTGCTTTGTGAAGAATTATGGCAAGATTGCATGGCCATTGACACAGCAGTTGAAGAAAGACAGTTTTCAGTGGAATTCTGAAGCTCAAGCAGCATTTGAGTAACTCAAGACAACCATGACTACAGTGCCTGTCTTGGCAGTACCTGACTTCAACAAGCAGTTTGTGCTTTAGACTGACGCTTCAGGAAAAGGGCTAGGTGCAGTGCTTATGCAAGAAGAGCGACCAGTGGCCTATATGAGCCAAACATTATCTTCCAGAGCACAAAACAAGTCTGTGTACGAGAGAGAATTAATGGCCATTGTACTTGCAGTTCACAAGTGGAGGCATTATCTCCTGGGAAGACATTTTGTAGTGCACACAGATCAAAGAAGCTTGAGATTTCTCACTGATCAGAGACTCATGACTGAAGAGCAACAGAAATGGATTACCAAGTTACTGGGATTCTCATTTGATATTAAGTACAAACCTGGAGCAGAGAATAGAGTGGCTGATGCACTCTCCAGAAAGTTACAATATTTTGCTATATCTACTATGCAGTGTCATGAGTGGGAGGGCTTGGAGGAGGAAATACAAGCAGATGCAAAACTGAAAGTGATTGTACAGGACTTGGTGAGCAAGGCAGCAGAACATCCAGGTTATAAACTCAAGCAGGGGAGATTGTACTACAAAGACAGAATTGTAGTTCCAAAGGATTCACCCAGAATCCTAGGAATTTTGAAGGAATTCCATGACTTAGTTGCTGGTGGTCACTTTGGTGTGCTAAAAACTTACAAGAGGGTAGCTAATGTGGTGTACTGGGAAGGTATGAAAGCAAGAATTCAGAAGTATGTTCAAGCATGTGACACATGCCAGAGAAATAAATATCAAGCATTAAGTCCTGAAGGTTTACTACAACCACTTCCAATACCTATTCAGGTTTGGAGTGACATATCCATGGATTTTGTTGGAGGTTTACCCAAAGCTTTGGGTGTGGATACCATCTTTGTTGTGGTTGACAGAATGACTAAGTATGCCCATTTCTTCACTCTGGCTCACCCCTACACACCTAAGGATGTTGCTGCAGTGTTCCTGATAGAAGTAGTTAAATTACATGGCTTCCCAACCTCCATTGTCTCAGACAGGGACAAAGTATTTACTAGTGCTTTCTGGTCTGAGTTATTTAAATTGGCAGGTACCAAACTCAACATGAGCTCAGCTTACCATCCTCAAAGTGATGGCCAGACAGAAGTGGTGAACAGGTGTCTAGAGACTTATCTCCGATGTTTCACAGGCAGTAAACCAAAACAATGGCCTAAGTGGTTGCCTTGGGCTGAGTATTGATACAATACCAATTACCATGCAACTCTGCAGATGACTCCATTTGAAGCTCTCTATGGCAGAAGATCTCCAGTTCTAATTTGGGGAGATGAACACCACACTAGTGTTGATGAGGTGCAAGTGTTGACAAAGGACAGAAATGCAATGCTCAGAGAACTAAGAGAATTCATGAGCAAGGCACAGAATAGGATGAGACAACAGGGTGACAAACATAGAAGAGAAGTGACTTTTGAAGTGGGAGACTCTGTATATCTCAAGATACAGCCCTACAAACTGAAGCAGTTGGCAAAGAGAGTCAACTAGAAACTTAGCCCAAAGTTCTATGGTCCTTATGCCATCATTGAGAAGATCAGCCCAGTTGCTTACAAGTTACAGCTTCCACCAGAGAGCAGAGTCCATCCTGTCTTTCATGTCTCTTTGCTGAAGAAAGCAATCCCAACTGAAGTGTCAGTCCAGCCACTGCCTGCATGTCTTGCTGATGACTGGGAATTGCAAGTGGAACCAGAGGAAGCTTTGGCTGTGAGAACTACTGAGCAAGGCATTGTTGAAGTGCTGATCAAGTGGAGCCATCTGCCTACTTGTGAGAATTCTTGGGAGGAATGGCAGGAAGTACAAGACCTATTTCCACATTTTCTCCTTGGGGACAAGGTGAGTCTTGAAGGGGGGGTGTTGATAGACCCCCTGGAAGCACTAAAGGTGTGGGACCCAAAAGATATGGCAAATGGTACGCACGTAAGAAGAAAGAAAAGGGAGGGAACAATTGTAACTAATTCTGCCTAGCTGGCAGAATTGTATTGGGTCAGGATATTCTAGCACTTTATGCGTCAGCTAATATAACAATTGAGGAGAGATAATTTAGATCTTTATGCTGGTATTGGGCTATTGGCTTGTAGGAGAGAATCAGGCGCTCTCGAATTTGCCTTGCTTTGTTTTACTTCATTTCTTCAATATCATACTCTGTAATTATCACAGAATTACAGGATTAAATCAATACACTACTTGAATTTCTCTCCATTTCTGTTTGTTTACTAACCAGTGGATAGATTCCTATCATATTATTATTTGAAACAGCTACCATGTTTATTTGTTTATGTGATGATAATCTTTTGCTTTACTCAGTTCTCATTCTCAACTACTCTTTAGAAATTGAACTTCTATGTATCATTCTGATTCTGATGTATATGTACTTTATGAAATTAAATATCAGTTTCATAATATGCTGTATTAATTATGAGTAGCAAAGTAAATAGTTTATGTGAAGTGTTGCAGGATGATGCAATTGTTGATCTTTCAATTTGGTCTTTTTCATTTGTGGTTTAAGTTTATTCAAACCTGATATTCTGATCTCTAATGTTTTTTGTGTTTAACAGAATCTGTCAGTTCTCCTTCTTGGTCCATCAACGACTCTCACCTAGTCTTGAGGTATCAGATTTCGTAACCCTCCATTTCTCTGTGAGTTCTCCTTCCTGAATACTGTCAAATGTTATGATATTCTTCGATTGCTAGTTTACTTTAATTATGATAATGGATTCATTAAAAGTATGTTTGGAATGATTGAAAAATGAAATGGTTTATCAGTGAATCAAGTGGTATATTTGGAATTGAAACTCATTACAAAAAGTTGATTTTACTTGTTTTGTAAATGATTTTACAAATAGGTTGCTATCTTATCTTGACTACATTGACCTATTTTATCTTACTTTTTTGTGCAAAAGAGGCATTTTCCTTCTCTTGTTCTTGCTAAACCTCCTACCTTGCTCTTCATAGGCATTGTCCTTCAAATAAGTAAATAAAATAAAGAGCAGAACCAAAATGCTTAATCCATTCATTAAACTATTTCATACATATCCAACATCACCCAGTAAGAACTATTTTTTTTTGACCAAAATGATATAACATTATTATTATTCTATTTTTTTATTATTCTATACTTAGAAAGCACAAAAAAACCTTCATATTCATACTTTGCACTTCAATTGTTTTAATTTCTGCAGGTTCCTTAATTCAAAGGTAGCCGCTACCGCTATCCGTAAGACTATTCAGGAGTTGTACCACTATCCTTGGGCTGAGCATTTTTTTAAGGATTTTAGAGTAAGTGTACATTCGAAAATATGCCTTTAAATAACTTGTTAAGTTATTTAATAACATATTTTCTTGTAAATGTTTTCCCAATGCAGAAGAGAGTTGGATGGCGTAAGTCTCAGGAGGCCGTCGTTAAGAAGCTTTTTCATAAGAAAGCTGCTGACCGACTTACCGATATGCTCAATGGTGTCCGCAAGCAGAGGAGTCAGCCTAGTTGTATGGGAGAACTAGTCTACGGTCGCCTACAAGACCACTGGAATGATCCAAAATACTTGGCTAAGGGTGCGCAGAATAAGAAGAATAGAGCATCAGAGAAAGGAGGAAGTGTGCACACTGGAGGCTCTATCTCTATCTTGCAGCATGCTGAGAGATTGGTATACACTTAAGCTTATCTTTTCATGTCATTATAATTAATTATAATTTATCAATTAGAGACTTATGTTATTAATAGTTGCAAACTCATTGATGGAGAACTAATTTACAATTAAGTCTAAAAAGTAATAAAGGGGCTGTGATTCTGTTGCCTTTTTTTGTTTGTCTGGATTAATTATTCGTCTTGCTTTCTTGGTTTGCTTTGATATTCCTTGACGCAAAGCATGAATTGTGTCACAGCGCCACACCCTTAATACTTTCAGCTAGTATTGTACTTCTGCATATAGTTTTTGAGTTGCTTAAAACTATGAATCACATGGTAAAAAGTTTAGGAATGGAGTCTGTTTTAATGTAACATGACTTAAAGTTTAGGAATGGTAAAAAGTTTACGAATGGAGTCTGTTTTAAGAACAGTGAAAGTTTGATTATAGGCCAAGAAGTGGGGGCGAATGCCACATGTGGATGAGCTCCACCGCCATACTCACATTAGGAGAGGAACCGGCAAATTTGTAGATGAGCGTGCTCGTATTACTCAGGTATATTTCTCTTTTTAACATAATTTCAATTCGAAAATATTCTTTTACCAATGACTAATTTTAACTTGTGCATTTCATAGGAGGAGTTCCACCAGCGATTGTCTCAGTCAAATATACCAATCGATCCCGCTAAGCTAGAGAAGTTGAAGGTGATGTTGTGGAAAGACACTGTTGGAGGCCCGTATAAGAGTCGCTTGTATGGGACAGGAGATATGTGTTCCAATTGTTAGACTCTGGAGCTTCGACGAGTGTGAGTCTCTCCCTTGAGCACCTTAGGATCATCCGGGCATTGACAGTACAAGTTGCACAACATCAGGAGCATGCGGCACAACAGCAGGAGTAGCTTGCACGATGGCAGCAGCTACTTGACCATGTATTTAGTCATGTCGGGATTGCAGTACCTCCACCGAGCAGGACCACCCCGCCCAACATAGCCAGCCCGCCCGCCCAACAGGACCAGGACCAGGACCAGGACCTAGATGGTGCAGATGATGTAGATGGTGATGACATAGACCATGCTTATGATAAGGGTTATTGGTAGCATCTAGGTAATTTATATTTTAAAGAATGTGCAAAATATCTTAGTTTTCTGAATTTTATGATATTCTTAACATTATCATTTTTGATTTGTTAGGTATATTTTCAGAGCTGGACTTGAAGATGCTCCATCAGAGTTTTTTGTGTTTATGGAACATTAGTGTGTAGTCTATGGATATTTGAAACTTTTAGCTATATGTTAGGTATAACGCTCTTTAGCACTTGAACTAGTTGTAGTTTGTGGAAGTTTGACACTTTTAGTTATGTTTTGGCACTTATCGTTGTTTGGCACTTGTTAAGTTAGTTTTAAATGGTCTTGCTTTTGGACTTATAGTTTATGTGATTTTTAGTTACTTTGGTTTGGAAATATAATTTAGTATTTGATATTTAGTTATAATATTGGTTTGGAATTATAAGGTAGTTGAAATTATTTGGTTTGGATTGAATTTCTATTGAATTGGTAGGCTAAGTTTGAATTAAATTAGCAGGGAAGTCGTATTGCAAATAGAATGGGTATGCGTAAGCGAATGATTTTAAAAAATTATTTATCAATGTGTACCGACGAAATTGCGACGGAATTTTCTTAGGATTTGCACTGAAATTTGCGAGGGATTCGCGACAGATTTTTGCGAGGGACTTACGACGGATGTTTACGAGGGATTTGCGAGGGATTTTCGATAGATGTTTGCGAGGGATTTGCGACAGATGTTTGCGACGGCGTTTGCGAGGGATTTGCGAAGGAAGCATTTGTGAGGGAATCGTGATAGAGGACCCCTCAGCAGTTGGAGATGACACACGAACCCTTGAAGCAGGACCATCTTGACTGTCGACATCCAAAACACGTTTGGCATGTGGGAATCGTGATAGAGGACCCCTCACCATCAATGGAAAGAACCTTGCTAGTTGGGGTAACATCAACATCAGAAGAAACCAAGGAAAAAACACAAAAGCAAAATAAGCAATGTAGGCATGAAAAGAAACCTAGAGAAATAAATAAGTAGAATCAAACCAAAGGACTTGGAGGAGCATAGCCAATAAGGGTATCAGTAAATTCCAAATCTTCCTCAGCATTTCCGGGACCAGCCTATAGAACAACAAATATTATGTAAAAAAACCACATCAAAAGATATAATCCTAGGAAAAAATCAAATGACATGATGGATACAAAGATACATACCAAATTCTTAAACTTTGCAAGGAAAGGTCCAATATAGTCTCATCAGAAGTGATACACTTTGTTACCAAGTGGCTTCAGTCTCAAGAGGGTGGGGGGGTGAATTGAGATTTTTGAAAACGGTTCCCCTTTTAACGACTTAGTTTGATTTTCGCGCAGGTTTATGAAATGAATGAATTAGAACGTAAAACAATAAAGAACACGCGAGATTTATACTGGTTCGTCACCTCCCAGTGACCTACGTCCAGTCCTCACAACCCTTTGTGAGATTTTCCACTATCAAATCAAAGCTTTCAACCGGGTGCTTTAAAACCCTTACAGACTCAGGCGCTCTTCACCTAGGATGCCCCACCTTGTGCAAGAGCCCTGAACAACAATTTCAACAGGAGATACCCCACCCTTGTTACAATCAAAACCCTAGAGAGATACCCCACTCCCTAGTACAACCAATTGACAAACAAGAGATACCCCACCCTTGTTACAATCAAAACCATAGAGAGATTCCCCACTCTCTAGTATAAACCAATAATAGTATTAAAAGAAATTACAATGAAATAAGAAATACCTCTAAGAAGGCGAATACAACAACTTGAAGATTCCCAACCTAACCCTTGAGAGAGATTAGCTCAAAGTGATGAAGAGAGTTTATGTTCTGCTCTTTAGAAAACGTAGGTTGTTATTTGATTTTTGAAACCCTAGGTCCTATTTCAAGACTTTGTAAAAATATGACCGTTGAAACATTTTTTAACACTTATGTAATAAGTGACAAATCGATTAGTTTCTTGAAAGATATAATGTGGAAATCGATTTTGGGCTTCAAAAATACAGGTGGAAATCGATTTCTTGCTTGCTGGAACAAGTGAGGAATCGATTTTGTGCTTCAGTAAAGCAAGTAGATAATTGATTGTTAGCTTTATAAAAACAAGGAAGGCAGGTAGACAATCGATTTTCTTCTTTGATATACAAGTGAGAAATCAATTTTCTCCTCATTAAAAGAGAGCAAAATCGATTTCTAGCTTTAAATGCACAAGGCCATCAATCGATTGTTTTCTTTCCAAAACAAGTTCTTTCTTAAAAACCATTAAGTTAACAATCGATCCTTGGCTTTAAACCAAGAAGCCATGAATCGATTTCTAGCTTAAAAACAAAACTAAAATCGATTCTTTGCTTTAAAATACCAAATCAAGAATCGATTCTTTACTTCAAAAACAATTTCTTTTAAACACTAAGTAATGAATCTATTTTCTTTAAAAAAAATACAACAAGTTATTATTTGTGCCTAACCTATTTAACATGTTTTTATCAATTGAAAACATATGTTAGGTTTGTTTGTGTAAGTGCTAGTGTGTTGAGTGATTTGAGCTGATCCTCAAAAGCGGTTTACATTTCATTCCTAATACACGACCCAACTTCCTATCGACTACCCTTGACACCACTTACATCTTGAGTTGGTTGTGCCTTGGAATTTCGTTTGTCACTTTGTCTTAGATTACTTCATCATCAAAACTTAACCTGCAACACAAGATATCCACACACTTAACTGCAAAATGCTGCCAACGCTGAGTCACATTTCCCTCCACAACCTCAAGCTTAAAAAGCAAGTTCTTATTCAAAAACTCCTGAAAATCAGCAGGCAACTCAGGATGATTAGATGGAGGCTCTAGAAACTGCTAAGGAGTCCTGCCTAGGAATCGCGTGACAGCACGATCAAATAGGACAAAGTTTGTTGATCCGGTAGGATCCATCACCTTAGCCTATATCTTGAACCTAGCAGAGGAAAACAAACAAATGAAGTAGAAGCAAGTTAAAATAAAAGTGAAAATGAGAGAAAACATAAATTATAGATTGAAATAGAATAATATATAAAAGAAGAGACTATGACAACCTAGGAACAGCAGTAACAAACTTGTTACGTTTCCTACAAAAATATTTGGTTCCCTGCTTGTGAACTTTCCTGAGGCACTTGTTACAGGAGTCATAGTACCAACCATATTCCGTGTCAATTTCAATGATCTGTGCAAGGACAACTGCAATGCAAACCTATACAAAAAGTAAAAGTAAAAAAAAACAAAGGTGATAAATAGTTGTAATTAATCTATAAGGTAAGCAATCACTATGTAAAGATATCAAAGGAAATATAGATAAATACATCAGTTGCTTCCAAGAGATCAGATATGGTCATCCAAGGAGTTTGGAGGAAATCATCAAGGAGAGTCAAAGGAACAGATGCAGCAACTTGAGTAATAGTTTGAGTTGCCATAGCGGAAGAAGCATCCATACTGATCAGCATAAAAAACAAACTCATCAACCATTACATAGGAATTAGTGACTAAATAAATGAAAGGAAATTGTCGACAAACAAAAAGAAGAATTGAATACTCTGATTTGTAAGCAAGAATCTCAAGAATCTTAGTCTCAAAAAACACTCATGTCCCATGAAAGGTATTAGAAACATCAGTGACCCTTAAAGACAATCCTAAAGAAAAAGTTCAAAACAAAAATAGATAAAGCAAAAAGATAGAGAATATAAGAAAAGTAGAATACCCTGAAATTTTTTGGGCCTACGAAACTGTATGATAATGACAGGAGGAGTTGAAGTTCCATGACGTTCCAATTTCTCATGCATTGTTTCAGCATAGTGCCCCTAAAATGTACACTGAACCGTGTCAAGCCTATAAACATTGATAAGAAGAAGACACAAAAGTCACAAATCTTAAAAAATCTGCAAGATAGAAGCTAAAACGTAACATGCTAGTTGTATTCCCATTTCGTTCATATTCATTGAGTGTATCCTTCTGGACAACATGGCCAATGACATCCAAAAGGAACATGGATAATAATTAGATGCACATAAAACCCAAAGCGCAAGATCAATAAAAAGGAAAATAATAAAGCACGCACCAATAAGGACATCTTCCTTTTCAGTCAAAGCAATCTAAGAGAAGTGCATGAATTCAAAGTGATTGGAAGGTATAGAAGGTGCTTCCACAGGGATGCAAGTTATAATTCCCATGAAGTAAAGCTTATACTTATGGTTGGTAGTTGCAAACTTAGTATCATTGGCAGCGACCAAAACCTAATCAATAAGATAAGTAGAGCCCTCCTCAAGCAAAGGTTCAAATTGCCTCAGTAAACTCCTCTTAACAGTTGCATGAATCTTCCCAAACTGCGAAGGCATTGTAACAAATTCAAGA
This sequence comes from Astragalus glycyphyllos, assembly GCA_963573325.1. NCBI lineage: Eukaryota > Viridiplantae > Streptophyta > Magnoliopsida > Fabales > Fabaceae > Astragalus > Astragalus glycyphyllos. Next base: position 63,356,028 of record OY754311.1, read on the forward strand.
AATTAAGGAAGAAAGCAAATAAGAAAAGTACTAAATAAAAAATCAGAATGATGTAAAACCTTCTAATCAAGAAGTATCATTTCAAGTGTGTTTGGGGTGGAAGGATTCTTAAAATCTGGTACAACCCAAAGACGAATAACACGAACAACGATGGACCAATCAATCTTGTCAGGAACAATGTCAGCAATTGAAGGCATTTTGATGGAGTAAAATGTGCCAAAGCAGTGAAAGAGGGAAGAAACAACTGTTGATATGCTCCAAAGCCCATAGGATTCAGGGTTTTATAGAGGTCCAACGTAGCATGGTAGCAAGAAGTATTCAATTGTAGCCGTTGAGATGAATCCAAGGGTGATAGATTGAAGATGAATGGAAGGGTAGCTAGCCAATGAAAAGCAATTCAAATAGAATTTTAGAGGCATGTGTCAACCATGCAAAGACAAAAGAAGAGTATTTCGGTTGTATGTACATTAAGTAAGGCAAGAAAGACAAACTGTCAAACATGCGAAGAGAAAGGCAGAGAATGTATAAGCATTAACCAAAGAAGCGCATACCACATGGCATAACCAAAGAAGCACACACCATATGGCAACCATGCAACTACAACGCAGAGAATATAGGTTGGATCATAAAAAACGAAGTGGCAAGCATGCACACTATGTGTTGGAACTTTGTTAATTGTGAATTGAAAAAGTCCCACATTGGATAGAATAAACACTTTAAGAGTGTTTATAAGTGTGGACTTTGCACCTTGGGTTGGAGCCTAATGGGTACCCAGTTTTGTAAATGGGAAAGCACGCACACCATCTGACCACCACACACACGTGCGCGTCGCCGTCCGGCAGGCTCGGCTCGGCCAGGGCGGGCTTGGGCTTGGGCTTGGCTTGTGAGGTGTAAATATATTTTTGTGAAAATAATTAATTATTATTTTATTTTTTTGTAGTGCGTTGCGTGTCCAGATTCGTTGAACCGTCCGGATAGGATGAACTAACCGTTGCGTACAGATTCGTTGAACAGAGCCGTTCTTATCCGCGTCTATTCCTATCCGTTATAGCTTGGAGCGCAAGCACTCCGGTCTTATCCTCTAAGACTTGCGCACCAAGTCAGTTTTGAAGCCTATAAATAGGCCCCTCCCTCACTTGACTCTTTACACCGCTTGACGTTAAATCGTACCTCAAGCTCTCTCTCCTCTCTTGATTTTTCTTCTCTTCTACTTTAAAGAATGGCTTACGAGCCATATTCAAGAGTGGCCTACGAGCCATATTCAAGAGTGGTCTGCGAACCATATTCAGAGTGGTTTTTTAACCATATTGAGGTGTATTTCTTGAGTGAAATTTCACTGTGCAGTGATATTTCGTAACAGTTTTGACTGTGCTGTTTTATCCTGGGGACGTCGTGGTTGATAGTCTGCCTGCACAATTTTGAGCAGTGCCACGAAACGTCTTAAAGAGAGCGACCTAGTCCGCGACTCAACCCAGTAATATCTTCGGTGGATTGATTTTCTGAAATTATTTTCTGAAACTCAAAAACAACAATTTTAAGACGTTTCGAAATTTAGCCATGACTACCGAAGACATTATTGGCTCTGATTCTGCTGTTTCTAACATCAAGAAATCGTTTCATTTTCAAGAATGTCAATGGCAAGAAAATAAGTTTTTATTAAATATGAAAAATGTTGCCAACATTTAAAAGATGACATTCAGGTGCTCATTGAAACAGTTGATCAGAAAGGAAGAGGTAAAATAGCTAAAGAAATATTCCAAGAGAAAGAGAATTAATTTTTCTATACAACTTATTAATGGAAAGAGAATTATTTTCTCTATGGAAAGAGAATTATTTTCTCTATAGAAAAAGAATTGTTTTCTCTATATAATTTATTATCATTGGAAAGAGAATTATTTTCTCTATACTATTTATCGATGGAAAGAGAATAATTTTCTCTATACGGTCTTATAGAAAGAGAGTGATTATCTCTATATTATTCTTAATTCTACGGAAAGAGAATAATCATCTCTATATGAATGAATTATTTTAATTCATATTGTCTGGGAAAAGTTCTGGCTAGGAAAGACTTGGTACTTAAGCGTGTCCGTTGTGACCCACCTCTCTTTCCTGGGAACCTACTCGACAAGAATGAATTTTCTTAATTCATATTGTTGCCGTTAGTGGTTAACGCTAACGGTTAATGATTTTAAATAATAGAATTGCTTTTTAGCAATAACATTATTTTTGAGAAGTTATACCTTTTACGATATATTGCAATATTGATTGCAATATAATTTTGAGAAAACCTTTCAAAAATTAAAACAGTAATCAGGCTCAAAGGAACAGCAACTGGAATGGGACCCCCCACTTAGAAATGACACTGCTCCTCCATTTAATTGTTTCAATTGTGAGAGACCAGATCATACGACACGCAAGTGTATGAACAGGCCAAGCTCTGCCGCGCAGGCTAACCTGACTGAATAGCAATTTGTTGCTATAATTTTTGAAATCAACATTGTTGGTGAATACGAAGATTGGTGGATGGTTATTGAGTATGTTTTGAACATACAGATTGCTGAAAATAAGAAAATGATGCTGAGTCTGGTTAAAACTTTATTTTAAACAATGATATTTTTTTAAAAGCATTGTTTACTTCGTCTATCGGAAGTTTTGTACACTATATAATTTTTAAAAGTGGTTGACTTTGACGTGTAAACAAATGCATTCTTTTCAATAAGAGCCAAATAGCATTTTTCAAAAGTTATTTTTTTTAAATGACTTAAGAAAAAAAAGTTATGATTTTTGAAGTCAAGCAAGAATTTTCAAGACTTCGCATAAATCAGTAAGAAAATCTGAATATTAGTTTTGACTCACTCAGATATATGCGAATAAGATAGAACGTTAACCAGAAATGGAAAACGATAGTTTATCACTTTTATTTATAATTGTTTTGACTACATTGTAGTATACTTTGGGAAAAATAAAAGTGAAGTGCTTGATATATTCAAAGTTTTCCATTACAGATTTTTGAAAATCAATTAAGTAGAAAGGTTAAGAGTTTTTATAGCGATTAAGGAACAGAGTATGATTCTCATTAATTTAATGGAATTATACATGAAACGACTGCACCATATTTTTTTTGAAATGAATGGTAAAGCAGAAATAAAAATAAATTCTTTATTGATTTGCTACTTTGCTGAATTCTAGGACTTGATCTCTGTTGTGGAAAATTTTTATAAGCTGTTTGTTAAGTTATGAATAGATTTGCCGAATCTAAAGAAATAAAAAATTTCCTTCGGAGATCTTGAAGAAAAGACAGCCTATCTTGTCTTATTTTTGAATTTGGGATAACTTGGCTTATGTCATAATCCCAAAAAGAGTTAAACTCGCCAGTAGAGCCTATGAATGTGTATTCATTGGGTATACAGTAAATAGCAAAACATATAGGTTTATGACCTTAATGCGAATGTGATCATAGAGTCAAATGATGTTGACTTCTATGAAAGTAGATTCCCTTTTTAAATCAAGAAATAGTGGGGGCACAGGAACTGCTCAAGTTTCTGTGCTTAGGAGCGTTGAAAACAACGTAGAAAGGGGAATAGAACCTCAAAGAGGTAAGAGAGCACGTGTTGCTAAAGACTATGGACCCGACTATACGGTCTATACATTAGAGGAGGATCCTACTAGCCTTCAAGAAGCTCTGTCTTCATTGGATGCTGATTTGTGGCAAGAAGCCATAAATGATGAGATGGATTCTCTAGAGTCTAACAAGACATGGCACTTAGTGAACCCATTGGTTGTAAATGGATCTTGAAAAAAGAAACTAAAACCTGATGGCACTGCTGATAAGTACAAGGCTCGCCTTGTAGCCAAAGGTTTTAGACAAAGAGAGAATATAGATTTCTTCGACACATATTCACCCGTTACAAGAATTACATCTATAAGGGTACTAATTTCGATGGCCGCTATTTATAACTTAGAAGTACACCAAATGGATGTAAAAACTGCCTTTTTAAATGGCGATTTAGAAGAAGAAATCTATATGGAGCAACCTGAAGGTTTTGTGATCCATGGGCAAGAACACAAGGTCTGTAAGTTGGACAAGTCTCTGTATGGTCTCAAACAAGCTCCCAAACAATGGCATGAGAAGTTTGATAATTTGATTATATCGAATGAGTTTAAAGTGAATGAAAGTGACAAATGCATTTATTACAAAACTGAGAAGGGCATCTGCACTATCATATGTCTCTATGTAGACGACCTACTCATATTTGGATCAAACATTCCTGCTGTAAATAAAGTGAAATCATTGTTGTGCAACAACTTTGATATGAAAGACCTGGGAGAAGCAAGTGTAATCCTCGGTATTAAGATCACTAGGTCCGAGAAGGAAATTTCTTTGGATCAATCTCATTACATTGAGAAGATCTTAAAGAAATACAATTACTTTGATTGTAAACCTGCATGTTCACCATATGATCCGAGTGTCAAGCTCTCTAAGAACACTGGTGACAGTGTAAGACAAACGGAATATGCGAGCATCATTGGCAGTCTTAGGTTTGCCACTGATTATACTAGACCCGACATTGCCTATGTTGTGGGATTGTTGTGCAGGTTTACTAGTCGACCCAGTATCGAGCGTTGGCACGCTATTGAGAGAGTCATGTGATACTTGAAGAGGACCATGAAACTCAAGTTACATTATCAGAGATTTCCAGCTGTACTTGAAGGATACAGTAATGCTTATTAGAATACTCTATCAGATGATTCAAAAGCACCTAGTGACTATATACTTAGTATATATATGGTGGTATTGTTTTCTGGAAATCTAAGAAACAGATCATTTTGGTTCAGTCCACTAAGGATTCTGAAATGATAGCATTGGCATCCGCCAGTGAAGAAGCTAGTTGGTTGAGATGCTTACTAGCAGAGATTCCTTATGGGAAAACCGATGCAGTTGTGTTGATCCACTGCAATAGTACCGCGGCTATTGCAAGATAAAGATTCGTTATTGCAATGACAAAAGACGACAAATATGTCGTAGGAACAACATTGTTAGAGAAATTCTTTTAAAATGAGCTGTAAGAGTGGATCATGTACACACTGATCAGAACTTAGCCGATCCTTTGACGAAAGGATTAGCTAGAGAGAAAGTCCAAGATACATCTCAAAGGATGGGACTACTGCCTTTAGAACCATGAGTCACTCACGATGGTAACCCGACCTAAAAGACTGGAGATCCCAAGAATTAGGTTCAATGGGTAATAACAAGTTGTGAAGTGATAGGAGATGAACATGTTATTAAAAGTAAAGAAGCATGATTCCTGAAGCGATGTAAGGTTGAGATAATAAAAACTCTTAATGAGGTCTATACTCTATGTGGAGTGGAGTACTTAGCTACAGGAGTACTCTTGATAGACTCACCTTTGTGAATGTGGAAGTGGGGCCGCTTCCTATGGAATTTTTGGCAGAAATTCCTAGAGCGTTCACTAAACTGGGATAGACGTGCAGGCCATAAACGCACGAGCTTTTGAGAATACACCTAAGGAAAAGGTTGTGCGTGGTTTTGACGATTAGAGATAGAATACACCTCTGCTTATGCACAATCTAATGGAGGCGTTTGACGCTACTTCTGAAACTTCTTTTTAAATTCAAGTGGGGGATTGTTGGGACTTTGTTAATTGTGAATTGAAAAAGTCCCACATTGGATAGAATAAACACTTTAAGAGTGTTTATAAGTGTGGACTTTACACCTTGGGTTGGAGCCTAATGGGTACCCAGTTTTGTAAATGGGAAAGCACGCACACCATCTGACCACCACACACGCGTGCGCGCCGCTGTCTGGCAGGCTCAGTTCGGCCAGGCCGGGCTTGGGCTTGGGCTTGGCTTGTGAGGTGTAAATATATTTTTGTGAAAATAATTAATTATTATTTTATTTTTTGGTGGTGCGTTGCGTGTCCAGATTCGTTGAACCGTCCGGATAGGATGAACTAACCGTTGCATACAGATTCGTTGAACAGAGCCGTTCTTATCCGCGTCTGTTCCTATCCGTTATAGCTTGGAGCGCAAGCACTCCGGTCTTATCCTCTAAGACTTGCGCACCAAGTCAGTTTTGAAGCCTATAAATAGGCCCCTCCCTCACTTGACTCTTTACACCGCTTGACGTTAAATCATACCTCAAGCTCTCTCTCCTCTCTTGATTTTTCTTCTCTTCTACTTTAAAGAATGGCCTACGAGCCATATTCAAGAGTGGCCTAGGAGCCATATTCAAGAGTGGTCTGCGAACCATATTCAGAGTGGTTTTTTAACCATATTGAGGTGTATTTCTTGAGCGAAATTTCACTGTGCAGTGATATTTCGTAACAGTTTTGACTGGGCTGTTTTATCCTGGGGACGTCGTTGTTGATAGCCTGCCTGCACAATTTTGAGCAGTGCCACGAAACGTCTTAAAGAGAGGGACCTAGTCCGCGACTCAACCCAGTAATATCTTCGGTGGATTGATTTTCTGAAATTATTTTCTGAAACTCAAAAACAACAATATGGAACAGAGAAGCTACAAAAGTTTAAACACATACTTAAAAGAGTTAATTGCCATTGCATAGTAGCAGTAAAAATACTATAGAGGAGAAGTAATGATAATTCCGCCATAAATGAAGGCTGCCAATGTTGTAGGTGAATCAGTTTGAAAAAACAGGCAAGGTAAGCCTAAACTGGCAAATCAATGAAGCAGCAAACCAAGAACAATTGCATGTCTTAGGTTATAAAAGATGACATCAAAATCAAATGAGCTATTAGTTAAGAACAACCCCACCCACATTAGGTAAAAGACTAAAGGTATTTTGCTGGTTAGGTATGTAGTTAATATTAATTTTGAGTACAGGAAGTAAGATTTATTATTTAGTGAAGAACTATGAGAGTGGCAAAGGTATCTCTGTTCAGGACAATGAATTTGAGCAGAATAAGCACATTTTTTTAAGGTATGATTATGTCGAGCATATGGCATAGAGTTATTGATAAGCAAACAAAAGATCAAAGGTAGAGAAGCAAATAAGTTGAATAATAAGAACACCGAAAAGGATCAAGAGTATACACAATGTCAGAGTTACATTAGTATGAATAAGAAGAGAGTTTTTTGTTATAAAAACAAATCAAAATAGTAGTTAACTAATAAGACAAACGTATTATTCCATTTAAGAAGGAGAATTCCAATACAAAGTACAATAGGAAAGAACAAAGTTGGCCCATAAGGAAAAGTACACACAGAGCTTTTAAAAAGTTAAAACATAAAGAAATCCCTAAAGCAAACTAAGCCCTATTTAACAACAAAAATGTGGAATTTTGCTCAATGGGAACTTCAAGCTTCAGAGACCCTCAGCAAAACCATTTTCTTGACGGCATAGAGACCATCCACGAAGACGAACTTCAGAGCAGCTAGGACCCCTTGGAAAGTTTAGATGACAGGGCCATGCTTTACCCATCTCATCAACCAGTATAATGTCACAATCATTATTTGCAAGAACCATCTCACAAAACTGAATAGGAAGATGCTGCAACCAAAAAACATAAACTTAAGATATATAGGACACTAATGAATAAAAAAGTATTAAAAGAAAAAGAAGCAAACCAAGAAGAGACTGGTCATATCAGCAACATCAAGTGTTTTGTATAAAGTTAACACCAAGGTAGGCATCCTACCAACATACATTGATTGATCCAAAGAATTGGAAATAACAAGCTTTGGAATGGTAAAAACATTGATGAGAATAAGTATAAGAAAGCGAGAAGAGATCAGAAAAAGGAAAGTAGACTTAACATCAAAGCCGATACATTACTATTAAACAAAGGAACATTAAAGATGAGTTCAAGTTCCTAAACAAATGCCAACTACTATACCTAGTCAATAAACCGAGAAATCAGAAAGCTGGAAATATATATTACATTGTTAGAGATCGAACATTTAATAACAACATGTCAACGCCCAAACTACATTAAAGAGCTACCAAGAAAGATGAAAAACATATTACATCATTAGATAACACTAAATAGGAACATGTCAGTACCCATATTACATTAAAGAGCTACTATAACACAACTTAGTCTCCATGTAGAAGCCCTTATCAGAGAATAACAAAACAAACCCAAAGTTAGAATTTCCCAAACCAACTAAGGCTAAAGAAAAACACGTTGTTACTGTCTTTAGAAAGGCTAAGTCTTATATTCTGCCCCTCCTTGAGACCCCTAGTTTTGCATAAGTTATACCACTCCCCACGAACATAACAAGCCTTGGAAACTTGAGCAAGATGGCATGCGACAGTTGGTGAAGGATGCCACTCAAGAGGGCAAGTCCAAGAACGATTTCACTGATCGACAATATTGATCTTGGTGATAGACTGAGGTATTGCAACGAGACAAAAGGTCTCAGGGATACGCTGCATGCATATAAAACAAAGAAACAAACATAAATAAGGGAAACAACAAAATATTTGTAAGTAAACAAAACAAAAAGCCAAATCCTCACCAGAGAGATAAAATCAAGGAGTGTGAGTGTAGTACAATAAGCAGTTGGAGTGCAAGTGAGGTCATGACACTAGAATTTTTCAAGAGGAAAATCATCAGCATCAATAGGATAAAACACACAAGACGTTTGACACGGAACTGTATAGAAAGAACGATCCCTCACATTAATCTTGAAAATAAAATCATCAGAATAGGTACGGTATTATGACCCAACCACCAAACCTAAGCTTATAGTGTGAACCAATTCTATTCCACCCTTCATAGAAATGAAGCAAATCACCCTTCCACTTCAAGCCACCTCAAAAAATGTGCCAACACGATCAATAAGTGTCACGAAGTAAGGAAGGGAACACTCCAAAAGGGTTGACATAAATGGGAGTACAACCTAAGCCTGCACCAAAAAAAACAACACAAAGGAAGGCACATTTAACATGTAAATAAAATGATGAGAATAGATGAAAAAGGAAACGGGTAATGAAGCATGCAGGACCACAGTAGGATCAAAGAAACAAAACAAAGTCCTTATGTTTTGCCCTCCATGTCTTTAATTATGGCATGATCAAATGGGATAAAATAAGAGCTGGAAACCTGAAAGAAAAGCATTGAAAAGATAAGTGGGAGATAACATGTCGCAAAGGAAACAAGGAAGAAGAAGCAAAAGCAAAAATGGATACTCGGGTAGTGAGTTGCTGAGTTGACATTGTGCAAGAAAGGAATGAAGGAAATTGTAGGGAAAGCCAAAAAATGGCGAGCAACAGTGAAGTAGGTTATGTTGTGGAGAAGGGGTTGTATAACAAATTTAAAGAAGAGAAGGAAGGAAAGTTCTGGTACGCATTGAAGGAAAGAGTTAAGGCAAGGATGATTTGATATCTAATACAATCATTAGAATTGATGGAAAATGAAAGGAAGCATGTGCCAAGGACTCAGGGATTGGGGAGAGTTCAAATTAAGCCAATAGAATGGAAGAAGAACTGACTGAATGTAAGACACAAACGTGAAGAATGAGAAAGAGATAGGTGAAGTAGAAGAGAAGTAGAAGAATAGAGAGTGTGTGAAGGATAAGCAGTAATGGTGCAATAAATGAACTTCTGCTTGTTGTTACACGTGCTACGAACAATCAGAAGAGCACCATGCAAAGAAGATACACGGAGCAAAGTAGGTCACAACTTGGCACTGACAGAACCAATAAAATGCATCCAAATATGCAAAAACGGAAACCAGCAGGACGCCATGTAGATTGTGCGCGCCTTGTGAAGAAGGAAACAAAGCTAGTATAGATGGCCACGTAGGATTTCGCGCGCAACTGGGAAGCAAGTTGTAGATTCTGGAGGAGAGACAGGTTATAAGCAGGCTGAAACAACTAGCCTCACTTACAATGTTAGATTTTGCCTAGGGTTGCATGTTGTCTTCTTCTCCAAGTCACATGTTTCTCTTTTTTATGCCTTCCTTAAAACACGGGCCTTCTTCTTTTAAATTTGATCAGTTATTTTGTTTTAATCTTTTAATTCTCAAACCACAATAAACAGTATATATATATATATATATATATATATATATATATATATATATATATATATATATATATATATATATAAAGTGGGCTTTTAGTCTTTTTCACATTTTCTTCTTTTCTGCAAAATAAATAGCAAATTAAGTTAGTGTTTTATATAATTAGTATATAATTCCTCTAAAAGAAACCCAAAAATATGTCTAAAAGTGCATTAAATTGGAGTTTATCACATAGGCTTCATCTTCTCAGGGTGCTACCCTGTCTTGTTTCTCTACCATCGACTCCCTGTCCATCCTACGCCTTATCGCCACTAATGCTGACCACAGTTTCTCAATCTTTCAACAGAGGTTTGATTCCTGTTACCTCCCTCTCAAGTCTTCCTAGTACAACGCCAAATACAAATTCGTCGATCTCTGGGGATGGCCGAAGAGCAACGCTAAATACAACGCCTGGGTGGAACGATTGGTCGAACACAAAGGTGCCGCCTGGAAAAAAGAGTGGGGCATTCATGACATGATCTTGGTGTCGACCCAGGATCTTCTGTTCCCCTGATGTCCTTCTGGTCAACCACCTTAAATGCTTTTGTCTTCCCATGGGGAATTCTAACCCCCACTCTGCTGGACGTGACTGCTGTGACATTCGTGGCTAATGAGGCCGGGGAGTGATCGCCGGTGCCCAAAAAGGTGCCATGGTAAAGAGCGGATCCTGGCAGCTGCAAAGCAAATGGGCGCGTGAATGAGCCGAATACGCACCAAAATGAGAGGGATCCTGAGGCTGCGCAATTATGGGACTGTATAGTTGAAGGAAGGCTTAAAAGAATTGATTTGGACTACCTATATCAACAAGATGCATCTTCTTTTCGGGAGCCCTTCCCATAAGAATTCCATAGTTAAGCGTGCTTGACTTGGAGTAGTAGTAGGATGGGTGACCTTATGGGAAGTTTCCTAGAAATCATGCAAGTGAGGACAACACATGCTGAAAAGACTCGTGTTGGTGTGTGGGGGAAGTCAACGGTTCTGTAAGTAGTTTGGGATGTTATAAATGGTATCAAAGCAGTAAACCTATCTCAGTACGCATGGTTCAGGGACAAACCAAGCGGAAGTTGGTGGGCATGTGACATCCGTGGCTGACGATGGCAAGGAGTGATCGCCGGTGCCCAAAAAGGTGGCATGGTAAAGAGCGGCTCCTGGCAGCTTCAAAGCGAAGGGGCACGTGAATGAGTCGAATTCGCACCAGAATGAGAGGAATCCTGAGGTTGTGCAAGTATGGGACTGTACACTTGAAGGAAAGCTTAAAAGAATTGATTTGGACTAGTTATATCAACAAGATGCATCTTTTTTATGGGATCCCTTCCCATAAGAACTCTATGGTTAAGCGTGTCTGACTTGGAGTAGTAGTGGGATGGGTGACCTTCTGGGAAGTTTCCAAAAAAGCATACAAGTGAGGACAACACATGCTGAAAAGACTTGTGTTGGTGTGTGGGGGAATTCCACGGTTCTGTAAGCAATCTGAGATGCTACAACTGCCATTCTGGGGCTTCTTTCTCAATGGTATCAAGGTCCATGTCAAACCTGACTTCGTGGGCGAGGATCCCCCATACTCTTACGCTCTAGTGTTCTCCAACCTCCTGTTCAAGAATGCCAAGTCCTCTGGGCACGTTACTGATGGGGAGCACCGTGCTTTTCTGATGTACTTCTTCAACAAGTTCTTCTACAACACCAAGTCCATTGGTGTCGTCAAGGAACTTTTTGTGTTCGTTCAACTGCTACAGACGGGCCAGAAGTATGCCTGGGGTCCTTTCTTTCTTGCTCTCCTCTACAAAAGCATGGACCCATCTTCTGGAGACAACTACGACATGGTTATCCACTGGAGTCGTCTCCTCGTTGCTCGTGACTTGGTTGCTGGAGCCAGGCTCTCTTCCATTACCAACCCTCTCACCAGTGAGCCCTATCGTCCAAATTTTGTCGCTCGCCAGTTCAGTGTTGGTAACCAAGCTCCTAGCGGACCAAAATGTAAAGTTCCTCTCTTTCTCTTAGGGTGTCTATCTCCAGTGTCGGCTAAACCAAGAGCTACACCATTTGGTAATCGCAAGTTCGGCAACATGTCCTACCTCTCCCCACTACTGACTATCTCCAGCGTTGCTTGGGGTCAACCAAGGGCCTTCCTTATTAGCCCACCTCAGTAGTTGCCCGAGTGAGTCCACCACCTCACATGGCTGTCCACTCAACGGATAGAGGAGGAGGAGGAGGAGGAAGAAGAAGAAATTGGATTCCGATCCTTCACCTCACCGTTCTTATCCTTGCCTAAAATCTATTGGGCAACCCTCTGTAATTTTAAGAAGACGACAAATTAGTTTGTGCAGAACAAGTTGGTAACAATAATGAACAAAAAGTCTTGGTCTTTGAAGTATTCTTTGAATAGATCTCGAAGACTTGGTGATACTGATACATTATTATTATTATTATTATTATTATTATTATTTGATACAAACATCTAAGAAGCAACCAAGAAATAACACTAATTGTTGAAGTTTTTATTTTTGTCACATCTGCATTTTTGTCTTACCTGTAGTAAACCTATGTTTATTTTTATTTTTTTGACGTGAAACCTATGTTTATTTAGTCCTTTTGGTTTTAGCATTTTATATCTTCCTTATTGTCTTATGTACGGATGTCAAAAGGATCCATTTATCAACTGGATATCCAATCCATCCATAGTAAAATTCATCCAATCCATCCGTTACAAAAAAATAAAATTTAATGGATTGGATTGGATTCATCCACTTGTTTTGTGGCTAGATGTGATCTATCAACTAATTTTTTTTAAATCCAATAGATTACAATATCAGTATAATTGAAAATCCATTGAATTATTATAAAAAATTATTTTTTTACCAAAAAATATTATTAATAATACTTCTCAGTTTTTTTAAAAAAATTCCAAAAAAAACAAAATATTATAATATTATATATATATATATATGTTATATTATATTCTCACCGAAACACCACCATCCACCACCACCGTCAACCACTGTGACGGCCACCAGAACTCCGCCGTCGGCCACCTTGACGGTCGCCAGAGTTCCGCCGCGGGCAGCCACTGCCGCCACCACCATATATAAATATTATATAAATCTATTTTATTTATATATATATATATATATATATTATATGTATATAATATATAAATATATAATGTGTATATATATATATATATATTTGTAAATATAATATAAATCTTTTTATTTACATAAAATAATGAATTTTTTTATTTTATTTTTTTACTAATACAAAGGTTTTTTTATTTAATTATTATTAATGGATGAATTGGATGAACTTTTTTTTTCATCAATAGATAGATTGGATTAGATTTGTTTAGTAAGATTTTAATGGATATCAAGCTGTAAATGATTTATCAAATCCATCCATTACAATCCAAATATATATTCATCAATCCATCCATTTTGACACCCCTAGTCTTATCTCTACATCACCTCGTAAATATCCTTAACAAATCATTCTATATTACAAGTACATACAAGTTATAACAGATTAATAACGTAAAAATTAAACAATATAATTGGATGCACCCGCCAATTACCAATCAACAACAACAATCAACAAAATATCAAATATATATCAGTCATGATGTTTTTCTCTACAATTGCAAACTCAAATTAAATTTTATGCATTTCGATACGGTCTCACCTGATTTTGCTTAAGAAGTTTGATCAGTGTATTTTAATGCACTATTTTTAGCTTTTCACTTGGTGTTTTTGATTGTGTTTTGTGTCTAATATTTGAGTCTTAGCACGTTTCTAGACTTTTGGTCTTATTTGAGTAATATGGTAATTTCCTAATTAATTCATGTTTTTATTGCATATTGGCCCCTGTCTAATCTGTCGGCCATAACATTGTCCGTGCAAACATGCGTTGAAAAGCTAAGGAATACAGCTACAATTCTTCTGTTGATCTAGAAACCCAATTCTAAGGATCAGAGCTACAATTTGTCTTCTCTTAACCTTCGCTCTAGAAACACTACAACAGAATTGTTAAAAAAGGGCGCACCCATTAGGGGCATTTTTTAAAAAGCGCCCCTGAAGCCCATAATACGGAGGTCCTTTAGGGGCGCTTTCTAAAAAGTGCCCCTGATGCCCAAAATAAAGCCCTCCGTATATTGGGCATCAGGGGCGCTTTATAAAAAGCGCCCCTAAAGGCCATTCGTATTTTGGACATCAGGGGCGCTTTTTAAAAGCGCCCCTGATGCTCAAAACACGGAGGGCCTTTAGGGGCGCTTTTTTAGGAAGCGCCCCTAAAGGCCATCCGTGTTTTGAGCATCAGGGGCGCTTTTAAAAAGCGCCCTTGATGCCTAATATTCTAATATTTCAGTTTCATACTCCCTCTCACTCTCAGTACTCGTCTCTTTCCCTCTTCTTTTTTTTTGACCAAATCTTTCCCTCTCACTCTCAGTCTCTCAGTCTCTCTTACCTGAAACCCTATTCTCTCACACTCTCTCTCTTCTCAGTCTCTTCTCATTTACAAAACTCAGTCTCTTTCACGCAAACCCTTACGCGAAACCGAAACAGTGAACGAGTTAACAACCACACCGTCAAACGCCCATTCCGCCGTCATCGCCGTCAACAACTACGCCGTCATCGACACTACTGTCTGTTCCGTCGGAGCTGTTGCCTTTTTCTGGTACGTTCCCATGACTGTGCAATTTAAAATGTTAGGGTTTCTCTACTTTCTACTTTCTGGTATGTGCTTTTTGTTGCTTATTATAGAATGATATATTCTGCGATTTTGCTTTTGTATTATTGTGTGTTTGTTCTTTTATTATTACAATGATGAGAACAATAGCTTCTCCCTGAATGTGGCATTTTTAGTATGCAGGCAAGGTGTTTGATATTAGTTGTTGTTGGTTGATGAAAATGAAAGTAGGGATGTGTTGCAAACTATAGGATACACCAGAAACAGGAAATTTTTTTTTTTTTAAAAAAGCAATCAGG
This sequence comes from Astragalus glycyphyllos, assembly GCA_963573325.1. Lineage (NCBI taxonomy): Eukaryota > Viridiplantae > Streptophyta > Magnoliopsida > Fabales > Fabaceae > Astragalus > Astragalus glycyphyllos. The sequence goes on from OY754311.1 coordinate 63,371,048, forward strand.
GGCGCTTTTTAGAAGCGCCCCTGTTGGTTTGAGGCGCTAAGACCAACAGGGGCGCTTTTGACGAGCGCTCCTGATTGTGGGGTTGGCATCAGGAGCGCCAGATTCAGGGGCGCCCGAAAGCGCCCCCGATGGATAAGAAAAAGCGCCCTTGTTGGCCTATTTCTGTTGTAGTGAAAATTGACATAAGATATTAAATATCATGAGCAATTAAATCTTTATATTTTATTAAATCTTTTATTACTTTAATAAAGTAATACACAACACAGTTAACAACATTCGTACAAGAATTCCACACTATCATTCGTACAAGTAATTTTATTATTCTAAGGATTTTTTTAGATAAGCAATTTATTGAGGGGGCTTCGTTAAAAACCTCCAATGACCAACACCCAGTGGGAAAAGGACCCGAAGAGAAAAAAGAGTACCCTGATTACATTGGTATTTTATTAAGCACAAACAGCCCAAAGGGAAATTAATCAAACAACGATACACCACTATTTATTCCTCTCCTAGCTATATACCAGCCCCATGACATATACTTAACTGACAGTACTTCTCCGTTGAATAAGATGCTAGCTCCATACAGCAGCTATTCTAATGATCTCGATCTCCTGCTTTAATCTCCTTTCCTACTTCATTTCTTCTTATGGGTTCAAACCTAACCCAACCACTTGGATCGATAACACAGCTCACTGAATAATAATAATCCGGTTCACCAGAACTATTGCAGATACCTAAAGCTCTGTAGCCACTAGTTGAACTGATGATCAATGTATCCATCTCTAAACTCACATCTAAATACATATCATTCCAATATACATGTAATTTGTCATCAGCAACACCATTTTCTCTTCCTTTATCTGAATTAACACTCACATTGTAATTACCATCATATTTCAACTCGTAATAATGATGCTCACGCCTAGTTACTAAAGTAGTATACTATTTTGGACTGGGCCAGTCGTCAGGCCCAATCCAGTAGTGGTCATCCAACCCAGCAAGGGAATGATCAGTTCAACTGTTTATTGGACCCTGTTCTGGACTGGGCCAGTCGTCACGCCCAATCCATTAAGTGGTCATCCCAGCCCAACGGCAGAATGATCAGTCCATCTGATACTTGGGCCCCCAGCACAACTGGGTTATCCGACATCAACGATCCAGACTAATCACTATAAATAACGTCAGTCACCAGATGTCAGGTACGCAATTCATTCGAATATTCACTAGATAGTACTATAGCTCGATATAGCTGACTTGGGCGTCGGAGTGTTCTTGCAGGTACACCCCTGTTTACCTTGGATTTTGGTAAACACCGCTAGTTTAAAATTGCTTCTGTTTGTAGGATCAACTAGTAAATCCTAAGACCATTTGTGTTAAAGTTTTTCCCAGAATTATATGTGTTCTTGCAGTTTAAAAGTAAAAAGAAGAAGATAACCGTCGATCTCGCGCGAAACCGTCGAATTTCCTCTATGAGGGAGAATAAAACAAAGAAAAAATTGCAGAAAAGCAAAGAAGAAAACAAATTAAAATTGCATTAATTGTAAAGAGAGTTGGTGGACAGATCATACATTCTTCTCTTGGCTCGTTTTCTCTGTAATGTGTTTGAAGTTAGAGCGTGAGAATTCTGTAATGAGATTGTGACCCCTTTTTCCTATGAGAAACTCCTATTTATATGAGGAGGGAAAACGCTAAAACTAACTTACTGTACAGAGAATTTAAAAAGGAAACTGCTACCGCCTTCGACTAGGATAACTACCAAAGCTTCGATAGCGAGCACTTGCTTTTGACTTGCTATTGAATTCAATTTTCTTCTCTTCGAAATATCACCCTTCAAATCTAGTTAAGTCTGAAGCTTTGTCGAATTTGCCTTCTGATTCAACTCTTCTGTGTTGAAACCAACACCTTCTTCTAAGAAAACCAAAGTCAACCGTGTTGACTACATTTAATTTAGCCTATCGAAATTACAGGCTAACAACCCCCCACGCGTTCAGGTCATCCTCATTCTACAGTATCAAAAGACCTGTCCCTTGACCAGCCCTACTGACGATCTCAAGTTACAGATCATATACCTTATTTTGATAAACTGCTCGGACCTCATATCAATGGTAACTTCATACTTCTCTCCACTGTTAAGTTCAAAAGTTTGACCAACAGGTGTAAACACCATCATTTCTACGCTCGCAGTATTCGCTATGTGTTTAATAGTAGGTGCCATTTTCTTGACTTTTGTGAGAATGAATGAAATATCTCATTCTCTTAAATAGAAATTCCATTTAGATCTAACGGTTGAGATTTTACGACACCACTGAAGAAAAAATAGCAAAAATCAATGATCTAACGGGAATGGAATATGCTATTTGTCATTGAAATAACATTAAAAATGGTTGATGGTACCAATGAAGTCTTGGGACCAGGCTCTATAAGAAATACGGTTTAGCATCTTTTTGGAATATGCTATTTGTTATTAAAATTATATTAAAAATTGTTTGTGGTGACCCGTCGTCCAAAGAAATCTTGGGACGAGACTCTATTCCCCATGAGTCTGATTTAGGATACTAAGCCAAAAGCTTAGTAACCAATACTAAAGGGGTACTAGCGTCATTTACACAATAATTAAAAACAATTTCAAAACACTTTCACCCAAATTCAAAAATCATAAACGACCACTCTACAATCGCAAACGACTCCGCGCGCAACTACCTCCTTCTCCGACAGCCGGAATCCTGTTGTCGCCGCCGCCAACAGAGTGCCTCTACGCAAACAAACACTCTACATTTCAACTCATTGTCTTCTTCACACAGAGTGCCTCTACGTCGAAACTTCCTTTCCGTCGCAGCCTCTCTTCCGCGAATTTGACGTGTCTTAAGGATTCAACGCTTTTCTGGTGAGCAAAGAACACCGAACTTTCTCGTTCTCACTACGTTAGTCTCTCTTCTACGTGCTTCCATTTTCACTCTGTCTCTTTGATTTGTCACTGTGAAGACGTTCAAACACTGCATTTGATATTTTCATTTTCTTATCGTAATGCTTTCTCGTTTCTTAGGGTTTTTATGATTTCAAAATGCTGTGAATGTGACGTTGTTGTATTTCCCCTCTGCTGTAATCGCTTCTTTGATATTAGTGTTTTTTGGACGGTTTATTTATTTTGATTATGAAGAACGAAAGCATTCACTCTACTTTTTGCTTTTAATCTGATTATTAGGTTTTATAGTATTGTTAAGGCATTGTAATTTGATAAAATGTTTGAAGTTAGAAGGTATGCCCTTAAAATGTTTGATAAAATGCTTGTAAAGGAGTGACACGTGTTTTTGCTATTGCTCTTTTGCTCCACTGCTTTTATGTTTTTTTTCTTTTAAAATATGCTTGATAAGGTTATGTTGGTGTTATGTTTTCTAGCTTTTATTTGTTCCTATATTCTGATTTAAACTAAGATTGCACTTTCTAAGAGCCACTAACCACAAACTAGTAACAAAACGGTTAGTGGCTACTAACCATTGTGTTACTAGTTTGTGGTTAGTGAGTAGTGATGTCAGTGTCAAATGTTATGCAATATTGTGAAATGGATTAGGATTTTCTGATTAAGTACTATTCCAATATTCTCATTATGACTCAATTCTTTAACCAATTCAAATGACTCAGGTTTTTTGTGATTTAGGTACTTCAAAGTAGTTCATTTTTTGTGAAAGGAGACTTAGAAATTAGAATCGATGAATCCAAGTTATCAAAATCCCCAATGTTATTTTTCCTCTTCCAAGTTATATAGAGTTTATTTAACACTTATTAGGTTTACATGTCTTTCTGAATCTTTGAAGTAATTCTTGCTTCTTGAAATTTCTAAATTGCTAATTAAATTTTTTAAGTTGCATTATGATTTAAGTATTTTCGAGTCTGATAAGAACACTTGGTCTTCTTACTTCTCATATGTTTGACTTTATGTTGTTTTGTTGAAGTATTCACGCACAGAATGATCTGATGTATGACCATAGTATAGGATCAAGTGTTATGATCATAGTATAGGATCAAGTATTCTCCAAGTTTTCTCACTTTTTTGACTGGACATATAGGATTATTATTGCACTTTCTAAGAGCCACTAACCACAAACTAGTAACAAAATGGTTAATGTCTACTAACCATTGTGTTACTAGTTTGTGGTTAGTGAGTTTTAATGCTCAAATATGGAGTTGGTAATAAGGATATAGTCACTTCTAAGGGAATGCCGGACACGTGAATATGTAAGTTTTCATTGAATATGGTTAGAGTTATTGCTATGTAGAACTAGTGTTGTATCTGTGACCACTAACCACAAACTAGTATCCCAATGGTTAGTGGCCACTAACCACAGTCATGCATATCTGTGTGGTTAGTGGCCACTAACCACAGATTGTACAATTGTGGTTATTACTTGTAAGATTGATAATGTGATTCTAATTTTAGCTTTTGATTCTAACTTAATGGTTGTTGCCCACTCAACATGACCTATATTGCAGATCCTGATGTCTTCTATTGCTCAATCTCACTTTATCACATATGTGCTTATCCTGAAGCCATTGGAGACAAGTTGATGACTGAGGCACGGAGTTTTGTTGTGGAGAGATACAAGGTCATGGGAAAGCCTTGTCCTTATAAATGGGAGCAATTTGAGTGGCATGATCCAAAAATGCCACAACAGCCAGATGGAGATAGTTGTGGTGTATTCACAATGTTGTTCCTAAAGGAATGGCATGGAAATGAAAACGACATGGATTCGTTTCGCAATCGGGACACATTGTAAAAGAGTCAAAAAGTGTCAGCAACTATTCAATTTCGGATTGATCTCTGCTGCTCAATCATGAAACACCGAACCAACTTGCTAAGGGAATCAATACAAGAGGAAGCAAACACTTTTTGTGACCAATTAAAAGCTAAAATACTGAGAAAAGAAGGGGGGAAAAGGCTCAAGGAAAAAGAAGGAAAATATAGGAAAATTAGAACTTCTATGTAATTGAAATTGTAGATGAATGAAGAAATTGAACTTCTATGTAATTGTTTTGGCTAGTATATGGAATTTATTGAATTTCTAATGTATTATTCTGTTATACTGTGGTATTAACCAATGTTGCACTATTCTGTGGTTAGTGGCCACTAACCACAGTTATGCATATCTATGGTTAGTGGCCACTAACCATTGGGGTACTAATTTGTGGTTATTGCCACTTACGACAAATGTGCATAACATTGGTTAGGATTATAATTTTCTCTTAATCGTAATGTGATATAGCAGAAGTAGAATTATAGAGAGAAATGTAACTGTAATAATCAGAACAGAAAAACAGTGAACACATCCAGAGCCAAGGCTCCTCAAAATTAAGAGAAGAATCTCCTTTTCTGCCTCCACAAAGGTGGTTATCAGTTCATACAATACCAACGTGAATGATGCTTCCCAACCGGCACTAAACACTTAACTACCTAAGATAACTGCTAAACATAACATAATGTAACTGCTCCTAATTAAATAACTTCTTTCCCTCTCTGTTTCTTTCTTTCGTAAACTCTCCAAATCCCGATCTTAGCATGCCTTGAGCCCACTAACACATCACTTTCATAGGACTCGGGCCTATCATAATGTGCATAATTTATTTAAGCGACTAATGAAGATATTGAGATTTCTGGTATTAACCACTGTTGCACTATTCTGGGGTTAGTGGCCACTAACCACATTTATGCATATTTGTGGTTAGTGGCCACTAACCGTTGGGGTATTAATTTGTGGTTAGTGGCCACTTACCACAAATGTGCATAACATTGGTTAGGATTATAATTTGCTCTTAATCATAATGTACTATTCTAATAAAGACATTGAGATTTCTGGTATTAACCACTGTTGCACTATTCTGTGGTTAGTGGCCACTAACCACAGTTATGCATATCTGTGGTTAGTGGCCACTAACCATTGGGGTACTGATTTGTGGTTATTGCAACTTACCACAAATGTGCATAACATTGGTTAGGATTATAATTTGCTCTTAATCATAATTTGTTTATTTAATTTTCATTCTCATTCCTTTACATTTTGTGTTTACGATTATGATTTCTAGTATTTTTCTGGTAGGTATCCTGTCTGGAATTTATTGAAGCTACTAGCTTGTTCTTACCCATACTACTAACCAGATTTGTGCACAACTGTGGTTAGTGGCCACTAGTGGCAATAAATTAACATTATCAAACTTAATCAAAATCAAATTATCAAACTAAATCAGAATCACATTATCAAACTTCTATGCACACAATGTGGCAATGGTATATCAGAAAGCATATGTTTACATGCCATTGTATAACAGACATTACAGTCTTTTTATACAAGTTCTAAATCTCGGACAACTTCTGAAGTTCAATTGCCCGTTTGCATTGCCGTTTCCAAATCAAATGTCTTTTCTCTGATTGGGACATCAACCTGATCTTGCTCTTGCATGGATTTTGACGTTGCTTTGTCTTTTTAGCTGGAAATTCTACTTCATCTTCTTCAACTGTAACGTTCGACAACCACAAACATATATAAGAATTGCAAAATCTTGAACAAAAAATAAATGTAAAGAACAAGCTACTAACCACAAACATATATAAAGAAATACAATGTAGTAAGTGGCAATAACCACAAATTAGTACAACCATGGATAGTGGCCACTAACCACATATATGAACAACACCGGTTAGTGGCCACTAACCATAGATATGTATAACACTGGTTAGTGGACACTAACCAAATATTAGTACCAAAATGGTTAAAACAATGCAACAAGCAACAGAGAAAGATGACTTACGAGCAAGTAAACGTGAAAAGATGATTGCTTCACTATGTTCATCAACTCGGAGCATATTGAAATCTACAGAAAAAACGACTTTACCACAAAATTCATTTAATTATAAGTCAGAATTTTAGTTTTAGCATTTTTACAAACACTTAGTATGCAATCTACACAAATAGCAACAAGCAGCAACAATTTGCTAAGAACAACAATTTGGAATACACAAATAGCAACAAGCATCAACAAATTTCAGAGAGCAATTAAGATATCATGAATGAACCAAAGTGAGAATGTGAGAACATCACTTACTTGTTGAGGAGTAAGGAAGAATGCGAGAACGAGAGAACTTGATACTTTTGATCAATGAAACTAAAGTATTATTCAGAAACTTCTGACACTACTATTCTTGTTTACATCATACGAATCAATGCTATCTATAATTTGGTAAGTAAGCCAACATGTCAGTAAGCATCGGTAGAAGCAGAATCACATCACTGAATAAAACGCGCATTGCTGAAAAACAAGAAGCGCCATTGACAGTGAAGCTTGAAAAATTGAAGGAAGGAAAAAGAAAGCGCAAAGCGGGATGCGTGAGAAGGAAGGAAGACTCTGATGTGTGAGAACCAAAAATTGAAGGGTAAAATGACACATATGCCCTCGTTAAACACTATCTGTTAGATTAAAATTTATTTAAAAAGAGTCTGATCCAATGGCAGCAACAGATTTAGTAAGCAAAACTAAGCTTTTGGCTTAGTATTCTAAACCAGTGTCATTTCCCAGTATTATGAGCCTCGTCCCACTGTCCCAAGATTGTGGCCGTTAGATTATTTATTTTTGCTATTTTGTGTCTTGTTTTGTGTGTTTTGCTCGGAATGCAAAAGCTAAATTGTAAGAAAATTTATAGTTTTTCGCTTGGTGTTTTTTATTGTGCTCTGTTTCTAATTTTTGAGTCTTAGCGCGTTTCTAGACTTTGGGTCTTATTTGAGCAGTATAGCAATTTCCTGATTAATTATTATTTTTATTGCATATTTACTCACGTCTACTTTGCCGGCTATAACTTTGTCTGTGTTTATCGAATTGAGGCGTGCGAGTATGCGTTGAAAAGATAAGTAACAGAGCTACAATTCTTCTGTTGAGCAAGAAACCTACTTCTGAAGTCTTGGAGGTCGAAACCGCGAAGTACTATTGCTGGAATCTTTCAGAAATTTTTTTAAAAAAAAACAATGACTAAGCCACCTATTTAGGGACAAAATTGAAACAAACCAACCCAACAATGAATGGGTTGAGTTCATGGGTTGTGAATGGAAAATTTTTTAATATTCTAACATAAAACCAAGATTGTGTCGACACCGCAACAATACTATACCAAATAATAAAATCTGTCCCGAATGCAATGGTACTTAACCAGAAACCATAAAACCAAATTCACAAAAACAAAGAGCAGTACTTAAGGAGAGTGCAACAAAGTTGCTTCTTCTTTCACAAGTTCGTACAATTGCTCCAAAACAAAAGATACTGCAGTTTCTGCCATCACAAAAATGTTCTTGTGCTTGTTTTCGTGTTTATCTTTTCAGTACTATAGCTTTGATTAATGGAAAGACTTTCACTAATGTTAAGTCTACAAGCAACTAGTGCTTTTTTAATAATTAATTACAAGAAGCTGCTACTAGTACTATTTTTATTGTGTGGGGATAACTATTTTCTATTTGGTAACAATAATGAATTAAAAGTCTTGGTCTTTAAATATTCTTTGAATAGATATCCAAGACTTGGTGATTATTATTATTATTATTATTATTATTATTATTATTATTATTATTATTATCCTCTGAAGTCTTCTTTTACTATTATTATTATTATTATTATTATTATTATTATTATTGTTTGGGGATTACTGTTATTATTATAAATATTCTCTGAAGCGGTTCTGTGATAAAAGCCCGTTAACAAACTAAATTTTGGCCCAAAACCCGTGTTACACAGTAATGTTGTAGTAATTCCCAGTTTTGACCTCCAAGACTTCTGAATTGGGTTTCTAGATCAACTTACGAATTGTAGCTCTGTTCCTTAGCTTTCCAACGCAAGCTCGCACACCACAATTGGATAAGGACAGAAAACGTTACGGCCAACAGAGTAGACAAGGGTCAATATACAATAAATACAAGAATTAATTAGGAAATTACTATGCTGCTGAAATAAGACCCAAAATCTAGAAACGTGCTAATACTCAAATATTAGACACAGAACAAAATTAAAAACAAGTGAAAAACTATAAAGAGTGCGTTAAAATGCACTGATCAAACCTCTTAAGCAAAATCAAGCACTACTAAAAAGTTGTTTTTAGAGAGGGATTTTTGAGATGGATTAGTATGCCTCACTTTTAGTGAGGGATTTAGCTACGAAAAAAGGTAGGTGGGACTGACTTACGTTTGTGACGGAAATAGAGACCAAAAATATCCCTCTCAAATAATTTCGTAGCTAAATTCACCACAAAATGTTGAAAAGACGTTTTAGAGAGGGATTTTAAGAAGGAAATAGAGATTCCTCACTAATAGCGAGGAATAACTAATCCATCGCTGACCAAAAATAGTTCCCTCCCATCAGCGTGTTTTCACTTCCCTCCCAAAACTAATAATGACGCTGACGTGGCACTGCCTATGTGGCAGTTTTTAATGTGCTTGTACATTGCTATAATTTCCACATAATATTTTTATTGCCGAATATTAATAAGTAATTAACAAAAATAAAAAACTTAAAACAATTTCAAAATTCAAAAACTAAAAAACCAAATCCCTAATTTACAATCAAACCCAGATCTGTTGTTCTTCAATCTCCATTCACCTTGATTCTTCTTCTTCTTCAATACGGTCTGACCTGATTTTGCTTGAGAAGTTTGATCAGTGCATTTTAATGCACTCTTTATACTTTTTCACTTGGTGTTTTTGATTGTATTCTGTGTCTAATATTTGAGTCTAAGTATGTTTCTAGACTTTGGGTCTTATTTGAGCAGTATAGCAATTTCCTGATTAATTCTTATTTTTATTGCATAATGACCCCTGTCTACTCTGCAGCCATAACTTTGTCTGTGGTTATGAAATTGAGGCATGCAAGCATGCGTTAGAAAACTAAGAATCCAATCTACAATTCTTCTGCTGAGCGTGAAACCAAATTCTGAAATATTGGAGGTCAAAACGGCAAATTACTGAAGCAATACTGTGTAAAACGGGTTTTTTGGCCGAAATTTTGTTTGTTAACGGGCTTTTATCATAGAACTTGTTCGGTACCAGAGTACTAGAGTGAAGCTCCCGAGGCTAGATGAGGCTCCAACCCTGGGGCTAAGTGCTTGATTGCTTCCAATGACGTATGTTGTAGTTAGAAAGCTGAGCTCGGACGTCCGAGGTAGAGCTTCGTCCACGTCGGGTGGGGGTACCTGCAAGACACTCCGACGCTCAAGTCAGTATGTGAAAGATGGAGAGATAATAAGATATAAAGAATACGATCTTGGGGCTGTGCCGAGGTGCTTGACTGAGTGCCCGAGCTCTGCGTGCCCGAATTCGGGAGATCAGGTGCGCTGGGCTCGGGAAAGGTCAAGTATGTGCGGAATCTTAGCGTTCTTATGAATCGTATGCGTGAAATCGTACCTGGGTTTGGAGGGCGGAACCTCTATTTATAGACGAGACGCCGTACCTAGACTATTGGATACGGAGTATTGATCCTGATCATTGGTCAGATACGTAGTACGACCGTTGATATTCTGAGAGGCGAAAATGGGCCGGGCCTTAGCCGGTGAAGGGTTTTGCCTAGTCCGGAATAGTGGCCCCTCAAGTCGAGAGCGGGGTGGAATGAACTCGGTCTCGGCTTGTCTTCTTCCGAGGTGGAATCTTGACAAGTCTTCTCCTGAAAAGGTAATTTGAATACTCATGCAATGCCTCGGGAAATTTGAATACCTGTTTGCGATGAGTTGTGCATTTATTCTGTTGCGACGCTTCACCTCCCCCTCCGATAAAAGGGCGAGTTGGAGACTTTCTTGGTCATTATTCGTTTTTCCTGATTTTGATCTCTGCAAGGCGAATCTTTTCGTAATCGCGCGAGATCAACTCTTCGAGCGGCGACGTTGTTACCTGGGAGTCTCACCCGCGAGGTCAACATTCAGTCCGACATTCGAAGGTACCTGCACCAAGGTTAGTTCTTTCGCAGTTTATTGCAAATTTTACGATTCTAGTTGCGGCGGGCGCCATCATGTCTGTGGCCGTCACTGCTCGTTCCAAGGGGAGGAGCCCTCCGGCCTTGGGGATGCCCGAGGCCAAGACATGTTATTATTTGCGAATTAAGATAGAAAACATCGTGCGTTTAGATTAAGTGATGGCGCCGTCCTCCCCTTGGAGATCATGACTCGAACGAGGAGTGAGGAACGACGAGCCCCGGGAAAACCGCCTGGGAAACCAATCCTAAAGAAATCGGCCACGTGTGAACCGATGCTGGCCCCTAAGGGGGCCCCTTCTTTACTGTCTTCAACCTGCGCTCCTTCTCCTGCCGGGTCGGGCGCTTGGGCCAGAGGGCCAGTTCCGCAGACCTCGGAGTGCACTGTTGAGAAGAACCCTGGAATGGAGGACGCTGAAGTCGCTTCTTGGGATGAAGAACTTGAGGCTGCGCTGGAAGTCGAAGCCGTGGCGGAGGAGCCTGAGGTCCTTCTTGATAATGAATTCCCCTGTCTGGCGACAAGGATCTGCAATACCATGGCGAGGTTGAGGTCGGATAGACCCCTATCCTTCTACGAGAGGTTCATCACTTGTCCCGCTGAGCAGAGATGGGAGTTGTTGGACGCCGACAAGTATCCGGTGTGCATGGAGCATGACGCGGCCGGATTCTTCCTGTACGGTGTTGTAATGGAGACAATGGGAGTTTGGATCCCATTGACCGAGTTCCAGAAGAATATGCTCAAATTTCTGCACGTAGGACACAGAGGTAGGCAAGAAGAGGAGCAACGTCGAGATCGTTGCCAGTGATCCTGCCAAAAAGCAAAGGTCTACGCAGCAGAATACAGATAAGGGCAAAGAAAAAGCTTCCCTGGCCGACTTTGAAGCCTGCATCCGGGTTGGTCAGACCGGTGCAGGGGTCATCAAGGAGGTGCGGGATCTAGCAACCGGCAAGATGACTAACCGCCTTAAAGGTAAAATCTTCGTCCTTAACGCTGAAAATAGAATTTTACAAGGCAAATATATTCAAATATGTCGTGAGCTCAGTTCTTACCGAGATCGTATTTTGGTAGCCTACTCCGAGGAGAACGGAAGCCTGAAGGAGGAGCTGGGGAAGCTGAAGGATGTCCAGAAGTAGCTTGAGGATGCCCGTGCTCAGGTTTCTCAGCAGAACAAACTAGTTGCCTACCTTCCTAAACTGAAGGAGGATCTGAAGGAGGCACTGGAGAGGGTGGAGGCAGCCGAGGCGGCAAAAGAGAAGAAGTCTAAGGAGGTAGAGGAGCTGAAGGCGGACAAGACCATGCTTACTCAGAACGTGGCAAAAGCTGCTATGTCCGGCTTCAAGCGTTGCCTTACTATGGCCTTGGTCCTGGAACCTGGTTTGAACACCAACCTGTTGGATGCCAAGTACAGGGCAGAAGATGGGAGGATAGTTCATAGGGATACAGTGATCTACGATCCCGCTGCCGTCCCTGCTGCTGAGGAAGATCCCGCTGTCGCCAACACTGCGGAGAATTCTGAAACTGAAGGCGGGGCTCGCTGATCTGTTTTTGAGCTTTTCCTTGATTTGGTCCCGGGCATATCTGGGGCCAATTTTTAAATTTAACATACAATGGGTGCCGTCCCCTTTTTCCGGTCTTTAATTTGTTTTTGTTCTTCATAATTTAACTCTGTTGATTTCTCGTTGTTCCTCATGCATGCTTTGAACGAATGTCCGTAGAGCAGGAAAAACGACCGAGATTAGAACGCAAGCTATTGTAAGATGGCTTGTTCATTTATAAGAGGAATGTCAGGATCCCGAATCCAAAGCGAAATCCGAGGTAGCCAATAGAAAGCCTGTAGGTCCTAAGACATTCTTGCAATTTAAGACAATAGAGCTAAAAATAAGCTTTGAAAAGGGCAAAAGGCCGGCACGGGCCCCCTACTTCGAAGCTAGATAAGATGAGAGGTGCTGTGGGCCATTGCCTTCATAGATGAGAAAGCCGCTGCGGGCTCCTCTCTCCAAAAATTCCTCCAACGGAGATCGCTACGGACCTCCGCCCTTCAACCCCCTTATGGAGCTCTAAGCTCGGAGATCAGGGGCGCTGCAGGCTTGCACGAGGCAAAATTGGGAACCCTTCGGCCTGTGGTTGAGCTCGTCAACTCTGACACCTGAGGGAAGGTCGGACTCTTTGATGGAGCGCGGGGCTCGGAGATCAGAGAGCTATTGGAGCCGCTGTGGGCTGTCGATTCGGTGTCGCGATCATGAGAGAGGTCTGAGCGGGCGAAGACCTGCAAATAAATCATGAGAAGAGGGCTCGGACGAGGATCTATCATTGAGGTAGATGTCGGTGGTCGGCGATGAGAGTCCTTGAGAAGTGCCCTGGGGATATCCGGGGTCGGACAGAAACTCAAGCCGTGCCTGCGAGGCGAGCGATGTCTTCGAGCTCAAGCCGAGGTCGAGAGGCGAGCATTTTCTTCACGCTCAAGCCGTGGTTGGGAGGCGAGCAGATTCTTCAGGCTAAAGCTGTGGTTGGGAGGCGGGCATAACCTGCAAAACGGGAAAAGAGAAATCTTGCGAAATAGTAGGAAAGAGGTTTCGTAATCTTGAAGAGTGTTTTTGCCTCTTGGAGAAGTGAGTTAGTCCGAAGAGGGCTTGATACTTTTGAGAGATGGAAGCAAGCGGTGATGCTCCCACTGTGATCGCCAATGTTCGGTACTGGAGTACTAGAGTGAAGCTCCCGAGGCTAGATGAGGCTCCAACCCTGGGGTTAAGTGCTTGATTGCTTCCAATGACGTATGTTGTAGTTAGAAAGCTGAGCTCGGACGTTCGAGGTAGAGCTCCGTCCACGTCGGGTGGGGGGTACCTGCAAGACACTCCGACGCTCAAGTCAGTATGTGAAAGATGGAGAGATAATAAGATATAAAGAACACGATCTCGGGGCTCTACCGAGGTGCTTGACTGAGTGCCCGAGCTCTGCGTGCCCGAACTCGGGAGATCGGGTGCGCTAGGCTCGTGGAAGGTCAGGTATGTGCGAAATATTAGCGTTCTTATGAATCGTATGCGTGAAATCGTACCTGGGTTTGGAGGGCGGAACCTCTATTTATAGACGAGACATCGTACCTGGACCGTTGGATACGGAGGATTGATCCTGATTGTTGGTCAGATACGTAGTACGGTCGTTGTTATTCTGAGAGGCGGAAATGGGCCAGGCTTTAGCCGGTGAGGGGTTTGGCCCAGTCCGGAACAGAACCCATTTAGGGATTTAGGTTTTTCGTTTTCTTTGAGACTAAATACACTTTTGACATCCGTCTTTGGTGCCTAACCTCCATGGAATCTTAATACTCTAAATCTATCTATTGGTGAAGGGTGTTGCTGTAAGGATTTTGAGGTTCAGTGCTTAATGTTTATTTCGTTTTCTAGGTTTTAATTCTTTCTCTATCAATTTCATCTTCGTAATTCTTACTGCAAATTCAGTTTGTGTTTTGCTTAATTACTCAAACTCTGTGATTTGCTTATGTGATTCGTTTTATAATTCAGTTTTGCTTAATCACTTAATCATGGTTCTGTTTTGAAGCTTTTGTTATTTGAACTATCTTATCTCATATTTTCATTTAGTTTGTATAAAAATTGATAGAGTCTATGACACTTGTTCATACGAATGATAGAGTTCAATTATGACGTTAATTGTGTTATGTGCAGGTTGTTCACCATCACGATTGACCGAACACATTGTTTTGACGCTTGCTTTAAATGGGTGCAATATCGTATGAACTAATTGACGCTTGCTTGATTAGTTTATTATAAATTAAGATTTATCAAGCCTGGGACAAATCTTTATATTAGAACCGATGATAAATCGCAGAAACACACCTGAAACAAAATGGATTGATTGCCTCTCTTAAATTGATTTTCTTTGTTAAACATCAAACTTGTTTCCTCAAAAATTCCCCTCTTAGTTTTAGTTTCAGTTTCGTTCTTGATGTTGGTAGTGTTTAATTTAGAGCTCCTTATGAGACGACCAAGGTTAACTTCTTTGTACTATACTTTATATCTTTAAAATTATTTTGACCCGTGTACGACCGCTGATCAAATTGGCTTCGTTGCCAGGGACCTCTCACTAATGATTGCCAAATTAAGAACCCCACCAACCACTAACCTTTGTTTTTTTAGTTTTGTTTCTTTGCAGTTTCTGTTAGTTTCGTGTTTGTTCAGCTCTAACTTTGATTAGGTGAAAAAAAATTTGTTTTCGGTTGATTTGGTCAGATTGCTCAGAAAATTTGTCAAGAAATCAGAAAAAATCAAGCAGCAGGACTCCCTAGAAGGAAGCTAAGGCCAAAATACCCGAAATTCCTCCGTTTTTATTTTTAATTTATATTTTGAAACATTTATAATCTCAAAAAAATTACATAATCTTCTTTTGATTTTATTAGATCTTTAGTTGTGTTTTTATATTTTTTTTATTAGGTTAGATTCGTTTTTATTTTCTGCCTTAATTTTAGCATAACCTTTTTTATTCTGATCTTGATTCTATTGACTATAACATGAGGACTATTTATAAACCTTCACTAGAGAACCCTGTTAAACAGATGGCTATTCAAAATCTCCAACTCGAACAAACAATGGATTACACAGGTAAGAAATTGGAGATAATAGTTGGACAATTAACCACTGCAGTTAATTAGATACAGGCCCAAAAAACAAACAAATTGTCTGCCCAAGACGTAGTGAATCCTTATGTCCCAGATACTCCCATTGTCAGTGCAATTACTCTTGTTGAAACCCTGAGGGTGCCTGAAACAGTTGTTGCGAAAAATAACAAACCTGCAAAATTTGGTGATACTAGTGAATTTTTTAGAATCTTTTACGTTAAGAAACATCCCCATGGAAGAGTATTACCTTTGTAAAATGGAATTTCTTGATGTTTGGGTTGATTATACATTTTCTTATAATCCTTCGGTTTGCGCTGAGATTGAGAATACTTTGCAGGTTGATACACTTCCCATAACTGATGTTATGGATGTAGCTTTTGTTGCCATTGAGCAGCCACATGTTATAAAGCTCAAACCACTCACTGAAAATTTTAAATGTCCATATTTAGAAGGAAGTGATTATTTTTCTATGAATATTTCATCCGAATATGAACAGGAAAAGCTACCTCCAATTTTAAGGGAATATAAGAAAGGTATCGGATGGACCTTGGCAGATATTCCTAATAAGAAAACGTGGCAAACACAACAACAACTCAGCTCCTTGATTTTTGAGGTGCAGAAGAAGGTGACCAAAAAGATGCTAAAGCATATTCCTTAGCTTAATGATTAAGTTATCTATAACTTCTCGTACAACGAGAAGACTTCGTCTTCATTGTGAATAATTATATCTTTTTATATTTTAATAAATCTTTTATTACTTTAATAAAGTAATATACAACACAATTAATAACATTCATGCTTGATATTAATATTTACAATAATTTCAATATATTTAAGGCTTAAATATTTGATCCCCTGCAAATATCCTAATTTGATCCCCTGTAAAAAAAAACTTTTAAAATCAACCTTGCAAATAATAAGTGTTTCTAGTTACCCCCTACAGGGGGGTAACCGTAAACTTTTTATATTTTACAGGGGGGTAACCGTACATGGTTTATACCCATTATACTCTACATAATCTAACAGAGGGGGTTGACCAAAAACTGTTTATATTTGCAGGGTGGTAACCGTAAACCTTTTTTTTAGAGGGGGTAAATGGAAATCGGGTATATTTGCAGGGGATCAAATATTTAAACCTATATTTAAATTACAAAGTAATTATAATATTTTAATGATTTAAATTACAAAGTAATTCTAGACTTTGGGTCTTGTTTGAGCAGTATAGCAATTTCCTGATTAATTCTTGTTTTTATTGGATATTTACCCATGTCTACTATAACACCTTAATATCTTGGGTTAACTATGTTTTTGGTCCCTACAAAATTTCACTATTTTATTTTTAGTCCCTATAAAAAATTCCGTCAACTTTTAGTCCCTATAAAATTTCACAATTTTGTTTTAAGTCTCTATAAAATGTAAACTCGTGTATACCTTTAGAATTTTTGAATGATATTTTGCATTCACGTTAAAGATATTAAGAATATCTCCCTGACAAAAAATAAACTCAAAATTTGATTTCTAGGTTAGTATTTCCTTTAATTTGTTTATCGAATCTTTTGACTTAACAAATTTAGATTTAATTTATGCGTTGTTAAAAAATTCAAAGTTTTTATGGAAGAGATGTTTATAATGTCCTCAACATGTATGCAAAATATCACTCAAAAATTCAATGGATATACACTAGTTGGCATTTATAGGGACGAAAAACGAAATTTTGAAATTTTATAGGGACTAAAAGTTGATGAAAAATTTTATAGGGACTAAAAACAAAATAGTGAAATTTTGTAGGGACTAAAAACATATTTAACCCTAATATCTTTAACTCGTAGACATATTAGAATGCACAGTTAAGGATTCATCAGAGATCATCATTCCTGTTTGATATTGAACACGACTAAATTTTGCGATGTATAAAAACATCTCGTCATCTTAACCTGCCATCAATTCATTGAACACATACGGTTCATAACCTCAAAGGACATTAAATACCTAATGTTCAATATCTTAACAAGAAACACGGAAATGATTAAACAACTTAAAACAATTCAAGTCATTAATCAAGTACAAAATAAACAAGGGAAATACATAAACTACGATTGAATTGACTAAGTCTTCAATCTGCTCCACACGCAAGTCACCTACTCATGCCTTTTTTCTTTCTTCTTTCCCTGTTTCTCTGTAAAACAACAACAATTGATAGAGTGAGATACATATCTCAGTGATTTTTACCGTGACCCCTAATCACGCTCTCGTTTCAATTATAAAAACTTTACTTGATAATTCAATTTTATGAATTACGAACATCTTTAATGAGAATAATACCGGCTGCAATAACTGTCAACTACCGATAAATTCTCGCTTAACATCTTTTAGCACGACACCGATTGCAATAAGTGTCAACTATCAGTGAACCCCACTAGCCAATAATATTTTCCCTATTGGCAATATGATAAACATCTGAGGGCCTAGGCTAAGAGCTAATGACTTCCCTCGCCTAGTATGCTCTCCTCTAGAGGTCATCATCTCGACTCGATATAATCTATATATCGTGAACATAAACTGTCTATGATGATAATATAATCATCCCATAACCAATTTTTCTATGTCAAGTGCAACTTATAGTTCGTTTGATTTCGAAAAGACTTATCCGCATACGTGTTCTAATATTCGGTTTTTTGAAATAATTATATGTTCAAAACATTTATTCCAAAACCATCATGAAAGTGTTTAAACCATGCTTTTATCAACATAATTCACAAATGGTGGGCAAGAAGACTTGAAGAGGTTTGGAATCGAAAGGAGCGGCGAAACTGAATTTTAGGCAACCGGGGACTGATACATTGCACGACCCATGCTACAATCCACATATCAACATATAATTTAACGAAAATCGAAAAACATAGTTTTTCCGGAAAACGATTTTCGACTCATAAATTCCTTCGAAACGAAATAAATTCACAAACCAAAATTTCAAGAACAATAAAATCAAATCCTAAACGTGAGTAAAACTCACCGACCGTGATGAAAATCACGCAATTCCGAGACTTCCCGAAACTCAACGATTCTGAAACTTCACAATCTTGCCCCGATTAATTCGTATGAACTAATTGATGCTTGCTTGATTAGTTTATTATAAATCAAGAATTATCAACCCAGGGACGAATCTTTATTTTAGAACCGATGATAAATCCAAGAAACGCAACCGAAACCAATGGATTGTGTAACATCCCGATTTTGTGAGTCGACTTCAAAATCAGAATATTACTTCCTAGCCTTTCAGAGACGCACTTTTTGCGGATTTATAAACTACATAACTGATATTTCAATCATGAATAACTGGAATGATCAATTTTCATTAAGATCTTATAGTTTTGATAAATAAACAAATCTTCACAAGATCATTTATTTCCAGTCATAATAAAACATACAGAAATCCAGTGCATAATTTTTCCTAATACAAATGTGACTGAGTAGAAAACTGACACAATAAAAAATACTACAAAGCTGTAGCAACCTCAAACTAATCTTCCATAGAATCATGATACTTAGCTCGGAAGTCCTAACCTGGGGCATGAACTCCTCTATCAACATCTATGCATCTGTAAAACAATCAACAATAAACAGTGAGATTACAAATCTCGGTGAATTCTACTGTGACCCCTTACCATGATTGTCAGTTCATTTATAAAACCTTTACTTGGTAATTCAATTTATGAATTACAAAAATAATCCTTTTTTGATCTTTGAGCACAACCACCAACAACCCGAAGTAGCTTAATTGATTATGCATTACATGATAGTCAATCGTAGCCTAAAAGGAAGTGCATATAGCTTTTCAGTAGCATAGTACATCACTGGAAATAACCACGCCATTATCGGGGAAGCTCTCCACTAGCTTACGCTAGCTTCAAAAAGTCACGAGGTCTAGGTTCTGGGGCTCATGACTTCCCCTCCCCTAGTATACTAATTTGGGTCGTCACCCGATCCATGTCTGTGAAATAATATCAATACAGATATCCATGCCTGTGAAATATATAACATAAACAGTCGCTTGAACTTGAAGTACATATAAACATTCACTTGAACATATAGTGCCTTTACTTTTCAAAATACATGTTCTCTCACGTAGACTAGATTTCGGTTTTTCAAAATATTATATGCTCAAAACATTTCATTCCAAAACCATCATGAAAGTGTTTAAAACCATGTTTTTATCAATCATATTTCATCACAAATGGTTGGAAGGAAGATTAGAATTAAGAGGTTTGGAATCAAAAGGAGCGACGAAATGAAGTTTTGGCAATTGGAGACAGCAAGAAACACGGCTACCCAGTGTTTTAAAACACGGCTGCCAGTGTTTTAAAACATGGCCATGTTTTCTGCAGTTTTTGAAACTTCGTTCCTTTGTTTCGTTTCGCTTCTCCGATCGCGTCCAACCCATAATCCAATCCATTTCCTACATAAAAACAATCAAATTCACATAATATTCCAGTCAATCCAATCCAATTAAAAATTCACATATCAACATATAATTCGATAAAAATCGTAAAATGTAGTTTTTACGAAAAGCGGTTTTCGACTCTTAAAATATTTTGAAACAAAATAACGTCACAGAAACAGAATTTCAAGTCATTCGAAATCAATAAAATAACATCCTAAACGAGAGTAAACCTCACCCGTAGTGCCGAAATCGCAACCAATCAAAACTTCACACAATGCAAGAACAAGTAATCCACACGAACTTTCCCCGTAACGGTTCTGACGCCCCACGAACACGAAATTGCTCCCAAAACGAACTCCAAATGTAAACCACCACTCTCCAATCCCTAGCTACTGTAATGTGCTTGTTTGAACTCCTAAAACCAGTTATTGAACTTCAACCACAACATGCAGGAGCCAAAACCCCATAAAACTTCATTTTCTTCCCCCTTGAACTTGAATATTCGAAAATGGTGGAAAGAGGAAGAGGGAAGTGTAGATGAAGATTATGGTGTCAATGAATAGAGGATGAAGAGCAGAATTTAATGGTGAGAAAATCTTTCACGTGCACCCAAGTTGGAAGTTAGTCTCTCCTCTCTCACTCTCGCGTCCCTCTTCTTTCCCTCCAGCTCTCACTTCTTTCTATTTTTCTGTTTTTAATTTCTGAAGTGTGTGTTTGTGTGTGTGTGTTTGGTGTGGGTTTGAGTGACACTAAATGAGGTTGTTTTTGTGTCAAAAGAGCTGAAGGCAACTAATGGTATGGGAAAGACTAAAATACCCTTACTTCCTAATTCTCACTTGAAACTCCAATTCTAGCTATAACAATCATTCATCAATTCATATAATTCCAATAACAATGCATATATATCATATACTTAAGCATATAAATCATATACTTAAGCAATTAAATATTGCTTTCATGACGATAACATGTCTATGACTCGACTTATTACTTAAACAAAAGAGAAATAGTTAGTTAATTTCGTAAATCGAAATTAACCAAACTAGGGATGTTACAAATTGATTACCTCTCTTTAATTGATTTTCTTTGTTAAACATCAAACTAGTTTCCCCTAAAACCCCCTTTTAGTTTTTGTTTTGTTCTTGATGCTGGTAGTGTTTAATTTAGAGCTCGTTGTAAGACGACCAAGGTTAACTTCCTTGTATTATATTTTATATCTTTATAATCATTTTGACCCGTGTACGACCGCTAGTCAAATTGGTGTTGTTGCCAGGGACCTCTCACTAGGGATTGCGAAATTAAGAACCCCACTAATCATTTTAGTTTTGTTTCTTTGCAGGTTCAATCAGTTTCGGGTTCGTTCAGCTCTAACTCTGATTAGGTGGAAAAAAAATAAATTTTCGGTTGAGCTGGTCAGATTGGTCAGAAAATTTGTTAAAAAATCAGAAAAAAATCAAGGAGTAGGACTCCTACAGGGGAGCTAAGGCCGAAAAACCCTAAATTCCTTCGTTTTTTATTTTTAATTGATATTTCGTGTTTTTGATAATCTCAAAAAAATTTGCATAATCTTCTTTTGATTTTATTAGATTTTTAATTGTGTTTTTGTATTTTTTAGATTAGGTTTGATTTGGTTTTATTTTCTGCCTCAGTTTTAGCATAACCTTTTTAATTCTGATCTTGATTCTTTTGACTATAACATGGCTGCTATTTATAAACCTTCATTGGAGAGCCTTGTGAAACAAATGGCTATTCAAAATATCCAACTCCAACAAACAACAGATTATACACTTAAGAAATTGGAGATAATAGTTGGACAGTTAACCACTGTAGTTAATTAGATATAGGCCCAGAGATCAAACAAATTGTCTTCCCAGGAAGTAGTGAATCCTAATGTCCAAAATACTCTCATTGTCAGTGCAATTACTCTTGTTGAAACCCCCAAGGATGCCTTAAACAGTTGTTGGGAAAAATAACAAACCTGCAAAAATTGGTGACACTGAAAAATTTGGAATCTTTGATTCTAAGGAACAGAGCTACAATTCTTCTGTTGATCTAGAAACCCAATTCTAAGGAAAAAAGCTACAATTCGTCTCCTTTAACCCTTCGCTCTAGAAAATTAACATAAGATATTAGATATCGTGAACAATTAAATCTTTATATTTTATTAAATATTTTATTACTTTAATAAAGTAATATACAACACAGTTAACCACATTCATACTTGATATTAATATTTACAATAATTACAATACATTAAAATTACAAAGTATTTCTATTATTTTAATGACTTTTTTTAGATAAGCAATTTATTGAGGGAGCCTCGTTAAAAACCTCCCAGGGCCAAAACCCAGTGGGAAAAAGACCCGAGAAGGAAAAAGAGTACCCCAATTACATTAGTATTATATTGAGCACAAACAGCCCAAAGGGCAATTAAACCAATCAAACAACAATACACCACTATTTATTCCCCTCCTAGCTATAAACCAGCCCCGACATATACTTAATTGACATTGTAATTGTGCTAACTGAAATTATGCATGATCTCGATCTCCTGCTTTAATCTCCTTTCCTTCTAATTCATTTCCTCTTATGGGCACAAATCTAACCCAACCATTTGGATCGACAATACAGTTCACTGAATAATAATAAACAGGGTCACCAGAACTATTGTAGATACCTAAAGCTCTGTAGCCACTAGTTGAACTGATGAGCAGTGTATCCATCTGTAAACTCACATCTAAATACATGTCATTCCAATATACATGTAATTTGTCATCAGCAACACCATTTTCTCTTCCTTTATCTGAATTAACACTCACATTGTAATTACCATCATATTTCAACTCATAAAAATGATGCTGCTCACGCATAGATTCAAAAGTAGTATACCTTATTTTGATAAAATCATAACTCATATCAATGGAAACAGCTTTAGTTTCTTGTTTGTCAAGTAGAAAAATTTGACCTCCAGGTGTAAACACCATCATCTCTACGCTCCCATAATTCGCTATGTTTTTAATAGTAGGTGCCATCTTCTTGACTTTTGTGAGAATGAATGAAATATCTCATTCTCTTATAAAGAAATTCCATTTAGATCTAACGGTTGAGATTTTGCGACACCAATGAAGAAAGAATAGCAAAAATCAATGATCTAACGGTTATGGAATATGCTATTTGTTATTGAAATAATATTAAAAATGGTTGATGGTACCAATGAAGTCTTGGGACAAGGCTCTATAAGAAAAATAGTTTAGCATCTTTTTGGAATATGCTATTTGTTATTAAAATAAGGGTTAAATATGTTTTTAGTCCCTACAAAATTTCACTATTTTGTTTTTAGTCCTTATGAAATTTTTCATCAACTTTTAGTCCCTATAAAATTTCAAAATTTTGTTTTTAGTCCCTATAAATGCCAACTAGTGTGTATCCAATGAATTTTTGAGTGATGTTTTGCATACATGTTGAAGACATTATAAACATCTCTTCTAGAAAAACTTTGAATTTTTTAACAACACATAAATTAAATCTAAATTTTTTAAGTGCAAAAGATTCGATAAACAAATTAAAGGAAATACTACCCTAGAAATCAAATTTTGAGTTTATTTTTTGTGAGGGAGATATTTTTAATATCATTAACGTGTATGCAAAATATCATTCAAAATTCTAAAGGCATACACGAGTTTACATTTTATAGGG
Source organism: Astragalus glycyphyllos (assembly GCA_963573325.1). NCBI lineage: Eukaryota > Viridiplantae > Streptophyta > Magnoliopsida > Fabales > Fabaceae > Astragalus > Astragalus glycyphyllos. The sequence goes on from OY754311.1 coordinate 63,394,796, forward strand.
ACTAAAAGTTGATGAAATTTTTTATAGGGACAAAAAACAAAATAGTGAAATTTTGTAGGGACTAAAAACATATTTAACCCTTAAAATAATATTAAAAATTGTTCATGGTGACCGGTCGACCAAAGAAATCTTGGGACTGTTTTGTGTGTTTTGCCCGGAATGCAAAACTAAAGTGTGAGAGAATTTGATCGGTGCATTTTAATGCACTCTTTATAGTTTTGCACTTGGTGTTTTTGATTGTGTTCTGTGTCTAATATTTCATTCTTAGCATGTTTCTAGATTTTGGCTCTTATTTGAGCAGTATAGCAATTTCCTAATCAATTCTTATTTTTATTGCATATTTACCCATGTCTACGTTGCTGGCTATATCTTTGTCTGTGTTTATCCAATTGAAGCGTGCAAACATGCGTTGAAAAGATAAGGAACAGAGCTACAATTCTTCTGTTGAGCTCAAAACCTAGTTCTGAAGTCTTTGAGGTCGAAACTGCGAAATACTATTGCTGGAATCTTTCAGAAACTTTAAAAAAAAAAAACAATGACCAAGCCACCAATATAAGGACAAAATTAAAACAAACCAACCCAACAATGAATGGGTTGGGTTCATGGGTTGTGAATGGAAAAAAATTAATATTCTAACATAAATGAATTAAAAGTCTTGGTCTTTAAATATTTTTATTGTGTGGGACAACTATTTTCTATTTGGTAATAATAATGAATTAAAAGTCTTGGTCTTTAAATATTCTTTGAATAGAGAGGTATCGAAGACTTGGTGATATATTATTATTATTGTTGTTGCATTGGGATTATTATTATTATAAATATTCTGAAGTCTTCTTTAACCCTTATTATTATTATTATTATTATTATTATTATTATTATTATTATTATTATTATTATTATACCCTTATAATTAATTACAAGAAGCTGCTACTAGTACTATTTTTATTGTGTGGGGACAACTATTTTCTATTTGGTAACAATAATGAATTAAAAGTCTTGGTCTTTAACTATTTTTTGAATAGATATCGAAGATTTGGTGATATATTATTATTATTATTGTTATCATTATTATTACACTACAAAAAACACGGTAATTAGTCACGGTTAAAACCGTAGCCAACATACCTAATCACCGTGGCAAACAGAATTAGCCATAGTCTTCATAACCGTGAAAGCACGTGGCGTCGCCAAATGTTAGCCACCGTCTTTTTTCTCCGTAGCCACGCGTATGGCAACCGTGGGGACATTTAGTTAGCTACGGTTCACCAGTGGCCATATCATCCATTTGGTTTTGTAACACGTTTATGTTAGCCACGGTTACAACCGTGGCTATCTAGGTGCGAGAAATTCGCGCGCTTAGTCAATATTTAACTACGGTTTAACCGTAGCTAGCTTAATATTGTTTTTTTTTTAAATTCATTTTTACATGATAGTTACCTAGTATTTGTCATTTGTAAATAGCATTCAAATTTCATGGTACCCATACACAATGAGAAGATAAACAGTCCAAATATATTGATTACTAACGATAAAAGTCTAAGTCTAACATCCACTTCAAAAGTAATAATAACCTAACATGAAATATGAAACCAAAAAAGGCCTACAACACTGAAAGCCAACAAAGAAGTAATAACTAGATGTTCTCATACACACTCTAAATACCAATAACTAAGATGAACCTATAGGTCAAACATAGATAGCTCATCTCCAAATTTATGTTGCAAGAACCTTTTAACTTTTGTCAACTTATTTGTTGCATGTCTAAGCTTGTCTTTTGTTTGTGTGAGCTGCTCAGTAGTGTGTGTAAGTTGTGCCTTTGTTTCTTCATATCCTACTAGTTTTTCTTCCAAATCTACTACTTTGTTCTTTAAGTTCTCGACATTCATTTGGCTTGAGCTACCAGTTTGGATAAATTCGGTGAAATGCCTACGGTTTGCAAAAACATAAGTTGGAGAGACACCTAGACCTAAAACACGCACTCAACCTGGGTGTTCAGCTACATATAGTTTCCCAATGGCGTCTTCGGGGTAAGCATTAATCTTTGATGGAACACCTTTTGTTGCTACACGTTCTTGGTCTTCAGATAAGCTCTCGGATATCTTATCCTATATATTAGCAACAAAAATAATAGTTAATATATAATCTTCAAATAACAAAATTGTGAGCTCTAGAGAGGGTATGATACATGCAACCCTTTCCATCCAAAAAACAAAGCTTCCTAACTTGTTTTATAGTTTGCACTATGATTGTTTGTGTGAAAATAACTATATGGTATTCTAAACTTGAAAACATTAACCCTTCAACTTTTATCTCATCAATCCATAATTGTCCTTTAGTATCATTAACCCTTCACTTGCTTGTGCTGTATTTGTTTTTAGGTCCATCCATAAATTATTAATCTTCTAATTAATTTACTTTACCTTCTCATTAGTGTTTAAGGTAATAAGATTACTACCTGCAGCTAACTTTAGTGGACCAAATCCCCAAATAAAAATATGTTCTACTATATGCAAGTTACATATTGGCCAAAAAGTATCAAATTGACCAAAAAGTACGAAACGTATCAACTAAGTTATATAATTATTTCCAACACTATGTAGATAAATGTATAAAAATACACAAAAGAAAAAGAGAGATCAACCATAAAGAATATGTAAAAAGGTCTAAGCAGACTTGACTAAAATAGATATATTTATGCACATATATGTAGCTCCAAGTTTTCGGGTTTCTGCTCAGTTAGTTAAATTCTTTCAGAAGGCAACTAAGATAATTACTATACATGAACAAAATTCAAGAACATATCTGTTCGGTACCGGAGCATCCGAGGTAGTCCTCTGTCCACGTCGGGTGGGAGTACCTGCAAGACACTCCGACGCTCAAGTCAGTAAGGAATAGAGGTAACAGAGAGAGAGATCATATAAAATCAAGAGAGATGCGAGCACGGCGGGGTGCCGAGATTGATTGAAAGGTGATCGTGAGAGAACGTGTGGCAATGTGAGTAGAAAGTGTTAGTATTGTATGAATGCGTACCTGGATCGGAGGGCGGAGCCTCTACTTATAGACGAGATGTCGTACCTGAGCCGTTGGATGCATAGGATAGATCCTGACCGTTGGGTGCGATCTGGAATGAGGACACGGGTGTCCTGGAATCCGGAATAGTGGCCCCTCAAGTCGAGGGCGAGGGCAGCATGAGTTTGACCTCGGCTTGTTTTCTGCTTGTCTTCCGAGGTGAGGACTCGTTGAACCTTCTCCCTTAAAAGTAGGTTGGATAAATATACGTTTTAGAGAGTTCGGATACCTGTTTGCAGAGTTGAAGAGGCGCACATTAATTCGTTGCGACGCTTTTCCTCCTGCCTCCATAAAAGGCGAGTTGGAGATCCATTTGATTATTCTTGGGTTTTTTCTTCGGCGAGATCACAATTCAGTCCGACAACCGAAAGCATCTGCGCAAAGGTTAGTTTTCCGGCACGAACTTTTTAAATGCTTTAGTACGCTTTTGTCAGCGGCCCTACGTCGCCATCTCAACGATCGTCGCAGCTTACTCCAAGGGGAGTAGGTAGTCCGGTCTTGGGAGTTTCCAAGGCCCAGACACATACCGCGAAGAATTAAGGGAGCCTGATATAGATAGATTTAGTTAGTGATGGCGTCGTCCTCTCCTTGCAGATAATGGCCCGAACTAGGAGTGAGGAACAGTTGGCTCCTGGAAAGCCACCTGGCAAACCAATCTTGAGGAACTCGGCAACAGGAGATCCGATACCGACCCCTAAGGGGGCCCCGTCTCTGATGTCTTCGACATATGCCCCTTCTCCGGCAGCGTCGGGGGCTTCGGCTAGAGAGTCGGTTCGTCAGACTTCTGAGTGCACAATTGAGGAGAATCCAGAGATGGGAGATGCTGAAATCGAATCTTGGGTGGAAGAACTCGAAGCTGAGCTTGAGGTTGAGACCGAGATAGATGAAGAAGAGGTCGCAGCCGAGGTCCTATATGGTTTGGTAGCTAGGAGAATCTGTAATACTACTGCAAGATTTAGGGCCGATAGGCCCCTATCTTATTACCAGAAGTTCATTGTGGCCCTTGCTGACCAAAGGTGGAAGCTGATCGAGGCTGAGTACTACCCAGTGTGCATGGAACACAACAGAGTAGGATTCTTCTTCTACAAGGTCATCCCGGAGACCATGTGGGTCCGAATTCTACTTACCGAGTTTCAAAAAGGCGTGCTGGAGTTTCTGCATGTGGCCCCTTCGCAACAGCAGCCGAATGGTTGGGGCTTCGTCCGAGGTTTCGAGATGGCCATGGAGCGCCTTGGGAGGGTTCCCACAACGGAAGTCTTCTTCTGCTTCTTCAACGTGCTCCGTTCTCCGTAAGCTGGAACGGGAGGCAAGAGGCAAGGACACGTTGGACTTAGGTGCAATGTCGGACGCTCTTACTTCTTTCCCGCCAACGATTTAAACCGGGACTTCAAGCCAAACTTCTTCTTCGTCCATGCTCTAAGCAGTGCTGCCAAGCTTTCTGTTGGAGATTTTGAGAATGGAAAGTTAACGAGGGCGCATTTCCCGCTGTCATGGGAGCAGGGGCACTTTGTCTGGGATGGAAAGGAGATCGAGACCCAGAGCTACATGATGAACCCTGATAAGCTGCAATGAGAGAATAGGAAGTCATATGAACTTTTTAACAAGTGGGGAAAAACAATGGTTAAGGTCGGCCTGAGATTTCATTGTGGCTCTATGATAAATGTCGTGGCAGAATCTAAAGCCAAGTTGAATAGATACTTTGATACTTGTAATTTTCTTTTTATTTGATCTTTCCTTGTTGATTTGTATTACGCCAACTTCGGCATGTCATTGTTGCTGATTCCTTTCTTATTGCTGCAGGTAAAATGGAAGAATTGGACCTTGACGCCGTTTTTGTTGAGTCCGGGCTAGAAACAACAGCGAAAGTTGATAAAGCTCCTGCGAAGAAAACAACGGAGAAAACTCTGGGGACGGCCTCGGGGACAAGCCCCATGTCAGATAAGCAGGCAGGTAAGTCCCACTCTAGGGGCAAGCCTGCCTAAGGAAAACAGAAACCAGAGGTTCAAACAAAGTCTCCAGCGGTCCGATCTTCCTCCCTAAAGCCGAACAAAGGACAGCCGCAAGAGGGACCACGCCGAAGCCGGCTCCGATGAACCTGCTGCACAGAAAAAGCAAAGACAAACGCAACAAGAAAAGAGCACGGAGAAGGGGAAAGGCAAGGCTTCCCTGGCTGACTTTGAGGCCTACATTCGGGTTGGTCAGACCGGTGCCGTGGTCATCAAAGAGTTACAAGAGCTGGCAGTAAGCAAACTCTCTGACCGCCTCCGAGGTAACATTTCATCCCTTGATGTTGAAATTAGGAACTTAAAAGGCAAGTTAATTCATATTTGTCGCGAGTTGAGCACTTACCGAGACGATAAATTGGTAGCTTATTCCGAAGACAACCGGGGCTTGTGGGAGGAGCTGGAGAAGCTGAAGGGAGTCCTTCAATAGCTTGAGAATGCAAATGCCAAACTTGGCCAACAAACGAAGGCTATTGCTGAGATTCCAACACTGAAGGCCGACCTCAAAGCGGTCCGGGAGAGGTTGGAGGCTGCCGAGGCGGAGAAGAAGGAGAATGCCGAGCTGGTGGAGCGGTTGAAGAAAGAGAAGTCCGAGCTTACCATGACATGGCAAGGGCTGCCAAGTCTAGCTTCGACCGCTGCCTCAATATGGTTGTAGTCCTGGAACCAAGACTAAACATCAGCTTGTTGGATGCCAAGTACAAGGCTGGGGACGGGAAGATTGTTTACAAGGGTGCGGTGATCTACGACCCTGCTGCAGCTCCCATTGCTGAGGACGACACCGTATAAACTAATCCGGAGCAAGAGCAAGGGCTGAGGAGGGGCAGGAGACTGAGAAAGCCGCTTGACTTGCTTGAATTCCTTTTTTTTCGCTGAATGGCTCCAGACATATCCGCGCCCTATCTCAATTTGTAATATACATTGGGCACCATCTCTTTTTTCCGGCTTTAGTTCACTTTGTACTTTATTGACTTTGTCTTATATATCCTGGCTTATTTGCTTGCTTTGATTGAATGCCCGTAGTAGAATGGAAACCTGTTGCCGAGATTAGGGAATAAAATGAGATTCCTGCAATTTAGAACAAGATTTAAGAGATCTGCTAAGAGTCGAGCTTCGTAGATGGGAAGGCCACTGTGGGTCCCCCCTCTCCGTGGCGAGATTGCGCAAGAAAGCCGCTGCGGGCTTCAGCCTTTATAGATCAGAAAGCTGCTGCGGGCTCCTCTCTCCAAAGATTCCTCCAACAGAGATCGCTGTGGACCTCCGCCCTTCAACCTCTGATGGAGCGTGGAGCTCGGAGATCAGAGGCGCTGTAGCCTCGCACGAGCCGAAATTGGGAAGACCTCGGCCTCTGATGGTCAGCTCGGAGATCAAAGAGCTATTGGAGCCGCCGTGGGCCATTTGCTGGATGCCAGGATCATGATAGAGATCCGAGATTTGATGGAGAGACCTGCACAGAGATCTTGAAGGGGATTGGGTGAAGACCCAATCAGAGACGGAAGTCCTAGATTAGATCCAAGAATCCCAAGAGCTCAATTTTGAAGAAGAGGTCCAAGATTGGACGGAAACTCAAGCCATGCTGGAGAGGCGAGTGAAACTTTGCGAGCTTAACCCGTGCTTTGGAGGTGAGCGGGATTTGCAAGCTCAAGCTGTGCTTGGGAGGCGAGTGAAACTTTGCGAGCTCAAGTCGTGCTTCGGAGGCGAGCGGGATCTACAGATGAGAAGAAATTGTAGTATCTGAAGTGAATATGAAGTTGGAGACTTACTTCGGGAAGAAGAACCAGTCCGGAGGGGGTATGATGAATTCGATAGAGTACGAAAGCAAGTGACGATGCTCCCATTGTGGTCGCCAATGTTCGTTACGGGAGTACAGGCTTAAGGCACCCGGATCCCGGCATGGGCCGGATCTGAGGCTCGGGATACTTGCATGCTTTCTGTAGAATTAGTCTTCTTGGGACGACGGATGAGTTTAACAGTTTGGAGTTGGAGCTCGGAGCATCCGAGGTAGTCCTCAGTCCACATCGGGTGGGGTACCTGCAAGACACTCCGACGCTCAAGTCAGTAAGGAATAGAGGTAAGAGAGAGAGATCATATAAAATCATGAGGGATGCAAGCACGGCGGGGTGTCGAGATTGATTGAAAGGTGATCATGAGAGAACGTGTGGTAACATGAGTAGAAAGTGTTAGTATTGTATGAATGCATACCTGGATCGAAGGGCGGAACCTCTACTTATAGACGAGATGTCGTACCTAAGCCGTTGGATGCGTAGGATACATCCTGACCGTTGGGTGCGATCTGGAATGCGGACACGGGTGTCCTGGAATGCGGAAGTGGGCCAGGCCCAAGCCAACGATGGTTTGGCCTAGTCCGGAACAATACCAGTATGCCGTGTGGAAATAGGAAAGTGAACAAGATATAAATCCAGATAATCTAACTAAAGCTTCTTGAGACTGTCTTTGCAAGCCTCAAGAACATGTCGATGATCGGAATTCCAAAGCTGAAAGCAGATTCAAATACCAAGGGCCAACACATTGTATTACTTCTATGGAAAAGGTATATTAGTTTTTAAGTATAACTATAAGTATGAATAAGAAGTATATACTCACATGAATTACAAGAACAAGACAACTCACAAATGGAACTTTATCAATGATCTGCATCAAAAGTAAGCAAACACGATTAAAGCAGACCAAAATTGATAGATCTAGAACCTTATATATGTCAAACCAGTATACATGACTTAAAGGCCCTTAAGTTTGATAAACAAAAAGCAAGAAAAGTGATATACATAACAACTTGACCGATTGTTGCTACCAAATACCTTGTCATTTGATTCTATCTTAAAATTAAGTATAATTCGTTTAGCATGTGTTGTTTTACGACGTAGCTATTCAAGAAATTTCCATAAATCACGACAAAGAAATCAATCTAACTAAAGAAAGAAACTGTTATGCCAATTAAAATATTATTGTAACCTGGCAACGATAATGGATTAAAAGAATTCCTCAAGAAATGGAAACACTAGTTTCTCGGATAATTCGTTTTGCTATTGTATAGATAATTTCAACGTAATATAGGGTTCTAGGTGCTAAGTCAAAACCCTAATTTACAACCATTTTGCGGTATAGCAAAAAAAACAAGATCTGAAGAGGCAATGCATAAAATAAGAGGAGTGATAGCAGATGAAAGAAAGAAGAAGGAAAATAACAGAAGAAAAAGAAGAATGAGTGACATTACCCTATCTTCTCTCCACTGACGAAGGAAAGAACGAACGTAGGAAGTGGAAATTACAGATTTGATGGCATCAACTTCAATCCAATGAAGAGGAACCCTAGGTTAGAGGGAGAAAACAAAGGGAGAAACAAATGAAGAGGAACCCTAGCTAGCGAAATAAATAAAGGGGGAAAAGAAAGTTGGAACGAATAAATTTTTGAGGGAGAATGAAATTTTTACTTGGAATTTCCTGGTTGCTTTGCCACGGTCAAAGGGTGGCTAACTATTAAAAGTTTTAATTAAAAAATTACCGGTTTATTTGCCACGGTCAAAGGGTGGCTATCAGCGAAATTTTGATTTGGGAATTTCACAGTTGCTTTGCCACGGGTGGAGTGTAGCTAACTGGACTGTCGTAGCCATGGCCAATTAACCGTGGCTAAACGCCGCATTTTTGGTAGTGTTTATTATTATTATAAATATTCTCTGAAGTCTTCTTTTACCATTATCATTATTATTATTATTATTACTATCATTATTATTATTATTTGATACAAACATCAAAGAAGCAACCAAGAAATAACACTGATTTTAGCATTTTATATCAGTGTCCTATCTCTACATCCCTCGTTAAAATCCTTAACAAATCATTCTACAGAACAAGTTAGTTAAACAATATAATTGGCTGCACCCGCCAATCAACAACCAACAAGGGTTGGTCCAAGTGGTAACTAGACTTGAATCCCACTCCAAGGTCACGAGTTCAAATCTTGGGTGTAGCAAAAACTCAGTTGGGAGGGGAGAACCACATGGGCCGGCATAGTCGGGTACTCATGGCCAGCCAGGTTCCTCAACATAGATTAGTTATCGGCAAAGCCGGTGGAAACTACACACAAAAATGACATGGTAACAAAAAAAACAACAACAACAATCAACAAAATATAAAATTTATACCAGTCATGATCTTTTTCTCTGCAATTACTAAGTTAAATTAAGTTTTATGATTTTCAATACGGTCTTTCCTGATTTTTATTAAGTTTAATGCACTCTTTATAATTTTTCACTTGGTAGTTTTGATTGTGTTGTGTCTAATATTTGAGTCTTAGTATGTTTCTAGACTTTGGATCTTATTTGAGCAGTATAACAATTTCCTCATTAATTCTTATTTTTATTGCATAACGACCCCTATCTACATTGCCGGCCATAACTTTGTCTGTGGTTATTGAATTGAGCCGCGCTAGCACTCGTTAGAAAGCTAACAAACCAAGCTACAATTATTCTGTTGAGCGCGAAACCAAATTCTTAAGTCTTGGAGGTCAAAACAGCAAATTAATGAAGCATTACTGTGTAAAACGGGTTTTGGACCGAAATTTTATTTGTTAACGGGCTTTTATCATAGAATCCGTTTAGGGATTTAGGTTTTTCGTTTTCTTTGAGACTAAATCCACTTATGACAGCCGTCTTTGGTGCCTAACCTCCATTGAATCTTAATGCCCTAGATCAATCTATTGGTGAAGGGTGTTGCTGTAAGGATTTTGAGGTTAAGCGCTTAATGTTTATTTTGTTTTCATGGTTTTAATTTTTCTCTATCAATTTCATTTTTGTAATTCTTGTTGCAAATTCGGTTTGTCTTTTGCTTAATTACTCAAACTCTGTGATTTGCTTATGAGATTCGTTTTATGATTCAGTTTTGCTTAATCAATTAATCGTGATTTTGTTTTGAAGCTTTTGTTATTTGAACTATCTCATCTCTTATTTTAATTTCGTTTTATGATTGGGTAACAGAGGTAAAGGAATTCGGCTGATTAGGTTTTGTTGAGTGGTGAGGGAAGGCGTAAAAAACAAGAGTATTTGAGTGATTTTTTTTTTATTTCGAAAAACAAGAGAATTTTGAGGTAAGGCGCTGATTAGATTTTTTTAAATACTAGCCGTGTTACCCGTGTCGTGCACGAGGGGCGGAAAAAAAACAGAAGTTGCGACACAAAAGGTCCAAATATTACATTCCCATAGCAATAAAAGTTTCAACAAAGGTTTGAAGATAGAGCAAAATAAACTAAACAAAGATAAAATGTCGTACATGCCACTAAAAAAATTCATTACATAATAATAGGATTGTGAGCACTTTGGCCAACTTCTTCATGATGAGAAGAGTTAGTCCTATGAATGGGACGACAACCTCAATGAGGGTAGAGCATCTAAATTGGAGGCGGCTGATTGCGCATTATTCTAAGACGAACAAGTGCAACAGTCATCGGACAATGGATTTTGAAGCAACCCTTTGAAACATAGGTTAAAACGACCTCACTCTTAGTAGGTGTTCCAATCAAACCATCAACACCAAAGAGATTCATAATCTCAGTAGTCTTGGTCTTAATATAAGGCACGTTGTGTTGCTATTAGGTTGTTACCATACCCACCATTGGCATAAGCACTGTTAACATTTCCACCATAAGCATTTTGATTAAGATACTCCACTTGGATGGAAGGTCATTGATTGCGCATAACACGTCGTCAATGACGATCAACAATAGTTGTCAAGGAACATGAATATTGAAATGCCCTTGAGATACATAAGTGAAATCAAAAAGTGCAGGACCTTCAAGCAAAAAGATTCATTATAGCAGTGATTTTGATCTTTAAGTATGATTGCCGAGTCTTATTCACACAAAGAGTATACATCAACATAAAATGTTTCTCAAAACATAAAGAAAGTGATTTTAGAGTACTAAAAATGTCAAGCATTTAGTAAGTGACACACATTTTATCAACTTCCCAATTACCGAGTCTGACCCAAAGTGGGGTTTCTTGATGACAAACCCATTCAAACTAATTTACAAATTTAAATATAATTCCAATCAACGACTTTCAAGATTTAACCCCTATCAAACTCTTTACTCGCCCCAAAGAAAACAATCTGAAGACAAATCAAACTCTACTCGTTACAAATTCAACACAAGAAAAAGAATGATATAAGACGTCATCACTCTACTCTCAAAGTGCAGTGTTTTAAAATGTGGTGTAGAATGATACTGCAAACTTTTGTGTGTACATATTTGTCACAAAATTATTATTTCTCACTTAATCGGTTATTGAGGAATGGACTCTGAGTACTTGAACGGTAATTTTTTTTTTCAAACACTAAAGTACCCAAAAATACGCTACTTAGCATTACATTTTACGTTTTTTATCATGAAATTATTTATTTTTTCACTAAATCGGTTATTGAGTCACAAATTTTTGACATTTGCATAGTAGATTTTTTTGGAAACAATAAAGCATAAAAAACACACTACTTAACATTGTACTTTACAATACTTTTTGAATTTTTTTTTTCACCAACTCGGTCACTGAAGAACAAACTTTGTGTATTCGAACAGGTAAACTTTTTTTGATATTTAGGAATGAATTTGAGTATTTGAAAAAGCATCACAAAAACACACTGGCTCGCATCATAATTTACATAATTTATTATGAAATTAATTTTCAATTTTTAGCAATCCGATTATTGAAGAAAAATTATTATTTTTTTGACAACTAATTTTGTTTCAGACTCTAAAGAACCTCAAAAAATTGCTAGCATCACACTTTACATAATATATCACGAAATTAATTTTTGTTTTTCACCAATCTGATTATCAGGAAAAAAATTCAAAATTTTAATGTAATATAAAAAAGTAAAATATTAAAAAAATGGGGGGTAGGGGGGGTAGAGGGGGTGGGAGTTTTGGAGGGAAAGTGGAGTGGGAGACTCCACAAGATTTATATTTTAAAGATTAATGGGAGGGAAGTGAAAACATGGTGATGGGAGGGAACTATTTTTGTTCAGCGGATGATTAGTTATTGTTCACTATTAGTGAGGGATCTCTTTCTGTCTCAAAATCCCTCTCTAAATGTCTTTTCAACATTTTTTGGCGAATTTAACTACGAAATTATTTGAGAGGGATATTTTTGGTCTCTATTTTCGTCACAAACGTAAGCCAGTCCCACCTACCTTTTTTCGTAGCTAAATCTCTCACTAATAATGAGGCATACTACTCCATCTCAAAAATCCCTCTCTAAAAACAACCTTTTTAGTAGTGCCTGATTTTGCTTAAGAATTTTGATCAGTGCATTTTAACGCACTCTTTATAGCTTTGCATTGGTGTTTTTAATTGTGTTCTGTGTCTAATATTTGAGTCTCAGCGGTATAGTAATTTCCTAATTAATTCTTGTATTTATTGCATATTGACCCTTGTCTACTCTGTTGGCCGTAACTTTTTCTGTCGTTAATCAATTGAGGGGTGCGAGTTTGCGTTGAAAAGCTAAGGAACAGAGCTACAATTCGTAAATTGATCTAGAAACCCAATTCAGAAGTCTTGGGGGTTAAAACTGCGGATTACTAAAGCAGTACTGTGTAACACGGGTTTTGGGCCAAAATTTTGTTTGTTAACGGGCTTTTATCATAGAACTGCTTTTGGGATTTAGATTTTTCGTTTTCTCTGAGACTAAATACACTTTTGATAGTCGCCTTTGGTCACTTACGCATTATTATACAGTTTTAAGGATTAAGTGCCTAACCTCCATGGAAGATTTATGGTTTAAATTATTTCTCTATCAGTTTCATCTTCGTAATTCTTGTTGCAAATTCGGTTTGTGTTTTGCTTAATTACTCAAGCTCTGTGTTTTGCTTATGAAATTCGTTTTATGACTCAGTTTTGCTTAATCACTTAATCATGAATCTTTTTTTCAACTTTCGTTATTTGACCTATCATATTGCTTGTTTAATTTAGTTTTTGAATAGAAATTGATAGAGTCTATAACACTTGTTTATAGGATTGATAGACTTTAGTTATGACGTTAATTGTTTTCGGTGGCGCTTGTTCAACATCACGATTGACCGAACAATTGTTTTGACGTTTGCTTTAAAACAGTACAAATTTGTATAAACTAATAGACGCTTGCTTGATTAGTTTATTATAAATCAATATTTATCAAGCCTAATAGGAATATTTATTTTAGAACCGATGATAAATCCAAGAAACAACCTATTAAAGAGTATTCCCTTTGTAAAATGGAATTTCTTGATGCTTGGGTTGATTATACACGCCTTGATAATTCTTCTGTTTGCGCTGAGGTCGAGAATACTTTGCAAGTTGATACACTTTCAATAGCTGATGTTGTGGATGTTGCTGCTGTTGCTATTGAGCAGGCACATGTTATGGAGCTCAAACCACTCTGAAAATTTAAAATGTGCATATTTAGAAGGAAGTAAATATTTTTCAGTCATTATTTCATCTAACCTTGAATCTGAACAGGAAAAACTGCCTCCAATTCTAAGCGAACATATGAAAGGTAACGGATGGACCTTGGCAGACATTCCTAATAAGAAAGTGTGGCAAACAAAACAACAACTCAGCCCTTGATTTTAGTTGTTTGCAAGAAGAAGGTGACAAATACCATCCACCTGCAAGCTTCAAGTTCTCCACCTTCAAGAGTGAGTTTTCTCTCCTTATTCTTAAGTTATACTTGTTGCTTACAATGAGTACATTGCGTGAGTTAAGTGTGAGGGGGTGTCTTCTAGGACCATAGATGTTATGACATGGCTTGATTGTTTCCTTGTTGCTCTTGATATAATAAGTTGGATATGAGCATTAAATTTTGTAACATTTGTGATAGTCATTGTCCCTGGTGAGAATTGAATTCGCCTGGACCTATATGTGATAATGCAACAAATATCCACTCAAAAGTTTGGTAAGGGGATGATGGATATGAATTCCGTTGCGATGCAAATTTGGTGAAAGATAGGGGGATTTTGATCAATTTAACCTGAGAGTGTTTTGATCAGTAGATTGCTTATATCCAAGGGGAGTCATGTTCATACTATTTGCCCATTGTGTTGGGTATAATGCAATAACTGCAAACACAGCAAAACGCAGGTTCTACTGGAAGAAGATAATTAGCAGATTCGGTGTTCTGGCAATGATCGATGGACACAGTTAATTGCACTCATCTTGCAAGCTCACTAGTATCCGAGTTTTGTACTACAAGGAAGATACATCATGCATTTACCTCGGTCAAACACACCAGACCAACGGCCAAAATAAAGGGGTCAACAAATTGATTCTAAAAGGTCTGTAGAAACGACTTGATGGTGCAATAGGAAGCTGGACAGAAGAACTTCCTTTAGGGTCCATTTAATTTGCAAAGGGGTAAGTACTATACTGGATAGGACATTACTGGACAACTTTTTGTCTCATACACAAAAACGAGAAAATTACAATAATTCTCTTTTTAATGGCCTTCAACTTCTCAACAGCCTTCAACTTAAAGGCGTGAAGCTGCCCTTGCAAAACACCAACCTGGGTAGACTCAATAGCCAAAGACTCCCGAGCGACCCCAAGATCAACTGAAAGCTTCTCCTACTCCTCAAACAATTTATTCCAACCCTCTTCCAATTGTTTCTTTTGCTCTTCCATCTTTTTAAGGTCTTACTTCAGATTCTTCTTTTCTTTGAGATAAGGAGTGTTCAACGTCCTTCAGCTTCTTCTCTGGCTGCTCCAAATCTTCCACCATTTTACTGGACATGTCGGCTCGATTAGCAATCAAGTGAAAAGCAGTAGAAGTTTTATGTTTCTTTGAAAGAGGACCTTGACTCGAGGATATATCCTTAGCCATAGTACTCTGGGACTTAGTCTCTATTGTGAGAGTCTTCAAAGATATTTTCCGTAGATAATCAGACTGAAATTAGGAAATTACACAATAAGTCATCATCATCCATATTATATGTGTTTGTACGGAACTTTAAACTGAGAATCATGAGGCTTCTAATCAGAGATGTACCTGGCTTATTGCAGCAGTGAAAATCTTCTCTTCAATGGCTTGAGCAATCTTCTGAAGTTCATGCAATCCCTCTTGACCAGAAACAGATAGATTTCTACTTAAATCCATTCTACAGAAATGATAACAAGTGGTTTAATAATCACAAGCACAGTGAGTTATAAATGTTACTGTCATCAGACGATCGTCAAATAATTCAAGATGATTGACATGTATGAAGACCTTGCATTTTCTCAATACCCCAGTCCCAAAAAAGAAAGAAGTTGGTAGTATGGATTATAAAGTGTACTTGAATAATATATTTAGAAGTCAGAAAAGAAGTTGGTACCAAGCCGCTCTGGCGTGCTGAGGTCTTTGACGTAACAAGCCGGTTTGGACGGTCCACAGCCCCCAAGCTCAAGTGATGTAAGGACGAAGAGCTTAAGGAGATGAAGAGAGTTGTTTCCAGGATGATGAAAGAGGCTTTGGGTCCTCTTGTGAAGTAATTTACCGAGTTGTTAAACACGTCCGAGTTGATGGAAGGTGATATGATCTAGGATAGATCTAGAAAGATAGGATCTAGAATTTTGACAATTCACTAATTCTCACACAAGATCAAGACCAAGTGTTCTTGACAAATCAAGAAAGATGAACAAAATATAAAACACAAAGCACAAGGATCTTACATGTAAAGTAGAAGAAAGAACAAATGTGGATGAGACTTGAAATGGATGTGTAAATGAATGATCGCCACACCTTCTTGGAAGGTGATAAGATCAACTAGCCTTGGGTGCTCCTAGCCCCAAGGTTGTGAGCAAGGTCCTCTCCTTCAAGAACCATGGAGAAAATTCATGATGAATCTCACTCTCTCAAATGCATGTACTTGCCACTTCTCACATGTCTCTAGGTTTTTCTCTAGGCTTTCACTTTGCAAAAATGAAGAAATGAAACTAATTCATCAACAGTTCTCGTCAATTACACTAAGTGATAAGGTATTTATACTATGGACTAATTGGATCCTAGGTCCACAATATAAAGCCCAAATCCACAATTACAAAAAGGCCTTTAGCCACAAAATCTAGTCTAGACCGTAGCCCATCTACTCAAAGCCACATGGCCCAAAATGAAAGTGTCTTACAAATATTCAATTATCAAAATAAAACAAAATATAGGAGACACTTCATCCAAGCTCCATGGGACCTTCATCCAAGCTCCATGCATGTGGGCTCACATCAGAAGGTGAAAAGTTTAGATGCGCCAGCGTGTGTGACACGCGTCTATCCTTGGGAACCGGTGCCTTTAAGTCTCATCAACTCTAGTGCATGTCATTTCGCGTCATGTCTGTTCTGCTTCCACACTCCACCTTACCTACCTCACACGCATTAGACGCGTATATCACCAAGCTGGAGTCTTTAACTTGTTTATTTATAAATACAAGTGTGTGAAGGAAGTTCAAACATCTACCATTGTTGCTCTCCTCAAAGGTTGAAGGGATTCTGGACGTTTGCTAACAAAGACAATTCGACGTTCTCGTGTCAAGGTACTTTCTACTTCTCTCTCTTTTTATCTTCATTCTCTTTCATCTTCTTTTACGAGTTCCAGTAAGATGGTGAAGATTTGGGAGTTATATTAGAGTGGTGTTGAGGTTTCTAAAGTGCCTCTTAAGATTTCTGTAGAAGAAGCCAGAGCCAGGAGTTTGAGGGAGGTCCTATGCCCCATTTCCCAGTTGGTAAGCTCGGAATCATCGGCCGATGATTCGGATTATGACCCCGTTGCCTCTTATTCTTCAGAATCTGGACTTGTTGGCCGTTTCGATACATCGTCCAACAGCATAAGGGTGTTCATGGCTTCGGAGATAAGTGTTGAAGACGCTACAGTTTTTGAGGCAATTATGTACTCTTCGACCTTTGTAACCGAAGAGAGTATTGCTTCTTTTCGAGCTGAGAATAAGATGGCTACGACGGGTAAGGAGGATGTGGTCGTTGAATATTGTCAAGAGGGAGAGCCGGTCTGTTTGTCAAGATCTAGAGGAGTGGCTGACGAGTTCACGTATATGTACGCTTGTTTTTTTAGTGATTTGAAAATCAAAATGCCCTTTACCCTCTTTGAGAAAATGGTTCTGAGAGCTCTAAATGTTGCACCAACTCAACTCCACCCAAATAGCTGGGCTTTTATGAAAGCTTTTCAAATTATTTGCAGGGCTCTTCATATAGTTCCTGGGGTAGCAATCTTTTTTTCTTTCTATAGGACTAAAGGAGTAGATAATGGAAAGTGGATTTCCTTCACCAGCCATGCGGAGAGACCTTTGTTGATCCCTTTTACCCAGTCTTATAAAAACTTTAAAGTTCACTTTTTTCGAGTACGTGGAAATTACTGATGCTAAAGGAGCACAGCAATTCCGTTTGTACTGGAGAAGCGACGTTTTTACCATAACTGGAGTGAAAGAAGAGTTGTTGTTGCCAGAATACCAGGCTTCTATTGAGGTTTTAGCTAGCTTTGCACCTATGTGTTGCAAAGAAGTTATTAGTTTGGAGAACAATGAAGAAGAGTTACCTCAGTTGCTGGGTAAGCCATATTGCATTATGTTTGTGCCTTCGAGCTGTCTCTTTGTTGCTTGATTGTGAATTATGTTTTCTCTTATTTTTCAGGAAGGATGAGTTCTTTGAGAGAGAAAGATTTGAGAAACTATCTCAAAAAGGCAGCGGAGAAGAAGGCTGCCAAAGCTGCTGTGATTGACACTGAGGATGGCATGGTGAAAGAGCCGAAGAAGGTTGTGAACAAGATAATTCTTTAGGGGAGCAAGCCCATTCCTGCTCAGCCATTGAGCGTTGCTACCAGTAGTCAGGGAGGTGCTGGAGGAAACAAGTCGGTCAGAACTCGCAAGCAACGTCAAGCACTTCTTAAGGAATCTACTGCTACCAAGAAGGCAAAAGTCTATGAAGGTTTTGTGTCGTGGTCGGACACATTGACGGAATTCTCAGGTGAAGAAACTGTCAAGTCTCTTTGGGACAAGAGGTTTCCTGTTGGAGACTTCGTTCGAGATCAACTAGTAACTGAAGATGATGCAGGCCGAGTTGAAGCTTCTGGTTTAGACCAAGCCGTCGTTGCCCTTCACTCTTATAGTTTGAAGATTGCATCCATCAGCCAGGTCGTGGGTGAGGAGTTCAGCAAGCTTAGGGTTCAAGAGCGGAACAATAGAAAGGCTCTTGAGACTGCTAGGAAGTCCTTATCTGAACATCCCGACTTGGCTAGGGAGGTGGGTCGCTTGAGGAAGGTGATTTCCGATCAGGAGACCAGTAGCAAAGAAAGGGAAGCTTTTGTTAAGAAGACCCTTGATGACATCGTTGCTGAGTGGACTGAAAAATTTGCTAATGCTCGAGCAGAGTTTGATGGTAAATCGTCCAGCCTCGTTCAGAAAGATGCAGAGATTGAAGGGCACAAAATGGGTGCTGCCGAGTTCATGCTTTCTGGGTTTGATGAGGCCAAAGCTCAAGTGGAACTCCTTTATCCAGACTTGGATTTGTCTGAACTTAGTGTGTTCAAGGTCATCTCTGAAGGCAAGCTAGTAGATGAAGATTGTGCAGATGACAAGGTTGATGAGGTGGCGGATGGGAAGGATGTAAACTCGGCTGCTTGAAGTCTTTATGTTTTACTTTTGTAAAGTCCATTGGACTTATATTTTCCTTGTATGCTTCTGCTTTTTTCTGTTTGACTAGTAATGGCTTTGGGCCAAATTTTATAACTCTTTGGAGTATGTACTTTGACTTGCCTTTGGGCTTTTTATATAAAATCTTGCTGTTTTTCGTATTTTGCTGTCGTTACTGCTTTTTATTCTTTGATTCTTCTGTTGTTTGAAGCTTTCGATAAAGTTTCTTTGGCAAGTGATACTGTCGAGAGTTTGTTCAAGTTTTTGCACTTGTGATTCCAATCTTGCATTTGGTGATTCTATTATGATCACCTTCGAATTCTGTTTGCCGATTTGCAGTCAAATGATCCCGGCATAGGTGATTTATGTACAAATGAACTCAGTTCTTTGTACTCAGCTGAGACATGTTGTTCTCGTACATGAAATTGTGGTTTTTCACTGCGTTCTTGTATTATCTTTGCTTTGAGGCTTTAGGACTTAATTTATGTGTGTGTCCTTTTCGTGGGTATGTTGCCACTGATCTTTGTTGGCCGTTTTAGGCTCCAAAGAGGCCTTTTTCTCGGTCAAATGATTAGTTTTACTTGGTGTAATTGTAGTAACCTTTGAAAGGTGCACTCTTGTCTCGTGGAGACTTTGTGCAGAGATCTATTTAACGTATTTGGTTTTACAGGCTTCAATTGCAGTAGAAGGCAGTGGAAGTAACCCTTTTTAAGAAGGGTGAACCCTTGTCTCGTGGAGACTTAATGCAGAGCCCTGCTTTTTATTTTTGTTTTTACTGACTTCAATTGCAGTAGAAGGCAGTGGGAGTATCCCTTTTTTGAGTAGGGTGAACCCTTGTCTCGTGGAGACTTAATTGAAAGACTTGCTTTTTATTTTTGTTTTTACTCACTTCAATTGCAGTAGAAGGTCGTGGGAGTAACCCTTTGATAGGAGGGAGAACCCTTGTCTCGTGGAGACTTCGTGTAGAGCTCTGCTTTTTAACAAGTCGGCAATTGATAATAGTTTTTTCAAGAAACAAAATTTGACACCAGAAGATAATCAACTAGCAAGCCTCGTTAAAAACTCCCTGTGGGAGAAAAGAGTACTTGCCAAATTTATTAATTGATATGCTTTGTTTATACATATACATAAGGGAATACAACTGGAATTGAAAATCAACTGAGATAAACGATCTTTTAAATACTACAGAAACGGAAAAAGCATGGAAATGAACCAAAGTACACCTTAATGAAGAGGTGTATTCAACTGTAGTAGTAGCGTAGGTTCTCCGAGTTCCAGGCCCTTGGTATAGGTGTGCCTGTCAAAGTTTCTAGCTTGTATGCTCCTGAGGAGAGCTCGGTCGTGGTCCTATAGGGTCCCTCCCAACTTGGGGAGAGTTTTCCTGCACCATCTGACTTGGAGGATCTCCTAAGTACTAGGTCTCCTTACTTCATTTCTCTGGGAATCACTTTGGAGTTGTATCTCCGGGCTGCGCGCTATTTGGCTGCAAACTCTCGAAGGTGAGCAATTTCTCTAATTTCGTCCAACAGGTCCAGATTGGCTTTAAGATTTTCCGAGTTGGTTTCTTCTTCAGTGTTCTCGCGTCGGAAACTTGGTTCGCCGAGCTCGACAGGAATCATAGCATCAGAGCCAAATGTAAGTTTAAATGGTGTTTCCGTTGTTGTTGTGTGGGGGGTAGTGTGATATGACCAGATGACTTGGCTTAGTTGTTCTGCCCAGTTGCTTTTAACTTCGTCCAGTTTTCTTTTCAGGTCGGAGAGTATCATTTTATTTGCAGCTTCGGCTTGATTGTTAGCCTGTGGGTGTTCAACCGACGTGAATTTGTTGCGGATGCCGAGCTCTTTGCAGAAATCAGTCACCACTAAACTGGCGAATTGCGTGCCATTATCAGATACGATCTCGACAGGTAGGCCAAAACGATATATGATGTTTTTCTAGTAAATTTTTCTAACTTTGGCTGCTGTGATTTTGGCAACGGGTTCTGCTTCAACCCATTTGGTGAAATATTCAACAGCTACGATGAGGAATTTGACCTGCCCAGGACCCGTAGGGAAAGGTCCTAGTATGTCAGCCCCCCATTTGTACAATGGCCAGGGAGTTGTAATTGATTGTAGTGTTGTTGCTGGAGCTTGAACGAGGTCGGCATGTCTTTGGCACTTGTTGCTGGAGCTTTGTTACTTGAGGCGAGGCCAATAATAACCAGCACGGTTTACCTTGTTTGCCAAAGCTCTCCCACCTATGTGGCTTCCACAAATTCCTTGACGAACCTCTCGCATTACAGAATCTGCTTCTTCAGGAAGTAAGTGTAACACCCCGGAAATAATTTAATTAAAATAGTTGATTGAATTATTAAAATAATTTGGAGGCGAGATATAGATAAATTAAAAGGTTAATATTTTATATGCGTAGGAGGTGAAACGAGTAAAGGAGGTGGTGACGTAGAGAGCCCAGTGTTTACTAAGCCCTCAACTTAAACCCTGGGGGTTTAAGCCAAACCCTCATTCGCAGCAAGCAAAAGAAAAACGAACGTGAGAGTGAGAGAGAGAGCACGCGGCGCAAAGAGGGAGAGAAGAGGAGGGTTTCGCGAAGAATTTCAAAAGGAGATCGTTCGTGTTGCTGTGGTTTTGTTCGTGTCTCGTTCGTCGTGTTCCGGAGCTTACGTTATTCGAGGTAAGGGTGGGCTTAACCTTGATAATGGGTTGATGATAATTATGTGTGGGTAGTCTAGGGTTTTGTTGAATTGTTCGTGTTGTTGCATATCGTGTTTTCGTTGAGATTGGTGCTTTGATGATTATTGCACGTTATTGTGATTTGTTTCGTTATTTGTTGTTGCGTGATTGTTGTATCACGATGATGGTGTTGTTATTGTTCGTGTTTTTGTTGTTGCTGTGCGTGGTTGATTGTTGCTGTCGCGTTGTCGAATTGTCGTTTTTGTTGTGGTGGTTGCGGTGTCGTTGCCGTTAGGGTTTGGTGTTTGGCAATTTAGCGATTCTGGACACAGGTTCGGTTTTTCTAAAACTGGCGCTGTTTGGTAGATCCAAAAATTATGAGGTTGATTGTTTTTGAAAATAGACTTAACGCCGGTCGTTTTGGCACTGGTTTCGTTAAATTCGGAGTTGTATAGCTCGAGTTATAGGCGATACAAGTTAGGTTAAAATTCTGGAAACGATTTGGGTATAGATTCGGTATTTCGGTGACTGGGAACGTTGTATTGACCGAAAAATTATGTGGTTTATTTTTCTGGAAAATAGACTTAATGCTTGTTAATTTGGCACTGGTTTGGTTGCGTTTAGAGTTGTGTAGCTCGAGATATGAATTCCACAAGTTAGAGTAAGATTCTGGAAACAATCTGGACACAGGGTCAGTGTTTTGGTTACCACGTTTTCAAAAGAACTCATTTTCGAACGAATCCAATTTCTTTAAAAACTAGACAAAATTTGCCCCAGTTTATGCACAAGTTTCATGCAATTTGATTGAGTTTTGGTCACTTTGGAATTGCTTGAATTTGAAGGACAGAAACTGTCCTCTTTTGCAACTAGCCTGTGTGCTTTTCGAAAACTGTACCTATTGGACACTCTCCTTCAAAAACTGAACTTAGGGATGATAACCAGACCCATAGAGCTTTCCAACAAGTATTTATTTGTTGAAATCCGATGTCGTTTGCTATTTTAATTAATTCGCTGAAGTAGGTGCGATGTGCCTAGGCGCTGTGCGCCAGTCTTGTGCGTGGTGTGCGTGCGTTATGTCCGCGTTGTGGAGCCGTCTGGTGTTAATATTTCAGGTGCGGTGCTGGTATGCTCAGGAGAGTTTAGTGGTAGCTGTGATGCTACAACTTGGTGCTATTTTTGGTGAAATCATTTGTTTTGATTCTGGTGATATAGTATTTATTTTAAATACTTGTTATGGTGAGTTGGTGCATAATCATGGTGTCGCATTGTCATATGCATGTTTTGGTGATATAGGCTCTGCCTCTGGTGTTTATTGGTGATATGCCCGTCGTGGCTCATTTTGGTGATCGGTACCGCATGCATATGCCCACTGGAGGGGTTGCATATCATCCCGTTGTCTATGAATGTTATAATTTTGGTGGTTCACTGTCAAATGGATTTTTCCTTTGGTATCTGGTGCTGTGATATGGTGTAATTGTATTGTGTTGCTGTAGTTACCTGATGCTAGCATATTTTTATCATCTGCTTATTACCTCTGTTAGACTCACCCCTTCTGCTTGGAATGTTGCTCTCATGCGGCAACGCTGCAGGTGATCGCTAGTGCTCGTGGAGGAATTGCTAGGTTTTGCTTCCTCTCTCGTTTGGGTCTGTGTCAGCTCTGATATGTAACACCGGGGAGTCGTTAGTTATCGTTTTGAACTATTATTTTAGTTATTGGAAATTGTTTTAATTAATTTTGGAGATGTCTTTAATTGTTAATTCTGGAGATGTTTAAACTGGTTAATATTTCCGCTGCTTGGTGATTTCTTTTATATAAATTATTTTGGAGATTTTTTTTTGGAATAAATGGTGTTTTTTTTTTTAAAATGGTGAAAAATGTAGCGCCCTTCGAGGTGACTCTGATAATTGTCTATTTAATTGTAATAGTAAAAGGGGGGTGTTACATTAGTGGTATCAGAACAGTTCGGTCTGTCCGGCCAAGTTGTCGAGTCGTCGAGTCGAGTAACACTTGAGTAATTGTTACTCGTTTCTGATTATAGTTTCTGTTGCAGTGTTAGGTTGAGATGGCAGGACAGAACGATGCTGCACTCGCTGCTGCTTTGCAGGCTGTGGCTCAAGCTGTGGAGAATAACCCAGGTGCTGCTGGTGATGCTGGGTCGCGCAGTTTGGCTACGTTTCAGAGGGAGAATCCTCCTACCTTTAAGGGCAAGTATAACCCTGATGGTGCTTTGGCGTGGCTGAAAGAGATGGAGAGAATCTTTCGTGTTATGGATTGCTCTGAGGCGCAGAAAGTCAGGTATGGTACTCATATGCTGGCAGAGGAGGCTGATGACTGGTGGTTGGAGGTGAGGCAGAGGTTGGCGACTGTGAATGAAGAGGTCACTTGGGCTGTGTTCAGCAGAGAATTTCTGAGAAAGTATTATCCTGAAGATGTCCGTGGGAAGAAAGAGATTGAGTTTCTGGAGCTGAAGCAGGGTAATATGTCGGTGACTGAGTATGCTGCCAAGTTCATTGAATTGGCAAAGTTCTATCCACATTATGGTGAGGCTGGTGCTGAATTCTCCAAATGCATCAAGTTTGAAAATGGGTTGCGGGCTGATATCAAGAAGGCGATAGGGTATCAGAAAATTCGGGTGTTCTCGGAGTTGATTGACAGCTGCAGAATCTTCGAGGAAGACAGTAATGCTCATTCTAGAGTCATGAGGGATAGGCAGAAGAATTTCTCGAGTCGTGGGAAGCCGTATGAGGTTCCAGCTGGTAAGGGCAATCAGAGAACTGCTGTGGGTAAGAGACCTAGTGGGGGAGATGCTGCTGCTAGTGTGGTATGTTACAAGTGTGGTAAAACCGGTCATAAGCGTCCTGACTGTCCAGGTGATGTGAAGAAGTGCTACAAGTGTGGTAAAGAGGGTCATATGGCGTCTAGCTGTGATCGAAAGGATGTGTTATGCTACAACTGTGGTGAGGGTGGTCATAGCAGCACTCAGTGTCCTAAACCGAAGAAAGAAAGGTCCGTTGGGAAGGTGTTCGCTCTGGCGGGGTCAGATGCAGTGAATGAGATCAGAGGTACATGCTATATTAATAATTCTCCTCTTATTGCTATTATTGATACTGGTGCTACCCATTGTTTTATTGCTACTGCATGTGTTGAGAAATTATATCTTGTTTTATCTTCTTTGTTGAGGGAGATGGTTATCGATACTCCGGCTAAGGCTTCGGTGACTACCTCGGTTGTTTGTGCTACATGCCCTTTATCGATATTCGGTAATGATTTTCTCGTTGACTTGATTTGTTTGCCGCTGAGCGGAATGGATGTTATTCTAGGTATGGACTGGTTAGTTGATAACCATGTTCATATCAACTGTCATGAAAGGCCTGTGAGTTTCTTTTCTCCTGAAGAGGAAGAGTCTGGTTTGTTGTCTGCTGGTCAGTTGCATAGGGTAATGAGGGAAGACGTCCAGTTGTTTTCATTAATGGCGTCATTGTCTGCTGAGAGCCAAGCGAAGGTTGATGAGTTGCAGGTGGTGCGAGAGTTTTCTGAGGTTTTTCCCGACGAGATTCCGGATGTACCACCAGAGAGAGAGGTTGAGTTTGCTATTGATCTGGTACCTGATACTAAACCTGTGTCTATGGCACCGTATAGAATGTCTGCATCTGAATTGTCAGAACTGAAGAAGCAACTCGAGGATCTGCTTGAAAAGAAATTTGTGAGGCCAAGTGTGTCGCCGTGGGGAGCTCCAGTGTTGTTGGTGAAAAAGAAAGATGGTAGTATGAGGTTGTGCGTAGACTATCGGCAGCTGAATAAGGTGACTATTAAGAACAAGTATCCGCTTCCGAGGATTGATGACTTAATGGATCAGTTGGTGAGTGCTCAGGTGTTCAGTAAAATAGATTTGAGATCGGGTTATCATCAGATCAAGGTGAAAGACGAAGACATTCAGAAGACAGCTTTCAGAACCCGTTATGGGCATTATGAGTATTCCGTGATGCCTTTCGGTGTGACTAATGCGCCGGGAGTATTCATGGAGTACATGAATCGTATCTTTCGTGAGTATCTGGATCGGTTTGTGGTGGTATTCATTGACGACATCCTAATTTATTCTAAGTCAGAAGAGGAGCATGCAGAACATCTGAGATTGGTATTGGAAATTCTGAGGGACAGGAAATTATATGCGAAGCTGTCTAAGTGTGAGTTTTGGTTGAAGGAGGTTAGCTTTCTGGGTCATGTTATTTCGGGGAATGGAATTGCCGTGGATCCGTCTAAGGTTGATGCCGTGTTACAATGGGAGTCTCCGAAGTCAGTTACTGAGATTAGAAGTTTTCTGGGTCTGGCAGGTTACTATAGGAGGTTTATAGAAGGATTTTCGAAGTTGGCACTTCCGTTGACTCAGTTGACTTGCAAGGGTAAAGCTTTCATCTGGGATGACTGTTGTGAAGAGAGCTTCAAAGAATTGAAAAAGAGGTTGACGACGTCTCCTGTTCTGACGTTGCCTAATCTGGAAGAGTCGTTTGTGGTGTATTGTGATGCTTCCAAGATGGGGTTGGGAGGTGTGCTTATGCAGAATGGTAAGGTAGTTGCCTATGCGTCGAGACAGTTGAGGACTCATGAGAAGAACTACCCTACCCATGATTTAGAACTTGCTGCAGTTGTGTTCGCGTTGAAAATTTGGAGACATTATCTGTATGGTTCGAGGTTTGAGGTGTTCAGTGATCATAAGGGTTTGCAGTATCTGTTTGATCAGAAAGAGTTGAATATGAGACAGCGCAGATGGTTGGAGTTGCTGAAAGACTATGACTTTAGCTTGAACTATCATCCGGGAAAGGCTAATGTGGTAGCTGACGCTTTAAGTCGAAAGACGTTGCATATGTCAGCAATGATGGTTAGAGAACTCGAATTAATTGAGCAGTTCAGGGATATGAGTTTGGTTTGTGAAGTGACGCCTCAGAGTGTCAGATTGGGGATGTTGAAGATTGATAATGAATTCATGGCTAGCATTCGAGAAGCTCAGAAGTTAGATGTTAAATTAGTTGACCTGATGGTTGGGATTGATCAATCCGAGAATAAAGACTTTGAGTTGGATGCGCAGAATGTATTGAAGTACCGTGGAAGAATCTGCATTCCTGATGATGAGGAGATGAAAAGAGCAATTTTAGAAGAAGGTCATAGGAGTAAGTTGAGTATCCATCCGGGAGCTACAAAGATGTATCAGGATCTGAAGAAGATGTTTTGGTGGCCTGGTATGAAGCGTGATGTGGCGCAGTTTGTGTATTCCTGCTTGACTTGTCAGAAATCGAAGGTTGAGCATCAGAAGCCTGCTGGGTTGATGCAACCGTTGGAGATTCCGGAATGGAAGTGGGATAGTATTTCTATGGATTTCGTGATAGGGTTACCTAATATTGTGAGGGGGCACGATTCGATTTGGGTGATTGTGGATAGATTGACGAAGTCTGCTCATTTTATTCCTATCAATATCACGTATCCGGTGTCGAGATTGGCAGAGATTTATATTCAGGTGATTGTGAAGTTGCATGGTGTTCCTTTGTGCATTGTGTCTGACAGAGATCCTAGGTTCACTTCTGATTTCTGGAAGAGTTTGCAAGAAGCGTTGGGTTCTAAATTGAGGTTGAGTTCAGCTTATCATCCTCAAACTGATGGGCAGACAGAGAGGACCATTCAGTCGTTGGAAGACTTGTTGAGATCTTGTGTTCTTGAGCAGGGAGGTGCGTGGGATACTCACCTTCCGTTGATCGAGTTTACTTACAACAATAGTTACCATTCTAGCATCGGGATGGCACCGTTCGAGACATTGTATGGTCGGAGATGTAGGACTCCGTTGTGTTGGCATGAATCTGGGGAGAGTATTGTTCTTGGACCCGAGGTTGTTCGAGAGACTACTGAAAAGGTGAAATTGATCCGTGAGAAAATGAAAGCGTCGCAGAGTAGACAGAAGAGCTATCATGATAAGAGAAGGAAGGATTTAGAATTCCAAGCTGGTGATCATGTGTTTTTGAGAGTCACGCCTATGGTTGGTGTTGGGCGTGCATTGAAGACAAAGAAGTTGACTCCTCGTTTCATTGGACCGTATCAGATCACTGAGAGAATTGGTAATGTTGCTTATAGGGTGGCCTTGCCGCCTAATCTTTCGAATTTGCACGATGTATTTCATGTGTCGCAACTTCGGAAGTATATTTCGGATCCGTCCCATGTGATTCCGATGGATGATGTGCATGTACGGGATAATCTCACTGTGGAGACAATGCCTGTGCGAATTGAAGATCGTGAAGTGAAGACTTTACGTGGCAAAGAGATAAACCTGGTGAAAGTGGTCTGGTTAGGAGCTGCTGGTGAAAGCATGACATGGGAGTTGGAGAGCAAGATGCGAGAGTCCTATCCGGAGCTGTTTGAATCAGGTATGTTTTCGAGGACGAAAGATTCTAAGTGGGGGAGGGTTGTAACACCCCGGAAATAATTTAATTAAAATAGTTGATTGAATTATTAAAATAATTTGGAGGCGGGATATAGATAAATTAAAAGGTTAATATTTTATATGCGTAGGAGGTGAAACGAGTAAAGGAGGTGGTGACGTAGAGAGCCCAGTGTTTACTGAGCCCTCAACTTAAACCCTGGGGGTTTAAGCCAAACCCTCATTCGCAGCAAGCAAAAGAAAAACGAACGTGAGAGTGAGAGAGAGAGCACGCGGCGCAAAGAGGGAGAGAAGAGGAGGGTTTCGCGAAGAATTTCAAAAGGAGATCGTTCGTGTTGCTGTGGTTTTGTTCGTGTCTCGTTCGTCGTGTTCCGGAGCTTACGTTATTCGAGGTAAGGGTGGGCTTAACCTTGATAATGGGTTGATGATAATTATGTGTGGGTAGTCTAGGGTTTTGTTGAATTGTTCGTGTTGTTGCATATCGTGTTTTCGTTGAGATTGGTGCTTTGATGATTATTGCACGTTATTGTGATTTGTTTCGTTATTTGTTGTTGCGTGATTGTTGTATCACGATGATGGTGTTGTTATTGTTCGTGTTTTTGTTGTTGCTGTGCGTGGTTGATTGTTGCTGTTGCGTTGTCGAATTGTCGTTTTTGTTGTGGTGGTTTCGGTGTCGTTGCCGTTAGGGTTTGGTGTTTGGCAATTTAGCGATTCTGGACACAGGTTCGGTTTTTCTAAAACTGGCGCTGTTTGGTAGATCCAAAAATTATGAGGTTGATTGTTTTTGAAAATAGACTTAACGCCGGTCGTTTTGGCACTGGTTTCGTTAAATTCGGAGTGGTATAGCTCGAGTTATAGGCGATACAAGTTAGGTTAAAATTCTGGAAACGATTTGGGTATAGATTCGGTATTTCGGTGACTGGGAACGTTGTATTGACCGAAAAATTATGTGGTTTATTTTTCTGGAAAATAGACTTAATGCTTGTTAATTTGGCACTGGTTTGGTTGCGTTTAGAGTTGTGTAGCTCGAGATATGAATTCCACAAGTTAGAGTAAGATTCTGGAAACAATCTGGACACAGGGTAAGTGTTTTGGTTACCACGTTTTCAAAAGAACTCCTTTTCGAACGAATCCAATTTCTTTAAAAACTAGACAAAATTTGCCCCAGTTTATGCACAAGTTTCATGCAATTTGATTGAGTTTTGGTCACTTTGGAATTGCTTGAATTTGAAGGACAGAAACTGTCCTCTTTTGCAACTAGCCTGTGTGCTTTTCGAAAACTGTACCTATTGGACACTCTCCTTCAAAAACTGAACTTAGGGATGATAACCAGACCCATAGGGCTTTCCAACAAGTATTTATTTGTTGAAATCCGATGTCGTTTGCTATTTTAATTAATTCGCTGAAGTAGGTGCGATGTGCCTAGGCACTGTGCGCCAGTCTTGTGCGTGGTGTGCGTCCGTTATGTCCGCGTTGTGGAGCCGTCTGGTGTTAATATTTCAGGTGCGGTGCTGGTATGCTCAGGAGAGTTTAGTGGTAGCTGTGATGCTACAACTTGGTGCTATTTTTGGTGAAATCATTTGTTTTGATTCTGGTGATATAGTATTTATTTTAAATACTTGTTATGGTGAGTTGGTGCATAATCATGGTGTCGCATTGTCATATGCATGTTTTGGTGATATAGGCTCTGCCTCTGGTGTTTATTGGTGATATGCCCGTCGTGGCTCATTTTGGTGATCGGTACCGCATGCATATGCCCACTGGAGGGGTTGCATATCATCCCGTTGTCTATGAATGTTATAATTTTGGTGGTTCACTGTCAAATGGATTTTTCCTTTGGTATCTGGTGCTGTGATATGGTGTAATTGTATTGTGTTGCTGTAGTTACCTGATGCTAGCATATTTTTATCATCTGCTTATTACCTCTGTTAGACTCACCCCTTCTGCTTGGAATGTTGCTCTCATGCGGCAACGCTGCAGGTGATCGCTAGTGCTCGTGGAGGAATTGCTAGGTTTTGCTTCCTCTCTCGTTTGGGTCTGTGTCAGCTCTGATATGTAGCACCGGGGAGTCGTTAGTTATCGTTTTGAACTATTATTTTAGTTATTGGAAATTGTTTTAATTAATTTTGGAGATGTCTTTAATTGTTAATTCTGGAGATGTTTAAACTGGTTAATATTTCCGCTGCTTGGTGATTTCTTTTATATAAATTATTTTGGAGATTTTTTTTTTGGAATAAATGGTGTTTTTTTTTTAAAATGGTGAAAAATGTAGCGCCCTTCGAGGTGACTCTGATAATTGTCTATTTAATTGTAATAGTAAAAGGGGGGTGTTACAGTAAGCCTCGCAGGAGGGGGTAGAGAATCCCCTTTTGTAAAGTTTGCCTGCCACCAGTGTATATTTGGCTGCTTCTTTGCGAAGTTGCTTTGCTTCTTTCTCATCTGCTGACAGAACATCCTTTTCTAGGTATGATAAGATTTGGGTTATCCAATCTTTTGTTTGAACTACATAGCAATTTGTTTTGTAAGCTGGATGGATAAGAGTCCAATCCGTCGTTCCCAGAGCACAACAGGGTTTGCCTTCTGGATCAATACTGGGTGCGAGCAAAGTTTCTTGGATGACTGTGTGATTGTTGCCTGGCTTTTTGGTTCTTGCCAATTTAGATAAGACATCAGCTCGGATGTTTTTCTCTCTTGGAACATACAACAACTCGAAAGGGGTGAAAATATTGGCCAATTCTTTGACTTTGTGGAGGTACTTGTTGAGTTGAGCGTCCCTGGTTTGAAATTCGCTAGAAAATTGGCTGGTGACGAGTTGAGAATCACTTTTGATTTTGAGGTGCTGGACCCCGACCTCTTTGGCAAGTTTCATTCCTGCGATCAATGCCTCATATTTTGCTTGATTATTGCTAGTGTGGAAGTTAAATCGTAGAGACTGTTCAATCAAGAGGCCATCTGGGCTTTCCAGTGTGATTCTTGCGCCGTTGCCTTTAAGGTTGGATGCGCCATCCACTGATAAAGTCCAGGAAACCAGGGTTGATTCTGGATCATCTGGTGTGAGTTCCACCATGAAGTCGGCGAGAAGCTGTGCTTTTATGCTTCCTCTGGGAAGGAAAGTAATATAATGTTCTGAGATCTCTATCGACCAGGCCACCATTCTGCCTGCGAGGTCGGGCTTTCTTAGGACTTGCTTGATTGGGTGATCTGTTTTGACAATGATTTGATGACTTTGAAAAAATGGACGTAGCCGTCATGCTGTTGTGGTGAGAGCCAAAGCTAGTTTCTCAATTTTTTGGTATCTGAGCTCGGCACCTTTTAGGACTTTGCTGCAGAAGCAGACTGGACGCTGCTCTTTGCCTTCTTCTCGTACTAGAACGGAGCTCATTACTTTTTCTGTTACAGCCATGTATAGGAGTAATGGTTCTCCAACTTTTGGCTTAACCAAAATCGGCGTTGAGGATAGGAATTGCTTTATGTTTTCGAATGCAGCTTGACATTCATCTGTCCATTCGAACCGACCATCTTTCTTTAAGGATGTGAAGAAGTGGAAAGCTTTATCACCTGCACAGAAAAAACATCAAAAAGGAAAGTAATGGCCGAGGAGACCAGTTAGTGGCTTTGTGCATTCGTGGTGTTAGAGAGTTTCTTCGATCAAATGATATCTCTATCACCTGCACATGATAAGAATCTGGACAACGCTGTAAGCCGACCAGTTAGTTGTTGTACTTCTTTGGGACTGGACGGGCTTTGCATTTCTAAGATGGCTTTGCACTTGTCCGGATTGGCTGCAATGCCTCTCTTGGTTAACATGAAACCTAGGACTTTGCCTGCTTGTACACCGAAGGTGCACTTGGCCGGGTTCAGGCACATCTGATGCTTTCGGATTGAAGTGAAAATGTACTCCAAGTCGTCAACATGTGACCTGTCTTCTTCTATTTTGACCACCATATCGTCTACGTAAACTTTTAGGTTTTTGCCGACTTGCTTGCAAAAAACTCTGTCCATTAGCAATTGATAGGTGTCTCCAGCATTTTTGAGGCCGAACGACATCCCTGTGTAGTGGTAGTTACATGTGTTAGTCATGAATGCCATTTTGTCAGCATCATCTGGAACCATCTTAATCTAATTGTAACCAGAGTAAGCATCCATAAAGCTTAGGAGGCGATTGCCTGAAGCCCCATCAATTAAGGCATCAATGGTTGGCAGAGGGTATGGATCTTTAGGACATGCTGCATTCAGATCTGTGAAGTCGTCGCACATGCGCCATTTTCCATTGGATTTCTTGACGAGCACAACTTTTGATAGCCAGCTTGGGTACTGGATTTCTTTGATGAAGGAGGCGTCTAGTAGTTTCTTAGTTTCCTCTGTGACAACTTGTTTTCTTTCTAACCCCAACTTTCGCTTTCTTTGGGCAACCTGCTTGGCTGTTGGTCCAATGGAAAGCTTGTGGGATATAAATGTGGGATCAATGCCAGGCATGTCTGCTGGAGTCCAAGCAAAGAGGTCAACATTCTTTTTCAAGAAAGTAATGATTGTTTCTCCCTCGTCTGGGGAGAGATTGGCTCCTATGTTGGTGATCTGTTCTGGAGTGGTTCCAATTTGTACTTGCTTCAAGTCGTCAATTGGTCTGAGTCTCTGGTCACTGAAATCCCCTTTGGGGCCCAAGTCGGTAAAGTTAATGTTATGAGAGCTGGCTTTTTGCCCGTGTTCTGCATTTTTCTTTTTTGTTTTGAGACTATCAAGATAGCACTGCCGAGCTGCTTCTTGGTCTGCTTTTAGTATCCCTACCCCGTCGTTGTCCAATGGATACCTGACGGTTAAGTATCGTGTTGATAATGTTGTGCCCAGGATGTTTAGCGCCGGTCTGCCCATGATGATGTTGTATGATGATTGGGCATTTTCTACCAGGTATCTTACTTTGATCGTCCTTGCCTGAGCACTAGTACCCAACGTGGTTTTGAGGGTGATGTACCCTTTGACTTGGACCTATTCACGTGAGAAACCAACTAAAGTAGCATGGTAAGGTTGAAAACGTTCACGAGATAACTGCATACCTTGGAAAGCGTCCCGGTATATGATATCTGCCGATTCCAAGATCAATTAGCACGCGGCAAACATTGAAGTTAAGCAGTTGTACGATGATCACCAGAGGGTCATGAGGTGCGATTCCTTCCAAATCTTTTGGTGAGAAAGTCAGGCTTGTTTTTGGTATTACAAGTCCTGTTTCTGTGTCAGTAATGTGCATGATTTGGCGAGCATATCATCTTCGAGCAGAACTGGTTTCTCCCCCTCCTGCAAATCCTCCTGAGATTGTGTTGAGTGTATGTGTTACGGGGGGGAGTTCTTCTTCCTCAAGATTGTCTAGTTTGATAATTTGGGATTGTAGCTTCGGCCGAGGCTCTTCTGTAGTGCGGCTTGTGGTTACATCTGGGTCGGTCTTGACGTATTTCTTTAACATGCCCTTTCTGATTAGTTTTTCTATTTTGTTTTTGAGAGCGTAGCAATTTTCTGTCTCATGTCCCCAAGCTTTATGGTATTCACACCACAGGTGTGTATCTCTGCCTAAGACTCTTCTGGCCAGGTTCAATTCCGGAATAAGCTTGGTGTGTATGATGTCTTTCAGAATGACTTCTCTTATTTTGTTCAGAGGGGTTAGTCCTCCCCTCTGTGGGCTTTCTCTTCTCTGGGGTTCTCAGCTTTGAGAGGTGTTCCTTGGGAATTCTTCTTGCTGATGGCGTCGGTCTTGCACTCTTTCTTTGACGTCTCTGCTGCGCTTTTCTGCGTTGCTTTCTTCTCCCCTCGTGTGTGCTTCTGCCCTGGCCAAAACTTCTTGCATGTTTGAGGCCGGTCTGTATGCCAAGGACTCATCGAATTGGCCTCTTTGGAGACCGTTAGCGAAAGTGTCTGCAAACTGTCGTTGATCTGGGTGCTCCACGTCGACGGTTATATCGCTAAAGCGACCTAAATACTCTTGGAGAGTTTCGTTGGGTCCCTGCCTGGTGTTGAACAGGGTTGTTGTGGTGGTTTTGCGATGCTTTCTATCTGAGAAATGTCTAATGAATTTCTTGGTGAAGTTGGAGTAACTGGTAACGGACTTGCGGGGTAGACTCATGTACCATTGAAGGCCTGGCCCTTTCATTGTTCCGAAGAATATATAACTTGCATATCAGGGTGTCATGTGCGCCTATGATGGCCATCTGGGTGTCAAAGGCCGTCAAATGTTCTTGAATAATATATTTAGAAGTCAGAAAAGATTACAGGAGGCTGGATAGCTTTTTGTCTATCACGGTTATAAGTAATACAATTGTTATCGTATGAACCTTTCTAATTGGTATCCATCGTACATAAATTAATTGAAACACCAAAAAAAAATAGAATATTCTTGTCAAACCACACTCTGAAAGGAAGGTACAGCAGAGGGAGAATAAATACAAATAGAAGAGAGAGAAAGCGAGGGAAATGGAACCTGGTCACACAACAAAGAGAAGAGAGTAAAGGAGAGGGACACGTAAGCCAAGCCCATACAAAGCTAGACTTTTTTATAGGCCCCTGGCCATGTATAACAACCACATAAATGAAAAAAAAAAAGTTTATGTGGTTGTTGTATATAAATGGAAAAAAAAAGTTTATGTTGGGACCGAGTATTCAAAGATAATCCATTGATAAGGTTCAAAACTTGCACGTAGCTAATTCAAAAGAGTAAATGCCCAATCCACTCTATCCACCGCTTCATGGTGTATTTCCTGGCCTTACTAGTATATCCCATGTGGAAATAGTATGTTGGGGACCATGGTTTTGACACAAGAAACGCCTTACTGGTCTAAATGATACCTGTTATTCTCTTTGGAAGATCTCCAAATTTGGCTCCGGCGAATCAAATGCTAAGCTTTTCTTTTTGTCTGATCAAGGTCAACGAAGAGAAGAGAGAGAAAGCGAGAGGGGAATGGAAATTGGTCACACAACAAAGAGAAGAGAGAAAAGGAGAGGGAGATGTAACCTGGTGGTGTTGGCGAATATTCGATGGTGATGAGAGCAGTGGCGAGGGTTGTGGTATAGTGTGTCGAAAGTCCGCATATAGTGTTTATATGCCCAGCATACATTAGGCCCAGACGAAGCTAGACTTTTTTTTTTAAAATAGATAAGATCAAAAAAAATTAAAAGCTTATTTAACTAAAACAACTAGGCTACAACTTTTTTTTGTATCCCCACGATTTCACATTATATTCACACATATTTTTTTATTCCCATAATGCCCCTCAATAAAATGGACTAACGGATTTATATAAATGAAAGGTAAAACCGTTTTTTGGGGAAAACACATAACGGATTTATCTTTTAGTTAGATAAATCTGTTTGTTGGAAAAATACGTTTTTTAAAATAACAAAACGAAAGTAACTTTGAGAAACTTAATTTCGTCTTCTTTAGATTATGATAACGAAATTACCAAGCGAATAGGTAATTCCGTTTTGATAATTTCAAAGACGGAATTTAAAGCCATTAAATCTCACAAGGAAGGGGGGTTGGAATTGTGACCCATTTGAAATTCACCTGAAAAAGCAGAACTTTCTTCACAAGTATGATTTAATATTAAGACAATGAGTGATTTGTGTTGTGACGGGTGTGTTAAAACAATCTTCTTAATATAGTTAGTGAGCAGAGAAGGTTTGGATTTTTCCGTCTTCTCAACTATAAAGTGAAGTTGAGAAAGGTCATAATGGTCTTCCTTCAATACTTAACTATTCTCAAGGTATAAATGTTTGATTGTTGAGAGGCAACTAGGCCAGTGATATTATTGTAATACATTTAGGTGCAACTTGTCAAGAGACTTTCTAAGATATTATGAGTGTAGTGAAGATGTGAGAAGGGTTGAAAACTGTGTTTTATTTAGAAACATTTATCAGCAGAGAAGGGTCAGAATACACCATTCTCAGTTTTCATAAATCTTCTCCTGATGGAGAGTTTTCTCATGAAGTGTAAACTAATAGTTTGAAAGCAGTAAATAACAGAGTGATTTACAGTGGTTCACCCAAAACCCTGGGATACATCTACTCCTCACTCCCTGTGAGTATTTCCATGATTCTCCAAAATATTTACAACTTTTACACCTCCCTAGGTTAAAAGAACTCTTGGTAGTTTTCTTCAAACAGCTCTACCTACTGTGACAAACCGTAATAGACTCCTTCTGATCTATTAGACTGTGTTTAACACAGAAGCACTCACTTCTCAAGTCCTACAGCAACACATGCCACTTGAGAAGGTTCCCTACAGGTTCACTGTTTAAGAGTTTGGGTTTATGGGATTTCTAGAGCTTGGTTAACACAAATGGAGTATTCAATAAATACAACAACACAAGCCTTAACACATACTCAGAGATCAAGTGAATCCCGTCAATTTTGTAGCAGTTGAGTATGGATGAGAGAAAACTTTGACACTTGAGAAGGTTGGAAGTTAATAACTCAGTGTACTCTCATGCGGATCAATGGCGACCAAGAACGTTTATTTATAGCTGAAATTATGTGTAACAACCTCTGGTCCAAAGATAAGAGTCGTTGGCAAAAGTATATAGCCGTTTATAGGTGTTCGGAGAGGCTGTCTGAATAATACAACTGTGTTTCTGGTTTTCTGCAGAAGACAGTTGTTTCAAGTTGTTGTGACTCTTCTCAACTGTGACTCTTCTCAACTATGACAGATGTTGATGATGATGCTTCTCAAGTTGATGCTTTAAATGAAGATACTTGTAGTATGACTTGATGACCTTTCTCAACTTGATTCTTCTCATCATGACCCTTCTGATGGGTATGATTCTTCTCAACTTGACTCTTTTCATCTGATGCTTCTCATCTCCTTTCTTATGGTTCTGTCATTATGCTTCTTAGGTTGATCCTTCTTAGATACCCTTCTCATGTTGCTACTGATAGAGATGAAACTTCTCATGATGATCTTTCTCAAGTTTACCATATGGTCTTGATCTTCTGATCTTATCAAGAGAAGATTTCTTCTTTAAGTATATTGTGAGCAACATCCTTTTAAGTCTTCTCACATGTAATTCTTCTCATAAGCATATACCTTCTTGAGATTTAGCTTGGATATTCCTATTCTTATTTGTCACTCAAGAAGAAACATTAGTAGCATATGAAATCAGATAGCTTAAGCTTCTCACCGTTTGAGGTTTGTTAAACATCAAAACTTAACTAGGGATTTTGCCTCAATAGAATTAACTAGTGAATAGATAATTCTGTGTTCTATATTTGAACTAACGAAATTATCTATTTATTAGATAAATTTGTTTTTGTAAAAATTTAACAGACACGATTCCACTGACAGTTTTGATCAACGGTCCACTTTTGTTCGTCTTGGTACACTACAACATTTTAACCCAATGACAACGCTTGAAAACCGTTGCGTAAAGCCAAAAAACCGTTGTCTTACCTTTCAGCAACGATTTTGAAACCGTTGTTTTCGCAGGTTTTGCCTAAACTATAGGCAATGGTTATTTGGGGGCAAAGGCAACATAAAGCTAAAACCGTGACACTGATAACTTAAAGGCAACGGTTTTGATTTTTACGCAACGGCAACAGTCTCAAACCGTTGCCAACTATGGCAACACACAGAAACCGTTGCCAGCTATGGCAACATGGAAAAAACCGTTCCCTTTGGAAACCGTTGCCTTCACCAACAAATACAACACTTCGAAAACGTTGCCATAGATAATAAAAAATGAAAAGAAAAAAATTTGAGATGCCCATTCCATTCCTTCCCAACATAAAAGTTATGTGATATCACTCAAATTTAATGACAATCAATTAATAACACAATATAAAAAAAGATGCACTATCTTTAGTTCTGCCTACAATAAATTCTTAGTTTCTGAACACATCCAAGATTACAATTCACGATAAAATGAGAAAACGTTTAGAATCCTAAGAACATACAACCGTGGTTTTCTTATGAAAGTTCTATTTCTACCTAGTTCTTCCAAGGTTAGGAACCGTATTTCTCCAGAAAATATGAAGGACCACGGTCGTTTAGCTCCCAAGCATAAAACTTGCTAAGAATGAAGTCATCCTACAAGAAAATAGCATTGTATCATATCAAATCTAATTCACAGTCTATTACAAATAGAAAATCTGATATTTGGACTGAAAATAAATTATACTCTTATGTAAATGCGCATATTTTACTATACAAGGATCATATCTTGGTCTGAAGAAATGATAGCTTGAGAATGAATATAGTCTAATATTGTAACATGCCTATTAAGACTTATGTTTAGCAACTTATGTATTGTACTAAATACTATACAAAGCAAGAATAAAAATGATGCAAGGAATAAAGGTACAATTTAAGTTAGGATTTTAAATTACGAAATCTAAGTGGAAAAACTAATGACAATGAGGGTGAAATGCAACAAGGGAGAAATTCAGATTCATTACTTGGCTTTGTTTCAAGATA
This sequence comes from Astragalus glycyphyllos, assembly GCA_963573325.1. NCBI lineage: Eukaryota > Viridiplantae > Streptophyta > Magnoliopsida > Fabales > Fabaceae > Astragalus > Astragalus glycyphyllos. The sequence goes on from OY754311.1 coordinate 63,433,058, forward strand.
ATCATAAATTACCATACGTATAAAATAGGCGAGTAACGTAGCCATTTCCAGATTATTTCCAAAAAAGGAGAGGGGGAAAAGAGTGATACCCAGAAGAATTCATCGAATACATAATCACTTTGCAAGGCTCCACCTGGAAAAAAACGAAGAACTAGTTAAAAACACAACAGATTAAAAATCGGCATCAAATTTTCCATTTAAGATTCCAAATTCATAGAGGCAGTGTTGTTACCCTCTCAACCAGAAATGCCATCTGATAATGGTTCACTAACTGAATTATTTTCTTCTGTAGATGGCTTAGAAGCAACATGCTCATCATCATTAGCAAACATATTAAAATCATCTGCACCACTGCCAGAGACTTCTGCACCAGCCAAAGGTGGATTTGACGTGCCCATGGATGCTGTCGGGAATATGGAAGAGGCCACACCCGAATCTCGGACATCAGAATTCAAGGAATCCTCCCCATTTAGATAAGAATTCCCTTCCCCAGATAAGAATTCCCTTCTTTTGCCCCCGCTAACTTCTCATATCTTTCTGAAAAAAGGAATATTATAAAAGGCATAAGCATTAAACAATTAGTGCACCTATGGAAACAGGCACCATGCCTTTCTCCTAATAAATCTATACATCGACATCATCATCCATGAATCTATACATCAATGGAAGTAGAGACAAGAAAAATATTGAGATTAATTACTGCCAAGGACCAACTTTCCCAAAATCTAAAGTGTAAATGTGAAGGTCCAAAAAATAGTTTTCCTGATATTGAAACACTAAAATGATAGGGCAACAGGTTCCATCTGACATCATGAATTCATGACCATAATAAAAGTCAAGTGGAACAGAATTGTCACCAAAAGATATAACTGAACAGTCAAACAAATAGTTAAATTAGTGAATTAACCAGCATATCACATGATGTTCATGAAGTAACATGTGTCAAAAAAAAAACATAAATGTAAAGATGCAAACAACAATAATACATATCTTAACCATGGCTAATATCTGCAAAGCCCAACAAGAATAACTTAAACGGTTTTCACCATTCATCATAAGCTTCATAGCATCCTCAGTAGCTAGTCAAATACAATCTTAGTCTCACCAGACATTTTTAATTTTCTGCCACCACTACCTTTTAACCTTCTCAAACATTGTAAGACCTGCTGGAAGGAATATCAATTAATCAAACCCGGGAAAATGGCCCTCGACGTCCCTAAAAATATATATATATATATATATATATATATATATATATATATGTGTGTGTGTGCTTGTGTGTGTGTAAACTCTATCATCATGTATAATGATCTACAATTGCAAGACTTGAGACTTGATGAGAAACATAAATAAACATGATGAAAAACAAACAATGGCAGTTAGTTACAAGGTAGATGTAAGTTGTAATACTTTGCTTCTTTTTATTCTTAAGAACATTAATAACCCCTTTTTCGAGGTAAACTGGGAATTTTTTGGTTTATCTTTACTAAACATGAGAGAGCCAGTAACAAGTCAAGTTAAAAGTCAAATTGCATAACCTACAATGGAATTAGAATCAAAATCCATTTTGCTTATTTTTGGCAATCCCTTGTTCCCACTTCAAAATTACAATGTGAGAATTGCACATTCTTTACATGTTTAGAGGATAACCTTTTAAACTACTATATGTTTGATATTTACCTAAGCATAAAGATGATATACTCTGGAGAGAGTTGACAAATAAATTTGTTAAATTTTATAACGATTCTTTAATAGGACAGTCGAAAAATCGTAAAACAAAAAATTAAATATCAATTGGTTTGAGACAACATTTTCTGTTTTCGATAACAATAATTACAAAAGTGTTATCTTTTTTTCTCAAACAAACAATCCCTAAGAATGATAGAACATAGATCTTACTGTTTCCCCTGGTTCAAGAACATTTGCAATGTGCCTCTTCATGATTCCAATATCTTTAGAAGAGAGGTCTTCGATCTCCTCTTCATCTTTTGTTGTTGCTGCAGAGCTTAATGCAGCATATCTTGGATCAAATTCAACATTATTGAGCCATGCATCCTATAAGAGTCTTTGACAATTTATTAACAGAATCAAAATGAAATAGTCATAAATCAAAAATGAAAAATAATAGAAACGCCTCACCTTGATCTCATTATCTCTCACATATTCAACAAAATTTCCTGCTGCATCAAAATAACATTCTTCCCTTTCTTTATCTAGGTTAAAAGGCTCAATTTGAATCCCATTGTCAACAAAATTGTCATTACCCTGCCAACACACATCAACTATCACTTTCTGCCTATACTTTACATGGACCCAAGAACAGAAGAATATGGAAACAAAATGACTGCTAAAATTATTGTGACTTCAGGAAGGATTCAAATTAAGAAAACACCTTCGAACAACAGCCAAAAGGCCACAAACTTCACAAGCATGCATTTATACTACTAGAATCCATTAAAAATACTCCATAGTACTCTATACAACAACAAAAAAGACTATTTTAGAAAGAAAAATATTAATCGTCCCAAGCTTTTCAAATTAATGAAACTTTCCAAGTATCGAAAATTGGAATTAGAATATAATAACATGTTGTATAAAATAGACCAAATTCAATTTCCAAAGTGACAGCAGAGTGCAGAAACAGAAAACTTCTTCCACATCCATACATCACCTAAGCTCTAATATTTTAACTAACATCCATTCTAGATCATTAAATAATCAGTATTAATTCCATTGACAGGTAAAAAATTGCACAAATTTATCCACGGTTTGTGAACACCATCATACTTAATACTTAAACATGTATGTCTGCATACATGTTAGATACAAAAATAGGCAACAAAAGTAACCGATTAGCAAACAAAAACAAATCAGATCTAAAAATTAGTCTCAATCATAACCCCAGAAAAAATATTTAGCGAAGGGCACCTTTCCCTCTCAACAAGCCCTAAACTCAGTCCCCTAAAAATTTTCAAATCTCTCTCTAATTTTTAGGTTTAATCATACATGCCTCAGCACATCAAACTCTACAAGAGAGAGAAAGAGAGAGAGACAAACCAGAGAGAGGAAACTCTCCTCTATTGGAGCTCACTGAAATCGTTAGAGGTAGAGAGGCAAACTAGAAAGAGGAAAACCTCCTTTGTTGCGTTCCCTAAAACTAGAGAGAGGGAGTGCTGTAAAATTGTGAAACTGAACCTGAATCTGAATCCTTGTGCTGTGAATCGCTAATCGCTGAGGGAAGTGGGAGAGTTCGAGAGTGCGAGGCTACAACGAGGATTCGCTGAGGGAAGTGAGAAGGTTAGAGGTGCGATGGAATTTTAGGGTTAGAGGTGCGATGGAATTTTAGGGTTAGAGGGTGCGATGGAATTCTGGAATGCATTTATGATTTTCTATTACTCAGATTTAGTTATTTTTTTGGTATCGGATTCTCGGGGGCGACCCATGCAGTGTCCCAACGCTGTCAACGAAGGACTAATCTGCACTCACTACTGGGGCTCTTAATCATTTCGCTGGCCAACACCCTATTTGATGTAGGCGGGAATCGAACCCGAGAGCAAACCGGATCGACCCCCACCACGTCCCAACAGTAGCCTCAACCATACTCAGATTTCGTTATTGTAATTGAGTTATTGTATTTTTTCTTTATTGGTATTTGAGTTATTGTATTTTAGTATTCTTTGATGGTTGAGTGTTGGTCTTTGAGTTTTTGATTTAGCAACAAAAAAATTTGGGAACTCAGAAACGAGGGAATATTAGCGCCTAATTTTTTTATTTTTTTAATAATTCAACGTATCACAACGGTTTCTAAGCGTTGGCTAAAACTCAACTAAACAAACCGTTGCCTTAGATCTTTGGGGAACGGTTTTGAACCGTTGCTAAAAAAATTTAATAAAAACAATGAATCAACAGCAGTGGCAAAAAAACCGTTGCTATTACTATCTAAGGCAACGGTTTTTTAGGAGATGGAAATTTAGGCGTTGCCGTAAGGTCAAAATGTTGTAGTGGTAACTGTGCCCCAACGGATATATTTTTAACGGTGTAGATTGCACCAACAATATCAACGGTGGATAATCGGTGACGATTTCTTTAAACAAGTACTTACAGTCATCCTCATTCTTTTCACACACCGTCTAAAATGAGCATTTGTTCCACTAAATAAGCGACAATAGACTTACCGCTCTTCACCATGGCGGCCAAATCACCATGAGAGAAGATGGTGTCTTCTTCTAATGTCCAAAACTTGTTTTATGCAGGATCCACTACGGCATCACCTTCGACGGTTTGAAAGATAAAGCGGAGCTCAAAGTTCAAGTGGTTTGATGAAATGTGAAGGTATTGAAGATTTGGCGCTTGCTGACAAGGCGCATTGCACAGTCATTGGAGGTGTGGACAGTGACATGGACGCTAAGTTGTGTGTCGAGACACTTGGTACTGATACTGAAATTGGAATTAGGAATATGCCCTTGGACTCCAATGATTTGCTAGAACCTTCTATTCTACACTCACACCCATGTGCTAGGATTTGAAGTGAGAGAATACGGTTAGCAAAAGGATTTGATAGCTGGCAGATATTTGTAGTTTTTTATTTACTACTTTACCTTGTAGTGTGACCTTTGGTACACCTTTTATTTTACTTTATATACTCTGCCCTGTACTAGCTCATATTATCAATGAAATACAATTTCATTCGATTGATGAATTTACTGTTTCATTAAATTTTAGCAGCCCTTATGAGCTTAATTATCGTTCTTTCCATGCATTTGATGGTATTAGACCAATTTTAGCTCTGCATTCCTTGCTTCTTTTCTTCTTTTATTTTCCCCTTTCGTTGTTTACCCTAAAATGGCATGAAATAATGGAGGCAGTGGGGCTGGGGGATCTGGAGGACCACAGCAACAACCACCCAAAGGGCCTAGCACAAATCAAACGAGTGCATATTTTGTTCACCCAAGTGATGGTCCTGGCCCAGTTACCGTGACACTAGTGTTGAGTGCAAGAGGGAGCAACTACCACAACTGGGCTAGATCCATGAGAAGATCTCTTGGAGGTAAGAACAAGCTTGATTTTGTTGATGGAACTATAGAGGTACCTGATTCCATTCACCCTAGTTACAAAGCATGGAGTAGATGTAATATGTTAGCTCACTCCTGGATAATAAATTCTGTAGCTGGATCCATAGGGCAAAGTATTGTTTTCCTTGAAAATGCTATTAATGTTTGGAAGGAACTTAAGGAACGTTTTTCACAAGGTGATCTTATTAGAATTTGAGTTACAATGTGAAATATATGCTTTGAAACAAGGTTCTCTCACTGTGACAGAGTTTTTTTCTGAACTGAAAATTTTGTGGGAAGAATTAGAGACATATATGCCTATACCTACTTGTGGATGCCCTAGGAAATGTGTTTGTTGTTGTGGAAAATATAGTGCAAGTGTACACTGTCCAACAAGTAGTAAAGTAGAAATAAGATTCGTTCCCATGGGGATTTAAAGCTCAATATGTGCTCAATTTGATTAACAAATTAGTGTTTGTAATAAAAGTATAGACACAAGTTTTTGGGATCATTAACAACAATAAAAGGTAAATCGGTATTAAGATCAGAGGTGAGAACAAGTTGAGATGCTACACTTCAGTAGTTACATTACAATGTATTAATGTTATGGTTGATGCTGCCGCATTAGGTGCTACCGCAATAGATATATTTGTTGGAATACTTCACACAAGGGTTTTCTTACAAGAGCTTATATCTAAACCCTAAATAAGTCCACCTTAGGCTGCTTAGGCATCCACAATATTCACCTTATGGATTTTGCCCTCCTATGTCTAGGGTTTAAGCAAGGAGTATTAAAATGTCTTCTAATACACACAATCCATATTATCTTTTGAGATAAATATACGAACCATGTCTGAATTCCTAAATGCTACTTGAAATTAGTTGGTCATTCCTAATCCAAGATGGAAATAGTATCACACAAAAGATAAAATGCGAAACATCAAATATACTTCATTAGATACATTAAAACTTCATTACATCAGTGCAAGCATCCCAACTATTAGTGATTAGCTCATGATGAGCGAAAAATATAAGAAAAATAACTTAACCATAAAAGCTAAAGTCATAACTAAAAATACAAGAGAAGAAATTATACTAATAAGAGTAAACCGAAAGTGAGCTCCAAGATATGGGTCATGGAGGTACAGAATTAGCTCCCCAAAGTAGAAATCTTCCAAGTATGATCAACTCCTGTGATTAGCTCCCCAAAGTACATGTGCCTACAATAAAGTGGCATATTCGCATATTCCAACTCTAGCACTCTACGGCAGGTGCTGTCCTTGCCTGACAGCTAGCACACTCTGATCTTTTAGCGCCTTTCTTCTTTCTCTGTCATCTGACGCATTTAGGTGATGCTGTGACATCTAATGTTGTAGCAATGAAACACACAAATTAAAGCACAAATGAGGCACCTAAGTGCCAAGTAACACTATTTCAGGAGTTCACCTTACCCTCTTCTAAAACATAATATTTACAACATAATTCAGTAAATTACTTAAGAACTTGCAATGATTTAGGCTTGGGAATACCATAATAACTATCATAAATGAGAGTTATCACACCCCCAAACTTGAACCATTGCTTGTCCTCAAGCAATGTCTTCAAGCAATGACACTTGACAAAGATCAACACAAAGATAACATGCCACTAGACAGCTGATTCAAATAGAGCTTTGGAAAGAAAATCAAGTTGAACACCAACTTTCTGATTGTTCACTCATATCCAAGCCATCTAATTAGCTAGTTCCCAAGACTACTCATGTTCAAAGTGTGTGTGTGTGACACTTAGCTTAGTTCAGACCATAGCAAGCTTCAAAATTTTATTTAGCTAAACTAGAGAGGTTTTCTTTTGGGAATGCCAAGAATTTTTCAAAAAGAAGGGTAGGCTAACAATTTAATCACAGAATAGGGAGATAAGCATTACAAAGGGCTTTGGTGTAGCATTTCAGAACTCTAGGTTAGTGCACTTATTCCAAACTTGACTTCAGTAGTGCTTCAACAATTGCTGCTGCAACAATTGTAACTAACATTGACTCTTTGTACAAACTTTGATTTCTGGTATGCTGCAGTGCCTGTAACACCCCAAAATAATTCAGTTATTTATTTAATTGATTATTAGGGTTTACGACATTTTAATTATAATTAAGTTAATTGATATGTTAACTTATTGGTTTAGGAGTTGGAATGCAAGTTTGAAGAGGTGTGGGTATTAAGCCCAAAGGCCCATAATCATTTTAGGCCCATAAGGTAATCAAAGTTACTTTGAAGACATAGAAGTCAAATTGAATTTGAAGACTTAGTCATCATATTTGACTAAGTGACTTAGTGTTGTTTCCTTTCATTTTTTTTTATCAAAGTAAGAAACAAAGAAAAGAGAGAAAAAGGAGAGAAGAGGAAGTAGCAAGAAGAAGAGAAAGGGAAGGGATTTTGTTGATTTTTCAAGAGGAATTGCTTGGATTAGGGCTTATTTTCTTCAAGGAATTCAAGGTAAGGGGGCTCTCCTAACCTATAATAGGGTTTGTGTTTTCAATATGTTAGAATAGGGTTTTAGGGGTTTTTGATGTGTTTGAATGAATTTTTGTTGATTGAATATGAGAATTGATTGTTTGGTGATGTCTTTGAACTAATTTGGGTGTGGTTTTGGTGTTGTTTTGTTGAAATAAAAAGTTGTCAAAAATTGCACATTATGTGTTTGTGAAAATGTCTCAATGAGTTGGTGAAATTTTGTGTGAATCGGATATGAAATTTGATGATTGAATATGGTGATATTGATGTTGTTATTGGTGTTGAAATTGTGGTTGTTGAAGGTTAGAATTGGTGGTGAAGTTGAAGTTGGAATGGTTAGGTTTGGTGAAGTGTGGCTTGGTGTGGGTAGAGTGTCTAGGCGCCAAAACTGTGCTGTGTGCATGAAAAATGATTTTTTTCCAACTTGGGCATGGGCCCAAGTGGCGAGCCAGGGCCCCAATGATGGTGGATCCTAGTGGCGCACCTAGTAGAGGGTTAGTAAAAGGGGCGGTTCAAGAGTTTGTCTAAAATGCACCAGTGGTTTGGGACGCGGGCACCGTGCCCAAGTTGGTTGCCAGAGCTGTTTGGAGCCCTGTGTCTAGGCGCCAGAATCCTGTTTTTGTGATTTTTTGTCAATTTGGGCATGGGCCCAAGTGGCGAGCCAGGGCCCCAATGATGGTGGACTCTTGTGGCGCATCTAGGAGAGAGGGAGTACTAGGGCCGGGGCCAAGAGTGGCCCCTGGGTTCGCGGTGGTTTGGGCGCGGGCACCGTGCCCAAGTTGGTTGGTGCACGCTGCCTGGAGCCCTTGTGCTGGGCGCCAACTTTGTGTGTGCTGCCCAAATTTTGTGCCAAAGTGCAGGCGCCCTGGCAGCGTTGCTCAGGTGCGCCAGTGCTGTGTGCTGTATTCAAGGGAGCTGTCTGGCAGTTTTGCCAGTGATGTTGACTAGGTGTGGGGCCTAGTGTGTTGCCCGGGGCTGCCGGAGCTGCCGGAGTGCAGTTTTGCCGGATTTGCCGGTTTAGTGTGCCGGTGTGTACTGTTTGAGTTGTAAAACTCAAGTGTGGGTGTTTATCCACGGTTGGACTTATAATTTGTCAAAAATATCGGTGTGAGCCTTAGAGCTGTAAAGTGGAGTGGTGTTGGTGATTTTGGTGATGATAAAATAATTATTGGTGATAAAATAATTATTGGTGATGAAACAATTATTGGTGATGATGAGTGGTGCTGATTTTGGTGATTTTGGTGTGTGTTCTACATTGTTCATGGTGTCGCATAAATCATGTGCATTTTTGGTGATGAAGAGGCTGCGGTCTAGGCTTCGGCCACTTTGGTGATAAATGCCCTCAAGGCTTATTTTTAGGTGATGAATGGATCCACATGCATATGCCCTTGGTGTTGGGTTGCATTTGCATGCATATACATACGCATTTGGTGATGTTTATTGGTGTAGCTGAGTTATGTATTGTGAATTGTTGTGGTGTGCCGGTTTATGGTAGATTGGTGTTTTAATTGTGTTTTTCTCTATCATATTTGATTATCACATATTCTATTATATGTTAGAGACTCACCCTTCTGCTTTCGTGTTGCTTCTTATGTCGGCAACCTGCAGGTGATAGCGAGTGAAGGTTCTACCTTCCTTATTTCCGGTTTTTGGTGTCATGCTCTGATACGTAGCACCCGGGGGGCGAAACACTTTAGGAGTTGTATTTTGTACTGTTATTTAGACAGTGTACTTTGGTGATGTATTATACATATGTATGAGATATGTATTTATTTCCGCTGCGAGTTGTATATCCGACTGTTATGTCATGACAGGTGTATTGTGAGGGTTCGTCCCGATTATGTGCTATGTATCGTACTACTTTATGTTGATGATTTCATTATGTGATGTTTGGTTTTTGAAACGACGAAAATGTGATATCTCCCTTGTGATGGTTGAGTTTTAAAAAGAAATTTTCCAACTCTGTTTTTATTAATTAAAATGGTAGAATACGTAAGGGGGGTGTTACATTAGTGGTATCAAAGCAATTCGGTCTGTGTGACCAAGTTGTTGAGTCTTGAGTCTTTTAATTCTCGAGTCTTGTTGCTCGTTCTAACTGATTTTGTTTCAGTGACTTGTTGAGATGGCTGGGAGGAATGATGCTGCTTTAGCTGCTGCTATGCAAGCAATGGCAGATGCTGTAGGTGCTGAGGGGAATGCTGCAGCTCGTGGTTTAGCTACGTTCCAAAGGGAGAACCCGCCTGTCTTCAAGGGGCGGTATGACCCTGATGGAGCTCTTGTGTGGCTGAAAGAGATAGAGAGGATCTTCCGAGTTATGGATTGCACTCCAGCTCAGAAGGTTCGATTCGGTGCTCACCAGTTAGCTGAGGAGGCTGATGATTGGTGGTTGGGAACTCTGCAGAGGCTTGAGGATGCCGGTGAGGAGCTCTCTTGGAATGTCTTCAAGAGAGAGTTTTTGAGGAAGTACTTCCCGGAGGATGTTCGGGGAAAGAAAGAGATGGAATTTCTGAACTTGACTCAGGGAAATAAGTCTGTATCTGAGTATGCAGCCAAGTTTGAGGAATTGGTTAAGTTCCACCCGCATTACAATGGTGCTGATGCTGAATTCTCTAAATGCATCAAATTTGAAAGTGGATTGAGGCATGATATTAAAAAGGCAATTAGCTACCAGAGGATCCGTAGGTTTGCTGATTTGGTGGATAGTTGCAGAATCTTTGAAGAGGATAGCAATACCTCTTATAAGATTGTGAAAGAGAAGAGGGGACAGTTTCAGAATCGTAGTAAACCTTATGATGTGTCCGGTGGGAAAGGTAAACAGAAAGCTGTTGTTGGTTCTGGCAAGAAACCAAGTGGGGGAGATGCTCCTGCTAATGTTGTGTGCTACAAGTGTGGTAGGCCTGGTCATAAGAGTTATGAGTGTAGTTTTGATGAGAGAAAGTGTTTCAAGTGTGGCAGAGGAGGTCACCTGGCTGCTGATTGTGACCGCAAGGATGTGGTTTGCTACAATTGTGGTGAGGTGGGTCACATTAGTACCAAATGCACTAAACCAAAGAAGGAGAAAGCAAGTGGAAAGGTGTTTGCTCTTGCTGGGTCAGAGGTGACCAATGAGATTTCAGGTACGTGCTTCATTGATGGTATTCCTCTGATTGCTATAGTTGATACTGGTGCTACACATTCATTTATTGCTGCGGTATGTGTTGAAAAGTTGCATCTTGAGTTGTCTTCCATGATGAGGGATATGGTTATCGATACTCCAGCTAAGGGTTCGGTAACTACTTCTCTTAGGTGTGCTAAGTGTCCTTTGTCGGTTTTCGGCAAAGATTTTATTGTTGATCTGATTTGTCTTCCTTTGGTGGGGATGGATGTTATCTTGGGTATGGACTGGTTGGTGCATAACCATGTTCATATCAATTGTTGTGATCGGTCTGTTAGTTTCTCTTCTCCGGTGGAGGAAGAAACTGTCTTGTTGTCTGGGGGTCAGTTGATGAAAGCAATGAGGGGAGAAGCTCAGTTGTTTGCTGTGATGGAATCATTATCTGCTGAGAGTCAAGCAAAGATTGATGAGTTGCCGGTGGTACGGGAGTTTCCTGAGGTCTTTCCTGATGAGATTCCGGATGTACCACCAGAGAGGGAAGTGGAGTTTTCTATTGATCTGGTACCTGGCACTAGGCCTGCGTCAATGGCACCTTATAGAATGTCTGCATCGGAGTTGTCTGAGTTGAAGAAGCAGCTTGAGGAGTTGCTTGAAAAGAAGTTTGTGAGACCTAGTGTATCTCCGTGGGGTGCTCCGGTGTTGCTTGTGAAGAAGAAGGATGGGAGTATGAGGTTATGTGTTGATTATCGGCAATTGAACAAAGTGACAATTAAGAACAAGTATCCGCTTCCAAGAATTGATGACTTGATGGATCAATTGGTGGGTGCACAAGTGTTTAGCAAGATTGACTTGAGATCGGGTTATCATCAAATTAAAGTGAAAGATGAAGATATTCCGAAGACGGCTTTTAGGACTCGGTATGGTCACTATGAGTATTCGGTGATGCCTTTTGGTGTCACTAACGCTCCTGGGGTATTCATGGAATATATGAATCGTATTTTTCATGAGTATCTAGATCGGTTCGTTGTGGTGTTCATTGATGACATTTTGGTGTATTCAAAATCCGAAGAGGAGCATGCTGAGCACATGAGGTTAGTGTTGGAGGTCTTGCGGGATCGGAAGTTGTATGCTAAATTGTCTAAGTGTGAATTTTGGTTGCGGGAAGTGAGTTTCCTTGGGCATATTATTTCCGGTGATGGGATTGCGGTAGATCCATCCAAAGTTGATGCGGTGTTGAAGTGGGAGACTCCGAAGTCGGTCACTGAGATTAGAAGTTTTCTTGGGTTAGCTGGTTATTATAGAAGATTTATTGAAGGCTTTTCGAAGTTGGCTCTTCCACTAACTCAGTTGACTTGTAAAGGAAAGGCGTTTGTGTGGGATGATCGGTGTGAGGAAAGTTTCAAAGAATTAAAGAAGAGGTTGACGACGTCTCCGATTTTGACGTTACCTAAACCAGAAGAATCCTTTGTTGTGTATTGTGATGCTTCGAAGATGGGTTTAGGAGGAGTTCTTATGCAGAATGGTAGGGTAGTTGCTTATGCTTCTCGGCAGTTGAGGATTCATGAGAAGAATTATCCTACACATGATTTGGAGTTGGCTGCGGTTGTGTTTGCATTGAAGATTTGGCGGCATTATCTTTATGGTTCTAGATTTGAAGTATTTAGTGATCATAAAGGTTTGCAATATTTATTTGATCAAAAGGAGCTGAATATGAGGCAGAGAAGGTGGTTAGAGTTGTTGAAAGACTATGACTTTAGCTTGAACTATCATCCGGGGAAAGCTAATGTTGTAGCCGATGCTTTGAGTAGAAAGAGTTTGCATATGTCTGCAATGATGATTAAGGAGTTGGAGTTGATTGAACAATTCAGAGACATGAGCTTAGTTTGTGAAGTATCTCCTCAGAGTATCAAATTGGGTATGTTAAAGATTAATAATGATTTTCTGGTTAGTATCAGAGAGGCACAGAAGTTGGATGTGAAGTTGGTAGACATGATGGGTGAAGTTGGACAAGCTGATGACAATGATTTCAGGTTGGATTCTCAAGGTGTGTTGAGGTTCCGTGATAGGATATGTATTCCTGATGATGTAGAGATGAAGAAAGCAATTCTTGAGGAGAGTCACAGAAGTAAATTGAGTATTCATCCCGGAGCTACAAAGATGTATCATGATTTGAAGAAATTGTTTTGGTGGCCTGGTATGAAGAAGGAGGTAGCTCAGTTTGTGTATGCCTGTTTGACATGTCAGAAGTCGAAGGTTGAGCATCAGAAGCCTGCAGGGTTGATGCAACCTTTGGAGATTCCTGAGTGGAAGTGGGATAGTATTTCCATGGATTTTGTGACGGGTTTGCCAAATACTTCGAGAGGATTTGATGCCATTTGGGTGATTGTTGACAGATTGACAAAGTCTGCTCACTTTTTACCGATTAACATTACTTATCCGGTTTCTAGGTTGGCAGAGATTTATATTCAGACGATAGTGAAGCTGCATGGTGTGCCTCTATGTATTGTGTCAGATAGAGATCCAAGATTCACTTCTGAATTTTGGAAAAGTTTGCAAGAGGCTTTGGGTTCGAAGTTGAGATTGAGTTCAGCTTATCACCCGCAGACTGATGGTCAGACGGAGAGGACTATTCAGTCACTTGAGGATCTGTTGAGAGCTTGTGTGCTTGAGCAGGGAGGTTCATGGGATGGACATCTTTCGTTGATTGAGTTCACTTACAATAACAGTTATCATGCTAGTATTGGAATGGCTCCTTTCAAAGCATTGTATGGTAGGAGGTGTAGGACTCCGGTGTGTTGGTATGAATCCGGAGAAAGTGTTGTGCTTGGACCGGAGATTGTTCGTGAGACAACCGAGAAAGTGAAGCTGATTCGTGAAAAGATGAAAACTTCACAAAGTAGACAAAAGAGTTATCATGACAAGAGGAGGAAAGATTTGGAGTTTCAGGCTGGTGATCATGTGTTTCTGAGAGTTACACCTGTGACCGGTGTTGGTCGTGCCTTGAAGTCGAAGAAGTTGACTCCTCGTTTTATTGGACCATATCAGATTTTAGAGAAAGTTGGAAGAGTTGCTTATCGGGTGGCTTTGCCACCTAATCTTTCGAATCTTCATGATGTGTTTCATATTTCACAGTTGCGGAAGTATATTCCAGATCCATCTCACGTAATTCAAATGGATGATGTGCAAGTGAGAGAGAATCTCACTGTTGAGACTATGCCGGTGCGGATCGAAGATCGTGAGGTGAAAACTTTAAGAGGAAAAGAGATCCATTTGGTGAAGGTAGTTTGGTTAGGAGCTACCGGAGAGAGTATCACTTGGGAGTTGGAGACCAAGATGCGGGAAGCATACCAGGAGTTATTTGATTCAGGTATGTATTTCGAGGACGAAATATTCTAAGTGGGGGAGAGTTGTAACACCCCAAAATAATTCAGTTATTTATTTAATTGATTATTAGGGTTTACGACATTTTAATTATAATTAAGTTAATTGATATGTTAACTTATTGGTTTAGGAGTTGGAATGCAAGTTTGAAGAGGTGTGGGTATTAAGCCCAAAGGCCCATAATCATTTTAGGCCCATAAGGTAATCAAAGTTACTTTGAAGACATAGAAGTCAAATTGAATTTGAAGACTTAGTCATCATATTTGACTAAGTGACTTAGTGTTGTTTCCTTTCATTTTTTTTTATCAAAGTAAGAAACAAAGAAAAGAGAGAAAAAGGAGAGAAGAGGAAGTAGCAAGAAGAAGAGAAAGGGAAGGGATTTTGTTGATTTTTCAAGAGGAATTGCTTGGATTAGGGCTTATTTTCTTCAAGGAATTCAAGGTAAGGGGGCTCTCCTAACCTATAATAGGGTTTGTGTTTTCAATATGTTAGAATAGGGTTTTAGGGGTTTTTGATGTGTTTGAATGAATTTTTGTTGATTGAATATGAGAATTGATTGTTTGGTGATGTCTTTGAACTAATTTGGGTGTGGTTTTGGTGTTGTTTTGTTGAAATAAAAAGTTGTCAAAAATTGCACATTATGTGTTTGTGAAAATGTCTCAATGAGTTGGTGAAATTTTGTGTGAATCGGATATGAAATTTGATGATTGAATATGGTGATATTGATGTTGTTATTGGTGTTGAAATTGTGGTTGTTGAAGGTTAGAATTGGTGGTGAAGTTGAAGTTGGAATGGTTAGGTTTGGTGAAGTGTGGCTTGGTGTGGGTAGAGTGTCTAGGCGCCAAAACTGTGCTGTGTGCATGAAAAATGATTTTTTGCCAACTTGGGCATGGGCCCAAGTGGCGAGCCAGGGCCCCAATGATGGTGGATCCTAGTGGCGCACCTAGTAGAGGGTTAGTAAAAGGGGCGGTTCAAGAGTTTGTCTAAAATGCACCAGTGGTTTGGGACGCGGGCACCGTGCCCAAGTTGGTTGCCAGAGCTGTTTGGAGCCCTGTGTCTAGGCGCCAGAATCCTGTTTTTGTGATTTTTTGTCAATTTGGGCATGGGCCCAAGTGGCGAGCCAGGGCCCCAATGATGGTGGACTCTTGTGGCGCATCTAGGAGAGAGGGAGTACTAGGGCCGGGGCCAAGAGTGGCCCCTGGGTTCGCGGTGGTTTGGGCGCGGGCACCGTGCCCAAGTTGGTTGGTGCACGCTGCCTGGAGCCCTTGTGCTGGGCGCCAACTTTGTGTGTGCTGCCCAAATTTTGTGCCAAAGTGCAGGCGCCCTGGCAGCGTTGCTCAGGTGCGCCAGTGCTGTGTGCTGTATTCAAGGGAGCTGTCTGGCAGTTTTGCCAGTGATGTTGACTAGGTGTGGGGCCTAGTGTGTTGCCCGGGGCTGCCGGAGCTGCCGGAGTGCAGTTTTGCCGGATTTGCCGGTTTAGTGTGCCGGTGTGTACTGTTTGAGTTGTAAAACTCAAGTGTGGGTGTTTATCCACGGTTGGACTTATAATTTGTCAAAAATATCGGTGTGAGCCTTAGAGCTGTAAAGTGGAGTGGTGTTGGTGATTTTGGTGATGATAAAATAATTATTGGTGATAAAATAATTATTGGTGATGAAACAATTATTGGTGATGATGAGTGGTGCTGATTTTGGTGATTTTGGTGTGTGTTCTACATTGTTCATGGTGTCGCATAAATCATGTGCATTTTTGGTGATGAAGAGGCTGCGGTCTAGGCTTCGGCCACTTTGGTGATAAATGCCCTCAAGGCTTATTTTTAGGTGATGAATGGATCCACATGCATATGCCCTTGGTGTTGGGTTGCATTTGCATGCATATACATACGCATTTGGTGATGTTTATTGGTGTAGCTGAGTTATGTATTGTGAATTGTTGTGGTGTGCCGGTTTATGGTAGATTGGTGTTTTAATTGTGTTTTTCTCTATCATATTTGATTATCACATATTCTATTATATGTTAGAGACTCACCCTTCTGCTTTCGTGTTGCTTCTTATGTCGGCAACCTGCAGGTGATAGCGAGTGAAGGTTCTACCTTCCTTATTTCCGGTTTTTGGTGTCATGCTCTGATACGTAGCACCCGGGGGGCGAAACACTTTAGGAGTTGTATTTTGTACTGTTATTTAGACAGTGTACTTTGGTGATGTATTATACATATGTATGAGATATGTATTTATTTCCGCTGCGAGTTGTATATCCGACTGTTATGTCATGACAGGTGTATTGTGAGGGTTCGTCCCGATTATGTGCTATGTATCGTACTACTTTATGTTGATGATTTCATTATGTGATGTTTGGTTTTTGAAACGACGAAAATGTGATATCTCCCTTGTGATGGTTGAGTTTTAAAAAGAAATTTTCCAACTCTGTTTTTATTAATTAAAATGGTAGAATACGTAAGGGGGGTGTTACAGTGCCCTTATTTCATTTTGCAATAACTTTTGTTTTGTTTTTTTTTACTTCATGATTGTGCAATCATACAGCATATTTCACTTATTACAACTTGTTGGCACTTTTTAACATAGCACCTTACATTCAGACTCCTAAACTATGTGCACTTGACCTAATTCAGTTCTTTATACTTTGCCTTAGTATATCTCAAAGAACCCCCAAACTTAGTTTCTTATGCTGCCCTAAGTTTTTAGTTAAAGCTTGGCAATTCCCTAGGTCTACCAACATCTACCTTAGTTTCAGATTATTTTTCTACTCGCTAAGTTCCTACTTAAGTTCATGTTAAAGTGTGGGAGCAGTATAGTTCACTTGACTAACAGGGCACTAATTCTCTCGTCCTTACCATTTCATCACTATGTTTTTGCTCAACTAGACATCTAAATTAAAAAGATTTATTCAAACTGACTAGCTAACAAGCTATCAAAGTCCTTTACATAGGTCCTCCCCCTACTTAAAACCCAACAGTGTCCCCATTGCTCATGAATATCTAAAGGGAGGCCTATCTAGAAAAGCAAAAACATAAAACAGAATGTAAACAACTAACCCTATTGTTGAGTGCTATCACACAATAAAAGCACTCAACAGGTTTATTTCAAACAAAGGAAAATAAAAACAACATAAAAACAGCAAACATCAAAGAGATTAAGGTGTAGATGATGCTGGTTTTGCCCTTGGGCATTTTTTGGTGGGACCTCCTCTTTTTGGCCTTGGCATGTAGACCCTCTGTTTCTTTGGCTCTGGTTTCTTCACAGCTTTAGAGGTTTCGGTTGCTGCAGCATTAGATTGCTGCAACACTAGACCTGCATCTGCAACAGCAGGCTCAACAACAGAAACATATGCCTTCTTGTGGGTAGACATAGTAGCAGCAACTAACTCCAAAGCTTCTCATGCAATTCTTTCAGTCTCAACTCTTTCTCTTTCTTCAATTGTTGCAGCATCAGAAGCTGCAGCACCTTCAATATCTAACACCTCTCCATCCAAACCTTCCTCCTTTGGCTCTTCAGCTAGCTTCCTCTTCTTTGCCATGTGCTTGACCCGATTTTTCTTGGGTGTAGCAGTAGTTTCGGTTTCATTAACTACAACTTCAATTGCTGTAGTAGTGGATGTGACAGCATTGGTTGACAATTGCTCTGGTTCTTTGGTGGGTGAATGTGGTGGTTGTGGATCAGGATCAGTGATGGGTTGTGGTGGTATTTCTGGCGTCGGTTGAGTTAATGGAGTGGTGATGGGTTGATTTGTGGTGGCGGATGTAGTGGCCATTTTGGTTGTGTTTGGTGATGGTGGTGGGTCCATTTCAATATCAGTGAGATCATCCCAATTTGGCTCTCCTTCTTTTCCATCCCCTTCATCTGGTATAGAATCATCATCCTCTTCATTGCTTTCTCTGTTTATTTGAGCCATGATTTCCTTATTTTCTTGTTTTTCTCCATCACTCAAGGACTCATCATCATCATCATCATCATCATCATCATCATCATCAGTATTCTGCAAATCTTCTTCTTCACCAATCTTTCCCTTTCCCTTCCTTACATCAGCATTTGCTTTCTTTTCCACAAAAACCTGCTCCTCTACATCAGCATTTGCTTCATCCTCAAACAGATCTTCATCTACCATTTCTTCTTAAAGAACCCACTCTGGAAATACTGGTGGTTCAATGCCAGAAAACTCCTTTAGGTTTGCTTCAAAAACAGTCTTCTGCCAGTCATGCTACGCCTCTTGAGAAACTTCAAAATAGCACGTTGCTGCAGCATAGTGTTATCTCCAGATGCTACAGCAACTTTGTGTTTTGCCTTCAACACAGTAGGAATTGCAGCAAGTGGATATCCCTTCTTTGTTCCTCTTGGTATTTACACCCCTGCCTTGACACAAAGGTCAATGATGAGGCAGGGATAAAATAGATACCCAACAGTTTTCCCCTTGCAGATCAAAATATCTCTACTGATTAATCCTCCTACATCAACATCTTTACCCACTACGCCGAAAATTGATTTTAATAGCGAGCCTTTAACTGCACTTATTAGAAGGTAGTGCTATTAAAACATACACAGAGGGTTTTTACAGCGCTTGTGTTAAGAAGCGTTGTCATGGGGGTTTATATTTTAAAGCGCAAGGAAAACAAAGCGCTATAATAGTACCTACGCGCATGGTGCGTTTTTTAGAAGGATATTATAGGCATAATCTATTACAACACATTTTAAAAAGTGTTATCATAGGCACTACGCCAAAATTACTTGCATACATTTTTTTTTGGGTTACAAAATTTTTGGAGAAGTGAGGAGTTGAACTCATGACCATAAGGTGAGGGGCACTCCCACTTACCACCAAGCCACAACATGTACATGTAATTTAAGTGTTAATTTGCTTTTTTATTATTTTAAAAGTCCTTTGTCAAAAAGAATCATTTTAAAAGTCCCTATAATATGTGTGACCATATTTAGTTTCTACTTTTTCTAAAAAAAAAGGTGTTTTTTTGTTACGATGTCATTGATGCGCAGTTCTACAAAAGATTCGAACTCGAGACTTTGGGGTGAGATTCGAGTCCAGTTACCACTCGAATCAATCCTTGTTGTTGGTGTTTTCAGTCCCTACCTTTTATAAAAATAAAAGTAGGTGCTTTATAATCTCTACAAAAAGATCAAAAATTTCTGTTTTTATAAAAAGGTTGAGATGGCTAAATTGCACTTTTGGTCCTTTATCTTTGACTTTGATTTCGTTTTGGTCCTTTATCTTTTTTTCCCGTTTTGGTCCATCATCTTCCATTTCTGCATCATTTTGCTCTTTTTTTGGTATTTTTAGACCATTAAATTAACAGACGCCACGATGGTAGTTAACTGCTGACTTGGCACTCATAAAGTGATGTGGGAAATAGGAGATCAAATTGAAACTGCAAAACAACATAGGGGACCAAAATGAAAACAAATTGACAAAAACACAAAATCACATCATGGATAGAGATGGGGTGATTTTATGTTTCCAATTTTGGTCCCCTATGTTTTTTTTTTTTAAGTTTCGATTTGTTTCCCTATTTGTCACATCAATTAATGAGTTCCAAGTTAGGTCTGACACGTAAGACGCCACGTCAGCAGTTAATTTCTAGTGTGGCGTCTTTTAAGTTGATGGACAGAAAATACCAAAAAGGGACCTAATGACATAGAAATGAAAGATGAAGGACCAAAACAGAAAAAAAAAGATAGAAGGACCAAAATGAAACCAAAGTCAAAGATAAAGGACCAAAAGTGCAATTTAGTCAGATTAAGACTAAAACCTACCGTTTTATAATGGGTAGGACAACAAAATAATAAAAAATTTATAGGGACTAAAATAAAAATAAATATTTTAACATGAATCTTTTTGTGAAAAAAATTGTTAAATTATATATATATACATATATATATATACACACACACACATATAACGACTCGGGTGAGAACACTTGGTTATTATGAGTATACGAGAACATTTAATTACAATTGTTGGATTAAAATTAATTAAAACTAACGGCTCAGATTCTGTCATTAGTTACAAGATCTCGTATAATTGTTTCCTTTTTAATTAAAGATCACGAGAAATCCAGTAGCTCATACTCTATCTAGAAAGGAGAAAATTGCTTTTTGTAAGTTTCTTCGTGAAGTTAAAGTTCCAGAGGGGTACTCTTCAAACATTAGGGCATTGGTATCTATGAAAGACATCAAGTTAAAGGGTTTGAAATCTCATGATTGTCATACTCTAATGGAGCATTTGCTACCAATATGTATACATTCCATATTGCCTGAGAAAGTGCGGCAGACCATAACTAAACTATGTTTCTTCTTCAGGGCAATTTGTAGTAAAGTGATCAATCCTAGGAAATTACCAACATTGCAATTGTGTGGTTCACCTAACTGTTCATCTCGTTAAAGAGACACAATTGTGTGGACCGGCTTGCATGAGGTGGATGTACCCAATTGAGTGTTATATGAAAATATTAAAAGGATCCGTGAAAAATCGAAGTCGGCCGGAGGGTTGTATTGCTGAAACAATACATCATTGAAGAAGCTGTTGAGTTTTGTACTGAATATGTGTCTAATGTTAAATCCATAGGACTTCCAAAGTCTCATCCTTTGAAAAGAACAATTGGAGAAGGTATAACTGGACATAAAATAGTGACAATAACAAGGATAGAATGGGAGCAAGCACACTTGTATGTTCTTTACAATGAAGATGATGTTGATCCGTATGCTGAAAAACACAAGGGACTACTAAGGAATTTGAACCGGGGTAGGAATGAAAATTGGAAAACACGAGAGCACAATCGAAGTTTTATATCATTGCTAAAAGCTCATATTGATTCCAAGTTGATTCCAGATCCTTATTCTGTTTCAGAGAGATTGAAATGGTTAGCAGATGGTCCTAGTTAGCAGGTGGTCCAAGTTTACATTTTGTATCTTACACAGGGTATGTAATTAATGACCACACATTTTATACCAAAGAACAAGATGATCGAAGAACTATGCAAAATAGTGGAGTCACCCTAGTAGCTCAAGCTATGCATGTCTCAAGTGCCCAAGACAAAAACCCAACATATGCAAATATGTCATATTTTGGGGTTATCGAGAACATTTGGGTGTTGGATTATGTGACATTTCAGGTTCCTGTCTTTGGTTGCAAATGGGTCGATAACAATAATGGTGTTCGATTTGATGATGCAGGGTTTTTTGAAGTTGATCTCAATAGGATGGAGTACAAAGATGAGCCTTTTATTTTAGCATCACAGGCTGAACAAATATTCTATGTCAGTGATCCTGCTAATGTAAAATGGTCCATTGTACTTTTGACTAACAAAAGAAACAATGATCACAATAAATATCATGATGATATAGAAGTCAAGGATGACCCTTTGTTTGTGAGTTCACAATCTCTTGAAATTGATCCAATTGTCGATGGTTGATTGTATATGAGAGATGATCACGATGAGGGAATTTCAATCGACCCACCATTTCGCTCTGTTATGGGACGAAAAAATAAAAAATCAACAAGGAAAAGAAAAAGAGTAACTTAAACATGTATGAATTTTTTTTCTTCATAATTTTATGTTCCCTTTATTTTTATATTCTCTTCTTATTGTGCCCTCATGTTATTTTGTGTTATATTCTTGTAGGTAAATGTATCTTTCTGATGATGGTTATGCTCCTCATGATGAGGAAAATGACATTTCTCATATTGAAGAAAATGACGCTGTTCCTACCGATGAAAGTGAAATTAGGCGTGGGATTACTATTATGAAGAAGGTTGTCCTTGCAAGAGACCGAGGAATAAGATTTGAGGTAGAATAATTTGTTTTAAAATTTCATCAAGTTTTTCTTTTCTAAACATATAAACTTATTATATAATTTTACTTGGTGGCTTGGAATGACAATGGTCAACCAATTGAGCCTAACGATTGAATGTTGATAAGTTTCATCGGGGCTATTGTTCGTATGAGAGTTCCAATTACGGTTGATGATTGGAGGCAAAAAGTATTAAAACCCGTGAAAGACAAAATTTGGAACGAAGTACAGGTAACTTAGTTTAGTTAATGTGTTAACATTGTTGGCATTGGAACACATTTACTCAAACACTTTGTCCATGTTGGTTTGTAGCGGTCTTTTATTTTTGACAATGTGTATAAGAAATATATTCTTGGGGATGCTGGAAAATTGCATCTGGGATTTAGAGCTGAGTTGACAAATAATCATCTTAGAGATGCCGATGGAAATATCAATGATGATCCTCCAAAGAATTATAAAAGCATGATATCTAAGAATGAGTGGAAAGTTTTTGTAGCTAAATGGCTTGAGGAATCTTTTCAGGTAATATTAATTATGCCGTATGTTGGCTTTTCTTTCCAATGATGTTGTAGTAATTGCATCTATTTAGTAATATAAATCAGTTTTAGTTTCTATCTGTTATCATTTGTAAAGAAATTTGATGTAAAGAACTCACCTCTTTTATGCCATCACTTAGTTTACTCTTTTCCTTTAGAGGCTTTGTGTATTTTATCCTTTTTCATAACATTCTTTGATATGGCTATCACTTGTCTATAAAGAACTTAAGCAATATAAATCGACAAAGAGCGTCAAATCCCATATATCCATATAAAAAGTCGCGTATGGGATATGCACGCCTAGAGCAAAATTTGGTAAGAATGTGTAAATATATATAATGTGAGATGATAAAAATAGTTTTCAATTGGTATGATTATTTTTCTTAATGAATAGTTGCAAGAGACCGAATCAGAACAAACATCCATACCTCGACACATTTTGTGGAAGGCTGCTCGTATGAATAAGGATGGAGTAATTGATAATGAAAACGTTCAAGAAGTGGTGGAACAATGTGTAAGTGTGATAACTCTTTCTTTATTCATGATTGTCTTGTGAAAATGACAATGATTAGTAGGTCTGTTCATTGTTATGTGTTTTTTATCTGAATAGTTTACTTTTTCAATTATGGCTGTCTGTCCCTGAATATAATATATATTTGGTAGTATATATTTAGAGGCTAGCTTTTGGTAAGTATGTGTAAATATATATCATGTGAGATGATAAAAATAGTTTACTTTTGATTTTGCACTAATAGAAATTTAGAAATTCTACAGCCGATAATTGAAATCAAAACAGATTTGGGACTTCCCCAAACCAAACGGAACACGTTCAGAATGATGGCTGGGTTCTTAAATTTGAACCCAGATTATTCGGTTAGAAGAAAGGTGGAAGATGACCTGAACTATAATATACTAAGTGTTTGGTTATTAGGGTATTCAATAATTGCAGATTTGCAGTTTAGGGGAAATGCTTTTGGTTCGCGATTGTTGCAGATACAGTATAGTTGGCTTGCGTTTGTTTTTTGAAAATTAGGAGTAGCCTTAACAGTTCGGTTCAGTTAGTGAACTGAACTTACCTTAACAGTTCTGTTAGTTTACTGTCTTTGATATAACAATTTAGTTGGTGAACTTTCTTTGATATAACGGTTCGGTTCTAAACTGTCTTTGATATAACAGTTAGGTTCTAAACTGTTCCATTCTAATGTATGCCAGGAGAAACTATCACAATCTTTACCTCAAGAGGAGGCAGACGACTTTAGTGATAGGGACATACTTGCCCAAGTATTAAATGTACCAGAATATGTCGTTCTTCTTAGGGGTAGGGGATATGCAGTCTCTCAAAGAAATCATTTCCCCTGTCAAAAGCACAAAAATTCCAAGAATGAGCGCGTATTGGATAAATTGAGCACTCTTGAAGAGAAAGTTGATTACTTGATAAGAAAGGATAAGGAAAATGAGTTAGACAACATCACCAGCGACAAAGATAGTTGCAACCTTGCTTCCCATAGTCTTCCCGAGGTAATTACTTAATGGATTAAGCATTACAATATTTTAGATTGCTTTACCTACTAAATACATTAATTGTTTTTTATTTGGCAAAATTACACTAGAGGACCTTTAAGTTATTTATTTGTAACAAGTTGGACCTTTAAGTTTTTTTTTGTAACAAATAGGCCCTTTTAATGATTTCTCTAGCTTATATATTTTGATGTAATGCTACTTTATATATTGTGCTACTCTAGCTTATGTATTTTGATGCAAACAAACATATTTTGGTGTATTTTGATGTAATGAACGATATTACATTTTACTAAAAGGGCCAACGGTGTCAACGTCGGGTAACTTAAAGGGCCTATTTGTTACAAAAGAAACTTAAAGGGCCAACTTGTTACAAATAAATAAGTTAAAGGTCTCCTGGTGTAATTTTGCCTTTTTTATTTTTATTATTGCCTTAGGGTATCTCACGTTGTCAATTGTATTTGTCATCCCCTACATATCGCATGGTTGGTAAGGGAAGTGTGCACAATCATACGGGTGATAAAATTCATAATATACCAGTCCCTGCCCGCCACGTAAAAGCTACCATCAATATTGTTTTAGAATAAAAATGCTCTGTTGTCGGTACCTATTGAGATTGATGATATAAGGCTTATGCGAGATGCAATAGGAACTTTTCTAGCATTGCCAGCTAACCTAATTGCTATAGATGGCGTGGTATGTTCTCCATCTGTTGCTCATAGAATTCTTTAGCTTCATTCCTTTCCTGAGTGGTATTTTATACAAAAATAAGAGGAGTTCTTGA
The DNA here is from genome assembly GCA_963573325.1 of Astragalus glycyphyllos. NCBI lineage: Eukaryota > Viridiplantae > Streptophyta > Magnoliopsida > Fabales > Fabaceae > Astragalus > Astragalus glycyphyllos. The sequence goes on from OY754311.1 coordinate 63,457,738, forward strand.
ACCTTAAATAAGGTAAAAGGTTGGTTGGAGAGTACACCACTATGTTTGAGGAACTAGCCCAATTCTATCAATTGGCTAGGTATGCTCCAATGAGGATAAGAAGATTCAGCGGTACAAGAAGGGACTTTGAAGTGATATTGCTCAAGATTTAACAAACTTATGCTGCTTTGATTTAACAAACGTATGTGGCAGAGCAAGATTTGGGGAGAAAGTATGATAAGGAGAAAGAGTTTGACAGAACCGAGGCCAAAAGGTAATATCAACAAAGGGAAGCAAGTTTAGAGATCCGACTCACCGAATTTTGAAGCTTGTGCTAAGTGTGGAAGGTTCCACTAGGGAGATTGTCCTCTTGGGCCATCTCAATGTTTCTATTGCAAGGATTACGACCACTATGCTAGAGATTGTCCTAAGGGTAAGAAGACGAAGGAGTTTGAGTCAACTACTCCTACTCAAGGAAGGGTATACACCCTGGATTCCAATAAAGCAAAAGGAAAAGATAATCTTTTAAAGGGTACAATATTTCTCATTTATAATCCTATAGATATTTTTTTGATTCTAGTGCAACCCATTCTTTTAAATCTCAATTGTCTGTCGACTTCTTGTGTTTAACTTTAACTCCTTTACCTCACCCTCTACTCATTCATACCCCTGCTGAGGGTAGTGTTCAAACAGAATCAATTTGTGAAAGTTGTTTACTTTCCCTAGAAGATAGGTCTTTTGTTATGGATTATGTTTGCCATGGATTAGCTCTCTACTAATCATGTTACATTGGATTGTTCAATCGGATGGTCAATTTTTCTTCAAAATCAGTAGAATTATCCAGAGCTTGTTCGGATTCTTTGATGTCTTATACATCGCGCCAGTTAGTGTTTGTTTCAAGGATCAGAGGCCTATGTTTTGATGTTGTCTTGAGCTTCCGAAGCAGGTTTAGATCTAACCCATATTCATGTTGTTAATGAGATTATTGATGTCCTTCCAAAAGAAGTTGCATATTTACCTCCAGATCGTCGGGTAGAGTTTTCGATAGAGTTGGTCGTGGGTATCAAACCAATTTCTATTGTGCCCTACAAGATGTCTCCTTTAGAATTGAATGAACTCAAAACCTAAATTGAAGAGCTTATTTCAAAGAAGTTCATTCGACCTAGCGTTTCACCTTGGG